>OY728148.1:2018791210-2020041210 GCA_963277665.1 Viscum album
TGATGAAAAAAATCCCAAAGTGGAATTAAATTGAATTAAAATATTTATATAATTTTAAATGATTTAATTTATCATTTTTTATATGATTTTAATTCATTATATAAAAAATTAATGATAAATGTTCGGTTTGTTTTTGGTTGTTTTAATGACAATCACAGTCTAGTTTAATTTTCTATAAATTAGGAATATAAATTAGTATTGTGAAATTAAAAAGTTATAATATATATGTTAAAATATGTTTTAACAGTAATAATATTTTTAGGAATATAATTAGATGCATTAAATTAAAATTAAAACTCATCATACATGGAGGCAGTGAATCGACACATCATAAACAATGTTTTAATTTTATTGAATAAGAGGAGAAGATAAGAGGATTGATTAAGGATATTCCATTAACATAATAACTTTAAAGATGATATATGACACTTTATATATCATGAATCTTTTTATTGGGTAGGTTATTATATGTTAGAAAGAAATAATGAATTAATGAATTTAAAAGAGAATGAAATGAAAGATTTTACCCTTTGAATATCATCTCTCTAAGAACCTCTTTGAGGAAGTTGGTTTTGGTTTTCGTGTGATACTAGTAGGTATTGGACATATTTAAGAGGCTTGGGAAGGGAATTGATAAGAATATAGGCATTATTCGAGGCTTATAAGGTTTGAGGTGAAGTGGTTGTGTGGGGTGGTATTTATAGGGAGAGAAGAGGGGTGTTTTTTTAATTTACCAATTTGTATTTTATGTTCAACAAATAATACTAATAGTGTGGATTATTTTGAATAAGTACAATATGTAGTTAAATTTATTTTGAACTAATTGGTTCTTAACATGTCAATACATCACCCATGACCCAATAATTCATTTATTTAATTATACCGTAAATTGTCATATTTCACAATTAACAGAAAATTTAACAATTTTTTAAAAATCTAAACAATTGAACCCTAACCATTCCTTTATGTGTATAATTAAAGAAATAGAATTATGTTTTTTTATAAAAATTAAATATAATAAATTTTATTTTTAATTAAAATAAATATTTATTTCCAAATTAGAGATTTTAATATTATAAATTTTTTTTTGAAACCATTATAGATTAAATAAGTTCTCATAAAACTATTATATAATTAAAATAAATAAAAGTATTAATTTATGAATATATTTATTGAAAATAAATATCTTTTATATAATTATATTAATTTTAAAATTTTAAATAAACATTTACGCTTTAAAAAATCTAACATATAATTTATCATTTTTAAAACATTTATTTTATTATACCATGATATAAATTTTTCATTTTTTCAATTAAAAGATACATAAATATTATTTATACTTTAATAAGTGATGTTAATATTCTAATAGCCATATTACAATTCATAATGGCCTGATTACAATTTCAATATTCAGGTTAATATTATGTTGGTATAAATTCCTTAATTTTTATAAATACCACTAATTTCATTATACATTTATAATGAATTTAACTATTTAATTACATTATGAAAATATATTTTTCTATAATTATATCGGTTTCTAAATTCCCATCCCTTATTGAGTAGGTATCCTAACCATTTTGATTCATTTATTAAGAAATTATGGAAAACATACCCTCATAGAATTTTCATATTCTCATGATTATTCTACAAATATGTCGTTTCTCCATACCTTGTTCTACAATACATGATATCTTCTATCATGAATTTAAATAGGTCATTCCAAAAATGAATTTTTATCTTATAACTGATCAATATTAGATCTCATAACATGATGTGAATCCAGAAAATACTCTTATAACATCAAAACTAGAAGAAAATTGTATACCTGGGACCCAATTAAAAGAAAATACACTTAGTAGGAAACTGGTACAACATTCCGTAGGATTTCATATGGTCTAATGAAGAATGGACTAAGCTTCCCATTTTTACAAAAATGAATCACACTTCCAAGGATACAATTTTAGAAAGACATGATAACCCACCATGAAAGAAGTATCCTTTGTCATGTTATCCATATAACCTTTCATTATATAGTAAGATACCTTTAACAATTGTTGAATCATTTGATCTTTATATATTGTTTCCTCTACCCATTCTAGTACTTCAAACATTCATTCATATACTTCATTCAAAAAATCTAGAGTTCGACAGTAATTTCCACATAATTCATTAAATGGATCCATATGAATACTATAATTAAAAGTATTCTTATAAGATAACTCAACCAAATAATGATGTTGATCACAAATTCCTTGGTAAAAAATTAATCAATCTTGATGCACATCCTCAAATATATGAATTATTTTCTCATATTTTTCATTAATTTGATGATTTAATTATGATTAGACATTTAATTATATTCCCAATGACTATTGATGACCTTTTAAAAAGATAGAAATAAAATCGAGATCATTATAAAATACAATGGAGAGAATAAATCCATATAACATGACAATTTCTTTGATTTACTGTCATGAAATATGATCTAACTATATTTTATATTAAATAGTAAAAAATGTGTATATTTATTCAGTCGATGGTAAATATTCCAAATCGCATTGTTACATTGAGTTGTTTTTGTTAATCCCACTACAAATGTCATGGATATATTTGCCTATTTTTACTTGCGAATCGGAAAATGTTGAAGTGAAATCTTCTGTAATTATTATTCTATCATTAGATATATGAATGTCATGCATCTCATTATAATTTTTGAAATATATATTTTAATTTTTTTCCACCAGTAATACTCCAAATATTAGATGTACATCGATGTGATTCTAAGATTCACTCAAAATATAGAACTATGAGATTTTGTTCATAAATACTTCTTCATTTGTGAATCATAAGTCACATATAATCTCTTCCCAAATCTCAAAAAATATCCACCAATGTTAAATTTTGGAAACATGTCTATTTTGAAAAATTGATCATTTTTTGTATCTCATGGCCTTCTATATGTGGTTTTCTAATTCTATCTACTCAAGACGATTACAAATAAAATTGAAACAAAATAGTATAATTTTAATCCACAAAATCTTACACGAAAATTTTTGTAAAATCATTAACCAAGGGGACATGTTACAAAGGTAACATTTTTAATGTATCATGTTGTTTTCACGAAAAGGTATCCACCACATTGTTTTCCATTTTAGGATGGTAATAACTCATTTAATCAATATCCTTTATCAGTTGCAACCATATTCTTTGGCTCATGTTAAATTCCATCAGAGTAAATATATTCTTCAAACTGTTTTGATGATTATATATTTCACATTTGGACCCATATAAATGATGTATCCAAATTTTTGAAGAGAAAACCATATATGTTATTTACAAATAATGTGTGTGATAATTTAACTCATGATGTTTCTATTTCTATGAAGTGTAACTTATTACCTAATCAATTTTCATTAGAAAAAAAGCATGTCCCTTTATAGAAGAATTACTATATATGACCAAAATTACATTTCTAGAAATTGGGACAACACTAGATCATTCACCATACTCCTTTTTAGTTTTTTAAAAACTACATCACATCCTTATATCCAAAAAAATTTAACCCATTTTAATGTTAACATACTCAGTGATCTAGATAACTCAGAATTTTTTTAAAAAAACTGTTTGTAATAGACAACCAATCTATGAAAACTCTAAATCTATAATAAAATTTTTTCCCTTTCCATTCATGAAAAACTTTTATTTTTGCTGGATCAATTGTAATGATATCCTTATTTAAAATTCCCTCACGAATTTTTTTTGTAATAAATATTACCATGTACTAAATTTCATGTATAACTTCTATTAATTAAGGGATTTCATTACAATCATTAAATGTTTTCATGATCTTAATAAATTTTTTATTAAACCAAAAATATCATCAATAAAAAAACATATAAAAATATTCAGGGAAGATCACGTTCAAAATATCCATAAATAAAGAAGGATATTTTGTCAAACAAAAAGGCCAAACTACTTTAACGACCCATTAATAAATGAAAATAATTTACATTCATTAAATTTCTCATGGATATAGAAAACGCATTATCTTTTTTATTGTGTTTAAGTATCTCTAAAGGTTCATTACCATTGATAATATATCTATTGACTTGTGATCACATTTCTAGTATAAATATATGTTTTTAGCTAATCGTTTTGGAACAAAAAAAAGGAAGTGATGGCCTAGAACAGTAAGATTGTTCCCTTTGAAGCCAATTTATCAGATCATTCAAGGAAGTTAGAATTTCTTGGATTTTCCCTAAAAAATGTCGATGTTGTGATTGAACAACTTAAATAAGAGCAAAACTATTTATGGGAGAAGTTCAAGCTCATCAAGATCACGACCCAACCCATGTTCACCGAATGGCCCTATGAAATCCCCAGCATCACACACCATTCTCATAATGAATATGCTGGTGTCATAAATAGATATGTACAACGTCCCTAGAATTATTATTATGTGCAAAAAGTTATTATATAATAATGAATATGCATTAATTTTGTTATTATTACTTTGTAAATCATTTTTAAAGTACAAATATTTTTTTGTTAATATTTAAATTTAATTAAGAAATATATTTTGATGAATTAATTGATTTTTAAATTAAAAAATATTATTAATAAATTAATTTTTATTAAATATAAAGGATCGTATAATTTTTTGAATTCAATTTTAATTTTTATTAAGGGGTGAAAACTGTTTTTTGTCAAAACCCATGAATTTTCAATAAATTTCAATTTTCATTTTGAAAGTGAAAATTCAAATATTTAATAAATTATTTAGATTAAAGGAATATTAGTTTTGTAATCAATACGTCAAAATTATCTAATGGTAATTTTTTTTTATTATTATGATATAGTCGGATTTTTGGAAAATATTTAAATACCATATAAATATATAATGTGTTTTATGACATTATATTGACCCAATAGTGATGTAAAAAAACTAGAAAATCACTATTCAGACAATATTTGTTTTACCATTAGAGTAATTTGATTTTATATTTGTTTGATTAATTTTATATGGCCTTAGTAGACTCTCCAAGAGTGATAAAATTTTTTATCATTTCAAAATGATTTCCATGAGAGTGTGAATGACCTCCACATAAGCATGCTTAATATTTTAAAATGTTCAGCCATTGGACATATAAAATAATGTTTTCCACTCCACTTTTTTCAAACCATTAGAAGGACTGTGGTTTTTAATATTTAATTACATAGATTTCAAAACCTATGTTTGAGGAATATTAAATAATTCCCCTCTCATTTCCTATATAAACCCACCTAATATCCCACGTCTATTGACTATAAATACTTGGAGAAAGTCCCTAATCTTCCCTCAACTCTATATAATCCTCCTAAGGTTCCCCATGATCTCAATAATCATTTCTTCAAGCTCTTATGTCACACACTCGAGTAAAGGATTCATTCAATTATCATATTTATCCAATATTATTTAGGTTGTAATATCCTTTTAATTTCAATTAAAATTTTTGGGGAATGATTTCAAACCTCCCCCAAAAATACCTCCTTATTTTTTAATGATGATAAACCCATTTCTCCCTTATTAATACCTTTCATGTACACTAGTTACAATTCATAAGTTTCATAAGGGAGTTCTCTTCTAATTTCCATTCAAGTATTTCTACCAAATTATGCATCTAAATTCAATTTTAAATGTTGTGATATTATATCCATGATCCCCATAATGTCTATTTTTTGTATAAATTATTAGAGACCCCATTTTCTCTCATCAACCCAAATTATGACATTCTCTATGACGACTTTATGCTGCAAAAATTTCTCCGTTATTTTCCATGAAAAATCCTCTTTTTTTGAATACCATACCTATTTATCTATCAAGGGTTTTCACCATTATTAAGATATACATATTTTTGGGTAATTATGTGTATTATTTCCACATTCCTTAACAACATATTAACTTATTATGTTTAATGTTTCCATGTTAAATGATCCATGTGGCATAGTTATACATGAAATTAAATGTTTATAAAGGGTTCCCCCTAATAGAGCTTAAATTATTTGGGTAATGATTATAATCATGATACTCCATGTGAAGTGAGCGTTTAAATATTCTAATACATGTACAATAAGTGCATAATCATAAAAATTCATCTGAAATGATGATTTACTCATGCAAATACATGTTGAATGAGCCTTGGATCATGCTAATACCATGTTGTATATTGTTTCCACATTTCCATGTTATGATAATCATGTTATATCATGAATTTATGTTCATGTACCTCTTGTGACCAATTTATATGCCTATTTCCTAACATATATTTTATTTTTCATGTTATTACTTGTTTACTCCCTTATTTTTCTTTAAATCTAACTCTTTTCTTTGTATGTCCTCCGAAAAACTCATGCAATGCTAAGTACAAAGGAATGTGTGGTCTTCTAAATGAAGTGTTCAATAAAGATCTTGTATTTTATGTGTTATTTTTTCATGTAAAATTCCAAATTTACCAAACCACTAGACCTCTAAATCCTCATATTTGTCTCAAGTGCAATTATATGTAATAAATCTTGTTTGTCTTTGTAACATAGAGATTTGTTGTTTTAGTTGGTATCAGAGGTTAGGTTTAGTTATTTTTGGGATTGGGATTCGAAAAAACTAGTGGAAACCATAAGGATAAGACTCAATATAGGAAAAACATCCATAATTTTTATTTATTATATGGTATTTGGTTTATCAAAAAATACATCCCAATCATGATATAAAATTATAGAGGTGGATCTGGAAAATATGTATCTAGGTGTAAAACTAGAAAACACCACATTGGGCCTGAATCGAATGGGAACAGGTACACGACAATGGACTTTGTTTCAATATTGGTTCGACACTTTGGAGGGATATTTGTTGTTAATTCCTATGCTTAGTTTGAACCATAATTTTCGGGAAAAAAATCCCCTAAGAAT
The DNA here is from genome assembly GCA_963277665.1 of Viscum album. Taxonomy (NCBI): domain Eukaryota; kingdom Viridiplantae; phylum Streptophyta; class Magnoliopsida; order Santalales; family Viscaceae; genus Viscum; species Viscum album. The sequence continues at coordinate 2,018,798,162 of OY728148.1, forward strand.
AAATGTTTGGAGGTCGATAATGGATAACATAGATTGAGTCATATAAAATCATAAGTAAAAAGAAATAAATGTAATTTATTAGATATCCATTTTTTCATGGTATTCCCCATATGAGTTTAATAGTTTTAAACACATACACCGAATTTTCCTTTTATTTGAGCCAATGGTTGGTAATAGGAGGAATCTGTCTAACAACCAATGCGAAGATCAATGTGATGAATTTTCTAATGGTATTCCCAATATTTTGTTAGTGAGATTCATAATATGTTTCATGATAATATATTAGTTTTCTAATTTTTTGAACAGAATCATATGTCAGGAGGAGTGTCTAACCCCACTAAGAAATAATAAGCTTCAATTGAGAGATTCATGAGACAAAGGGCTCCATCTTTTTATGGATCATCTGATCCCTCAATGACCAAACAATGGATCTACTCCATTGAGAAAATCATCTCCATCATTCAATGTTATAGAAAAGATAAGGTTCGTATATATGCTTATCATATGGAGGGTGAAGCTGATCAATTGTGAAAATTTATAAAAAATAAAAATCTTGAGGAAGAGATCAAGGTGTTGGAATGGAAGGATTTCTGGTATATGTTTTCTGATAAATATTATCCTTGCACCCTCTGACTAAAGTTAAAAAGGTTCTTCATTTCCCTAATGAAAAAAAGCTGAAGAATCCACTACAGAATATGATGAAATAACCACACTGACTACATGATACGCCTCTGGCTTTGTTGTTAACCATGCATTCATGGTTGACGTCTTCTTTTTTGGGATAAAACCAAGGCTATGGAAATCCCTAGCTATCAGTGAATTCAATAGCTATAAGGAAATTTATTGATGTGCCCTCAATGTTCAGATAGAAATTGAAGAATATCAGGGGTATCATGGGGATAAGGAGATGATGTGGAAATTAATTCTGAAAGTACAATGGATAAATCAAATGGTGCCATGAAATTCCAGCACCCTACTTTCCAAAGGTGTGGAATGAAGCACCCCCAAAATTTCCTTAAGGGGATGACGAAATTCTTTAGTTAAGGGAAACAAGGTCACCTAGACATTAATTACCAACAATAAAAATATTTTTCTATGAAAGATAATATGAACTCTCTATTGAAAGCTGAATGCATCATACATTTCTTAAAGTATAAAGAGCCAGAGCACTTTGTGAACCAGTGGCCTATTCTAAGGGTTTTTAGAGTCAACCAACAACATCTGTGGCCACAAAAGAAGTATTTTTTCTATCACTATCACCAAAGTGAATCCCAATAGCGAAGTAGTGATAGGTACGTTAGTTATTCATTCAATAATAGAGAACATTCTTTATTATTATGGTTCAACATAATCATTTATATTCTGAATGTTCAGCAGAACAATCAAAATACCACTACAAATCTTGGAAGTAGATTTGTAAGTGAGAATGGAAAATGGGGAAACTATTGCATCCCATGAATATAACTCCTTCCCTGTCACAATTTTTAAATGGAAATTCTCAGTGAACCTCTTCATACACCATCTAGTAGAATTTTATTCAATTCTTGGAGTGGACTAGTTTTCCCTATATAGTTCCAAAATAAATTGTTGTGAGATGGTAATCACTCTCTAAATAGTGAATTGACCACAGATTATGTACATGTGAACGGATTAGGTTGAATATTCTATATCACCGTCATATCAAGCATGGATATTACATCTCTATGAGAATGCATATCTTTCTCAGATGATTGAGTCTTAGGAAGGAACTATCCTCGAAGACACTCCAATTGTTAGAGAATTCAATGAAGTGTTTCCCAAGGAATTTTATTGTCTTCATCCTAGATGAGATTTTGAATTCGTGATTGATCTTATACCTGGGTAATTTCCAATATTCAATACTCCATATAAAATGGATTTTGTGGAGCTTGAGAAACAAAGGGAAAAAACACATGAGAGTCTACATAATGGGATTATATTCCAAAGTGCTTCACCATGGGGAGCACTGGTCCTCTTCAACTAGAAGAAGGATGGGTCAATGCCTTTTTTATTGATTATCATGAGTTAAAAAATCCTGATAAAGAACAAGTATCATTTTCCAAAAATTGATGACTTCTTTTATTTTCTATGTGGAGCACAATAATTCTCCAAGGAGGGTATGCAATCGGGATATTACCAAGTAAGGGTAAAGAAGGAGGATATCCCCATGAAATCTTTTCATACAAGGTACAGAATCTATGAATTCATAGTAATACCTTTTGACTCACTAATGATACAAAAGTATTCCTAGAATAGATGAATATAGTCTTTCAAGATTACCTCAATAAATATTTGGTAGAACTTATAGATGATATTCTATTGTAATGAAAAACCAAGGAGGATCATGAGAAGTATCTAAACATTGTACTAGGTACCTAGATAAAGGAGAAGATCCTTGAAAAGTATAACAATTCTAAGTTCTGGTAGAAGGAAGGTTCATTATTATTTTTTATCATCACAACTAACAGGATATCTATGGATCCCACTATGACAAATGAAATTGAGGGATGATCATGGCCATCATCTGTGACATATATCCATAGCTTCCATGGGTAAGCTGGATATTGTCACCGATTTGTGAGAAATGTATCACAATTTTCAATCACTCTAACCATGATAACTTGAAATGGAGTCATGTTTTCTAGAAAATATGAATTTGAAGAGACCATTTTGGAGTTTAAATCGATGCTTATCACTATGATCGTGCACCTAGTACCCACAAATGGAGAACATTTTGGGGTATTCAGTGATGATTAAAAGAAGGGCATGGGTTGTGTGTTAATGAAAAATGACAATTCCATTTCCTATGTTTTAAGGAAATTGAAATTTTATACTAAGAACAATCCATCACATGATCTGGAGTTGGATAATGTAATATTTTCATATGAAAATTTGGTGACATTACCTCTATGTGGAGAATTGTGAAATATATACAGATCACAAAATTCTAAAGTATATATTCACACAAATTTTTTGTAATATCTTCCAATAAAGATGGTTAGAGCTTATAAAATACTATAACTTCTAAATTCACTACCATCCTTATACTGTGAATAAAGTGGAAGATTCCTTATGTTGAAAGGATGCTACAGCCATTTCATTGATGAAAAGTTAAAAGGATTCAATATTCTATGATTTAAAGAAGATGGAAATGGGAATCATAAAGAAGGTATCATCATCAATCCTTTCACAAATGATTTCCCAAACATCTCTATTGAAAGGGTTAAATGACGCTAAAAATGATGATGTGGGAATTTTGAAGATAGTGGAAACTTATATAAAATGGAAATATTTGGTGTTCAATGTTAACAAATAAGGAATTGTGAGATTTGGGTCATGACTATGTGTTTTGTCAAATCAAGAGTTAAATAATGATCTTTTTGATGAAGCAAATTGTTCAAATTTATCCATTCACCCAAGAAATACAAAGATCTCTAGAGATATCAAATAGAATTATTCATGGGATAACATGAAGAATGATATCACTGGGTATACATAAAAGTACCTTGTATGTCAGCAAGTGAAGGATGAGTGGAAGAAGTATTAGGGGATGATGCAACCATTACCCACAACAACATGGGAATGAGATAACATTATCATAGACTTTGTCACTGGACATCCAAAGACATCCAAATGAAAAAATGATATATAGGTGGTTGATGATCATCTTAAAAATACAGCCGAATTCATTTAAATTTGTAAGGATTTATCAGTGGATCAATCAGTATCGATATACATCAGAGAAGTGGTAAGGCTGCATGGAGTGCCACTATCGATTGTATCTAATCAAGATCCAAGATTCACCTCTATGTTCTAGAAGAGTCTCCCACATGCTCTGAATTTTGAGATGAACTTTAGTAACAGTTATCTTCCATAAAATGATTTCCAATCATAGAAGAATGTCCAAAAACATGAGTAAATGTTGAGAGCATTCTAAATAGACTATAATAGAGGATGGTATCAACATCTCCCTCTAATTGAGTTCTCTTATAACAATAGTTTCCACACAGGGACCCAACTACCACCTTATGAAACCCATCATGAGAAGAGGTGACGAATACCAGCATGTTGGGATGATGTTGGGGGGAGAAAACTTCTAGGTCCCAAAATGGTTGAAGAGATGGCAGAAAAAGTTAAGACCATCCAGCAGCACATAAAAGATTCTCAAAGTTTTCAAAAGATCTATGCTAACCAAAGTTTAAGAGACCCAGGGATTAATAATGGAGTGATGGTATTCCACCATATATCATCATGAAATAGAGTTATTAGATTTCCTAATAAGGGAAAGTATAGTCCAAGGTACATTCTCCATTTTGAGATCCTTGATTGCATAGGAGAAGTGGCCTATTGACTAGAACTCCCACCAAACCTATCTCAAGTCCATGGTGTATTTCATGTATCACTCTTGGTGAAGTACATACCTGACCAATAGCATGTAATCAATCTAGAGGTGGTTCCATTATAGAATTACCTCTCATATTAAGAGAAGCTAATGATGATCATAGATCAATGTGAAATGTTCTATAAAATAAGACAATTCTCCTCTTCAATGTGTTATGGAGAAACAAAAAGTTTGAATAAGCAATGTGGGAACCAGTGGATGTGATGAGGTAATCTTATCCTCATCTGTTATAGTGTGGGAAAATGAAATTTTGGGGGTGAAATTTCCTAATTGGGTGATGTGGTAACAACAAAATCATTTATGAATTATAATTCCCTTTTTATTTAATTCCTTTTGGATATAAAAAACATTATTTTTTTATTTCCTTTAAATAACCATTATGCATCATTACTGTTGATAATATAGTTGTTGAGAAGTGATCACATGTTTAGTATAAAAGTATGTTTTTAACAAAACCTTTTGGCATAGACAAAAGAAGTGATTGTCTCGACTATCTGGATCATTCCCTTTGAAGCCCATTTAACAGATCTTTTGAGGGACATAGCATTTCTAGGATTTTCCATGTACCATGACCATGTTGTGATCCATCAAATTAAAAATGATTGAAACCATTGATATTAAAAGTTCATGCTTATCTAGATCATGTCACAAAACATGTTCGCCAAACAACCCCAAGAATGCCCCACCATCACACACCATACTCTTAGGGAATATGCTGGTGTAATAAAGGGATATGTAACAGGAATATTGAATTTTGATTATGTTCATTATTCTTGTATAGAATATTTAATATATATTCATTTTATTATTGTTACATCATAAATGGTTTTAAAGAACAAATAATATTTTATGTTAATATTTATATTCAATTAAGAAATATAATTTGATGAATTATGGTTTTTGAAATAAATAATATTTAATAAATTATTATTACTAAAATTAATTTTGTTATATATAACTGATCTTATTATTTTTATGAATACAATGGTAATTTTTATTAGGTTTTGAAAACTATTTTCGTCAGAACCTATGAATTTTTAATAAATGTCGATTCTCATTTTAATAGTGAAAATTTTCATATTAAGAAATTTATTTAGATATTATTAATTTTATTTTTCAATTCGGACATTAAAGTTATCTTATGGTGAAATTTCCATAATTTACGGAGACAGTTGAATTTATGGGTAAAAATTAAATACCATATAAATATATAATATGTTTTATGACATCATAATGACCCAATAGTGACTTAATAAAATACTATAAAAGAGATATTCTGAATATATATCTTTTTCCATTAAAATAAAGTGATTTAATTTTTTTTGATTAATTTTTTAATTCCTAAGTGGACCGTCCAATACATTTAAAATATGTTTACATTTTAAAATGATTTCCTTGAGAGTGTGACTCACCTCCACATAAGAAAACCTAATATTTTTATATGTCCGGACATTGGACTTATAAAAATATTTTTTCCCCACCACATTGGAAAAAACATGGTAAATCCACATTATATGTTTTCAGGTTTTGAATATTTAATTACATTGATTAAAAAACCAATTTTTGTGAAATATTATAGAATTCCCCTCACATTTCCATTATAAACCAACCCATGCTCCTTCATTTCTTCATAAAAATACTTTTAGCACATCCATAATCTTCCCTCATCTCTCTATAATTCTTAAAAGTTGCATCAAACTTTCATGAAGCCCCTATTCAATCTCTTGAAGTCACATACTCATGTTTGGGTTTCATTCATTTCTCATTTTTATCCAAGTTTCCTTATATTGTAATACCCTTTTATATTAATTTATAAAGTTTGTGGTATGATTTTAAACCTCAAAAATACTACCCTCATTTTGTTTGAATAATTATAAACACCCTTGTCTCTCATTAATGCATTCCATGTACACGATTACCATATTGGAATTCCATAAGGTATTTCTCTCTTCTTATATCAATTAATGTATTTCTGCCATTTGATGCATCAAAATTCCATTTAATATGTTGGGATATTATGTTCCATGATCCCAGTAATATCTATTTAATGTATAAATGAATAGATAACCATTTATTTATCATCAACCCAACTTATGAATTTCCATATGATGACACTATGCTGCCAAAATTGCACCGCGAATTTCCAAGAAAAATCATCGTGTAGTGAATAACATACCCATTTCTCTAACAAGGGTATTCAAATTTGTGAACATATATATATTTATAAGGAGATATATTTATATATTTAATATTCCTTAACTATGGAATAGCTTATAATGTTTAATGACCCAATCCTATATTATACATGTGTCACACTTATGCATGAAATGAATTGTTTACAAAGGGTGCACCCTAATAGCGCTCCATTGCATTGGGTAATGTTTAGTATCATGATACACCATGCTCAATGAGGGTTTACACATTCTAATTCATATTTAATTAGGGTTTAATCATGTTAATTCTTTTGCAATGATCTTTTAATCATGCTAATCAATGTGCAATGAGCCTTGGCTCATGCTTATATCTTGTAGTATGTTGATGACACATTTACATGTTATCATTATCAAGCTACATTATTCCTTTATGTTCATGTTTATGTTGTGCTCCATTTACATGACTATTGCCATGAATGTATTTTATTTTTCATGTTATTCAATTTTTACTCCCTTATTAGGCTTTATATCTCACCCTTTTCTTATGTATGTCCTCATGTTGTCTAATGCAATGCAATGTACAATGGAATGTGTGGTCTTGTAAAAGAAGTTTTCAATAAATAGGTTGTATTTTATATCTTATGTTGTTAGGTAATGTTCTTAATTTCCCAATACACTATACCACTAAATCCATCTATATTTCTAATATGAAATATTATCTAAAAAATCCATTTTATGTTTTTATTTAGGACAAGGGTTGTTATAACTAAAAACATATAATGCCCATGTCTATTTTGAAATTCTATTTTTGGAATTACAACTTATTCCATATTCATATGATGGTACCCAAATCTCATTTCAATCATAAAAACAATGCATATCTCCCTTGATATGATCACACAAGTCATCAATAAGAAGATAATTATACTTATTATAAATAGTGATGCCATTAAATGATCTATAATCAATATAAAGCCTAAAAAAATCATCATTATTCTGAAAAAAATGAGCACACTAAGTTGATGTACATAGAAATGTGAAGTAGTTATCTAGTGACTCTTATAGGTGATTTTTCAATTCTATATATTTTAATTGAACTATTAAGTATGGGGGTTTGGATATAGGTTTACCATTAGAGACTAAATAAACTATAAAAACAACCTTTTCATCAAGTATAATACTAGGAAACACATCGTGAAAAACATTCAAATCATAATTTACTACCAAAAAATTATTAATCTAAACAGTTCCCTTATTTTCCAGAATATGTGCAAGAAGAAATTAAAATCTATATTTTAATAGTTTGTTTGATACATGATATTTTATTATTGGTATGGGTTTATTCTGATATAAAAATTAAAAAAATTTCTAAAAAATGTATTTAATTCTATAATAAATCAATGGTTTATAAAAAAATCCATACCTAGTATAATATCAAATATTATAGGGGGAAAACATTTTTTATACGGAAATTATTTCCACATGCATCGACATAATGATTCTTATAATTTCATTTTTCATTAATATTTCCACCAGCTGTTTTGACCATCAATTTTTACTTCTTTTTTTGGGGGTGAAATTTCAAATTTACCCAAAAATCTATCATATTTGAAATAATGTGTTGAACCTAAATTAAAAAAGAAATTTTGAAAATAAGATTATAAAAAATGTACCTTATTATTATTTATTGGATGGACTATCATCGACTAAATTATTTGAATAGGATTTAACCTCACCATTATTTATATTGTCTCTTTGCTTCCTATAATTCAGGTTCCTCTTCCGACACATGATTTCATAATGACCCATATCATTACATTTAAACATGTTTTTTTATATATCAGAATTTTTTTTCCACTAACATGTTCATTTACATTTTAATTATGATCCACATTCCTAAACATACCACATGAAAAAATTTACCAGACATTAAAAGGAATTCCCTAATATGTTGTTTAACTTAAGTCTCTAAAAGTGAAATTTTAATTTTCTTTCCATCAATTCTATTTGACACATTCTTTCCCTTTTCATTCCATATAAACCTCTTTTAATCCTAGTTTTTAAAGAAAATATGATCATTAAAACTCTATATCAACCTTCTAGAAACTTTGAAAAATATTTTTGAATCCTTTGAATTCATATGAATATAATTCCCTTCCAAAGATTTTATTTAAGACTAAGTAAAATTGATTAATTTTACTATCAAGATCTCAGATAAAATATTCAGTGTGCATTACCAATAGAGCGCATATTTCTTTTTATGTAGCCACTTAATCATCCTCCTATCTCAATTCTACAAATTCTTCCCATCCTATGTTGAGTTGCCTTAGGAAAATGTGTATCAATGATTTTTTTAATTCATCCCATTCTAGAGAATCAATATATTTTATATTGAGAATTTTTCTGACAATTGAACACAACTGGTTGGATTCAAATTCATAATAATAAATTTAAAATTCCAACCATTTGATAGTATAAACACCCGATGATGTTAAAAACCTTTTCTAGGGAATTAACACACACTTCAGAAACCACAATGTCAGAAGATCCACAAAATACAAAAGGATTTTCCTCATAAAATGATCTGCCACTAGAATATTACTATGAGGATGATCTAAGTGATCTCAATCACAGATTCCTCACCAATATATATCATCATAAACTAATTTATAACTACCACAAACTACTAAGATTCAATTCCCCCAATTGAAAGTTACATATTCTGAAGGATATCGTCCACTTAGTTCCTTCATACATCATATATCAGAAAATATAAATTAGTAACCATTCTGAACAGACATATATTAGATTAAGAAACATGTTATTATTGAAAATCTATATCATATAAACTTGAACCTAATGTAAATTTCTTTTATGGGTATTTTATTAATTGTATCATAGCCATTATTATAATCTAATCCTTTCCCAAATACCCACTATAATGATATGACCATGAATATTATGTAGTCTATTTTTTCAACTAGAATTCACTTTCAAAAATTCCCAAAGATCATTTAGGGTTAGAGTATTATAGAATTAGGTCATAACCTCATTTATGGAAACTTTTATATTACATAGTGCAAACTTCTACCAAAAATAAATTTTTTCACAATATAAAATTTTTAATACAACAATGGATTTTTTCTTAAATAAAAACTCACAACATTGAACTCGTATTATTATTTTCATTTAAACATTCAAAAACCTTATCAATAAACATTTTAAAACATGTAATTAATATAAAAATACCAATAAGGGACATAAAATTTTGATTGAAACTTTTACTTCCTGAATGAAAATTTTTTCGCAAAGTCATAAATTTTACACATAAAACATATGTTCATTTTCTTACCTTTTGAAATCATTATATTCTTATAATACCAAATAATGTATACATAAATCATAAAATGTAACTAGTGGAATCATTTTAATATCACTATTATATATAATATAACACACCCATCTATATAGGGGTCAAAATCATGTAATAATTTGAATTCCCCCCACAATATATCCCCATAATCTAATAATAGAAAAATTATAGGTAAAATCCATCATTCTAACCAATTAATTGGAGAGATATAATGAGAGAACATGCCTTTATTTATACTGGGAACTATCCATCATCATAATAAATCTGAAGAACTATAAAATAATCATAAAATGTAAATATTACATAAATTAAACATCCCTGATGGGTAAAAAATCATTATTGAAATTACTTTTCATTTTTATGATTTCACACACTTATATGTGGTAAAATTTTATTTGAAATTAAACTTTTAAAATTTTAAAGGAAACCTCAAATAAATAAGGTATTATGAAATAGGGAACATTATCTTATACAGTATAATTAAAAAACATTTATTCTAAAAAAATAGTATTAACATGGAAAGATGATTTTTAAAAATAATGACTTGTACCTTATGTCTAAAAGGTATAGGCACTTGTACTTAATATACAGGATAATCAAATTAAATAAATTAATAACATAATTTTAATCATTTTACACGTTTATTTTACTTATTAACAGTTTATTAATTTTATTTATGGCCATTTCAAGGAGTAATAAATATCAGATTAATTGTTCTATGATTGTTCATTTAATGGATTTATAATAGATTCCCGTGAGTATAATTATGATAGTCTATTATCAAATGGATGAAATACTACATATGTGGAAATAAATGGTATTAGTATTTTTCCACTATTTTAAATATTCCTATATTAATTTCCAGATATAATGCTTTTAAAAATATAAAACATTAATGAAAAATGATTGGTTGGTTTTTCTTGGATTTCGAACCATCAAAGAAAAGTTTAATTTTATATATAATTATGTTTATAAATCAATTATATAACATTAAAAAAAATTTAATATTCATATTAAAATTTATTTTCGATATAATAATGGTTTTATGACCATCCTTCAAGAAGGTTGTGGAAAATGATAGCAAATCGTCCATGAAGGCAGTGACTCGACCTGTCCTAGACGATCTTTTCATTTTTTTAAAACAAGTGTAGAAGAGAAGAGGTTTGATGATGGATATTCTATTAACATAATAAAATTACTATATAGATATATATGATAACATAGTTATCTGAACACTTTTTAAAGTGGTGAGGATAAGGTAGAATAAAAGAATGGAAAGAAGAGTTTAAAAGTGTAATACAATGAGGATTTTACACCTTGAATATCGTCTCCTTGAGAACATCCTTAGGGAACTTGATTTAATTATTTTAGTGAGAACTGTATGAATTAGAAATGGGAACAATTCTTGGAATGTTAATCAGGTATAAATTTTATTATCATCGCTACGTAGATGGTGTGAGGAGAAGAGGTGGTGAGGGGTGGTATTTATAGGTAGAGGAGAGGGGTTTTTTCAATTACATTATTCATTTTCTTATTATTATGGCTGAAGAAAATAAATAGTGTTGGTTCAAATGACTATGTATTGAAACTAGTGGATGTGAGTTCTAACTAATTGGAACGTACCTCATCAATGCATCATCCAAGATACAATAATTCATTTATTTAATTTTACCTTAAATTATCATATTTCACTATTCCCCAACAATCCAACTACTTTCAAAAAATCCCCAAAATTATCCCTAATTAATTTTTTATGTGTATAATTCAATAATTGAATCTGAATTTAAAAATTATTTAAATATTATAAATTTAATTTTTTATTAAAATCATTTTTTATTAAAAAATATTGATTTTAATATCAGAACCGATTTTATGAATCATTGAAAATTTAAATAATGTTCCCTAAAATTATATTATAATTAAAACAAAAAATTATTAAATTATGAATCTATATGATGAAAATAAATATTCTTTTAAATATTTATATTATTTTAAAAAAATTTAAATAAAAATGTACATTTTAAAAAATTATCGACACGTAATTTATCATTTCAGAACATTTATTTACGTATAACATGATATTAAATTATCATGGTTTCATTTATAAGATACATATATTTTATTTATACTTTCATAGGTGAGTTTACTATTTTATTGTTAGATTACTATTTATAATAGTCATAGTACTATTCAAATGGTCATGTTATTATTCCATTAAAATTGATTCCGTAATTTTTCAAATACAACTTATTTCAGAATAAATTTTAATTAATTTAAATATTTAATTCAAGAATGAAAACGAATTATTTTATAAGTACCTTGGTTTTTATATGAAGACATCATATTCTTAGCAAAATCAATGGGCCTTTATGCCCACCTAAAACATTCCAGAACAATACAACTATAGCAGTTCATATGTTTTCCTATATGATTTATAACACTCAATCAACTGTCAAATGACCCATTTCATCAATACAAAATACAAAAGGAACCATGAATAACCAAAAGAAACCTACACTCAGGCCCTATGATCATAAATTAAAAATCCATACTAATTCCATCTCTCCTCCCCATGAAACGAATTTCATCATGTTTCATATCATGAGATATTATAGTACCTATGCATAACCCACTTAGGGTCATTGTACATCCCTTTCATAAAAGGACTATGTAGAAATTCTAGGAGAATGTATCATCACATGATCAAAATTTTATTTCCTCAAATGAAAATATTAGGGTTTATCTTTGTTGAATGTATACACTATGTTGTATAAGGAAACTCTATTGAACATATTATTTTGAATTTAAAAAAATGAACCATTATTATCAACAAAGACCAAACATATACAAATATGAACATGTCATGTGAATCATCTATGCTGAACATGATCCATGTACATAAGCATCCTTCCAATGGGATAGAAAAAAATATTAAATAAAAACCTCTGTTAAACATAATAAAATTTAATTATCCGCTCTACCATAATTAAAAAACCAAGAAAGTCAATATTTTCTTCATGGCATGTTGGAAATCCAACATAAAATGTGATCATGATGAACAAATATAAGTTCCATCATATTCTATAAACCCACTATATTCCATGTTTAATATATCCAAAATAGAAATGAAATATAAGAAATATGATCTTATATTACTTTGTGACACCCAATCAAAGGAATAGTCTTAGTGTCCTAACCGTGAGTGTCACATAGACTTAATAGCTCCTTCCCATATGCTAGTGTCTTTGGAATAGTATAGAGGTTCAATATTAATACTTTGGTTAACTATACCATTAAAATAATGTGTAAAAATATTATAAAATAATGAAAAAATTGAGATATCTATTCCATGTATTCATAATATCTTCTATATATATATGATCATATAAGAATATTTCATTTGTGATTCATAATGTTATTCAATAAGTGTCCATACATTGGGTTAGTCACAACTATTATGTTAACCAAAACAATTTCAAGAGGATTTAATAACATCCTTATTAATCATTATGATCCCATCTTTAATACCCCCTTTAGCTACCCTATCTGGGTTTATTAGACATTTAATGATCATCCTAAATATAGATATAAGGTTTTCACATTTATCTGTGCTCTTGTTAATGGTGTTTCAAATATATATCAATAGGGTAGCACAATTATACCCTAGTTTACATCATCATATATGTTTGTTCATGAGGAAAATAAATATTCAAACACAAGTCTACCAAAATTATTTTTCTAAATAGGTCAATACAACTACATGAATATAAATTCGTCATGTGCTACCAAGGTCCCATGATAGTTGATATACATATTCTAAACCCATGTTTAATTAAAATCATCACATCATACCATTAAACATGTATTGTGTACCATCTATGAATATATTAGGTGGAGAACCCACTATGTCTAAACCACATCAAAAAAGGTATGGGTAGAGACCTATATCCAATACATGAACTCAATATTTATCATAAGGAAATATTACTAACACCTTCTCACTCATGTTGAAGTTGTCTATATACTGGCCATTAACCTATCACTTAAGGTAGGTCATCTCACATAATTCTTGCATCACAACAGATATGGAACAAGCCCTGTCACTCTAGGAAGGTTACAGATTACCTCTACCACTTTATAAGCCAATAAAGGGTCATAAAATGACCCCCCCCCCCCCCTCAATGTGAGTCTCATAAGCACTAATAGATAGAAACCATCTCACCCAGTGATGTCTCTGTTAGTAACCTCTTAGTTGGTAAATGTTTATATAGGTCTCAAGAAGCTTTATCACCCAATGATGAAAATGATTTCACACATTTAAAGGATCCTATCTCACTCATTATGAGAATAATAGAACATTTTCACTTAAGGATGGGATAATAATCTTGTTTCATTATCACCCTATATTTATTTCTTTCAAATCTTGAACACCCCATACAATAGACAGGTTCACCAGCATATTACCATGGCGATAGACACTTGGGACCCAAGCTTCCTCCAAATAGACCACATCACAATACAACCACCATAGGTAATTTCACTAACAGTTTCTCACAATTCTCATTAATGTAAATCCACCTCAATGATCCCATGGTGACAAAAATTCCCATAGTATTTTCTCAACCCCAGCCTCAATGGAATTTTACAACCCTCTTCCAATTCTCACAACACAACCCGATACTACTACCAATGATCTATCGTTAAATAATTCACTCGAATCCCTAGAAAAATACTTTACAATACCTAAAAAATTACAAAACCCACAAATAGAACCTATTTCACTTCTCATATATTAGAACCCTTGATGTATCACTTGTAGGAATACCTTTTTCATCACCTAATATTGTCTTGAAGGTATCATACCACTTATGGAACTCAACAGTGTTACCCTACACCCAATAGTGTCACTTCTCAAGTGTGAGATGTATGTTTGGATCACCTATCATCTCTAGGACTAAAACCATCATTTCTATCCAGTTTATCCTAGGAAACAATAATTTTCTACCCATGTCACATCATGCATCCAAATACCTATATATGGAGTCTTGTTATCTTATTAAATGCTTTCCCCCCCTCCAAGACATGTTCATTAGGCTATCCCAAACACCGAATGTGGTAAAGTTAAATTATCCTGACTATAGGAGGCCAACACCATTAAATATATTTTTATATGATTCTCCTACTATATTCACTTATACATGATCACATGAAACATGAATGTAGAAAATAAATCATTCATAATAGTTATGTTGGTTTTTATATTAGGGTCCACCTATCTCCATAAATTAGTCACCACCCACTCCATGATGAACAAATCCTTGACTGAGCTTATACCAGCAACCTATGTCCTCAATAACACAATTTTATATAAATAATTAATTATAAAAATTAATCATCAATTACATAAATAATTACAAAGAGGAGTATTCTTTAAAAAATAACCAACAATTTACACTTCCCTAATATCATACACAAAGATATGAAATGATCATTTTATGACATTCTTTACCCAAGCCACATGAAATCCCCATCATCCATGATCAAATCCACTATGGGTTTTCTTTGAATTTATTCCAAAACAAAATATAGAATTCATGAAAATGAGAAGGATATAATGTGGAAACCAAAAATAGAGAAAAATGGAAAACCCCATTAGTAATTAGCACTGAAAAAAATTACCTCCCCTGGAGTGGGGGTTGGAGTAAAAAGAAATGTTGAGGTAACAAGAGTAATCATCCTACCAATTCATACTTATTGAATTAAAAACAATAGGGGATTGGATATTTACAAGACTATCCCTATCAAGAAAAAACACCTTAAGAGCTTCACCATAATGTGACAATGTGGTTCCTCAAATTATGCCTCCTCTATAAGGCCTCAACTCATCAAAACCCTCTTAGATCAGGGAGAAACCACCCTAAGTAGAAGGCTATTCCCCTTTGTCTTTAAATATCATAACTCATGCCTCTATATCATTATGTGACATTCCTTCCTAAAATAAAAATCACAATGTCAATAAATTATGATTCATAACCCCTCTTATAAGATGCATCATCATGGGATAGACCTATGGTTTAAATAATGAAACCTTTATAAGGTCATTTAATCAATAAAACAATTCACTAGAAATCATCCAAATAATTAATCCATCATCCATGTTGTAATGACATGCCACTATAGTCCATAATGGTGTGAATTGGAACTGTAACACAAAAATAGAAAAGGGACGAGGGCAACATGACCCCCCATTCAACAGTCACTCGAAAAAAATATTATTCAAGCCTTAATAAATATCGTAAGACATCTTTTGAGGGTGTCAAAATTATTTTATTCCTACATAGAATAGTATGTAAAGAACCAACCAAAACAAAAAAATTCTAAATTAAATCTTTCCCCAAAACATAATTTTGCTGAAATACATTGCTAAATAAATTATGAATCCCCTAAATTGTCCAAAAATTAATTGTATTTTTATTTCCATTATATTAATCCCATATCATTAGAACAATTTAGACTCCACCAAACCTTCCTCCTTCAGGGATGGAGATACCTTTTACATCCCCCATTATGTGGAATTAATCCATTGTGTAATCAATTAAAAATGATAGATTAAGAACCTATGAGAAACATAGACGTTCACATTAATGCATGATCTCGATCAATCACATGCATATAGGAAATAGGTAGAAATATTATTATTGGAATGTGATCACACACTTGCCTTAATTAATTGAGAGAGTTAGAGAATATGAATCAAAACCCCAGAGGGATGATATAACTCTATATCCCCTAAACTAGAGTGCAACCCAACCATTCTCTAGAATGTCCCATTGACCACTTTTCTTTCAAAATTGTGACTACACTCTATGAAAATTCATTTCTATATGTTGAGTTAAAATTTTAAGTATTCATAATACTCTTTATGGAAAATTTATTAACTCTATAAATATCATAGACGTACCTATGTGTGATGATTATATTTTCAAATTAGTATACGGTTAGGAGACATAAATAAATTCAACATTATTTTTGAATATATTTCTTACGATTTTGTTTATCGGGGTTGGAATTACTTGATTTTTAGTAGTGATTATGGAATAATCATCAATAAAACTATTGTAAGATGTTTATTAAAATTATATATATTTAGGTACATTAGAAACAACCTATATCACCCAAAATGATTGGTAAATATGAGTTATATATCTTTGATTGAATTAGATATTTGAAACTCTAGTGAGAAAAAATATTAATGATTGATAAAAAATAATCAATGATGTACTTTGGGAATTATAAATATCATTTGAGACTATGAAAGAAAAAAATCCATTTTTTTATTTTATGAAAACCCGTGTAGCCTAAAAATGAGTTATAAGAAATGATATATAGGATTTTTATAATAGTAAACATGATATTTCAAAATCCTTGAAGAAATGAGTTATTGTATATTGATGAATATGAAGAAAAAAAGTGGAATGAATATGATAATTTCAAAATTCACAAGGAAAAAACAAAGAAGTGACTTGATTTCAGATTTTAAATAAGAGTGTGGCCACTTCAAAAATAATAATTATATTGAAATAAAATATATTAAAATGTATTTTTAAATTCGTTATTTTTTATTCATAACCATTTATGTTTAAAAGGGTCTACAGTCATGGTGCTATTTAGATTTAATGAGAACATGGATTGAATCAAAAATTGAGAAGCTTGATGTTGAACATCTAATTAGATAATAAAAATAGGGAAGTGGATTAATATTACATTTCTATTTCAGAATATGTTAGGTTAGTATTTTATCACTAAATGAATCTTTTTATAGGAAAAAACCTGATATCATAATAAAATAACTCAATAACAATTTATATTTTTTGAAGGAAGATAGAAATTTTCATTAATATATTTTTATATGTGGTTTTTTTTATAAAATATAAAAAATAAAATCCATAGTAACTTATAATACCTTTATAAAACATAATTATGTTTCTCAAAAAATGGAGTTAAAAAGTTTGAATGATATCATGTTTCATCCTCTTATTTCAAAATATATTTTACATTTAATAAAGACAATATTGACAGATTGTTTCAGAGTCAACAAAAAAAAAGAGATAAAACATATTATATTAATGTTATTCAAGAATATTAAAACATATAGTAATAAATATATTTTAATAAATTATGAATTCATACAAAGTATAATTAAAAACCATTAATGTTTTGAAGAAGAACTTTTAAATAAAAAATGTTTCTTTTATAGATTTGTTTTTTCAGTTTTAAAATTGAATTTATATATTTCATAATTTTCGTCTTAAAAAGTTGTAATAATTTTTTTATTTTTCAAATTAAAAATCATATTTGAATTAATTTTGGGTTTTTTCATAAATAACCGATTCTTAAGTAAATAGTGAAAAATATTATTTTTACCTAAATTCAAAGGTTTCGGTAATTATCATTATATAATAAATAAATATAAAATTAATAATTTTTTTAATTAATAAAATATTTATTATAGTGGTGAATTTATTCAGATAAAATATTATAATGATCTTAGAATCCCTAATTAAATTTTTCATAAAATTGGTAACATTTTATTTTACTTTAAGAACTTTTTTCCTTTTAATATTTTTATTATACAATTTTAGAATAAATATTTAGTTTTTTTATTTATTTTAATTGTAAAAAACTTCAATATTTATTTATAAACAAACAATTTATGTTATGTAAATTAAAAAAATTTATAACGTTAACCTACACATAAGAATTAATAAAAAACCCCATTTTTCTAAAAACAATTCTACATGTTATGTGTAAAAATAGTGAATTTAAATTTTACTAGCCATAGATATTTAATTGGATAATTTAGTTTTCATACATTAAATAGGTATTTTCATTTTATTTGATAATTTTAACATTATATTTTCAATAAAATTAATTATTGAGGTTAATAATATTATTTACCATTATGAAAAATAAAAGGGATAAATAATTTTAAAAATTGAAAAATACCTATAACATTTAAAAACCATTCCTTAATGTGTTTGGATGAGGTATTTTTTAGAAAACATTCCCCCATTATAATATTCTAAAAAAATAATATCCTTTTATCCTTAAATAGTGAAACTTAATTTTAAAATGAAATCAATACTTTTAAAATTACTCTAGTCTTCAATTATAAAATCGACCACATCCACCACCTAATGCTACACCTATTACTTATAATTTCATCTTGATGATCAACTATTATTATTCTTTTATAAGAGTTTATAATATTTTTAATTCTATTGTCTTAATTAGGTTTCAA
The DNA here is from genome assembly GCA_963277665.1 of Viscum album. NCBI lineage: Eukaryota > Viridiplantae > Streptophyta > Magnoliopsida > Santalales > Viscaceae > Viscum > Viscum album. Next base: position 2,018,817,409 of record OY728148.1, read on the forward strand.
GTGGCCACCATTTCCATAGATATTTCCATGAGAAATATCTTCTTCTTAATATAAGTAATAATATTTCCTTGACATGGTATATTATATATATATCACATTAAAATATTTATTTCTCATTATTATTTGATGAATTTTGTATTTATATTATAATTAACTTGTTTATCTTTTGGATTATTTATTTTATACCTTTCTGTAATCCCTCAATGAGAAAAATATGAAATGTTTTCATACGTACAGACTACCACCTCCATAAGGTGTCATGTTTTTTTCCTTCACCAACTTGCATTGATAATTATAAGGGTGATTTTAATAGAGAAATGTTATTTTTATGATTTTATTATTATTTTTGTAGGAAATATTGAAAATCATATTATTAATATTATCACGAAATGATTTATTTAATTTTAATTGTCTAAAACAAATATGGTAAAAGAAAAGAAAATTATTCATGATATATAATACATTCATATAAAGATACCCCTATTATACATCTATTAAATTTAGATAGATAACAATATTAAATCCAAAAAACATATATCATTATGACCCTGTAATAATGATATTACAACTAAATGAATTAATGATTATCTATTAATTATGTTTTGTTCATGTTTTAGTCAATCTAAACATAAACATTAAAAATGATATAATACAATATGAAGGATGAGTTTAAAAACATAGTTATAAGAAATATATGACACAGTCAAGTAAATAATTGTTTTATTATGTTTATATAATTGAAAAATTAATATTAAACCCAATTGTTAAGAAACCAATGATCATTCATTTAAAATCATTGATACATGTTCAGTGTTGATTTAATATTTAAGGATTATATAAAATAAAATATACAATGAAATTATAATATTACAAAAAATATAATTAGTTAACTAAATTACTATTTAAAATAATGGAATGATTATCCTTGGTATAATAATGAATAAAAACATCTCTACTAAAAAACAATTAAAAAATAATACTAATTACTAACTCATGATACTGATAACTGATAATAACTAAATAATATACATTAATTAATAGCTATATATGATGTCTATAAAAGGTTATTGATATGAATATGTTAATTAAATATGTGATTATTCTTGTAATTCATTATACATGATATTAAAGTTCATTATTAGAAGTCATGAATTATGGTAAGTTGTTTTTATATGAAATTTAATTTCATGAAAAATATTTCATTTTTTCCAATAATATAATGGATATGGAATAATTTATACCTAATGTAAGTATTTTACCATATTTTTGTATTGGAATATTTTTTTTAACATCCATGTCATTTAATTTATTTAAACAGATTTTAATTCTACAGATATCATGGTTGTTAGGTTTTTTAATCTCAATTTTTCTATATTTAGATATGATGAGTACTAAAAAAATTCATTTTTATGGTGCATTAATACTTATTAGAGAAGGAATTATTTTTTAATAATCATTCATGTTGCAAAATGAATTTATAAATATTTTTTGAGATCCATTTTCAATGTTTTTTTATTCAAGTATTACAAAATACCCTAAGATTTTTTGATAACTCAAATATATTTTCATAGATTTAAAACTTATTTTCTTCAAATTAATTATTATATTCCATGTTTATTCCATCCGAATCATTTTTATTGAACATTATATTTTTATATAGTTAAAATTATAGGATTCAAAATATTTCTCCTCGATGAATATATTTCCCATAAATTCATGAAACTGTGAAGATTAATTCACATCCTTCAAAAGAAAGCACTTTTTCTCAAGTTCCATGTTCTAAATTTATTTATCAAAATTAATTTAAATCTTGAATATTATGAAAATAAATTGATGTATTAAAATATTTATTATAATAAATGTTTTATTTTTATATGGATTTATTTATTATAAAATTTATTTTAAAGGCCTGTGTTTTATAAAATAAATTTTAATGATTTTTTTAAAACTTATAAAATAATGGTTTTGAAAGAATATTAATATTATAAAATAGAAATTCTAAAAAAATCTTTAAATCAGTCTTTTAAAAAAATTTATTTTGATCATGTATAAATTTTATAGAAGAAATTTGTTATAAAAATTTAAAGCCTTCCAAAATGTGGTATTCTATCTTTTTTCAAGAGATTTATCTAGAAATGAATGTGGTTATTTTTAATATATTAAAATGTATTTAAAGAAAATTATATTATGTAGGTAACATTTGTATTACATTATCCAAATTATTTCTTTCGATATAATGTTTTATGTTATTAGAATCCTTTTTATTAAATCTATGTCTTTTATATTGGTAAATTATGTGGTGTCTAAAGTACGAATGTTTGTATGTTCTAATATAAAACATATGTCTTATTGATTATTATTAATAAGGGTGGGGTCATATATTTATATTTAGGGGATATGTGAAGGATTTATATCTTATAGATAATTATGGGAATAGAGTAATTATTGTCACTCCATTATGAAAATTAGGAAGTGATGCATGCTTCTTTATGTTATGGTAATTGGTTAGTGATGCCTTCTCCACGATATTTGTGGGAATAATGTAGTAATGCGTGATCTACATTATGTTTATGGAAATTAGGTAGTAATTCTTGATCAACTATAGGAATATGTTGTTGCTTCAAGCACCATCATGACATAGGAAATATGTTTTTATTATCACTCTACTATTTTAGGGTTTCTACGCATATGTTTGTATCATTGTTTACTATAAAGTCTCATTTACGTGTAAATACATGTCGTTATACCTATGAATTTAAACCATTGATATTTTTATCTCATTTTTCAATACAATTATTCCATGGTATATGATTACTATGTTGAGATTACATGTATTCATATCATAGTTTGTGTACAATAAATGATGCTCTATATTATTTTAATAAAATATTATTTACATTCTCATAATTTATAATATGTTTAAGACACAATCCATTTTTTGAAATGTAGATGTTTTTATACATTAAATAGAATTTGAACTCACATATTTCTTATTTTTCCATTTCCATGGTTATGAAAATGAATATAAATTATATGTAGTCTAGAAGATAATTTAGAGTAGTTTGATTACAGAGAAATTTTTAAAAGCATATCAAAATAAGTCACTTATATAGAAGATACCCAAATAAAATATTCCTTTAATTATTTTATTTATGGGTATAAATTTGATATTAAATCTTTAATATTAATAAATGATGTAAAATAAATAATTTTTTAGGATTTTACATATTACATAATATTGGATATAGTTTATAATGAATGTATTTTGTTCATTTGATCATATAGTGTGGATCTTGGGTGGCTGGGATTGTTTCATAGTATAGTTTAATTATAATTGGGGATTATTTTAGTCATGTATAGAATTAATATAAGATAAATATAGTGAAAACACTATAAATAAGTCACTTTTTATAATTACATCTTGTGTTTTGGAAGGGTTTTAAATATGTTGTTTTCCTAGAAATTACTACATTATCGTGATATTGGATGGTGGATCCAACAATGGAATAGATGTACCAATGGTAAATCAACCTAAAAAATGATATTTATGTACCAATGAAATCTACACATAGTACCACCTGAGGTGTCTTAGACTTTTAATGTGTATAGATATTGATAATTGTAACCTATAAAAAAATAAATTTTAGAAACTCTCCTTCTAAAAACAATTCATATGTGCTATGTGTATTAATAATGAATTTATATTTTATAAATCATTGAAACTTTATTGGATAAATTAATTTTATAATTTTAAATAATAATTTTATATTAGTAAATAAGTTTAAATTTAATTTTCAATATTTAAATTAATACCAATGTTTGAAACAGTATTTTCCATGGAAAACATTAAATATGGAACTAGTGGTTTACTAAATGTAAAACAAATAATTAATAAATGTTCCCCAAAGTGTTTGGATGAGAGTATTATTATATGAATCTATTCCTATTAAATATTTTAATGTCTTTATGCCTTTGAACCTTCAATATTGGCCTATAATTTGTGAAATACAATGAATAGTTCCAAAATTACTCTTGTCTTCAATTATGAATGGGGGTCACTTACTGCCATTCATGATACATCAATCCCTTATAAATTCATAAGAGAAATTTCATGTTATCGACATAAGTACTAACATATTCATATTATTTCTTATTTTAAATCATTATATTACTAATATTTGTTATATATATTATGTTATTAATTTAGAATTTATATTATACTAAATTTTGTTATATTATTGGAAAACATATTATCCTTATTTCTGATTATCCCTTAGGGTAAATGAAAACAAAATGACCTAAAACATGTGGAAAACTACCTCCATGGGGGTCATGTTCTCTTCCTTCACCAACTTACATGACTTGTATTAAATGAATAAATAAGTTTTTTATGATATTATTAGGAATATTTTAGTAAAATTTGGATAATCTATTATTAGTATGATACAGAATCGATCTTTTCAAATTAAACTGTCTAAAATGAATGCACTATGACGAAATACCATTTATTTATAATATTTAATAGTTTTGTTTCAACTAAATATTCTCATAATTAACATAAATTATTATTATTTCAATTTAATTAAATTATTAAAACAACATTATGCATTCCGAATATTGATATTAAAACATAATCACATTATAATTATCCATTAATCATGGTGCGTTTATGTTTAGATTGTTTTAATCAGATACATGAAAAATATGTTAATAATAATATCATGGATTAACAGAATAACATAATTATATGGAATATATGATATAAATAAGTATATAATTAATTATTTATTGTTTTTTAATGATTAATTTAACATTTATATCATTAATTAGGAACAAATATACATTTCTTAAATATCACTGAAACATGTCGATTATAAATTTCATCATCAAAGATCATGAACCAAAATCAACATAATCAAGGTATATCATGATAAATAAATTCAAAGTATTAATTTAATGTTACTTTTATGATTTGGGAATGATGAAATTGAGGATGGGAATAGATATGAACGTAGTTACTATGAAACTAGTTAAAAACTAGCAAGATTACATAAATCTGCTACTGAAAAAATGATAACATTTATCTAATATAAATGTAGAGAATTATTATAAATGATGTCTATAATAAGATATAGATAATTTTTTTTATTAAAATGGTTATTAATATATATATATATTTGATATTCAAGTGTTGTAGTAGAACGTAGTTATTAAAGTAATTGTATCTTATTATAAATATTAAGTTTTTGAAAATATTTCATATTGTGCACCATAATATCCATTGAATTGTTTAATTACATCCAAATAACTATATTTTTAAATAATAGTGCAATTAATAGAGATTTTAATACCTATATAATGTTTTTCATTAATTTTTTTTCATAGGATATAAATGTTTTCCCAATTTTTTGAATCATAATTTTACATTATTGAGATATGATGTGTTTTAACCACTTGTAGTTATTGTGGTGTATATACATATAGGACATGGATATATTTTATAATAATTGTTAATTAAACTTAATTTATTTAAATGTTTACCACGAGAACACTTTTCAAGGGTCATATATTACAATGTTTCAAAAGGGGTTAGGTGTTTTAATATCTTAAATCTTATTTTTTTTATTACAATTCATTTCCTTAAAATTATTTTTTATACTATTGGTTTCACACACCATAATATTTTATATTTTAATTTCCATTCATCCCTTGGAAAAATACAATTTGTATTCCATTATTTCATTTCGATGCATTTCATCCCCATAGAAGCATTATATCATAATTAATAATTCCATTCCTTCTAAGAGGTATCTTTATATTTCATTCTATGTTTTAAAATATATTCCCAAATGATTACCAATTTTATATAATTTGAAAATAAAATAATTTTAATGTCTTTATAAATTATAACCATTATTTTTAAACTTAATTCATGATTTTAAAAGTGATTATAAATTATTTTTTTATTAAGGATATTTTATAGTGTTTTAATTTGTAATGAAATAAATTTGTTGAAAAAATCATTCTCATATAATTTTTTTTATGAAAACAACCCTTTCGGGTTTAAAATATGATATTTAAATGTTTCATCATGTTCAATTATTTCACATTATTATAAAAAAATTAATGTATATTTAAATCCTTTCAAAAAGGTTTATTCTATCTTATTTTTCAACTGATTTATCCAAAATATTTTAAGATTGTATTTTTAATCTATTATAACAAACACAATTCCCCTTATGTAACACCAGGTATTTTCATAATCCACCACCAAAAATATTTTAATACAAATCATATTCAATTTTCTTGGAAATAATTTCATCAAACCCATATCTTTTACATGGGATAATTATGTGATGTATAAGTTATGAATGTTTTAGTGTTCTAATGGAACATATATGCATAAAAGATTATTATTATGATGGATTGGGTCATGTAGTTCTTTCCAATGAATTGGTTAATTATTTATATATCATGAGATAATTATAGGAATAAAGAGTTCATTCCATATCCACTAACAGAATCATGAAGTGATATATACATTACAATGTAATGGGAATCTAGTTGTGAAACATGATCTTATATTTTTAGGGTAATCTGGTAGTGATGCCAACTACAATATGTTTGTGGAATCTTGGTATTGACTACTAATACATTGTGAAAATGATTTAAATTTTCATTGTCAAAAATTTTATTGGAAATATTTCATGATTCTTGATCCATAATTTTATGACTTCTATGCCAATGTATGTTATATTGATTATTTTTAAGACTCATTTCTATTTCATTGCATATCTTCATTATAATGATTATACTCCATGGATACCATTTATTGTATCATATTTATACACTATTAATCCATGGTATATGTTTGATATTTTTAAATAATGTTTCCTGATATCATGACTTTAGGACAACACTTTTTATTCAATGTTTTTCTTTGCAGATACTTATACCTGAATCATGTTATCTCAAATACATGTTATCAAACCCTTGATGAAATGTTGATTACTTTTTCCTTGCTACATAGTTAACCTCTTCAATTTATTATCATTCAATTAACTATGTCATAATGTTGATTATAACTTATTTGAATTATATAAGGGTATCAAATGTGGACCAACCGTGGAAAAACATTACCATGCATTGTAATATAAGTCACTTATATTGAATATCCTCAAAGAAACTAATCCTTAAATTCCTAGGATTGTGTGTCTATTTTTGTGATGTGACGGTTAAAATATTTAAATAATTTAATATAAAGATATTTTTCACTTAGTGAATCTCCCATTTTTACTATGATAGTTTTTATAGAAGGTCTATTTAGCACCAAATCTGAGAGTGTGGGTTGTGGTAACAGAAATAAAGATTCAAAACTATATAGAAAACAATGTTTTATTTATAAGAATAAAAATATTATATATTTTCTAAAGACCACTACCATGTATTCAGTGTATCCTAGACCATTTTATTTTGCACAATATATCCTTAAAGGCACATAATTTCCCCTAACAAATTCCAAGATTATTCTAATCCACAAACACCATTATTTTCTTGGTGAATCTCGTACCATTTTTCACACATAGATTAAAGAAGTAGTACACCTCCCCTGGATGTCACCCAATTTTAGTTTATAAATTTATTTAATAGATTATGGGAAAATAACCTATAAAAAATTTACCATGTCATGGATATCCTATATATTTTATATAATTAAATTTATAAACAAGACATACCAGAACAATGACCTATCCCCAACCATTTAATCTTACCAATTTTCCACATGAGACCTCAAATAAAAATGAACCCCTAAACCATATCACAGTTTAGCTTCGCTATTCTTATTTGAATTTCACTAAATATATCCCAAATACATTTAGTAATGAAATAGTCAACCAATTTTAGGTAGGTAATTATACATCATCCTCACCAACTATTAAAAAACAAATTTTATTGTATAAATCATTGTATTTAACAAATGGATTACAAGATTAAGAAATGATAAAATTCCAGTAAACATGCATATTTCATATTTCATAATATTGGTAGGTGCAATAGGAATTGTAATAATGATAACCATATGAACACCATTTTATAGTTACAATTGCATGGTGTTTTGTCTATAACTTACACAATCCTACATAAGAATCACAAAATGGCGTATTCATCTTTATTTTTTAATATTATCAAAACCAAAAATAATAAATTAGATAAATTAAATTAAATAAACCATAACATGATTTGTTGAAGTGGTTACCAATAATTTTAAATCCCAAAACAGATCTTAATGTAAACATACACATTTTTATCTAACCATGTTTTGGGATTTCAAAAACAAAGAAAATAATGCCTAAATTTTACAAGTGATGATACAATATTAAAAAATACTTTTAGGAATTTCATATTTCACTTTATTAAGGCCTTCTGACGAACCAATTATTGAGATTTTTCACATTTTTTTCATATCTATCTCTGATAAAAAATCCTAGGACTAGATTTACAGCACCAAATTTATTCATGTGAATCCTTCAAAATCAAAAGTATTTTAAAAATTTACAAGGGATAAAAAATACATGGGAAATAAATATCGATTAAGAATATACTAAAAAATATTAATAAACTTTTAAAACTACTTTTTAATAAAAAAAATTGAAAAACATTTATACAATACAAAACATATAATACAAAAACATAATCCATTAAATAATAAAATGGGAAATAGGTTGGAACCCAAATAAAATATGAAATCTATGTTCTACTATATCCATCTATAAAAATCCATTATAGAAATAAATCTTGTCATTAATGAATAAAATCTACATCCATTAATTTTTATCAAATAAAGTCATGTCTACTTGTCCATCAATGTGAAAATATAGTGGATAAGTATATACTTAGTAGGATATACCAATATATCTGATACATGACCATGTATAAAATATATCAAATTCAATGTTATAATAACATGATAAATTGAAAATTTTCATAAAACTAAAACATTTTATTTACACATAGTTTATAAAACCCAATAATTTTTTAATGACTTCAAAATTCCCCAAATGTTTTACTAAAATAAAAATTCCAAATAATTTACATGAACTATGTTTTCATCCCAATAATTGATATCTTAATGTTTTCCCAAATATGAATAAAATATCAATCATTTGTAATTAAATCCTAATATGTAACATCCCAAACTATTGAATAAAATTTTTTCCTAAAAATGTTTGTTTTGTTATGTCATAATCAATAAACCCATATATGTATAATTAAAATATATCCCTCAGGATTTGAACGTTATATGTCTTTTGGTTAATATGACCATTCTAAATAGTATTAATTATTTTACATTGTAATTATTGTTTATAAAAAGAAATGATAATAGATAATTAATTTAGAAACAAGAGTCGATGACCACATCTAGTAGACTCGGGCAATTCGAAGCCGATTTTTTGGAGCTTGGGAATGATATAACATCATTAGGCTTTTATCTGGACCAATCCCAAGCTGCGAATCAACATGTTAAGCTTGAAAAAAATCACCTATGGGTGAAGTTCGGGATGATAAAATCACCACTGGGGCATTGTTTTCTAAGCCACCCCAAGATTATATCACCAGTTCACACCTTATCCAAAGTTAATATGTGGGTGTTATAAGGGGTTATATAATGAAATGATAGTTACTTTTTTGTAACACATTTGTATAAATAAATTTTTTATTATATTTAAATAAACATCATTTTTTAATTTTAAACTCCAAAAATTAGTCTAGGATAATATATTTCTATGAATTTTAATATTATTGATTAATATTAAAAAAAATTATTCTTAAATATTTTATGACTTAAAATAACTGATACTGTGGAATTATTTTCAAGAAATGGTCATACACAGTTTTAATCAGTTCGAAATTTAATGTCTAATAAGATGAACATAATTTGTTGTGGTTAAAAACTTATGAATAAAAACATTACCCTTAGGAATAGTAATATGACAAATAGATTAGTAATCGCACTAAAGAAAGTATTAATACAATTTAGACATCTTGAATGGTAATGTGATATAATAATATAAGTAAATAACTTTTTTAGAAATGTTTAGTTAAGTATTAGTATTTTTCGAGTAAATATTGATTTAAATTAAATATTAAATTTATCGTATATCGAAATTTATTTTCATAAAATGGATTTCAGTTTTGAATTCAGAAAACAAATATTACATTAGGTTGAATTTATGATATTTTAATAAAATGTTTTGTTTTTTGGTGAATAGAAAAAATATAGTTTTTATGTTTTCTGTGTGTTTTATGACAACATAATAATGTAATTTTTTATTCAAAATAATGGTTGACTAATGAGGAATAAAATATGTTATGATGTTCCCATGTGTATAAAACCGTTAGAAAATACCATGTGGAATCCCAGGGTTTTGTAAATACCACTGATGTGGTGTCCTCAGAAATTAATAAAAACCTCTCCCTCTCTCTCTCTCTTACTGTAAATACCAAGCCATTCCGTTAATTACATTCATTACAAAAAAACATCCCCAACCAATAACTGATATTATTTCCTCCCAAGGATTCCAACCAAATTTTAATCAAGCCCTCAAGGTCTTGACCATAGAGTTTTAGAAGTTACTCTTCAAGGTAAGGGAAATATCAACATTGATTTTCCTTTCATGTTCTCTTTTAATGTAATATAGATTTTAAATTTCAATAATATTTTCTCCTATACATTTATATCAATCCCTATACAATATTATGAGTCTTTTATGAATGGTATACCCTTTTATGTGACTTTTTAATGTTTTCTAAATCCATGATTCATATTTTTCATGGTGCTAGATTTTCATCCCAAAATTTCCCTCTACTTTTCAATATATTATTTTATTTTTTATTTTGAATACCCAAACCACTATTTTATCTAGGGGTATTCACATGGATTTCTAGATGAAATATTTTAAAAATATGATTAATATACATGAAACCGACCTACATTTTCATTGGGATTAATATGAAAAAAAGGATCTTTTTACGAACTTTATTAAAATGCCAGGATTTTGATATGAAACCCTTTTATTTTATTATCTATCTGTTATTTGTGAAATTTTTGATTATGATTGATGTGGATAACATGAAAATAAATAAATATTTATTGGCTACCCTAATATTTCTATAATTCATTTTGGAATGATATTAATCTTAATAGAGGACATGTTTCATAATACCTTAGTGAATAACTATGGTAATCTGTATAACACCTTGGGGATGGACCATGGTGATATGATTATGAATGTATAAAATAAATTACTTATACACATTTTCAAAATATTATTCAAGTTCTTATAATGATTACTTCCCTATTTCTTATTCCCTTATTATATTTCCTCATGTTCTTATAGTATTCTCTCAATCTCACATGTAAACTATTTTACCATATTTTACATTTTTAGGCCTTATGCTCACCATTTCCATTGATTTAATTCCATAGGGTTTGAGATGCAGTAATTGTAATTATTATGAAAATTTCAAGTATTCATTAAAGTGGATTAAAATAATTTTATATTTTCTCATTTATTATTTACTTAATTTACAAGACACTAGAATTTTCTATTTTTAATATGGAATGAAAAGTTAAGTAATAAAAAGGTGGGATTATCTAGTTGGTATCCAAGGATAGTTTAGAAATTTTTGGAAATTCAGATTTTAAATGAATAGTAATAACCCTATAAAAATGTATAAATGTTGGAAAAATCCCTAGTATTTTTGTGAAATATTATTTTTTGGGTTTCCAAACAAATAAGTCATTGTCTATATTGAAAGAAATGGATGTGGCTCTGGCACAATGTACCAATGATTAAAACCTGATACCACTACATTGATATAGGCTCGAATGGGAATGGGTGCATGGCCAAGGGACTTTCTTCAATAATGGTTTGACACTACCAAAGGATATGTGTGGTTAATCGCGATCCTTTTATGAATCGTTTGGAGTGATTTATAGAAAATGTAAATAGTTGATAATGAACAATATGTTTAAGTATAATGTTTTAAGACATAAAAATCAGTTAGATTTAAAAGATAATTAAAAGAAATAAGTTTCACAGAAAGGTTTTATTATTTTCGAAAATAGTGGGAAATGGTGGGAACCATGAAAATGGAAACCACTAATGACCATGCACTGAGGACCCTCCAATGGAAGTTGAAATGGAAACTTTCATGGGAATGATGAGTCCAAAGACTCAAGTAATTGGGAAGAACATGAATCAAGGTGATAGACCAATTTTACCATGAATGGAAGAAATTTTTATTGAGACTTTTATGGGTCAATTACAACCAGCATTTAGTGGATCGACCAACCCATTGATTGTTGAACAGTAGATTATCTCAATAGAAAATATGTTTTCTATACTACAATATTCCGAATAAGAGAATGTCACCCCAGCTATTTTCTATTTAGACGGTTAAACCAGTAACATCCTAGGTATGGTATCCACTCGGCTGGTTCCCTGTACATTGTTGGCCACATGGCCTTTAGAGAATTTCCCCAAATTTTAGAGGCTACCAACTAGCAGTGAGGGACTAGGGTGTGTTAGTGGGGAAATTATTCCGTCTTTAGCAATTTTTAACACCATGGAATAAATACTAACAAATTATGGAAGCAGTAATCAACATGAAAGTGATGTTAACAACTAAATACTGAAGGAATAAGTTAACCATTAGGCAAATGATATCACAATGGTGCAGTATGTCACATGTTGAAAGTGAAAACCCAAAAAAAATACATACTGAAATTATGTACAACACAATACCAAAGTATAGTAAAACAAAATGAAACTCAACAACATCACATGCCTTGGTTTGGTCTCATGATCTCTTTCTCCTAAGAAGCAATCAAGTACCTATATAAGAAGATTTTCCCTTATGAAAACCTACAACAATATAGACTTTTTGGCCCCAAAAGCATGAACCAAACATGGGGAGAGAACTAAATTCTAATAGGAAACCACAAAATGTCGGTGCCAATCTGTTAGTGATTATATGCAACAGTAGCGTACAATAGTAAAATTTAGTAAACCAGCAGGTACTCAAAAGTAAATAATCCTACAAGTAATAGAATTCATTTACATTCATTTCATGTCATATAATCAATCCAATTAATTATATTATATAATTCATGGGATCTGGCCTTTTCCCTTCAATACCATATATAAAGTAAATGAAATAGATACCCTACCATGATATCTTAACAAAGGAGTGTAGACTGAATCCCATAATGTTCTATTGCTTGTAAAATGCATCACCAGTCATTCAATTGTAATATTTATCATGTCCAAACCCGACGTATAAGCATTTCAGCATATTTAAATCAGCGAAAAGCCCAGTTTGTCAAAATTTCATTTTATTTTTGGACAATCCTGGTGTATCATAATTTTAGCATAGTAAACAACACATGTAAATTACACTATTATATAGTTTTGAATAATTAACTCATGTGGGAAAAATTATATAACAAGAATAACATGATAAATGAACTATCAAAAATATTTAACAACCATATAAATATAGATACATTGATTAAACAAATTTCATTCTAAAAAACCATTAAAAATGGAAACAATGGCTATCACATCGACGTCCTAGTCCAAATAGCTAAACAATGGTCACTGGAGGGAAAACACACCCACGACGTGGCCCTTAATCAAACAAATTAAGACTAAACATGCACAATTAATTTATTCAATTACCTATTGTCATTATGTATCAACATGGGTAAAATTACCAATCAAGAGAGACCCTAAAAATGGGAACATGAAAAAAAAGCACATATAAACAACTTGAATTTATGTAACTAGGATGACACCACCTACCGTGATGTAGCATGACACTCCTCGTCCATCCTTGACTTCCAAATCATGCTAGAATGTAAAAAATTTACGAAATAAAGATAAACATTAAACCATAAATAACTTCATTGAGAATAGAAATTACCAATAATGGTTCAATATTAATCGATCCCTAATCATGATCATTCCAACTCTACTGACTTTGATAGATTCGGAGTTTAGATGATCAACATGGAAGAGGATGAAGTTTTCATGGTCCTCTTGAGTTCCCCTAGCGAGCCCACTTTCCAAACTATAGAATAAAGGGGGATACTGCATGTTTTACTTGAAAAACACAAGTAAATAGCATGTATGTCCATATAAATGACATGTATATTATTATACTATTAATATTTTTCCTAATTTACATTAAACGTTTCACACCGACTTGCTGACATGACTACACAACGTGTATCAGGATGTACATGGTGTGTAGTGTATTTTTCTTCTCTCCCATGCCATCATGCTCACATGATATGTATCCCTATTGTACATAGCCATACTACATAGTGTGTATATAGGATTACACAATGTCTAACCCTAAAACAAAAATTTCCCTATTTTTCCCTTATTTTCTCAAAAATAACACAGGGAAAATAGATAGAAGAAAATTTTACATCAAAATTAGAACTGGGGTCTTACAAACATCCCCCCTTCAAGTAATTTTTCTCCAAACATGCCTTACAAGGGTGGTGGTGGAATATTTAAGAATAACTCCAGCCATTGAGAATTTATGCCGGCCTCACTCTCCCAACTCTCACATATCACTTGATCATGCTTCCATAGAACATGTACAAGAGGAACAAACCGACCTTAGAGAACCATCATGCTTTTATCAACTATAAAAATCTTATCAACCTCAAAGGATGGATCAACCTGAAGATCAAATTCCTTAGTCTGATGAACATGAGATGGGTCTGAATGATATCGATGTAGCTGAGATACATGGAAAATGTTGTGCATGGTTCGGTACCTATGAGGTATCTATATTCTATATGAATCCAAACCAACTCATTCCAAAATCTAAAACGATCATACATATATCAGTGAAATATTGCCCTATCATCTAACCCGTTTGTGACCCAATCACGGGGAAACACGTAAAAAAACTCCATCAACAACATCAGACTCCAAAAGTCCTTAATGGTGATTGACATAATATTTCTGATGAGATTCCACAAGAGGCATATTCTTCTGAATCAACTGAACCTTCTAATTAGTTTTTGAGATAATACATGGTCCCATCAAAGATACCTCTCCTGCCTCAAACAAACAAAGGGGTGATCATGATGGCCTACCATACAAAGCCTCATATGGCGCTATGTAAATAGTATCCTGAAATTTGCAATTATAGGAGAACTCAACCAATGATATATGCTTCTCTCAAGAACCCCCAATGTCCAGGAAACATGAATGAATCATTTAATATATGACCTGTATCATATACTTGGACTAGAAATAAATTTGAGGGTGGTATGATGTGCTAAGAAGCACCTGTGTACACAAAACCCTCTAAAAACTCGTCCAGAAACGAGATGTAAATAATGCGTCCCTATCTGATATGATAGGATGAGGGACCCCATGTTTTTGTACCACCTCTCAGATATATATTTTTTATATTCTCATCAACACCGAAGTCTCCTTGATTAGTAAGAAGTGAGCGACCTTCATAATCCTATCAACAATAACCCACACAACATCATTTCCTATAGGCGACCTTGGTACCCTTGTAAAGAAATCCATTGGGACATCATCTCACTTCCACCCAGGAATGACTAGATGCTGTAAAATATCTGCCATCTGTTGATGTTTTTTCTTCACTTGTTGATAGGTGGAACACTTTTTACCAAAACCATCAACTTATCATTTCATGCCCGACCACCAGTACTGACGAAATAAGTCACAGTACATCTTGGTGACTCTAGGATTAACTTCCAAATTTGAAGCATGAAACAACCACATCATCACCTTGCGTATAACACCTGGAACCCAGACACATCCATGGATACGCAGAACATCATTCTCACCCATCTTCCATCAAGGAGGAGGGTTATCACCTGCTACACTCTCCCATAGAACTAGGCCATCAAAATTTGGTAGCTACCTCATCCAAACTCTTTCCATTAGAATATAGATAACAACCAAAGAGGAAAGATATGTCTTTCTCTTACTATCATGCACCTCTAAATACATCTCATATAACTAATCCATAATTCCACTCACCACTGGCCTCTTTCACTGCCTGCATATGAGTCCTTCTAAGTGTGTCAACCACTACATTGTCTTTTCCATGTGTGTAGGCATGATCAAAATAAAACAACTAAAGGTATTCTTCCCACCTTTTCTATATCAGATTCAAATCATGAAGTGTAAAGATGTATTTGAGACTTGTGTGGTATATCTACCCCAAAAAATGATCTCCCAGTAAATAATGATTACAACAACGTAAATCCTGAACAACTAAAAATAACTTGATATCATTGGATGGATAATTCTTCTCATGTAGTCGCAACTACCAAGACCCATACACAATAACTCGATCCCCTAGATAAGAACTTATCCCAACCTAGTACGTGATGCATAAAAATACAATGTGTAACTCTTTCCCAGCTCTAAAAATATCTAAATTAGATCTCAAGTAAGTTGTCCCTTAAAATACTAAAAGGATGTGTCATAAGTGTTTGACCATTCAAAATTCACACCTCTATTGGTCAATCCCATCATCTTCCTTGCTAAGAATGAGAAGTCATGTATAAAAATCTTGTAGTAACCAATTATCCCTAGGAAACACGGTACTTAAAAAAGGTTATTAGATTCTCCCAAGACACTACCACATTCACCATCTCTGTGTCCACTGATACTCTAGCCTCTGAGATGATGTGACCCATGAAGTAAATCTGACGCATCCAGAAGTGGCATTTTTCGAGGATAGCATATAATTGATGCTCCCACAGTGTAATTAAAATTTTCTCAATGGGTTTTTCATGTTCAAGTCGATTGTAAAAATAATCCATGTTATCATCCATGAAAACCACCACAAAATATTCTAGGTAAGGATGGATCACTCAGTTCATCAGTTCTACGAAAACTACAAAAAAATTCCGGAGACCAAAAGGAATAACCATGTACACATATAGGACATAAATTCTACAAAAATATTTACAAGGTATGTCTACCATTAGAACACGTAATTGGTGATATCCAGACCTTAGGTTCATTTTCGGGAACACTTGAGCTCCTCAAATTTGATCAAATAGTTCATGTATCTAGGGAAATGGATATCAGTTTTTAAAAGAAAAGTGGTTTTATTTCCGATAGTCCATGCATAGCCTATGGTACCATCTCCCTTTTTCTTAAAAGGACCGATGTAACCCAAGGTGTAGTACTGGGTCGGATAAAACCCATAGATTCCAGATCATCAAATAACCTCTTGATCTCTTGTAACTCCATTGTAGAAATAATGTAAATAGGAATGGATACTGGTGTTTCTCCTGACACTAGATTGACAGTGAACTCCACCTCTCTGATAGGAGGTAAGCCTTAGAAGTTTTCTGGGAAAACATCCCTTAAATGTTCAACCACTGAAGGCAAATATTCCAAACAAGTTCATTGGACATTAGGATATAAACTCATAATATGTGTTGTTATCCCTCCCATCCCACAATGCCCGGGTCCAAATTGGCATGTCTAAACAAAGAATTCAACCTTATGTAGAAACAATCCCCCATCTTGTGATGTGATACTCACCCTATGGTGATAAAAATCAATAATTTCTCAAAAAGGATCCAACCAGTCCATTCTTATAATGACATCAATGCCTGACATATCTAAGACATTGATTTTCCATAGAAAGTTAAACCCATCAATCCCAAGGGTGAATTCCTTACACTGATGTAAACCTACCATTATAATCCCTAATAGATTGTCTAACATCATAACATCATGAGAAGCTTTAACAAATTTCCCAAGTATTTCCACAACAGCCATAGATATAAAACTATGCGTATCAGTAGTACCAAAAAGTGAAAAAAAATAAAACATAGGAAACTATAATAGTATCTTTGATAGTATAAGGTCTGGGATCCTTCTCCTATGGGGTTGGTTCCACAACATAGGTCTAACCTATACGATGGGCCTGAGACACTTCTTGGGTACCCTGAGCTGACACACCCTGCTGTCACAAAACTCATGGGGTCTGGCTACCTTGGTTATGACCACCCCCTCTGCCTGAACAACCTATCATATTCTAGTCCCCTAACTTGTGAGAAGTTTCTGACCCTACTCATAAATGTGTAGATGGTGCATCCCCTCTATCACTAGATGCTAGGGGGAGTCCGGCAGAACTGTTATAAATGGGCCATCTTACCGCAAGCTCGGCATTCGACCGGGTCCCTCAGACACCTAGATTTTGTATGCCCAATCCTTATGAACTTGTATCACCTCACATAACTATCAGGAATAAGGAATCTACTACTCATATCTCTATGAGAAATATTCATATGACTCTTCTTTCTTCTAATCAAGGCACTATCGATCTTAGTTCCAAACTGCCCAGACTGACACCCTAGATTCTCATAGGTTCCATTCAGTAATCAACGCCTAATTCACAATAGCTATTACATAAGGAAAACTGAATAAATTCTCCTATGATCATATGAAAAAACTGAGACCATCCTAAAAAATTCTAGCTTTTGATACGTCATCACCCATTGAACATGTGAAAAATGATTATGATCAGTAAATCGGGTAGAATAGTCTATAATTGATAGTGTTCCCTGCTTCGGGTGCATGAAATCCAAGGATCGGTCAGACCTCAGCATATTAGAAAAATTTTAAAACAAAATGGATTCTTGAAATACTTCCCATGTCATATCCCTATGATTCCATTCCTGAGTGACAACATATCACCATCTCTTGGTTAAATCACATAGATTATAAGTCGCAATATTGAACCTCCTCTCAATAGGTGTCTCGAGATGCTCGATGATAGTCAACACTGATTCTAGCTGTGATTTTGTTGCATGTGGTCCTCCAACCCCTGAGAAGGTAGGCAGTTGTTGCTGCTATAATATACGCGTCAGCTCTTCCATAGATGTGGCAACCTGTGGTGCTCCATGGAAGGTCTGCATGGACCTCACAAAGGCTTCACATAACTATACATCTACACCTGCATCCTGGATAATAGCTTGTTCCACAACTGGTAAATCTAGAGGATACATCTGTAATGCATGGACTACCATTTCTGGAGTATGATCAACGCCACTCTCCAAGTGTAAATCTTGTGGTTGTCATGGAAACATGAATCTATCTGGTCAATAACATTCCTAATTTCAAACATATTGTCATGTTTTTCCATTCAAAAGTACCCAAACAAAATAGGATAAGACTCTAAATGATTGGAAAAAAGGGACTATATGTCATGTAGAAAGAATACATGGTGTATACACTTATGCTCTTACATGGTCAAGTTCTTCCACTGGCCCAACATGTATCAATCCCAACTACACGTTGTGTTCCATGAGTACACTATATGTACACATGTCTATCCACATACCCATGTACTTTCACATGGGCAAATCCATATGGGTTTTCATGAGTAGGCTTGACGGTGTGTATAAAGTATACCCAGTGTGTTCCAATCCAAACTCCATGGCTTGCGTTTTCTCCCACACATCCTGTTACATGGTAAGATTCTACATGTCATGTACAAAAAAACACAACATGTTAATATTGAAACATGGAACACCTTCTTCGCCAAGAATGAAGAACACATGATGTTTTATTATAAACTACACACTATGAATGCAGGGTTTTTTTGTACAGAAACTACAGATTTCCTCGAAAACACTTTTTCAACAGAAAAAAAAACAAGTGTGATATGAAATCTTCATTCATGAGGAACCATACTCCCTGAGAATCAATTTTTATCACTCAAGAAAAACATATCACAACAATTGTATAATAATTTCATCCGATACAAACCATATTTATGAAGAGTTCATTTAACCCCTAAATTTCATGGGTGCCTCATTTCCCAATTATTGAGGGACCATAATCATTATTGATTGAAATATGACATCACACCATTATATACTACACCCAACTAACACAACAGAAGGCACAACTATCACCTCAACTCTCACAACATCATAAAATATCTAATGCACCGTAGATGGCATGTCATTTAATTCTAAAAAATTTCTATATGATGAATGAGATGGCATACCCTCATATCATAGGGTTGAAAAAAATAGAGCCTCAATTGTAGTAATAATAATATATGAAATCACGTGTGTCACCCAAAAGTGAAATCGAATCAATGGTAATAGCTCCAAATATGAAAGAACATTTTAATTAAAGGTAATTTCATTTTTCCATGTACATGGGGTAGATACTATTATGCACAAATAATTTCCAAATTCAATATCATTTATTATCACCAATCCATAAGACGAAGCAGAAAAGAAAACTCTCTGATACCACTTTCTTACGTCTCGGGTCCGAAGGCTACTCAATTGTTGCCCCATACCAGGTTGGCCACATGGCCTCAAGTGCATTTACCCATATGCCAATGCCTTCTAACTTCCAGTGAGGGCCAAGAGTGTGATAGTGGGGAAACAATTCTCCCATCGGTAGGGTGTAACATAGCAGAGAATTTTTAACAAATATCATAAGTAAAAATAAAGTATACAACTGATGTAAACTACTGATGACTGGAAGAATAATTTAACTAGAAGGAATTTGAATTTAAAATGACGCATCATATAACATGTTCTTTGAAGAATAGAAAATAGGATACACGACAAGAAAGTACAATACAATACCAAATTACTGTAAAACAAAATAAAACTCAGCATCATCCAAAGCCTTGGCTTGGTCCCATTCTCTCATACTCCTAAGAAGAAATCAAGTACTTGTATAGGGAGCCTTACCCCTAACAAGACCCGAATCAATATAGTTTATTTGGGAAAAAATTGATTCATACAGGGTGTGAGAAATATATCTGAGTATGAAACCACCGAAGGACAGTGCCAATCTCCCAGTGAGTGTATGAAATTGTAGTGTATAATATTAAAATATAGTAAACCAGCAAGTAATAAAATTTAAAAAATCCTACAAGTATTGGTATTCATTTAAATTCATTTTTCCTTCAATAAATTTAATTCATTAAATAATATAAGTCTCAGGATCCGACCTAAACTCGCCAATCCCATATATAATGTAAACAAAATAGATACCTCACTAGGATATCTAAAAAATGAAGTGTGGATTGAATCCCAGCATGTTCCTTTACTTGGAATAAGCATCATCAGTCATTTAATTGCAATATGTCTGAGGTCCAAGCCCAATATATAAGAATTTCAACATATTTAAATAAAGGAAAAGACCAGTATATGATCATTTCTACATATTAGAATTCGGGAAAAGCCTAGTTCACTAGCATTTCAGGATATTATTGGCCCAACCCAGTGTAAAATCATTTCATCATATTCACATCCAATCCTGGTATATCATCATTTTAGCATAGTAATCAATTAAGTGTTGATTGAATCCAAGCATGTGATTTTTCATGGCAGATGTGTCATCAGTCATTCCATTGAAATATGTCATAGTACCATGCCTAATGTATAAGAAATTTGGCATATTTAAATCCAAGACCAGACCAGTGTATTAGAATTTCACCATATTAAGGTCCAAGCCCTTTGAATCAGCATTTCATTATTGTAAAAAACACATGTAAATTACACTTTTACATGGTTTTCAAGAATCAACTCACATGTGAAAAATTATATAACAAGACTAACATGTGGGTTAAACTATCACAAAGATTTTACAATATTATTCACATGTCAACATATATTTAACCAATTTAATTATAAAACAACCATTAAAAATGGAAAAAAGGAAATCCCATCACCAACCTAGGACAAACGGCTAAACAATAGGCATTCAATGGAAAATGCACCCACATGGTAGCCCTTAATCAAACCAATTATTCCTAAACATGCTTCAATTAATTTATTCAATTACCTAATGTCATTAGGTATAAACATGTGTCAAATTCAAAATCAAGCTATACCCTAAACATGGAAGAATGACACAACAAACACCAATAAACAACATGACATTAAGCAATTATCATGAGACCACCTACCACAATATAATATGACAAACCCCATCCAACAAAAACATCTAATTCTAGACAGAATGGTATAAATATATGAAACATGGAAAAAAATTCAACCTTAAATAACTTCTTTGAGAATAAAAATTACCAATAATGTATAATGATTAATTGAGCACTCCTCAAGAGAATTCAAACAAGACCTACAATGATTGATTTAGAGTTTAGATGATATACCGGAAAGTGGATGATGTTCTATAAGTCCTCCTGAGTTCCCCCAGTGAGCCCATTGTCCAAAATGTATAATGGATGTACTACTACTAGTTGTAATCAAAAAACAAAAGTACACGGCATGTAAGACCATATACATGACAATTATATCATTTTACTATTAATAATTTCACTGAAATACATAATGTACCCTGCACCAACCTTCCGACAAGACTACATGGCGTTTATCCATAATTACATGATAGGTAGTGGATTTTTATTCCCTCCCATGCCAACATTCTCACACACCATGTATCTCTATCCTATATGTATATACGACACAACATGTGTATATGATTACAAGGCTTGTAACCATAAAATATCTATTTCCCTAGTTTCCACTTTTTTTTTCTAAAAAATAACTCAATGGTAAAGAATAGAATAAAATTGTACCACAAAATAAGAACAGAGTGCTTACAAAGCTAATAAGTTGTGGGAATTCATTAAAAACATGAGGCCATGTGAGTAGATTGAAGTAAATGAGTGGGAAGAGTTCATATGGATCATCTTAAATAAGTATTTCCCTCTTTTAATGAGAACAAAAATATGGAAGTAGTTTCATGATCTGATGTATAAGGAGGAAGAATTTGTTGGATGCTATTATTTGAACTTCAAAATGCATTCCTGTTACACCTCATGATTTTTCATGGATCTTAATGTGAATGATGATATATTCTATAGTGGACTAAGACATAATATATGGAGAAATATAACCAATAGATACTATGAAAGCTATGGGAAGATTATACATATTCCTATGAAAGTTAAACTGGATTTTGGTGAGATGTAGTGGTCTTAAAAAAAATATGAGTGAAGAGATAAATGGAGATAATATTGGGGAGGATTATTTATCCTAGAAGATAAGGAAAACAAGGGAAGCATCTCATGTGTAATAATTATGGGAATAAGTGCTCAGATAACTGACTACTTTGGAGTAGGAAGAGTTACAAGTGTGGAAGATATGATAATATCACTCATAATTTTCATAGTGAGGAGAAGCCTCGAATTACCAACACTAATGACAAATGGAAATGGTTCAAGTCACACAGGAAGCCCAATGCTTCTAGTGTGGAATGATTTTTAACATTTCCAATAAATTTCTGAATCTAAGGGTAGTGAAGGGAAATCCCCATATTCCTTAGAATAGGGCATGATTTTGCATTGTTTTTTTCTTTAATAACAACTGAAGATGAATATCCAAATGATTTGGTGGCTTGTAGAATTATTGTTCCCTAAAAACTAGAAAATACATTTTTTGATTCTCATACTATGAATTCTTTTATTTCCTCTAAGTATGAAAAGAAAATAGAATCACTCCATGAACTGATAAAAGTAGATTTATCAGTGAGGACTCCTAGAGGGATTATCTAGGCATCAACAAAATTTATGAAATATAGTATTTACTTTATTGAGCATAATATTATAAAAAATTTGGTAGTCATTCCCATGTTGGAATTTGACATTCTACTATGGATGAACCCTCTCTCAAAGTATAATTATATGATTAAATGAAGAATCTAGTAAATATTAGCCGTATTGAATGGGAAACCTATAGTTATCTTCAAAGGAGAGATTTATAGACATGAGATTGGTCTACAAGAACCTCATATATCCTTCTTTAAGGAGTTTATCTGTGAAGAAGAAGATGGAAATTATTGTATAAGGGTAGATATTTTCCCCATTATCCATGAATACCTTAACGTATTTCCGGAGGAGTTACCTTGAACTTCCTATGAAGGAGAGGTATAGTTCTCTATTGAAATCATGCATCGTTCTAAGACGATTTCAAAAAACCCATATATAATGGAGAATATGGAGATGGAAAAATTAAAGAAAAACTCAATTATAATTTGGATAAGGGGTTAATCCAGAAAAGTGTGTATCCATGGGGATCACATATTATCTTTGGTAATAAGAATTATGTTTCAATGCCGTTATGCATTGATTATAGTGATCTGAATGCGAAAAAAATAAATAACTAGGACCATATTCCAAGAATTTATGATTTGTTTTACCGCAGTCATAGGGATTAGTTATTCTCTAAGATTGATCTTTGATCTGGTTATCATCAATTGAGGATTAATAATGAAGATATTCCAAAAACTTCGTTCTAATAATGATATGGTAATTATGAGTCTATTTTTATACCATTCGGTTTTACTAATGTACTTGCATTGTTTATGGATTTGATGAATAGATTCTCTAAATACTACATTGATATTTTAACGGTGGTTTTGATTAATGATATTCTGATATATCCTAATGGTATTAAGGATTATTATGGTAATATGAGGGATATTTTGTAAAATCTACAAAAGGAAATGATTTTTGGAATGTTTTGAAAGTATGAGTTTTGGAGACTAAAAGTTTCTTTCTTGGAGCACATTGTAATCAATGATGGAATCAAATTTTACCCTGAAAATACAAAGGTTGTACATGAGTGGCCTCATCCTAAAATAGTAACTGAGATTCATAGTTTCATTATCTATAATGATATTATAAGAGGTTTGTGAAAAACATTTCAAATCGTTCATATCCACTAACCATGTTAACTCAAAAACGGGACCTTTTCTACTGGACCAAGGAGTGTGAGGTAAATTTTCAGATGGTGAATAAGATATTGGTTACTACACCCTTGTTAACTCATCCCTATATCAGATAAGGATTAATTATTTTTAGTGATGCATATCTAAAAGGTCATGGGTGCTTACTCATTCACAATTTCAAATCCATTGCTTATGCATCTCGATAATTGAAGCCTCATGGGTAGAACTATCCTATCCACAATATAGATATGGTTGTGTTTTTTTGGATATAATGTTATAGAGAAACTATTATTAGGAAAGTAAATGAGATATATATAGATAACATCAATGATTTAATTATATTTTCACACAAAAGGAATTTAACATGTGTTAGAGGAGATGGTGGAACTTCTTAAAGACTAGTATTGTTGTATACATTATCACCCTGGACGAGAAAACAGAGCCACTGAAGTATTAAGTTGTTAATAACCTATTGTCATTCAATTATTTGGCTTCATGGATATCCCTTAATCATTGAACTAGTAAAATAAGACATGGGAATTGTAGGGGAAGTGACATCATCAACCCTATCCCAAATGATTTCTCGAAACATCATTACTAGTTCAGATCAATAAAGATTAAAAAGAAGATCTTTTTTATAGATGATGTTTGTGGATATGAAGGATGGGAAGTTTCTTTTGTTCAATATTGATCAATAAGGTGCAAAGAAATTTCTTACAAAACTATGTGTTCAATCTATTTTGTAAAAAATGAAGTTTCTTATGGATGAAGCGCATAACTTTATATTGTCAATACATCCTCGAATCACTAAAATGAATAGGGCCCTTCATGATCATTATTGGGGGGATAACATGAAATTGGAGATTGTTTACTACACTACAATTTCATAGTGTGTTAGTAAGTGAATGTAGAGAGACAACTAAATAGAGGGGTACTACAACACCTACCCATAAAAAAAATTATGTGGTAAAATATCCATATGTACTTTGTCACTAGTCTCCCAAAATCTTCCAAAGAAAACAATATGATATAGGTTATAATTAACCATCTCACCAAGAGTTCCCATTTCATAGTTATCCATAAAGATTACTCTCTTGATCAACTTTTTCGGATTTACATAATGGAAGTGGTAAGGCTACATAGAGTACCACTCTCTATCATATTTTATCATGATCCATGGTTCACATAAAAAGTTTGGAGAATACATCAACATGCATTATGTACCGAATGGAATTTCAGTGCGTCATATAACCCTTGAACAAAAGGACAATCTGAAAGGTCTATTCAAACACTTGAGGAAATGATCAATAGAATTTAATGGTGGATGGGATCAACATCTCCGACTAGTTGAGTCCTCTAAAACCAATATCAACCATTCAAGCATTCAAATAGACCACTATTAAGATCTATATAGAAAGTGATGAATAACTCATACATGATTGGATGTGGCTGGTGAGGGAAGGCTTCATGGTCCTAATCTTGTGCACGATATGATATGAAAGGTTTATCCAATCCAACAACACATTAAGGCTATTCAGAGTTAGAAGTAGAGCAATGACGACAACCAATGAAGTGCCTTAGAGTTTGATGTGGGTGACAAGGTCTTCCTTTAGAAATTCACCTTAGAAGAGAACCACGTGTTTTGGCAAGAAAGGGAAGCTCAACCTTAGGAACATTGGCCCATATGAAATAATTGATCACATAGGAGTACTGGCCTATTATCTATCACTTCCCCAAAATCTAGCTCATGTTTATGATATATTCCTTGTATCCCTCTGAAGGAAGTAGATATGAGACCCTTCACATGTACTGAGTCTTGACGTGGTACAACTAAGACATGACATCTCTTATGTGGAGTTTCTAGTGGAGAAATTGGATCATAGAGACAAGGTTATATATAACAAGACTACCCACCTTATTAATGTTTTTTGAAGGAACTGTAAATATGATGAATCCATATGGGAACCTGAGCAAATAATGATACAAGAGTACCCACACAATTTCTCTTATGAGAGTATGAGTTGAAATTTTGGGGATGATATTTCTTAAGGGGGGAAGAATGTAACAACTCAAACCATTGAATAATTTTTTTTATTTCCTGAAAATTTCTTTTTATACTATGTTATAATTAATAAAACTATATAATTACAATTGAAATATAACCATTAGGTTCGGACTGTTATATGACTATTGGTTAATATGATGTTGGAAACAATAACAATTTCAAAATGTTATAATTATTGTTCATTAATATAATGTATAATGGATAATTAATGTTAAAAGATAATTCTATGGTCTCATTTTGTAGACTTGTTCCATATGAAGCCCATTTTTTGGATCTTGGGAAAGAGGTAGCGTCAATATGCTTTAGACATGACCAAGCCCAATCTGAGCTTCCAAAAGTTATGATTAAAATAAATCTCCTATGGGAGAAGTTCATAAAGATTGTAATCACCACTAAGGAAATTTTTTCTATGCCTTGACATGATTCTATTATCATTGTCCATCTTACACTTAGGTCATATGCGTGTGTTATAAGGGGTTATGTCATAAGGCCTTAGTTACTTTTTGTAATCAATTTGTATAAATAAAATTGTTATTATGGTAAATAAAACAACATTTTTTAGTTTCAAATGTCATAATAAATCTAGGATTATTTTTTAGTATTTTTGTAAGATGTTTCATATTATTGATGAATATTAAAAAGAAATATATTTTAAAATATTTTGTATACTTTTCATAATTGATACTGTGAAATTATTTTTGAAAAATAGATGTACATTGTTGTGAACAATATATAAATTTAGAGTCTGATAATATCAATTTAACTTTTGGTGTATAATATCTTATAAAGAGTAATATTACCCTTATGAATAGTAATATGACCAATGTAATAGTAACCTCACCTACAAAAGTAAAAATATAATTTTGGAATCTTGAATGGTAATGTGATATAATAGTATGAATAAAAAACTATTTTTGAACTTATTATTTAAGTATTATTGTTTTTTTGTGTAAATATTTATTTTACATAAAAATTAAATTTCACTTATTTGAAAAAAAATCATGAAATTCAGTTCGTTTTTGAATTCAGAACATCAATATTATGTTAGGGTGACATTCAGATATTTTTTTGGGGTGAATAATAAAAATATTGTTTTTGAGTTTTTGGGTGTGATTAATGACATCATAATGATGTAATTTGTAATTTAAAATTCTGGTTGACTCATGTGGATTATAATATGTTATGATGGGTCCAAAGTTTCCAATACTATGATCAAATACCATGGTCAAGAACATGGTTTGGAAAATACCACCGATGAGGTGTCCTCAAAAATTAATAAAACCACTCACTCTCTTTTACTATAAATATCAAGCCATTTATTATTTTCAATTCAGTACAAAATATTCCCCCTAAAAGGAATGATGTTATTAACTCCCATAGAGTACTCAAAATGTATCATAAACCACTAAATTTCATTATTATATAGTTTTGGAATTTTCTCTTCAAGGTAAATGAAATATCATCTTTTCTTTCCTTTCATGTTCACTTTTTATGTTATTTGTCTTTCAAATTTCTATATCATTTTCTTATATCCCATTTTTACTATACATATAATATATTATGAGTCCTTGATGAATGTGAAACACTTTTCCCCTCTGTTTTTATTGTTTTTTAAATATGTGTTCCATATCCATTATTCTTCCGGATTTTCATCTCGAAATTTATCTCTTTTCATAAAGAAATTTTTTTATTTTATTTTTTGAATAACCACACCTCTATCATCTCTTGGGTTATTCAAATGGATTTAAAATGATATATTTTAGTTTTTTTAATTAAAATAAATGAATCCCACCTTCCTTTTCAATGGGTTTAAAATAAAAAAATGAACTTCTTTTAGTCACTTTTTAATACATCACAATTTTGATATGAAACCCATTTTTTTATTATCTGTGGGGTTTTTATGAAATTATTTATTATGATTTATGTAGATCGTAAGAAAATAAATACATATTAATGGTGTTCCCTAATATAACTCTAATGCATTGGGTAAATAAAACAATATCTAGAGATGAGTGGTTTTATGATACATTGTTGACTAACCTTGGTAATGTTTTTGACACCTTCGGGATGGACCTTGGTGATATGATATGAATGTATAAATTAAATGTTATAGCCACATTTTCATGTTATATTTAATGTCATTATTATCATTATATTCATATTTCTCAGGCATTTATGATATTTACTCAACTTATTATTGTATTCTTTCAAGCTCAAATATAAAATGTTTTTCCCTGTTTTCCCTTACTGGGCCTTCTACTCACCCTTTCCTTTGATTTATGTTCCCAGGTTATGAGAAGAATTAATTTGACATAGGATGAACATTTAAATAATCCTTTCATGTTGATTAAAATAATACTAAATTCTTCCAAGTATTATGTACCTTATTTCCAAGACACTAGACATTAATGATCCTTTATTTGTATGATGTAATGAAAAGTTGTGTAATAAAAATGTTGGATGCCATAGAAAAATGTTTTTAACATATATATAAAAATTCCAAATTTTCTAACAATCTGATGGAATCTACACATTATAGAAGGGAAAATTCATTTGGTATGGAATTCAAATTAATATCCAAATGTAAAACTGATAATATTCAAATTTCATTCACTATATATATTAAAAAATATAATAATCCCAATTTACACATCCAAGAATCTCACAGTATCGAGTGTGACAATTTGGTCATTTTTATCCTAACTATGACTTCCCATAATATAAGCACTCCATAAAACTCGTCCCTATGGATGAAACATGGGTGTTCCAATAAAAGGTATCATTAAATCACTTTCAACACCCACTAGTAAAAATAATTCCATCATATATGATGAAATCATTAAAAATTTAAACCCACTCTTAAAATAAAATAGAAAATCATTTTAACAAAATTATTTTATAATTTCTTTTGAATAAAACTAACCCATAAACTATTCATTTGACTCACTGAAACCCCTATTTTTATTCCAAAATGAATATATAAATATAATTTTAATAATAAATTTTAAAATAATCAATACCATTTAATTTGGTATAAGCATAAATCGCAATTTTTTTCCAACTTCCATTAATAATCAGTATTTTAAACAACACAAATTTCCATAAAAAAAATTATTACGCCAAAGTCATGGTTTATATATAAGTAATCAATTCCACGTATTCATGAAATGTTAGTCCATGGTAACCCATAATAAATTATTGACATATAAATAATTTTTAATCTCATAGATGAGATAAAATCCCTCAAAATTTTTGTGTGATTCCAAAAAATCAATGAAATCATAATATAGATATTAGGTTAATGGGAATAAAATTCACAAATCCCAATCATGATGAATAATAACCCTTAATACATGGCCTTATATTCAAATATTTTACGTCCTTGTTTTAGGAATCACCATGAAAAACCAAATAAAATGAGACATATAAATAATATCTCGGGCTAACATTACATGTGTCACACAAGAAAACAATATATATCCATGATTTACTAATAAAACTTTCTATGGTCACAAATATCAGTACTAAATTTCCTAGGAAATAACCATAAGTTTTTTTGGGGGGAGGAAAAATATTTGAAATAATATTAGAGCATTAAATTATGAAAATATGTCACTTAAACTAAACTTTATGGTTTTCAAGAATTTTTTCTCAGACCATCAAGGGTTTCTATTGGAATTACTACCAAAAATTTTAGAATGACCATTTGATATAAATGGAAAATGGTACTGTAGCAGTCGGGTTACTATTCATAGAATGGGCCTTGGGTCAAAAAGTTGGGCCTACGGGCTATATAATGGGCTACATGCCCACTGGGCCATCGGGCTATGTAATGGGTCTCCCACTACCCAATTAAAATATTTCATTACTTTGGTTTAATAATAAAATGTGTCTTCGGCCCCAAACATTAAAAAAAATAGACAATGGTATTATTTAGAGCACCATGAGTCCTTTGATACCACAATAACCAAGTGTAGGATATTGACATATATATTAGAGATCCTACATATGATGATATAAAATTTCAACCAAAATCATATTATAAACCTTATTTTTATGAAACAAATTTCCTAAAAAACTCCCTATTCAAGAAAAATTGATGTAATAAAAACTTACTTATGAGAAAATATATGAATAAACATAATAAAATTAATTATCATTAGGACATGAAACTCCTATTAAATAATAATAATGCACTACATTCACAAAAAATGTATGAACCAATCTAGAATGTAAATCCCTATCATAAAAATTATTCCAATTATTATAATTTTTTCACTAAAAATTCAATGTTCCATGTTACCGAAAAACATTTATATTCCTATATATTATATCACGGTATTTCAATATTATACAAATCATGGTGAATTTTGTTATACATTTATAGAACTCAAACTAAAAGAAACCCTCCCAATATATCCACTTAACCTAAACCATTGCTCATATAAATATATATTCAGGAGATGTTTTGAGTTTTAACCCTATAGTCTTGAATTTCAAAACATGTGTCGGGCCATGAATGATACAACTTCACCTTGGAAATATTGAAATATTATATGATATAGGGTTATATTCCTTAAAATCTAATATACAAGCCACATTGGAAATATTTTCATTTAATACATATGGAATTAAAAGCCTGTCTACTACTTAATTTATCTACCATTTCATTTTTGATACAATATATGAGACAAAATCATTAATAAAAAATCTGAAACGTCAAATATTTGGGGTTTTTAATAACCATCATTGAAAAAAATCAACTACTCAGAGATTAAATCTCTTTCAAAAAATAATTCCTTTCAAGAAACTTTATATGCATCTAAGACCAACATAATTTTTATTTTGATAGGGAAAAATTCATTGCATAAAATTATTCATTATTAATCAACGGTAGATAACTAGAGCCTTTAAAAATATTTCATCCAGTGGAAGATGATGCTCTCATGATTTTCTAAAATCATACTCTTATAATCTAAGTATATATTCCTTGATTTGAATCATATGATTTATATTCTCATATATCGATCACTAATATATCATGTTCTATATTAAGAACATTACCAAGGAATTGTGGAGTCTCTTCAATAATATTAATGTAAATAAAAGTTATAAATTCGTGAAAACATACTTTAGTTCTCTAATAATTCTTATAATCTCTGATATATAATGAATTCAAATACTATCAAATAATGATGTTTCTCATATAATCCAATAATTCGAGGAAATAATGAGAAAATCTATTATATCCTAAATTCCATAACCTACCAATGGTTTTCTCAATAACAAAATCAGAAATCCTAGAGGATTTTATACAGAGGTTTTTATTGATTGAATTAAAAAATTTAAGGGAAGTAGAAGAAAATAAAATACCTAAATCCTAAAATCACCAGTCATAAACCTAAAACCATGTATAAAATGAAATGATGAAAATAATGTAACGTTCAATAATGACCTTCTTTTTTATTTTCAAGCATTCAGTATATGAATTTTTCTTAGGATAATCCAATAAAATTCCAACATGGGGGTGTATGAATGAATTAACTTAATCAATGAACACATGCATGATATCATCCTCATATCCCAGATATTATGGTTCCTATTTCTAGTTAAAAAATCAGGTGTAAGAGATCATTAATAATTAAATATAAATCTTTGGTGATGATGCAATTTGTCACACTTATCATTACCACCCCATTTATATTTGATTTTAATGTTTTTATATTAATTTTACACAAAAATTAAAATATGTTCGAGTAAACCCTTCAGTTATAAAATTTTTAACCATCACCTAAATGAATTTCACATATGTTTTATCATATAAGAAATTTATTATAATGATACCATTTTGTGTAATTTTATTGAGCATTAACATCTAATGATTTAATATAATTCTCAACCAAAGAGTACATTCTATGTCATAAGATATGATCCATTGATATATTATAGTCATGGTCATACAATTAGATAGACAATGGAACCAACAAAATAATAATTATTCGATTATACTCACTAAAAATAAGAAAAAAATATGTCTTTACCTTATATCATACCATTTGAAATAACAAATCACATAAAATTATTTAACCAAAAATAAAAATCGTTATATTATCATTACGGAATATTTTCAATAATCATTCACTTTTACTAAATTCATATTGGATTCTATCTATTTCAACATATATTTTATCATAAACCATTATGTGTGAAATTGTATCTAGATATCCTTTTGATAAACCGAAAAATAATTATGGAAATATATTTTCAAATCCGGTATATACCATATCATTTTAATACCATGTGAATATCCATCAAAAAAACATCTTTCTTAACTCTAAATTGTTTTAGATATGTTATATGAGTAAAAATAAATACCAATGTCTTAAAAAAATTTCATCTCCCCATGTTCCAATGTATCATTTAAAGAATATATGGTTACTTAAACATTTAAATGTAAGAAGAAACTACCATGAAACAAATCACATGCGGTACCGAAGATAAAAGTGATCTTGAATGGTCCCTATCATACACATTTGTCTCGATACCTATGACCATATGTTTTATCATATAAAAGGATATATTTTCATAAGATCCCTTTTTCTAATCCATTGATTATTCCTGAGACATAGAGCATTTCAGTCCAATATAATTAACTATATGCTCTCGATTCTCCGGGTATAGACTAGATAGGTCAGTTAATTTATCACATGTCATTCAATATTATGTATGAGCATATCACATTCCCCTAATCCAATACAAAATCACATCACATATCTTATATATGTAAAACCATATAGTCCTTTAATATAACTAAATAAAGGGTCTAATTTCATGTTCAAAATATGAGAGGATTAATTAAATATTGTTTATGCCTTAACCAATGACATGGTGAACAACATACCCAATCACCCATTATTATTTATTAATGAAGGAATTCTTAATAAAGGTAATAAAGTATAATTTTTCAAATTAAATATACTATTTCAACCATTGGTATGGGGATATAAAAATATGAAACAAAACTCTTATTATACCAAATTATTAATTTATAATAAACTTTGTGTTATACTTGGGGGTCATCCAACATGAATTCCCACTTGTGTTCCTCCTGATCATATTTCATATCTATATATAAAATATAACCCATGAAACTCTTATAATTTAATTAAAACCAATAATACTCCAATATTAACTTCTGTATGGGATAATTGAAATTCAATCATTAAGAGGTCAATTATGAATATAAAGTTTATAATTTATTTAAGCAACATGAATGAAATATATAGTTGAAGCTTCCTCCTATATAACATAATACATTTTATATCAGCAGTCATTTTTAAAATTATTGAAAAACCTTTCATTAACACCCATATAATGAAATATTATATGATAGACCACGCGATCTTACTTATATTTGAAATACTATTATTGTTTCATTAAATTTATTTCATCTATATGTACTTCCAACCACATCTCAATGTGACCATCAGGAAAAGTCCTCATTAAACCATTACTAGTTAGTAAAATATATACATAATTTTTTTTTAAATATGTAAGATAATTAGTCATCATATTATTTATATTCAATACTTTTTAAAATAGTAATGTAAATCCAATAATTTAGAAAATCTAATATTATAATGTTAGTAGAATAATTTAATTATATAGAACTCTTAATAAGTTCTTCATCATTGTCATTCTTATATATTTTACAATAAAAATCCCTTGAGACCATTTTTTTACCTAAAATAACTCCTTAGGTCGTTTCTTAACCAAAAAATCCAAAACTCTTTGAGGGAATAAAGTGACATTCACTTTGTTACGGTAATTATTTTAAAATCATTCAATTTTTCTATCAAACATTACATAAACACTTTGAGGATATTTATTTTTATTAACTTGAAAAATTTTATTTAATAGGAATATATTTTTTAGTTTTGATCTTATTTTTATCCAAATATAATCCCACTATCCACATAAGAAACCACACATACTTTTTCCTAGTGGTAATATTTAACATCCAAATTATCGATTGTAATATCAAATATAATAATAAAATAATTCTTTTAATATTTATTATAATTTATTAATTCGATTGAAATTTTACCCTAAAAGGGATAATACGTACAATATCATACCAAACACACAACAATGAGTTCCTATTTAATCCTACATTACACACAATACTGAGATTACCTATAGAATAATATATAGTTATTATTGTTATTTAAAATTCTTCATTTTTCAATTTTTAATTAATTAAATACATTAAAACTAAATTATGTAACTTTAATAATTTCCATATGAAAAATAATCATAATTTTTGAAATATAATTATTTAAATTAACTTTTCTTGTATTTTTTGGTTTTTTCTGAGAACTATCATATTTTGAGGAATACAGAATAATGCTGAATTTTAGTTCAGAATATCATTTTTATAGAATATATATATATATATATATATAAATTAATTATATAAAAGGTTTTAATTTCTAATTATATAAATTTTGTATCATTTAAATTAATTTATGTCAGTTGAAACAATTTCACATTGAATTTGGATATAAAAAGTAAGCAGTCATTTGAACATTTACATTAAAAAAAGCTACATTATCATCGCTTCTACGAGATTAATTTTAAATTAAATAATACCACTTATATGAATGGAATTTGATTAAATGGAACCAATATTTTTAATAAGAATAATTTATAATTTATATTAAGTTCAAATTCATTTTTTACCAAAAAAATTAATAAATTTAATTAAAATTAGTTACAATGATTAAGGTAAAAATTTGTTTACTTATTGGTAAAAGATTAATATTAAGAGTCTAAATGACCTATAAACCTATAAAAATAAATTTTATTTAAATTATTATACAATATACCCTATTTTATATATTTGGCATTATTATTGGACTCAAATGATGTAAGGGAGACCTTTAAATAGTGTTTACCATTATATATTTTCTAAAAGGTCATTATTCTACACTATAAAATGGCATTCACCCTTACCTTTTACTAAAATCTATAAAGACCTTTGTATCATTCAAATACTTCCCATATAAACTCATAATATAACTAAAATATCTATAAACTCCTCAATTTGTACAGAAATCCAAATATGTAATCCCTTTGGTGCAAACCGAAAGGAGTTACCTGAAAAAGATATAACATTCTTCAACATGTATTTATGTATAATTTATTTATACACCAATTTAATTATTATTATTAAATTATTACATTACATAATTAGTATCCTAAACACACTGATATGTTTTTATGTTATAGTTTATTCCTACACCTACACACACATCCATCAAATTTTTGTTGAAATTGACGTTATTGTGCAGTGAACTACCACCTCACGAAATGATGTCATTGGTTTTTCCTTTACCACCACTCATGATTATGAGTTATGATGGAAATAATTTTTCAATATGATATATATTATATTTATAATTCTTTAATTGGTATATACAGATACCTTTATGATTTACATTTTTTGTAAATATGACAACATATTTTGTGGGTGTGTGGACTACCACCTCATCAAAGGGATGTGATATGTACACACATTATAAGGAATGTATTAAGGTTTTGTTAAATTAAACATATGTGACATAAATAACATCAATATAACATCAATTAAATAATTATCTTTTGGAAATATAATATATCATTTTATTTTTTACCCATTCACACATAGAATAAGTGATAACGTCATTCGTGGATGTGTGGACAACCGCCTACTCAATGAAGTGTGATTCCTTTTGCATCAAAATAATTATTTATATAAGTATATACGAATAAATAAAATAGTATTTTTGTGATAATTATCATTATATACAGATACATTTTACGTACCTTCCTTCCATAATGATAATTAAAAAATTGGAACGTAACTCATTCATATGTACGACCTGCCGTCTCTAGGAATGTAACTTTGGTTCATTTTTCATAACCATCGTTCCTGATTGGTTTTAAAAATATAATTTGTGAATAAATATTATAATTATGATTCTATATATGACTATTTATGTAACATCCCAGGTAAATAAAGAATAAATAATTTTCATATTAATTAAAATTTGCGAATTAAATATTAATTTTATTTTAATGGGGTTGCTATGTTCGATAGCGTACTCGATACGCAACGATGAGTTTCTTTGAAAACTTACGTTGCACACAAGTAATAAAATAATATTATTTTAAATGTTAGTTAACAAGTAGCCATTGTACTGGTGGGAATTGATAGAAATTACTATAATATGATTATATATGTTTTTAAAGTTTTTACATTTACCCAATAAA
The DNA here is from genome assembly GCA_963277665.1 of Viscum album. NCBI lineage: Eukaryota > Viridiplantae > Streptophyta > Magnoliopsida > Santalales > Viscaceae > Viscum > Viscum album. The sequence goes on from OY728148.1 coordinate 2,018,854,612, forward strand.
AGATAAAGGCTTAAAATACAAAAAGAATTCAATATTAGGCATTTATACCCTAATTTTCACGAAAGGTCCACTTATCACCTTTTGACTGAGAACCGTCATTAAATATAGTATTGATCGATCTTATAAATTCTATTGGACCAAATATAACTCTTCTTTAGAATTGGGATATCAAAATTTACTTTGTGTAAATTTTTGGTACCTTTCTGATAAAGTTCATTTTTTTATGAATAGTGTAAAATGTTGTATTTTAATTCGAGACATCTTTTTAATCTAATTTATTTATATGATTAGATTATGTTTTGAATTGGTTTTGAAGTGAAATTAGAATATATTTTTACCATTTTATCCAATGGTGGTCATTGGAATCAATTTCACTTTGAAATTAGACTTAAACTGGTGTCAATCTTTTGATACTTATTATTTTGTAAAAACACGCTTTTTGCTCTGGTAGAGGGAATTAATTATTAAATTAATTAATGTGACTTATATGATTTGAATTTTTTAAAATAGATTTCATTTTTGAATTCGGAATATCAAATATATCTTAGGGTGAATTTTTGGTAATTTTCTGAAAAACATCAATTTTTGATGAATAGTGAAACCACTATGTGGTAATCAAGAAAACTGATTTTTCAGTTAAATAAAAGTTTACCACTAATGTGTATTGAATTTTTAAAATCCGACATACATGGTTTTAATTAAGAAGTAAAATGAGGTTCAATGAGATTAAAATTAATTTTTTGGTGAATAGTATGTTATTAAGTTTTTAATCGCGATTAGTGGTAATTAGTGTAGTTTAAGATATAAATAATGCTTTAATAATATGAAATGACCAAGAAACATGTCCCAACCTTATTGGTTGTGTCATGGCCGACCATGAAAAGCCATGGGTCAACTTGGGGACCCCATGGAGACATTTTGGTTGGGAAATGACATAAATAACGTTTTATTTAATGTAAAAGTAAAAATGACACAAACATGATATGTTTTACTAACAAAAATTTTAAATGGGGTAATACAAGTCAGATTTTTGATTATAAATAGTCATTGGAAAGTTAAAAAGATTTCCTACATAATATTAGTTTTTTAATAATTTTTAGACTTTAAATAAATTAATTTATTTATGACATCATGATGATGCAGCGATGACCTCATTATTTAACGATTTAAATAAAATGGAAAGATAATGTAAACTCTATGAACTAAAAATGTCCAAAACTTATTTTATAGGTGGATTTCAAACACGTATCACTTTATCCACGAATTATATCAATGTGGAACCTTTTAAAACCGAAACACATTTTCAAATAAAGTAATATTTCTTTACTTTCCAAAAGTGCCCCTCCTCTCCTCTTATAAAAGGCCCCCACCTCTACCTCATTTCACACTCTCCTCAAGCCTTTGTCTCGGCCAAACCATGACCATTTACTCTCTCCACATCCCTCTCCTCATACTAGAGGATTCCCTTTGGGCAGAATCCTGTTAAAGGAAACCTTTAGGCTCAAATCAAAAGGAGTTACACTTTTAAAGGTAATTCATTCTCTCATGTTCATTTGTTTTATTTTGCTTCTCCAACCCCCTAAACTCTTTTTATTTAATTATTTTGTAACAACACCAGTATCTTCAGTACACTAGGATGTTGTTATAAGATTTATTCTAGCTACACTCTCACACAACTACAAAAAATGGTTAAATAACATACGGTTTCTGTGGATGGCGAAATTCTGCCTCCCGAAACGATGATTGTTCAATACTCATTTAACACCTTCAAAGGTGGCCATTATGATGTCACTATTTTTATATATGATATATAATATGTTTATTTTTTCTTTAAGCTTTTGTATTTTTCATTTTTGGCATACCTTTATGGTTTCCATTATGGGTAAACACGATATCTTCATTTAAGGAAGTGCGGACTACCGCCCCCTCAAAGTGATGTGATTCGTTAATGCCATATGTGGGACGTGTAAAGGATGGATTTAAAGTTATTATATATGATGTTATAATGGAATTATAATATACCTATATTTCATTATTATTTCTTTCCATTAAAGTATGAGACAGAAATGAAAGTAGCATTCATGCGTACGTACGGCTTACCGTCTCCATGAACGGTACATTTCATTTCTTATCCCCAAATGTAATGTACTATTAAAAGTACATGTATATAATGGATATATATAATTAATGATATATCTAAATGATGAATATAATTCTGGAATTAAAATATACATACCTCTCATTTAGTTTTATTTCCATTAATATGACAAAGAAATGAAAGTAGCGTTCATGCGTACGTACGACTTACCGTCTCCATGAACGGTGCATTTCATTTCTTACCTCTAAATGATTATGTAATATTATAAATACATGTATATGCTGGATATATATGATACATATTATATCCAAATCAGTAATTTCATTCTGGATATAAAGAACCTTTGACCACACGAACAACATGTAATTGTAAGAAATCCACTTTCGACTTAAGAACCAAATATTGACAAAACAAACATTATTAACTTAAATGGTTACATAATGTTTATAACATGTAAATAAGTGATATAAAAGGAATAATGAACTTTAAAAAGGTTCTAAATCATGTATAAATTAACTCAAGTTTATTATTCAGGACATTAAAGAACGATCGAGTCAAGTCGGACCCGAGGTAAGGGACTTCGTCTCAATCTCCTTTCATTGTAGCATATTTCGTTTTATACACAACTTTCTTTTATACGGTGTATAAAACCTTTTGACTTTTACTTTTCTACAAAAGGAATCTTTTTCTACCAAGCGTTTTAAAAAACGACAAAAAGGAAGGTTTCTTTTAACGTACGCGGCGACAACGACCTTTTCCACCGCCGCGAGTATTATTTGGTCTTTGGATTTCTCAAAAAGCCGTAATGTTTTTAGAATAAAATAAATACCATATACTCTTTTATGTATTTTGGTATTGAAAATGGTTTTGAAAAAGGATTCTATTATGTCAATATATTTAAGATATATTGTGATTGAAATGTGGAAATGTTATCATTCCTTTATATTGGTTTAATGTTTTATGATTTTATATTGGTACTTGGACATTTTAACGGGTGGTTACGTTATAAACCATATGACGGGTGGTTCCGTGAATACCAGGACGTGTGGTTACGTTATAACCTCCAATGCATTGATTATGGAAGTCAGCCGTATGACTATTCCATTAACTATGTGTGGAAATTGGTCGTATGGCTATTCCATTAAGTGTTATGTGTGGAAGTCGACCGTATGGTTATTCCACTTAAGTATGTTTATGTCCCAAGATACCTTTATATATGTTATGTGTTCTTTTTATGGATTTTATGGTAATACTTTGGTTACAAAAAGGTAAGTAATGATACTTTATTTAGTGAAGAGTTTTTGCTACTTCATGAAGGTGAAGGAATTACTTTGATAGAGTATATATGGTTTACTTGATGTTTGAAAAACATACAGTTTTCATTCTTTCTGTATCACTTACTGAGCTTTTTATGCTCACCCCAAGTTTTTTGAAATGTTTTTCACAGGACTTAATTTGGAATATGGTCAAGGATGGGATCAAGGGAATGTCATCCTATATAAAACATGGAACTAGACACGTTTCATTTTAAGAGTTTTTTATTATTATGGAAACTTAGTAGAAGTGACTACTTTGTAATCATTTGAGATGTAATAGTTATGTTCTAATTCTCTAAAACTCTAAACCTGAAAAGATCCTCAACGTGAATTATTCATTTAATTCAATATAGAGTAAGGTTTAAGGCCGGGGCCTTATAGTTGGTTTCAAAGGTCAGTTTAGATAACTTTAGGAGTTAGAATTCTATTAAATGATTATCCAAAAATATTTTTCTTCGAAATGATATAGCATTTAAAGATTACCATGTTGCTTCATCTAAGACATGTTTGTTCAGAATGGTTTTCCGTAGAGGAAACAGGGAAGCAGTGGTAGGAAGGCATACATAAGGAAATAACCTTCCGAATCAGCATCCCGAGATGGTCGGAATTGGAACTGAACAGTTTGTTGCAGTAATGGTGCAGTTGACTCAGGCTATAAATGGTGGTGGTATCCATGCACGAGATCAGCCAGATCAACCGCAGAGGAACATGTCAGTGGTGGAACATTTCATGAGGCAACATCCCCCATCATTCAGAGAATCATCTGACCTTGTGCAAGCTGAAGGGTGGATTAAAGCACTGGAGAAGATTTTTGATGTCATGGGGTGTTCAGAACATCAAAAGTTTAGTCTTGCTGTTTACCGTTTTGATGGTGAAGATGATCAGTGGTTGTCGATGGTGAAAAATATAAGGGATAGTGATGATATTGAGGATCTTCACTAGGACGAATTCAAAGGTATGCTTCTTGAGAAATATTTTCCTAAGGTGGTTCGTCTTAGGATGGAAAAACAGTTCCTAGAATTGAGGCAGGAGGATGATTCAGTGGCTGCTTATGATGAAAAGTTCACTCGATTGGCAAGGTATGCTCCAAACTTCATACGAGATCTTGATAGTAAAATAAACCGTTTTTACTCAGGGTTAAAGCCAATGTATCGAAGGGATTTAGATTCTTGTGAGTTTAAAAGTTATGAAAAACTTGTTCGATGTTCGGAGAAGGTGGAAATGGAGTTTTCCAGTGATCAGGTGTTCTATGACATACAACAGAATAAGAGGTCTAGTTGGCAGGAAAAGGGGAAGAATTCATCAAAGAAGCAAGGAGGTAATAAAACCAAATATCCATCCAGTGAGAAGTGTGGTAAAATGAATCCTAGAGAATTTTTATCAATGTTTGGTAAGTGCTTTCGGTGTGGAAAGTCTGGTCATATTGCTCGTAACTATAAGGATGATGATCAAGCAGGAAATGAAAAGCCAACTGTAAGATGTTTTAAGTGTAATGAAATGGGTCATTATGCAAACGAGTGTCTAATGAAGAACTCAACTGGGGGAATGCAGCCAGACTACAAGCATAAAGGGGTGGTAAAATCCTTTGCAACAACTTCAGCAGATGTTGGGCCATCGAATGAAGTGGTATCAGCTCCAGGGAGCTCAGTATTTTTCGAAGATTGACTTGAGGTCGGGGTACCATCAGTTGAAAGTAAAAGAAGCAGACATTCCGAAGACTGCGTTCCGTACTAGATATGGCCATTATGAATTTTTAGTTATTCCTTTTGGGTTATCGAATGCACCTACTGTATTCATGGACCTTATGAATAAACTTTTCCATGAGTTCTTGGATAAGTTTGTGTTTGTGTCTTGAGGTTTGGGAAGAGATTGTGTGTGCCTTTTGATTCACAGTTGAAGAGAGAGTTGTTATGTGAGGCTCATAGTTCCCCGTTATCAGTTCATCCTGGCAGTACTAAGATGTACAGAGATCTGCGGGAGTATTACTGGTGGGATGGAATGAAAAGAGATATTACTGTTTTCACTGTGAAGTGTTTGACATGTCAACAGGTTAAAGCAGAGCGACAGTTACCGAAAGGGATGCTTCAGCCTTTACCAGTGCCAGAGTGGAAATGGGAAAACATATCCATGGACTTTGTTGTGGGATTACCGAGGACATCTCGAGGTAAAAATGCAATCTGGGTTGTTGTTGATCGCTTGACCAAATCTGCTCATTTCCTTTCTATACGAGATACTTTCTCTCTAGATCAACTTTCCTGTTTGTATCTTAAAGAGATAGTTAGGTTACATGGAGTTCCTCTCTCCATTGTATCTGATCGTGATCTCAGGTTCACATCTAACTTTTGGAAAGGCCTTCAGAAGTCGTTGGGTACGGAATTAAATTTTAGTACAGCTTTTCATCCACAATCAGATGGGCAGTCAGAACGAACAATTCAGAACTTGGAGGATATGCTACGAGCTTGTTCGATGGATTATCAGGGAAGTTGGGACCAACATCTTTCTTTGGTTGAGTTTTCTTATAATAATAGTTTTTATTCCAGTATACAGATGGCACCATTTGAGGCATTATATGGGAAGCAGTGTCGAACTCCAGCATTTTGGGATGAAGTGGGTGAAAGGAAGCTGATGGGACCAGAATTGGTATAAGAGATGGCAAAAAAAGTTCAGTTGATTCAGAAGCACATGAGAATAGCTCAGAGCAGGCAGAAGAGTTATGCGGATAACCAGAGGAAGGATCTATCTCTCGAGGTAGGTGATCATGTTTTTCTCAAGGTTTCTCCTTGGAAAAGTGTGATGAGATTTGGTAAGAAAGGAATGTTGAGTCCAAGGTTTATTGGACCATATGAAATTCTGGAGAGAGTTGGATCAGTTGAATAATGGGTGGCTTTACCTCCGAGTTTATCTCAGGTACACAATGTTTTTCATGTTTCAATATTAAGGAAGTATATGCCAGATCCATCTCATGTTTTGAGTCCAGAGGTAGTTCAGTTGGAAGAGAACCTATCTTATGAAGAACAACCAGTCCAGATTCTTGACCATAGGGAGCAGGTGTTACGGAATAAGGTGATTCATCAGTTAAAGGTTTTGTGGAAAAACCATGTTATTGAAGAAGCAACGTGGGAATCTGAAAATGCTATGAGGGAAAAATACCCCCACTTATTTTGATAAGTGAATAAAATTGCGAGGACGCAATTCCCAAAAGGGGGGAAGGATGTAACATCCCAGGTAAATAAAGAATAAATAATTTTCATATTAATTAATATTTATGAATTAAATATTAATTTTATTTTAATGGGGTTTCTATGTTCGATAGCGTACTCGATACGCAACGATGAGTTTCTTTGAAAACTTACGTTGCACACAAGTAATAAAATAATATTATTTTAAATGTTAGTTAACAAGTAGCCATTGTACTGGAGGGAATGGAAAGAAATAACTAAAATATGATTATATATGTTTTTAAATGTTTTTACATTTACCCAATAAAAGATAAAGGCTTAAAATACGAAAAGAATTAAATTTTAGGCATTTATACCCTAATTTTCATGAAAGGTCCACTTATCACCTTTTGACAGAGAACCGTCATTAAATATAGTTTTGATCGATCTTATAAATTCTATTGGACCAAATATAACTCTTCTTTAGAATCGGGACATCAAAATTTACTTTGTGTAAATTTTTGGTACCTTTCTGATAAAGTTCATTTTTTATGAATAGTGTAAAATGTTGTATTTTAATTCAAGACCTCTTTTTAATCTAATTTATTTATATGATTAGATTATGTTTTGAATTGGTTTTGAAGTGAAATTAGAATATATTTTTACCATTTTATCCAATGGTGTTCATTGGAATCAATTTCACTTTGAAATTAGACTTAAACTGGTGTCAATCTTTTGATACTTATTGTTTTGTAAAAACACACTTTTTGCTCTGGTAGCGGGAAATAATTATTAAATTAATTAATGTGACTTATATGATTTGAATTTTGTAAAATAGACTTTATTTTTTAATTCGGAATATCAAATATAGCTTAGGGTGAATTTTTGGTAATTTTCTGAAAAACATCAATTTTTGATGAATAGTGAAACCATTAAGTGGTAATCAAGAAAACTGATTTTTTAATTAAATAAATGTTTACCACTAATGTGTATTGAATTTTGAAAATCTGATATACATGGTTGTCATTAAGAAGTAAAATGTGGTTCAATGAGATTAAAATAATTTTTTTGGTGAATAGTAACTTATTAAGTTTTTAATCGCGATTAGTGGTAATTAGTGTTGTTTAATGTATAAATAATGCTTTAATAATATTAAATGACCTAGACACATGTCCCAACCTTATTGGTTGTGTCATGGACTACCGAGACAAGCCATGGGTCAACTTGGGGACCCCATGGAGACATTTTGGTTGGGAAATGACATAAATAACTTTTTATTTAATGTAAAAGTAAAAATGACACAAACATGATATGTTTTACTAAAACAATTTTTAAATGAGGTTATACAAGTCAGATTTTTGATTATAAATAGTCATTGGAAAGATAAAACGATTTCCTACATAATAGTATTTTTTTTATAATTTTTATACTTTAAATAAATTAATTTATTTATGACATCATGATGATGCAGCGATGACCTCATTATTTAACGATTTAAATAAAATAGAAAGATAATGAAACATCTATGAGCTAAAAATGTCCAAAACTTATTGGATGGGTGTCTTTCAATCCCTTATCACCTTATCCACGAATTATATCAATGTGGGACCTTTTAAAACCGAAACACATTTTCAAATAAAGTAATATTTCTTTACTATCCAAAAGTGCCCCTCCTCTCCTCTTATAAAAGGCCCCCCACCTCTACCTCATTTCACACACTCCTCAAGCCTTTGGCTCGGCCAAACCCTGCCCATTTACTCTCTCCACATCCCTCTCCTCATCTTAGAGGATTCCCTTTGGGCAGAATCCTTTCAAAGGAAGCCTTTAGGCTCAAATCAAAAGGAGTTACACTTTTAAAGGTAATTCATTCTCTCATGTTCATTTGTTTTATTTTGCTTCTCCAACCCCCTAAACTCTTTTTATTTACTTCTTTTGTAACAACCACATTATCTTCAATATACTAGGATGTTGTTATAAGATTTATTCTAGCTACACTCTCACACAACTACATCATATGGTTAAAGAACATACGGTTTCTGTGGCTGGAGAAATTCTGCCTCCCGAAACGATGATTGTTCAATTCTCATTTAACACCTTCAAAGGTGGCCATTATGATGTCACTATTTTTATATATGATATATAATATGTTTATTTTTTCTTTAAGCTTATGTATTTTTCATTTTGGGCATACCTTTATGGTTTCCATTATGGGTAAACACGATATCTTCATTCCAGGAAGTGCGGACTACCGCCCCCTCAAAGTGATGTGATTCGTTAATGCCATATGTGGGACGTGTAAAGGATGGATTTAAAGTCATTATATATGATGTTATACTGGAATTATAATATACCTCTATTTCATTATTATTTCTTTCCATTAATGTATGAGATCGAAATGAAAGTAGCATTCATGCGTACGTACGCCTTACCGTCTCCATGAACGGTGCATTTCATTTCTTATCCCAAAATGTAATGTACTATTAAAAGTACATGTATATAATGGATATATATAATTAATGATATATCTAAATGATGAATATAATTCTGGAATTAAAATATACATACCTCTCATTTAGTTTTAATTCCATTAATATGACAAAGAAATGAAAGTAGCGTTCAAGCGTACGTACGGCTTACCGTCTCCATGAACGGTGCATTTCATTTCTTACCTCTAAATGATTATGTAATATTATAAATACTTGTATATGCTGGATATATATGATACATATTATATCCAAATCGGGAATTTCATTCTGGATATAAAGAACCTTTGACCACACGAACAACATGTAATTGTAAGAAGTCTACTTTCGACTTAAGAACCAAATATTGACAAAACAAACATTATTAACATAAATGGTTACATAATGTTTATAACATGGAAATAAGTGATATAAAAGGAATAATGAACTTTAAAAAGGTTCTTAATCATGTATAAATTAACTCAAGTTTATTATTCAGGACGTTAAAGAACGATCGAGTCAAGTCGGACCCGAGGTAAGGGACTTCGTCTCAATCTCCTTTCATTGAGGAATATTTCGTTTTATACACAACTTTCATTTATACGGTGTATAAACCCTTTTAACTTTTACTTTTATACAAAAGGAATCTTTTTCTACGAAGCGTTTTACAAAACGAAAAAAAGGAATGTTTCTTTTAACGTACGCGGCGACGACGACCTTTTCCACCGCCGCGAGTATTATTTGGTCTTTGGCTTTCTCAACAAGCCGTAATGTTTTTAGAATAAAATAAATACCATATACTCTTTTATGTATTTTGGTATTGAAAATGGTTTTGAAAAAGGATTCTATTATGTCAATATATTTATGATATATTGTGATTGAAATGTGGAAATGTTATCATTCCTTTATATTGGTTTTATGTTTTATGATTTTATATTGGTACTTGGACATTTTAACGGGTGGTTACGTTATAAACCATATGACGGGTGGTTCCTTGAATACCAGGACGGGTGGTTACGTTATAACCTCCAATGCATTGGGTATGGAATTCGGCCGTATGACTATTCCATTAAGTATGTATGGAAATTGGCCGTATGGCTATTCTATTAAGTGATATGTGTGGAAGTCGACCGTATGGTTATTCCAATTAAGTATGTTTATTTCCAAAGTTTCCTTTATATATGTTATGTGTTCTTTTATGGATTTTATGGTAATCCTTTGGTTCCAAAAAGGTAAGTAATGATACTTTATTCAGTGAAGAGTTTTTGCTAATTCATGAAGGTGAAGGTATTACTTTGATAGAGTATATATGGTTTACTTGATGTTTGAAAAACTAACAGTTTTCATTATTTCTGTATCCCTTACTGAGATGTTTATGCTCACCCCATGTTTTTTTGAAATGTTTTTCACAGGACATAATGTGGAATAAGGTCAAGAATGGGATCAAGGGAATGTCATCCTATATAAAACATGGAACTAGACAAGTTTCTTTTTAAGAGTTTTTTTTATTATGGAAACTTAGTAGAAGTGACTACTTTGTAATCTTTTGAGATGTAATAGTTATGTTCTAATTATCTAAAACTCTAAACCTGAAAAGATCCTCAACGTGAATTATTCATTTAATTCAATATAGAGTAAGGTTTAAGGTCGGGGCATTATAATATATAGAGCTCTTTGACTATATTTGACATACCAATGTAATTTTTGACACATTAACTGAATATGGTCAAAAAACCGGACATAAAATTACTTTATTATGGAGTTTTTTTAAAAACATTTATATATGAAATTAAAGTAATAAAAATAATTAAAAATGATCTGAATAATTAAATAATTAACATAAGTTTACTATTTAGGAAGATAAGTACTAATGTGATAAGTTTGGCTCAAGGTAAGGTATTTCTTTTCAATCTCCTTCCATTGAGGCATTTCTTGATTATATGTGCATTTATTATTTGAAAAGGTTTATACACCACCCCATTGACATAACATATACATATTTCATCTATTGTCATTTTATTTAATGTTTTTTAAATGTAAATATTTCATGGGTATTGTGATTTAAACATTCAAAATGATATGGGACACTTTCAATGTCTAAATATTTAATCACTTCTCCGTGTCAATATACATGATATTATTTTAAATATTTACATATATGAATATAAAAGGTTTATAAAGGACATATTATTTCTATTTTTAATCTATCACCCCTGGTTATCTGTAATTACCAGTTTCTTTATTCTTTTTATATATGAAATTTGATTGGGTGATGTTTGGGAGGGTTTGGAAGACTTTTTGGAATGTTTTTAGGAATTTTAAAATGGTTCATAGTTAGAGCATGGTTTCTGAAAACCATAAAGATTATATAGGAAATAATGAATATTGATATAATGTACATTTGGTAGGAACTTGGGTTGGCCAAATCTCATGGCCACCAAGGATAAATTGTTCAAATTGTGACAGTTGGATTTTGCACGATAGGCTAACGGTTTGTTTGACTTTATAGTCTGACAATGTGAGGTTCTCTTTAAGGTAGAGGTTGTCTCATGGTTAGTGCACTATTTTCCTAATCGTGTGACTCTCCATGCCAAATTTAAACATAGATCTAATATGTTTTCACCCAAATGGCCCTTGTTTTTGCTCAATTTCAACATTAAATCTAGATTTATTCCTCTCAAAAGACATAATGTATTACCTAATCATTTCATAAAAGATCCAAAGTAATTTAATAGTGTATTGGAGGTCAATCCCTTTTTACGTCTCCTTTTATGGTAGTTTTTTTTGTGTTTTTTCTTAGATCTACATCCCACTTTATCTGTGTCTTAGATTTGTTCAATTGATGATAGATACAAGGTAATTTACAACAATAATGGTTGTATTTGGCCTTGTTGATGTTAGGGGAATAGATATATGATGGGTTCTTAGGGATTAACCAATTTTTGTTTGTGTTTATGCATATTTGGTTTTTTCCCATAATTCCTGAGGTAGGTGGCTTTACTCTCGACTCCATTTATTAGAACATGAATTCTTAGTTTCAAATTGGTTAGATTGATTGAAATTAATTGTGAAATAACTATGAATATCATTATAGAAACCCTATTTAATAATTGTTTTATTTTTTTGTGGAAAAATTGAATAATTTTGGAATGTTCATTGAGAAATAATTTTAAAATGTTAATTTATACATAGGTTCTGGGTTTAATACATGGAAAACGTTTTTGTGTAAAATATATTAAATAAATACTGTATTTAGTGATTTTTTTTGTCAGGATTATTTTTTCGTTGTTTTTGGGCATACATGGTTTGTGTGTGTATTCATATTTCATTTCATGATTCGAGTTCTAAAATGACTTGGTGGTCAGTGGTAATAGAGTAGTGGAACATGAGATTTAATTACCTTGTTAAAACATTATATATTGATGAGAAACCTCTTATGAGTATTTAAATTTCATAATGAATCATTCATGTGTGAATGTGTGATTTTGTAGAACAAAATATAATATGTCAAAAAGGGATCAAATAGTGGTGTAGATTAATTTTCTTATATGTTTCCTTGGAAGATGATTTTGATCTGGAAAACTATTTTTCTTTGAAATAGTTTGGGTTTCAAGATAAATTGTTTTAAATTGTTTAATTAAAATTTTGACCTACATTTTTAAATAAATTTTTTATATAAATATGATAAATATTTTATCCTAGCAGCATGTGTAGAATAGTGATTTTAGGGAAGACCCAATGATTTTCATTACTCACCCATGCTTTTTTACTTTAGTTCTAGTGTAGATAGTTTTCATCGTGACACTAAAAATGGTAAAGTAACACACTTATTTTGGGGTGCATCAAGATACATGGGTAGTTTTGTGGTTTTGGAGCATGGAGCATGATCAGATCTATTGATTAATATCTTTGACATTTTGAGTATTGTAGTTTGGTATTCAACTATATACTTTGGTATTTAGTAGCCTTTCAATGTGGTGCTCCATAGTTTTGTTATTTTGATATATTGGTATTACATTGAGTATTTTCACATTGTTATGAAGCATTATTTAGTTGTATTTTATAATGTTATGTTTGATTTAGTGGATTTATTTTTAAAAAATGATATTTCCCCCCATTTATTAATGAAGACCTTTGAATTTTTTTCCAACATATTTTGTTATGGGGATGTTGTTTATTTCCATGTAAGGTTCCACCTACTTGTCAATAAAATTATGAGGGATGGGATGTTACAAATGATATCAGTTAGTTTTGTCCTTGACTTTTCTGTGGTATTATCCTTCTTCAGGTTTTGACTCAATTTTTTTTCTCATTCGTGGTGTTGAAATTAATTTTGGTCTATTACTTTTTTTAGGTTGGATGAATGGAGTGAGAACACTAAGGCTTGAAATAAAAAGAATAAAAAGATGTATCTATCTATTTTTATTCTAAACATCAAGGTAATAGAAAATTTGGAAAGTAGGTGTTTTGGAGACACATATAAGATTTGGAATCTCATTGACCTATGTTTATATAATTATACACTCATGAAATGGAATTTATAATGGAAATACTAGAATCAGTACATATTTCATTTTTATTAGAGACATATGATTTCATATAGGAATATTAATTTTTGAAAATTATTAATGTAGTTTTCCAATATAAGATTTTGAAAATATCATTGTTGTGTTATTTTAAAAATGGATTTATTTTCAAAAGTATGATAAATATTTCCCAAAATGGTTCAATATAGAAATGTTTAATTTTTGGATGAACAATTTGGAGAGTTGTGGTGTGGTGCAATTTGATATTATTAAGGCTTATGTTGATAGAGACTGATAATTATGGCATTGATGTCAGTATAGAAAATATCACTGAGTAGGTGTTGTAGATACCAACCAGAGGAAGGTTCTAACAACATGGATTCACCGAAGAGATAGGTGAACCAATAAATATTTTAGAGTATTTTCCAATCCTTTCAATTTGACAAAAAATTGAATTGAAGGGACGAAGCAAGGATATAGGATCCTTATTTCATGTTCCAAAAAACAAAATATGCCCATCATTCATGGTGATTCAAAACCATAGAATGATGTGGTGTTGATGAATAGAATGAATCCAATCTTCAATTTACTTGGTACTCCAACATAGAATAAATTCAAGTTGGCGACTTATGAGATAGAGGATATTTCACGCAAATGGTGGGATTTTGGATTTTAGGATAATTTAGTCCAAGGATTTTCATGGGAAAATTTTGATTAATATTTAGAAAAACAATTATATCCCCAGATGTTCAGGATTTCAAGAATAAAGGATTTATTTATCTAGAAACAGGGGAGCCTCACAGTGATAGATTATGTGGCTAAAATAAAAAAAATCGTTTTCACCCGAATTGTCTTCTAGTGAATCCTCATAGGTTTGCATATTTGAATCATGGTTGAGGTGATATATTTTCTTGAATATTATTATTCTCTATATGATGGATTTTACATAGATGGTCAATAGGGAGATGGTGGAATAAAGGGACATCTAAGGAACTAGGGGTGGAGGGAGTGTATTGAAACATATGGGAAACAGTTGGAACACTAATACTGAGAGAAAGAAGAATAGGGACACCCATTTACAAGGTAGGAGTATGGATCAGAACCAGACAACTGGATTTATGATTCTTCATGTAATACCTAAAACAAAATATTTATTCTTATAATGTTGTTCATTTTACCAAATGAAGAGAAGGTGTACAAAAACATCAAGATCATTCCATAATTGAAACAAATTGGGGAATATTCAGTTTTACTGTCGCATTGCTCTGAGGTCGGATGCTTAGGGAACATATCATGTCTCACAGAGGTCATAGGATTTTATGGGATTACGGATGTAGAATAATCCTCATAATAATAAAAGGGATATGAATGTAGATTCTAGGAAAATTATTACGCTTCAACATTGGAATCAAAATTCATAAATAAGGAACAAAGTGCAGATTTTAATCAATTATATAGATATGAGAAAGTTATTGTGGAGGATTAATCTAGACCATCTTCATTGAGAGGTATTATTAACTTGAATTATACATGTATTCAAGAATATATTCAAATAGTTTACATCCCATTATTTAATTTCTTATTGTGATATTTATTAGTTGGGTTTGATTGTTGAGACAATTCCTTCATTGTTAAAAATAAAAAAAATCCTCTTGGTAAGAAAATAATGTTGATCCTTTGTGTGTAGAACATGTTCTATAACTATTGGTAGAGACAAGACGATATGAGACTTATCTATTATTGAGATGTAGATATATTATATAATCCTGTGTATTATTGGATGAAAAAGTCCAAGGATCACATCGGCTATTATACCATAATGGTCAATTTTACAACTGATGGTGGCATTGAGATTCTATATTGAGGAGACTAGAATGTAAAGGTAGGTCCAAAAGGAATTTTTGAACCTATAGTTGGAATCATTTTGTACTAGATGGTAGTATTGACTTTCGCATCGATTTAAGAGATCTAGAATAACAATTTTCCAACAGGATTTGGATCTGTTTTATGTTGCTTTTTCCAAAACAATCTTAGGGTTTCCACCTATAAGAGCTGTAGATATTATGATTGTTCTTCTTCAAGGGTCCATTCTTATTTAAATTAAATCACACTAGATTGAAACAATAGTGCTAATTTACCTTAATCTGTCATTGCACTATTTGTAATGGAAAGGGATTCTTTGGCCGAGAATGTCTCATTGGGTAGTAGTGGTCTTGTTTTTCTAAAAGGAATATGAAACACCATGACTCTATATAGATTATCAAAAACATAACCAAGTTATGATAATTTACTAGTATCCAATTCCACACATATAGTGTCTGTTTGATCAATTTATTGGATCTCCATAGTTCTATAATAATGACTTAAGATCAAGATATCACTAATTATGAGTTCCGAACAAGGATATTGAAAAAAGAATTTCATGAATATATATGGATATTATTAATATATGGTAATGCCTTTCGGTCTTATGAATGCACCAGATTTGTTTATGGATTTGAAATTCCAGATATTTCGAAGGTATCTAGATTAATTTTTGTGGTTTATTTGGATGAAATAGTGGTGTATTCAAGGACAATGGAGGAGCACGAGTAACACTTGTTGAATATTTGGGAAATATTATGAGATCATCCCTTATATTCCAAATTATCAAAGTGAGATTTTTGCATATTATATTTACGTTTCATTGGACATGTAATATCCAAAGTATGTGTTTCTAATGGTCTAGAAAAGATAGAAGCCATTTTCTCTTTGAAACATCCAAATTATGTCTTCGATAAACATAGTTTCATTAGTCATGTAGGTTATTACCATTGTTTTTTTCATGAATTATCATAACAATATTTTCCTATGACATATTTCACCAAGAATAATGTTCCATTCCAAGAGTATGAATAATTTCATAAGTCTTTCCTAGATTTTAAGCTTCACCTTACATCGTCACCAATATTGATTTTTTTTATATTAAGATAAGGGTCATGGAGTATTGTGATTCTCCTTAATTAGATTTGGGATGTGTTATCATATAGGGAGATCATGTTGTTTCTAACAAATCAAGATAGTTATGGTTTAATTAAAATATATATCCAACACATGATTTGGAGTTATATTCCATATTCCATGCATTGAAGATATGGCATCATTACCACATTAGTGGGAAATTGTTTATTGATTTTAAATCATAAGAGCATGAAACATACTTTATAACAAAGGGAATAGAATTTGAGAAATATTAGATGGACATAGTATCACCTAATGTTCGGATTTTTCATATTTTATACAGTGGGTAAATTCAAATTGGTGTAAAATTCATTTAGTTGAAATTCATACGCTGTGTGGGAAAAAGAAGCATCAGATGAGTGCATGTTCATTTCAGTCCTAGCCAAAATGCATTTAGAATTTGAAGACCGAGGTCAATCTAGTGCCTTCCTTCAATATTATTTTTGTTCATACTTTTTCTATGATGGAAAAAATAAATGGTTGGAAGAGCAATGAGGGAAATTGGTTGGATGGGAGTTCAGTGTTATAGTTCAAAAATGAGATGGTCATACCATTGTCTTATCATAATGATCAACTTCATTCATACCACCATTCAACATGCATTGTTCATCCAGGAATACAAAAGATGTATAAGGTGAAGAAAGATCTATTTTGGTGGGTCATTATGAAAGGAAATCTGGCTATGTGTGTCTCTAGATGATTAACTTGACAGCAGTTTAAGGAAGAGAATGAAGGAACATGATGTATGATGCAGTATTTAACTATCTGTATCTAAACATGGGAGTAGATTGATATGGATTTAGTAAGATGTATCCCATGAATAGTTAAGAAACAAAATTCCATATGGCTGATATTGGGTCTCCTCCCAGAGTTATCCAATTTCATCACTGTTCATGAATCTCATATGGTGGAAGAACTAAAAAAAATTATATCTAAAAAGTGGGAAAGAAGAATAGTGTACTAGTTTCAATTGTTCCAGGAAAAGATTCAATAATTATGCCTTATTTCATTAAATTCATATATAAATCCCTTGGGAATCAGTTGACCATGAGTAAGGATTACTATCCTAAGAAAAATAAATAATCTAAACAGACGATACAAACATTGGAAGACATGCTATAGGCTTGTTTAATGGATTTTGGTTGCTCGTGGTAAGATCATGTATCAATATTAGATTTATTGTATAATAAATATTTTCAAACCTCTATACATAAAGGTAATTTTGGATCATTTTAAGGGCATCCTTGTTGTTTTGCAGTTTTTGGGGTAGAAACAGTTGAGGCTTCACTAGTTGGGTCGAGCATTGGCAAAGAGAAAATGGAGAAGATTATGTTGATCAGGAAGGAGACAGAGACAACTCAAAGTCATTATAAATCATATTCAAATAATTTTTATGGTCCTTTTCATTCAAGGTGAGCAATCATGTGTTTTTTGAGAATCATTATAGGGGTTTAGTGTCATCGTTTTGGTATATCCATTGGATTTTAGACCAAGGATTAGTGTGGATAATAATGTGTTTTGTGTATCTCAATTGAAAATTAATCATCTCAAACCTGACCACATGATTCAATGGGATCATATTAACCTCATTCTGGATGCTTCATTTGTTCATATACAGGTACATATTTTGGATATTGAAGAGAAAGTGTTGCGGGAAAAAACATATTTCTTGTGTGGTTTAGATAAAATATGATCGGATTCAAAAAAAGACTTTGTTAAATGAGAAAGAAATGGTAAAAAATGGCTCCAAATATTTTAGGGCATAATTTGTTTTCTACTTTCTAGGGATGGAAAGGACAATGGTAGATAGAATATAGCCCCTGAGTTTCAATTATGTTACCCGTTCATTATTATTTTTGTGTTAATATAGTCTTTGTAGGATGTTATGTAGGGTTATGAATACTTTTTGAATGTATTAAAGGATTTTATAAAGGTACATGTTTGGTGAATAGTTTTTGAAAACCATGAAACTCCTACAAGATACCGAGCATGTTTAGATAGGCGATTCTGGTTTGGTGCATGGCTTGGAAAAATAGTAGAGATACCAAGGATAACCCTTGAAAAGTGGGATAGTTTAATTTTTCATGGTTGGTGTATGGTTTATCTATCCATGCAAGGTCATCCTGGATAAAGATGCTAAATCATGGTTAGCGGGATGTTTTCTTAAACTTCTGAATGAACATTCCTAGTTTAAATATTTCACCCTTAAAAAGTGGATCCAACATGTTTTCACGCCTATGGATTTCATTTTTTTTTCATCTCAACCATTACATGGGATTTATTCCCCATATATTTTTTATAGGATTTCCCCATAAAATAATATGTGAACCAGAGGTATATCATAGTGTGTTGAAGCTTGATTAACCTGGTAAGTCTCATTTTGTTGTAGTTTTTTATTTGTTTATACATCTACTTCCCCCTCTCTCTCGATTTCTTTGATCTTTCCCACTACGGATATATCTAAGTTTGTTTCATAAAATCATGGTTATATTTGAAATTTTGGTTGTGAAGGAAAGATATCTAAGGTGGATTTTTGGAGATTTAACCCAGTTTTGTTAGTATTTAAGTGAAATTATTCGTTTTTTCTATAATTACCATGGTAAGTTGGTTCACTATCAACTCCTCAAATTATAACATGAAGGATTAGTTTAATTTATTTTAAATGGAATGAACATGACTAATAAATTGTGCTGAAAATTATGGTAGAAACCATCTTTAATGATGTTTTTTGGATTTTTGTGGAATTGGGTGAATTATTTACAATGTTCTTTGATAAAAGATTTTAAAATGTTTATTTCAAAATGATTTTATGGTTTGATAAATAGAAAATGGTATTCTGAAAATTATTTTCAATAAAAATATTGATTTATTGAAATGGTTATGGAATTATTATATTTTCATGGTTTTTGGGCATATATGGTGTGTGTGTGTTCAAGCTTCATTTTATGAGGCCCGGATGAAATGTGACATGTTTCTTAGTGAAAATGGTGAAATGACACATGGGGTTTAATTTCATTTCTATGACTAATTGTATCAATTAGAAAATTCTTATGACTATGTAACTATCTAAAAAATCAATCTTGTGTTTATGGGTTAGTTTCTAGATTGTAATGTAATATTCCGAAAAGGAAACATGGAATGGTGTAGAAGTACATTCTTGGTTGATTATTTGGAAAATGGTTTAGTTCTTGAAAACTATTTTACATGGAAATATATTTTTTATGATAAAATATTATAAAACCATTTAGGAATATTTTGCATAATTTATTATATAAATTATTTTCTATAAATGTTACATCATTTTCTATCCTAAGGGCATGAGTAGGGATGTCATTTGGGGAAAATCTACAAAATTTCATTACTCACCCCTGCCTTAGAACATTGTACATTTTGAGATATTGACATCATGGAACTGGAAAATGTAAATTATCACACCTATTTAGTGGTAAATTGTGATACATGGGTTTCTTTGTGGAGGTGGATCTTAGATCATGTTTGGAGCTATGGAGTTTTTATTGGATTCATTGAGTTTTAAAGTTTTGTCTTTTTCTTTACACATTGTTATGTAGTAGTATTTCTCTATGGTATTTTATTATAGTTTGGTTTTAATATAATGGTATTAATTTGATTTGTTTTAAAATATTATCATGTTTGATGTAGTGTTATTTTATTATGAAATATTTGGTTGGGTTTCATAAAAAAATGGAAAAATTTCCGCCATCTATTAATGAATACCTTGAAATTTATTTCTAGCCTTTGGCATCATGGGGATGTCTCTTAAGGCCACGTAACATTCCACTAAATTCTCAAGATAGTGAGGAGGGTAAGGATGTGACATTTAATTTCATTTAAAATTTTTCAAATAGGAATATGATTACGTGTATTATACATAAAATTTTACTAAGTATAAAAAATTTTATCTTACTAACGTTCATTGTGACAATGATTTTTTCATCAATTGGAAATATTTTCTTTTCATTTTTTTCAAGATTTATTGTTTTCTTAAATGAAAACCCATCTATCATTTTTTTGGGTATTTTGGTTTAGAAAATGTTATTTCTTATGGAACGGTTTATTTTTTATTAAAAATTGTATTTGTGAATGAAAATTCTATTTTAATATCTCAATGATATTTTAATATGAATTTTCATTTTTTTCATATAATGAAATTATTTACTCATGTTGTGGTTCATGGTCATTATAAATATTGGGCGCTCCCAAATATCATCGGGTGGGCCGGTTATAGCTTAAATTATTTGTGTACCAAGATTGAACTCGAATGCATTGGGTAATGATAATATTATCTAAAGGATTATATTAGAAATCGTGCGCATGTTTATATTAATATATGAGGGTTTTATAGTGGTTATGAATGTGATTTTAAGGGTTCAATGTGAAGATCGACCAAGATACCTAAATTAATTTTCTATGTTTCCTAATGAATTTTCTTGGTAATAATTTTTATACAAAATACAAATTAAATGATATTTATTAAATAATGTTATTTACCTTTTGGTTGAATTTTTTTTGAAAGGGTTTTTCATGTTTTTAATAATTTATCAAAGAATATGGGTTTCCTTCTTTTATATCACTTACTGATCATTTTGGGATCATCTTACATTTTTAGATATTATTATGGGATTTAATAATGAGTAAGGAATTGGAATAGGATAAGTTTAATATCAGGACATGTTTTTTTAAAATATATCATGCAACATATTTAAAAGTATTATATAGTAGGAAAAATTCCAACTGATTGGGAGTGTACAATTTTTATTTTCTGTGTTTTTTCTATGAGTTATGGACTGATTAACTAATACACTAAACCTAAAAAAACGTCAATATAAATTAATTTAATTTCTGAAAAAGACACAAAATTATGTAATTTTTATGTGTGGGGACTTATGCATGGTATCAATGGTCAGTTTAGATAACCATAGAGGTTAGGGTAATTTTAATAATCCACCCTCAAAATATTTTACCTTGGGGCCAAGTTAAATTGTTATAGGATATGAAGATTACCATGTTGATTAAAATAAAACATGTCTATTCAGAAATGTCATTAGTAGAGGAAATAAGGAAATGGTAGTATGGAGAAGATAAGGGGAATATATCCTTCTAAATTAGCACCCTGAGATTCTCAAAATCATAACGGAATTGTTTTTTTAGTGATGGATTAGTTGACAAAGGCAATAAATGATTTTGGAATCCATACTAGAAAAAACCCAATATACCCTAAAATAATTTTTATTTTTAGGATCAATTCATAAAGAAACAATTCTCTATAAAATCAAGGGATAATTTGACATATTAATAGCCGAAGGATGGGTCAATACTTTAGAAATGATATTTAGTGTCATTGGATGTTTGGAATGTCAATATTTAATAATTTCTATTTATTATTTTGAAGGTGAAGTTGATCGATGGTGTCCTTTCGTTAAGAATACTTCGGATAAATAAGATCTTTGTTCCATGGAATAGGAAACAATTAATTTAATTTTCCTTGATAAATATTTCCCCAATGTTGTTTGACTCCGAATTGAAAAAACATTCCTGGAATTGGAGGGGGAGGTGAATATTCCATCACTGGATATGACGGAAACATGAAAATATTGGATAGGTTTGTTCCATATATTATTTAGGAAAATAATAGATAAATTAATTTATTTTTCTTAGGATGGAAACCATATCTATAAAGATCATTAGTGTTAAAATAATTTAAATTATAAGAGAATTTTTATCATTGTGCTGAAATGGTTGTGATTGAGTTTTATAACATTTATGTTCCTTGTTATGATAAAATTAAGCTATGGTCAGGATGGAAGGTGATAGATAAAAATGCGACAATGAAATATGGAGGTAAGAAAATGATGTTCCAATATTATAGTTAGTGTGGTTAAAAGAACCCTAGAGAATGTCTTGTGAATATTGTAATGTGATACCAATGTGTAATGTTTGTCCAAATGGACTATGAATATAAGGATAAGAATCACGAGGAATCTAAAAACATGGTTAATCATAGACTTTTAATAGTAAGATGTTTTGGAAGCAATTATATGACTCATTATGATAATTCATTTCCGAAGTTAGTTCCACTTGATGAAAATAGTTATTATTGAAAAGTGAAAGGTGTAGCGAGTTTATTTCTACTAAGGTAGTTGATTTTTAGCAACCAAATAGTGTGGTGAATGGTATGCTACTTTTTTATGAATTACACCAATACCTGTTTTGGCTCTGAAACATATCATTTTTTCATTTTTGTGGAATTTTCCAGTAAGTTGACAATATATCTTAATGAATATATGATTGAATTTTTTGTGAAAGCTCAGGGTTGAATAATTAAAGAAACATTTATTTATAATAACCTTTTTAATTTCATCTATGGGATGGTATTCCCTAAAACCTTTTGTTCAAAATCCCACAATAGAGTTCGATATCATTCTTAGTAGGGATTGGATTTCAGTTTATAATACTATGATATAATATTGTGATAATAATGTTTTGTTCAACATATCATTCCACTGATAACATACAAAGAATAATGAAATTTATTAGATATGGAAATGGCAGTTACCTAGATCATATAGCTAGAAATAATGAAACTATTAAAATTAGTGATGTTCTTGTAGTAATTAAATATATGGATGTTTTCGTAATGATTTTACTTGTGTTATTATAGATAAATAGGTTGAGTTTACTATTAACATAACAGACAATGATACCCCTATTTCTATAGCCCTTTATCAAATGAAAAATTTTAGCTTTTAAACATGGAAAATAAACTGAAAGATTTATTAGATAAATGATTCGTTAGATATATTACTTCACCATTGGGTGATCCTATATTGTTTTTAAAAAATAAATATGGAATAATGAGTTTTTTATTGATTATAGTGACTTGAATAACTTCACTATTATAAAAAATCATCCATTGCATGATATTGTTGATTTTTTATTAGCTTCATGTAGAATAATATTTTTCAAAGTTGACAAAATGTATAGGTACTATCAGTTGAAAGTGAAGGAATATGGAATTATGAAGATTAGGTTTTGAACAATATATGGAAACATTGAATTTATATATATTTACTTTGGTTTTAATAATAAACCTTTTGTATTCAAGTATGTTATTAATAGAATTTTACATGGGTTTTTGGATAATTATTTGTTTTTTTATTGATGAAATTTTTGTATTATCTAAATGTACGTAGGAACATGAAAAGAATCTATGGGTTTTTTGAAATCATTAAAAACATTATGGGAAATATGGTAAATGTGAATTATTCATGAAAATAATTTGATTTTATTTCTCACATAGTTCATAAATATGGAACAAATATTGATCCATATAATAAATATGTCATTGAAGATTGGACAAGACACCCAAATATCACTATGATTTGTAGATTTCTCAGATTAGTGGGTTACTACAATTGGTTGTTGAAGAATTTTCTCATTTTTTCTAGAAAAACAACTAAGTTAACTCTAAAATGGATTATGTTTATCTAGAAAAATTAATTTGATGTATATATTCAGGAAGTAAAAATAAGAGTGGTAAATCCTCCAGTTTTGGTCAAGACTTCCCAAAATGTTGAATTCTTCATCTATTTTGATGCATCATTGATTGGACATAGTTTATCCCCAGTACAGAATGACATGGTAATTGTTTATTATTAACGTCAATTGAAACATTCTATGATAAATTCTCATACACATGATTATGAATTAGTTATTGTTTTCTTTTCTCTAAAAACATGGTGTAATTATTTGTATATAGTAAGGTGTAAAATATATATTGATATGAAATGTTTGATGATTATATTCACTCAGAAATATTTGAACATGAGATCCAAAATATGGCTATAACTTATCATGGATTATAATTGTATGATTTATTATCATCATAGAAAATAATATAGTGTATCAACTTCTTTGTGTCGAGAATGTAATGTTATATTAACCATGTTAAATATGGAACGTGGACCTTTGGTTAATGATTTGTATAATTTTCTATAAAATTTATGGATATTGTGATATCACATATTATGTTTTTGGTTTTATTGCATATTACATTGTGATAATGAATTATGAGGTCGCAGAATATGGATTGATCATTACATGAAATGGTAGAATCAATTAATAATGTTATGTTTCTTTATTTTGATAGAGATATAATGGGTGTTTTAAATTTTGGGAAAACATTATGTGTTCCCTTTGATTCATAGTTTAGGAATAATATCATAACTAAATCTCAATGTTATCCTTTTTCAATTCATTTGGGAAGTACTAAGATGTAAAAAGTACATCGAGTGTATTACTGGTGTGATGGATTGAAAATAGACATTGCCAAATCACCATGATGTGTTTGACTTTTCATCATTTTAAAGCTAAATGATTTTTTCCTACTGGAATGCCTCAACCATTGATAGTTATAGTGTGGAATTGGGAGAATATGTCAATGGATTTCATGTTTGAATTGACAAAGGATTCTCAAGGTAATAATTAAATTTGGGTTATTGTTGACCTAATTACTAAATATGCACATTTTCTTCCCATTTGAGATATGGTATATTTTTATCAACATTATAGATTATATCTAAGAGAAATTTCGAGGTTACATAGAGGCCTTTCCCCATTTTATCAGATTCTGATCATAGGTCTACTTAAATTTTTTGGAAATGACAACATAATTCCTTGGGTGTTGAATTAAATTTTAGTAAATATTCACCTCCTTAATTTGATGTATAGTTTGAGTAGATGATTAATAAAGTAGAATATATACTTCAGGTTTTCTCAATAGATTATCTGGGAGGTTGATTTTGATACTTTCTTTTCCTGAGTTTCATAAAATTAAATTTTTTCATAGTATACAGATGGAACCATTTAAGGAATTATAATGAATGTGGTGTTGGAAACTCTCTTTTTTGGGATGATATAGGAGAAATGAAGTTTATGGGACCAAAGTTGGAATTGGAAATGATAGTGAATGTTCAGTTCCTTTAGTAAAAAATGAGGGTTCCTCAGAGTTTGTGAAAGCATTATACAGATAATCGGAGGAAATATCATTCTTTCATGGTAGGTAACCATGTCCTTATCTATTCTTCTCCTTGGAAGAGTGAGATACATTTTTGTAATATGGGTAAGCTAATCTCATAGTTCATTTTACTATATAAAATCCCAGATAAATTTTGATCAGTTTCCTATCGAGTAGTTTTACCTCCGAGTTAATCCTTAGTACAAAATGTATGTCTTTTTTCAATGTTAAGGATATATATACCATCTTTGTATTATGTTTTGAGCTCTAGTTTAGTTCAAATATAATGTAATCATTCATTTGGAGAACAATCAGTTGAGGTTCATGAACAAAGAGTGATAGTGTTATAGTATAAGGTGACTCAACAGGTCAACGATTTATGGAAAAAAATATTATTGAAGTCGAAACATCAACATATGAAAATGATTTGAGGTAAAATTATCCCCACATATTTGATAGGTGAATAACATTGTGAGGATTCAATTTTCAAAAGGGGGAAGGATATAACATCCCAGGTAATGATTGAATATGTTTTTTCAATTTTATTAATAATTATTAATTATATATTAATTTTATGATAAAGGGGACAATACGAATAATATCGTACATGACACATTACATCGAGTTTTCCTAACATCTTACATTTCATGAAAGGATAATTTATACTGAATAATAATATATTATTATTATTATTTAAAATTGTCATTTTCCCTCCTTTTAAAAGAAGATTTACATTAAAACTAAAATTATACACTTTTATAATTTCTAAATGATCAAATAAACTACAGTTTTGAAAATAATAAATAGAAATTAAATTTTGGTGATTTTTTGATATTTTCTAAGAACTTTCATATTTTGATAAATAGTGAATAATACACCATTTTAGTCCGAAAATTTTTTTTCATCCAAGTTATATATATAGATAAATTATATATTTTATTTTTTAAATTTATAATTAGATTGATTATATATAATTTAAACTAATTTAGGTCATTGGGAATTATTTTAAAATTAATATAGATATAAATTTTTTTCGATCTTTTGAACTTTTACATTAAAAAAATCAACTTCTTCACCACATCTATGAGATTAATTTTAAATTAATTTCTAAAAATTTTTGAATGTGGAATTCAGAAAAACCTAATTCCTTATTTGAAATCAGAATAACATATAATTTATTATACATTCAATGGATTTTTGATGAAAAGTATTACTGAAAGTAATTAAAATTAATTGTAGGGATTAAGGTAACAAATGTTCATACATAGTGGTGAATGTTTAATCTTAAGAGTCTAAATGACATAGAAAATTGTCCAAATCCCTTGGGTTGGAAATTGATTCAACCATATCACTTCTGGGATCCAATTGGGATCATTATTGGAGTCACATGATATAATGGATACCTCTTAATAGTGTTTACCCTTTAAATTTAAATGAATTCCACTCCCTCCCCCCCCCCACTATAAAAATTCATTCAATATTATATTTTCTTGACACCTCTAAATAAATATGGCTCTTACAATCCCTTCTTAAAAAATCCCTACAAATCCATCCCTTTACCCCATAGTAGTCACGTTGGGCCGAAATCCAACCAAGGAATCCCTTTGGTTCTAACCAAAAGGAGTTACCCAAAAATTATATAACATTCTTCAACATGTATTTATGTTTCATTTATTTATCCACCAATTAAATTATTATTATTCCAAGATTACATAACAACATCAGTATCCTCAATGTACTATAACTTTGTAATGTTAATTTTATGACCTGACCCAAGCTCGGGCTCAATCAGAAACTATCGTAAACCCACCTCAATATGCCTACGGGTGGAGAAAAGAAATGAAAGGCATATACTAAATGGTAGGCCTTCTCCTAAGATCTTATATGAACACACTCAACCATAAAAATGAATACCTAAAGAACAATAATGATTATAATATGAATCATCATGAAATAAAACTACGAATGAAAAACCACTGGGGTGTACAAGTGTAAAATAATACTAACTAAAAAGTAAAGGGAAAAAATAAAAACCACACCACAAATATTTCCCAACAACTTTTTTTAAAATAAAACTAATGAGAGAGCTCATATCTTGAGCACCAAGCTACAACCACTATATGGGGTCCACAGTAGTCGGTATCACTAAGATCCCGTGATGTTTCTATCTACCTTTATTTCATCTACATAAGACATGACATGTGCTGGAAAACCCCATATAGGCGTGAGTATATACATACCTTGTATGATGCCTTGAAATATGAAGAGGGTATAAAAGATACAACATGAAATAAATAGAGTAGATATTACACATGTTTCATGTCACAATGAATTAGAATTGCTCAACCTCAACAAAAATACAGTAAACTCATCAAAACACAGGGGGCTCCACAAGATGTACAGACGAACAAAATATTGAGTCATTTCCACCTATAACAAGAAGGTAGGGTCATCCAACCATAATAAGCTAAATGAAAAAAGCACATGGCATACCCCAAGTTTCTTATACACCTATGAAAGGTTAGTAACCAAATTTAAAGGAATACATATAGATGGTTATATATATATTTATATGAAAATTCCAAAGAATACAAATTGTGAGAGAAAAGGGATCTCCATCTCATAGTTCATCCCAGTAAGAAGAGACACCAATACTTCCAAAATTCATACAGTGATACCCAGTAAGACAGGTATCTACCCAAAAGGTAGCCATCCATGTCCACCCATGCCACATCACTATGTCATATGTCATGGGGCCAAAATCCATATCTAGAGGACATATGACATTTACAGTAGGAGGAATCCATTATGGTGTTCAATGGAGGACCCATGCCCTTCCAAGAAAAAGAGTTCTAGTATGGTCATAGTGGACCCATCCCCAGCCCAACTGGAGGGTTCCACTCTAGATATTTTCAGGGGACCCATTCACAAAATTGCTACATGGTTCTACTCTAAATGTCATAGAGGACCCGTGCACAACTAAAATTGAGGGTTTCACTATAGAGGTCATCGAGGAACCATCTTCGAATCCAACGGAGTGTCTCTCTCTAAAATCGATAGAGGACACAAGCCCTTTAATTATAGGATGATTCCACTCCAATCATCAAGGACCCATGCCCAGGTCAATTAGAGGGTTATACTCAAAATACAATAAAGGATCTATGCCCTCTGCCGATATGAGGGATCCACTATTGAAGTAATTAGAGGACCCATGCCTAGCCAAACTAGAGTGTTCCACTCTTAAAAGTCACTGAGGACCCATGCCCATCCCAGTTGGAGCGTTTCACTAGGGATGCCTCTATTGATCTTGTGTGATCACTACTGGTGTCGATCATTTCCTAAACAAGAATCATTCTCAGAACATTTTACATCATATCATTAAATACAAAATGGAGGGAACCATGAGGTTATACACTAAAACAATTATATTTAGGATACTCGGAGGACAAAATAAGAGCTAAAATTAAGGATATTATGAAACATGATGTTTTATAAAATGTAACCAATGGTTACAAGACGTGTGTGGGGACTCACATAAAATGTGGTACCTCTCCACCAGCTGGTTTTGTCCCTATCCAGTGAATGTTTCCCAAAACATTAAGATCTATACACCGTGATGGTGGTCTATATAGTGTTTCCAATCTGTTTTTGAATGGGTTATATCCTCTAGGATATTTCCATTTATTTATGTTCTTTCTCTATACTTTAGTACATGCCTTTTTGCCACATGTCATTAGGTCCATGTTTTCTAGTCAGTTCTGGGCACTCAGCTCATGGAGTGAGCCAATCCATGTTTTCCATCACATGCCTCATCCATATAGATATGGTCGTACATGACGTGTAGGGGTCTTAGACTGTTCCATTTTTATAAAATTATAAAACCCCATCTGATGTAACTATGAGACTATAAGCCTTTTGCTCATCAAGGTATATGTCTTGAAGTCATAATTTTTAAATAATCTCATAACTGTGATTAGATATTTTATCCAAGACATTCCACCATATATTTTACCTAAAATATACCCGATATTTGATGATCTAGGAACAATTTTTCATTTATGGTCATTATTCACCCAAAATCAGATCTCGTTGTAGTTGAGGGGGGTTAGGGGTTTATTGTCCAACATGACCGCCAATGACCATTCCTCTTTTAATTATTTAGACTATAATCATCAAAAACAATATCCATAACCCATAACCACTCCAAATATATACTTTTTTCAATTATGATTCCCTTATTCATGAAACCATTGATATTCAAGGGGGTTTATTGGGATCGGTACCACCCATCATTGCTGAATTGAAACCGTGTGGTCAACCGATGATGAATTTAAAAAACTATAGGTGTAAAGGAAAAATAAAAATTATATACATGATCATTTCCAAGTGTTATTGTACAATGATAAAGAAAGGGACATCCAAGGTTATACAACATCAAATAACTCATAATATGTTAGTACACTAGCATAGGAAACAGTTTCAATTCCTATTGATTATTGAACGGAATCAATAATATCAATCAACATAATAAAAATTGTATAATTTTTTTTGATGATTTATACCAGGAGATTGAAGATATTTATTTCTATGAATGTAGTCTCCAATAATTAAATGACATAGTCGAGTTCAATATGCTCTAATATACTCTGATCTAGAGTATCTTCATCATCTGATGGGATCTACTAATGGAAGGAGAGGAAAATCACCATGGGTGATTATAGAATTTTGAGGCTAGCCCTCAAAAATTCAACATGATGATGTATTTTTAGGAAAATATTTTCGGTCAATTGAATTAATTAATTAATTTAATAAATTTACCAATCTAGAGAATTTACCTTCAATAGGTGAGATGTCAGAACTCCCCCACACTGAGCAATTTTAGGTCATGACTAGTGTGAACAAAATTTATTTTACTTAACAATTGTTATACATTATTGATCAGAGTTTCTATAAAACATTTATCTTATCTCCTTTACGAAATAGTTCATGCAAACTAAAAAATGTAATTAATATTTTGATGAAATTGACAACAATTCTTGATTAGAGACTATTTTAAAGGTCACCCCATGAGTGTGAATGATCTAATATACATACAACCTCCTAAAACTCTCAAACGAACTCTGTTGCTGATAGTAAGGAAGTGTGCTATCTTCATGAGCCAGTCAACTATGAATCAAATGGTGTCATGGACCTTTTTTGTGTGTGGAATCCCTATCATGATGTCCATTGATATTTCATCCCAATTCCACTTTTTTATCTCAGGGGGATGTAACAAACCTACCAAAACATTGTCCACAACCTTCACATGTTGATATGTGATTCACCTAGAGATGAACCCAGTTATGGTTCACCTCATGTTGGACAACCAAAACTATCAATGAACGTATCTATACATATTCCATACACTGGGATATATATTTAGGGTATACCTATGGAACTCTTGTATCACATACTCCAACATCATGAATGGAACCACTGTTTATCCTTGGAAAAAGATTACATGATTCCCTACATCATAATGTCAATATTATTATTCCCCCTATGGATATTTGATCACATAAGACCTCATAGTTGATGTCTCCTAGTTTGGACTCTATCACACCCTCAAATAGTGGAGGATTATATACCATTGGCTGTATAAAATATTTACCCACCTCCCTCACCACATTTAGATGTATGAATCCCAACTAATCTGAATCCTCCTGCACTTAGAGTGCCAGGTATTTTTTCTTGGGAATCTGCTTCTGTGGTTCCCTTCCATAGATTATGAACTATCTCGAAATTATAGTTCTTTAAGAAATACGACTAGCACTATTTCCTTAGGTTGATGTCTCTTTATGTGAAGATATATCTAATACCATTATAGTGTGAGTAGAACAAAAAACATTCCCCAGAAGGTAGTTCCTCCAAATCTTCAGGGTGATGCTATCGATACAAGCTATAGGTCACGAGTCATGTAGTTTTGTTCATGGGGTATCAACTACCTCAACCTATATGTGATAACTACCTACAGTTGCATAAAATGGAATCCAATCCCATATCATGCGGCAATACAATACACCACATATTCCACACCCTCTACTTGTAGTCCCAACCTAGGAATGCTCGTCAGCCTCAGCATGTGCCTCAACTCCTCAAAGGCTCTCTGTGACTAATCGTTATAGGTAAATTTATTCCCTTTCTACATCAATATGATCAAGTGGGTTGAAATTATAGATATGTATACCACAGAAATCTTATATTACCATATAGTTCCAACAAAAACTCTTCATCACTCACAAGATCATGGGTGGATCCCATGAAAGTAGTTCATCAATCTTAACTAGGTCCATGGATAATACATGGATAGAAATATAATTTCCTAGAAATTAAAATTCATGATTCTAGAATTGTAAGTTTATGTGATTCCTATAAATATGGTTCTGTTTATGAAAAACATGAACCATTCTCAATTACTCTGCATGATCATCCTCTAATGCAACGTATGTGAGTATTTCATCAATGAATATGACCACAAAATGGCCCATGAATAGCAGTAAAAGTAGGTTCATCAATTCGTTAATGATTATAGGTGAATTCATCACACTAAAGGGAAATAGTATAATT
Source organism: Viscum album (assembly GCA_963277665.1). Classification (NCBI taxonomy): domain Eukaryota; kingdom Viridiplantae; phylum Streptophyta; class Magnoliopsida; order Santalales; family Viscaceae; genus Viscum; species Viscum album. The sequence continues at coordinate 2,018,886,812 of OY728148.1, forward strand.
CATTGAGTTTATAATCACATCGAAATGATAGATATGAAATATATGCCTTTTGAATCCACAACTAGAGATAACCAAACTAATTGTCAATCATTAAGATATATTTTTAACTTCAAATTTAGTCAAAGTGGTCATAAATCTGTAGAATGTGGTAATTTTATTGTACTATGTCCATGTTCAGGAAAGCATATCCAATTAAAAGCTACAAATTCTGATGTGCTGTTTCACAAACAACACTATAGAATCCCTGGGGGCACACTAGGACTCATGCAACCCATCTGGAAAAGGTCCTACAACTATAACTGTAGCTTCTGGTTTTCTGTAGGTACCTTCTACTATAAAACACATGATATCATTGTTTCATTAGGATCAAATTCAATTCAAAACTATATCTCCCACCTTGATGGTGGCCCTGGAATGTCCTCGAGGAAAACGTACACAATATTTTCAATGACTAAATGAATCATGAAGCTTAAAGAGTATGATGGACGCAGGGATACACTCGCTAATGGATGGGTGATAGGTTGCAACCTCCAACTCATAAAACACACCCATACTACCATGATATCTCTCTCACTACAAATGGAGATTCACATATCATTAGTTTGATGGAATATTACATATTTAACTTCTAGGTAATCCTAGGATCAAAATATGGAAAAACAAGCCATAACCAAGATGAATTCATAGTGTCCACCATGAGGACTAAATGATCTCATGTGAACCTTTATCCACTAAGCGATAGCTATCACTAACTTTAGATAAAAGATGTATAATTTTTATTTCCTATAGGAACCTCAAGACAATGATTCTAATATAACCCATCTACTATGATCTATAGATCTCACACTAGGAGTATAGAGATAATTGAATGGCTGGAACATTTTTCTTCCAATACTAAATCTTGAGTTTGATAATCCCATATCATATCTATAATCATCTCATGTGCTACGGGTCCATAAGCCTACCAAACCTGAATCTATATGTGGCTCTAAATTCTAGCTTCAGTGAATGTAATTGGCCATCCGGTGGTGGTAGTGGATGGATGTCATATCATCATCCACCAACCATAGCACCTCTTGCTCCTCTTCTAGCTCTGCCTCCATGGGTACCACCCTTCTCTCACATCGGAGATCCTGATCACTATTCCACCTTTATTGTAGTGTATTGTAAGCTACCTTGATATTCACCTAATCCCATCTTGTGGAGTATACTCGTGCTATGTTACCTCTACCATATGAAGAATATAACAACCCCCTCTGGGATTTCGTGGTTCCTTGTTCCATAATGGTAGTACAACGACATTCTTTTTAGTCATCACACAAAAGGATCTCCGGTATTGAGATCTCACTTAGTGACATTTCTGGATACATTAGATTATTTAGCTTAGTATTGACAGCTGCCAACTCTAGTAATCTATCATTCCTTTGAAATAAATTTCTCTATAACTATTGCTCGCATCAGCACTCTGACATAGGTGTAGATGTAAAAGGGAACCAAGATATCATAAAATTATCTTCTGAGTCCCTATTCAATCTTCAATATTAAGAAGTATCCATCACATATAATGTTAAGGGAGTACTGAGTAAGTTCTATGAACCTTGATGTGTACTCATCCTTCATCGTCCCTCCCGGTAGTAGTCCCAAAATCTCAAGAATGAAAACCTAGTCCATGATGGAAGGTTAGTACTCCTCGCAAAATAGCTCCTAGAAGTGAGGCCATGATAGTGTCAGTTCAGCATGTATATGTTTAACAAGGCACCACCTATACCCTAATTCATTGTGGAAAATGCGAGCTTCCATGCAACCACCTAAACCATCGGTGTCTGGATGATCCTGAAGATATAGACAATTGAATCTATCCAATCCTCTACTACCTGAGGATCTATCATTCCATGTAACCTCAATGGCCTCTGGTGAAATTACCCGTGGATCACACTCAGACTATGCTAATCCCCATCCTTCTTTGTTGGGATGATATTCTGCTGATAGGTTGAGGGTTTTCTACCATCCCACCTTGAGGAAGACGTTGGTGGGATGGACCAATAACTAGGGCCTCATCGCTCATTGGAACTCCATAATGATCCTAAACTGGTATCATCATTAGCTATCCTCATAATGGAATATTGATATTTATCATGATGAACCATGGTTATATGAGAACATTTATATATATATATATATAATTAGTGGGACATGACTAAATAAGTACATCCAGAGAATCAATCCTATCTAATGAATTATCTATTGATCCATGAAACCAATGTCTTGGTTTTCCATGTCCTCTAGCAGGCAGTCAGGGTTCTAGTGAATATATTTGTCGACTTCCCACACTATAACAAGAATACATGGTATGCGAGCCGAACTTGAAACACTTTTCCACATTTTTCTTTAATACCAAAAAAATACTCATAAGGGGACTACTCCAGAAAACAGCCCATGGAATGGACTGCTCTGATAATAATTGGTCATGACCAAACCTAAGTCGGGACATGAGTTTCAACTAAAACATTTATGCCACCATAGGCTATGGTTTTGAAAAAAATATCAAAATACATATCCTAAATGGGATAAATTTTTATAATCACATATATGAAATCACCCTACCATCTCAGTGTATAAGTGAAGAGGAATAATAATTAAAAGATAAAATATTTAGAAATATAACCAAGCGTGAAAAACATCAAGGTTGTAAAAAATTAAGATCGTTCTAATTGAAATATAAAGGGAAAAATACACACCCAACCAGATATATGTTCGAAAATTACAAAACAAGAAATAAAAATTACAAAGTTAAACCAGATCGTCGCTTCTAATCTAAAACTGTCATACACAGTCTACAACACTACAGTGTACAAGAACTACTCTAAAGTAACTAATGACCTATCTGTCATCTTCATTAGAAAAACCATGTGTGGGAGAATCCCATGATGGGGTGGGTATATATAATTTTTATGATTATAGGACTCCCAAAGGTTCATTAAGAGATAAAAAGGGAAATTAATATAGTAGATAATAAATAGGAAGAAAGATACAAAGAAAGTGAACAGATCATCCCAAACCAAGACATTGTAACCTCAAACAAACACAATGGGATCCACATCATGTGTAGATGAACTACACATTGTATCATTACAACCTATTGAAGGAGAGTAAACTCATAAAACCATGATGATTTAATCATGGAAAGCATGTGGCATACCCATCGCATCCTCACAACCCATAGAAAGAGAGTAACTAAATCAGAATGCATGGATACTGATGAATATAAATTTATATACTTATTTAAAAGAAGACAAATAAATAGAGATAGGGAATCAACATCTCACAACATAACCTAGGAAGAAGTGTCTCTTTTAGTTCTAATAATCCAACAACGATGCCTTGCATGACACACGTCTACCCAGAAGGTAATCATCCATGTAAAAACAAGCTTTATCACTGTTTCACATAGTCAAGGGTCCATAATATCTAGTTAGAGGACCCGTAACATAGAATAACATGAGGGTTCCTCTCTAGTAGTCAATGAAGGACCCATGCCATGCCAGTAAGTGAGTTCTAATCTGGTGGTGCAGGGCCCATGCACAGCCTAGATGGAGGGTTCCACTCTGTAAGTTAGTAGAAGATCCATTCCAAAAAAAGATAAATGTTTACAATAAAAATGTTGTTGATGATATACTAGAGGCTTCTAGTGATTAATTTTTAGAGGACCCATGCCCATCTTCACTAGATGGCTCTATATAGGAATCAGTAGAGGGCCAATGCTCTGTGATGATAGGAGGGCTCCACTCTAGTCATCGAGGACCCATTCCATGATTTATTGGACAGTTACACTATGAAGACATCATAGGACCCATTCCCCATTCTCAAAGAGGGATTCAATTATTGTATTGGTAGAGGACACATGTCCAATCCAATTAGAGGGATCCACTATGGATTACTCTGGTTGTCCTATGTGTTCATTGTCATGAATGAGCATCACCTAACCAAACATCATGATTAGTAAATTCCATATCATATCTCAAAATAAAAAATGGTGGGAATCATCTGATCATACATGAAATCAATACTCATTATATGCTATTTGAGGAGTAAAATATGATTTCAAACAAAGGAGATATGAAACCTTGATGTTCCATAAAAAGGAACCAATGGGTTCACAATGTGTGAAGGGTATCATACGATGTGTGGTCCTACTCCATTACCTGGACATGTCACTGGATAGCACATAGACTCCGACCCATGTAGAGTTATAGGCCGTGTAGCTGGACTACATGATCTTTCCCTACAATCTGACACCATCCCACATCTTTCTGGACATTCCCATGTGTTCAATTCATGTATGTGTACTTTGGTACACACATTGTTTCTTCACATGTGCTACTACCGTGTTTCTCTCTTTGTGTTCGAGTTCTTGGCACATGGAATGATCTTATCCAAGTTCCCCATCATATGGATCATCGAAATGGAGAATGTTCTGCATGGAATATAAGAGGGGGGGGGGGGGGGTTAGCATGGAATTATATCCTTATACAATCTCAAAACCCATTGTGTCCAAAACAAAGGGCTTACACACCGGGTGTTCTATATTGATACATGATCTGTAGTCTATATTTTAGAAAAATATAAAACCCACAATACGTTCTTTGATTAGGGTCATTCAACTATATTTTCCAAATTGAATACACCTAGGAATAATAGTTCACTGCCAAAAAATCATCCTATACCAATTACTCTATCATAATTGTTTAAAGAAACTATTGGGATAGGATTCATATACCAAGAGTTTGTTGAAAACCATTTGTATTGGAAGTTTTAGACTCTATTTTCCCAACATTTTACAGAACCATTGAGATAGGCATAGTTTTCCCAATGGTTTTTTGAACTTGTTAGGATAGTGGAGATTTTACCCCTTCCCATTTCCCTATGGTTTTTAATAAAGGTTGGGATTAAAATCCGCATATGCAACATGTGATTCTGATCATGATTTTCCCACATTGCTCCCTAAATGAGAGATCCATTGTTCCATCTTGAAAACCCTTCTTCCCAGCAACTCATTTTTTGTTCTCCCACAAAAAATATATAAGTTATAAGTCATTATTTTGTTCTACCTCCATTTATTCCATATTTCATTCTGATTTCATTAAGGATGAGGTTGTTTTTTTGTTTTGATTATCCATAATTGACTGCTCCCCTATTATTTTTAAACCCTTCCTCCCAACCTGTGATCAATTCTTAACTCAATTAAGTGATTTTTCGTCCACCTCAAATAGATGATAATACATTGTATCATATTTCCCCTAACATAACACATGATTCATCTAGTAGAATATCAATTCAAATGATGATTCCTCCATTTAAGATATTTGTTTCTGTGGAATGTTATGTCATTGCATAGAGTTCATATTCACGTCATTCCACTGCATAGAGTTCCTTTTAGGTGTTCTATTGAGGCCATTTTGATTAGTAACATGGTTCATGTCTTATATTGATATTTTAGTGATTTTCTATTATATTGATCCAACATTTTAGTGAGTTCTTTAATGGTAGGGAGAGCTACAATGGATCTCCATTTCATTATTTATTTTTCAAGGGAATGAGAGTGGGGTAGTGCAGTGGGAGGGGTGGTTATGCAATGGGAGGAGGGTTGTAGGGGGTGTGTAGTGGGAGTGGGGGGATTATACAGTGGGGGAGGAGGTTGTAGGTGGTGGTTGTGCAGGTTGGCAGATGCAAAGGGTGAGAGGGTGTGTAATGTGGGAGTGGGGGCTGTAGGGGGAGATGGGGGAGGGGGAATACAGGGGGGTATAAAGTGGGAGGTAGGGGGATGTAGGTGGGGGTGTAGTGGGATTAGGCGATGTACACTCTAAACCCTCAAATAATTTATATCCATGAAAATTACAGGTTCATTGCCATATCCCAGACTTATAATAGATCACCCTTATGCAATTTTGGCTATACACAGACTAAAACTCTCTTCTATCTCAACTACCCAATCTTCATTGTCCCAAAATTTGATATGGCATTGAATGTAGATGTATCATTCCCATATTCCTAGAATACACCAACTACACAATGTAATTAATCAATCCCGTTAGTGGGAACTCCCCCCATAAGAATTACCTTCATCATCACTTCTCAACCGATGGTATCAATACCCTACTGGTTCCACAGCAACCATCATCGCATAACACCCATATTAGAAGCATCACACACAATCATTTCCAACCTCTAATCATATTTTCATTTCATAATCACACCATATATGATTCCAATAAAAGAACACATCAAACTCAATTCTCATACCAGTCCTGCATCACTCTTGATTCCATTATATTAACAACACTTTTATAATTCATTTATCAAAAATTAACCTCATGCACTAATTTCCAAAGTAAACTACTAAAAACCATATTGAAATGCTCAAAATGTAGATCTAACTATCTTGGGACCTCTAAAATTTGAGTGGATCTCACTCTTGAAGCCCAAATATACCATGCTGATTTTTCTAGAAGCATAATTCAGGAAGCTACCTCTCTCTTTGTTGTTGAGTGAAATAATGTCACAGAATCAATGTATCATGATTTTATTAGACTGATGACACTTATTCAATAAACAACCTACTAAAAATTAATTTTATTTATTAAATACTGTATGATTTATTGATGTCATTATATATCTATTCAGCCTCACTTAAAATAATGGATAGTTAAATCATTTTTGGATAGCTCACCCACCGTATGGACAACCCACCAACCGGACACCCCACATTTCCCTAACCCCCCCCCCTGACTAGACTACTGCCCCCGTGGATAGCCTGCCCACCCCCTGGACACCCCCTACCCTCCCGGAAAACCTTGTGATTCTCGAGGAGAGTATTCCCACCCCTTGGACACCCATACCCCTAGGTAGCAGCCACCCCATGGATACCTCGCCCACCCCTTTCGACACCCCTACCCCCTTAATAGCCCCGCCAACCTTGTGGATTTCCATCCCACCACCTAGAAAACCATACCCCCCAGGACAGCCTTGTTACCTTCGAGGACAGTCCGCCCACCCCCTGGACAGCCCCCCAACCCAATGGACAGTCTACCCAGCCCCTGGAGACCCCCTAGACAGCCCCTCCACCCCTTTGGATAGCCCCCCCACCCCACGGACACCCACTACCCCCATGGACACCCCCCCATCGTGGATATCCCCCCATACCCTAGGCAACCTCTACCCCCTGGATAGACCCTCCACCCCTGTGGATAGCTTTCCCACCCACCTAAACACCATGTACCTCTGAACATCCCTACCACCCCTGGGGTCAACATGCCCACACCCGGGACACCCTGTACCCTCTGGACAGCGCCCCTCTACCCCCGTGGATAGCTCGCCCACCCCCTTGGACACACCGTACCCCCTGGCCAGCCCCACCACCCCTGTGGACAGTCCACCCACCCCCAGGACATCACGTACCCCATGGATAGCCCAACCACACTTGTGGATAGTGCACCCACCCCCTGGACACCCTGTACCCCCGAGACAGCCCTGCCACCCCCATGGATAGCCCGCCCACCCCCTAGACACACCGCACCCCTTAGACCCCCCCCCCCCCCCCCGTGGACAGTCTGACCACCCCCTGTGGATAGCCCACCCACCCCTGGGACACCCTGTAGCCCCATGGACATCCCTGTCACCCCATTCACATCCCCCCCAGGAAACCTTGTACCCCCTGGATATCACTGCCCATGACCTGGACACCCCGCTCAAACCCTAGACACCCCTTACCCCCTATACTACCCCTATAAACCCCCTCAACACCAGGACATAGCCCACCCATTGGGATAGCCTCGCCACCCCTGTGGATAGCCCTCCCACCCCCAAGACTCCCTGTACCCCCTGGACAGCCACCCCCCCCCCCACCCCATGGACAACCCTCCCACCTAGACACCCGACCCCCCTAGACAGCCCCCACCCCCTGGACACCTCCAACCCCCCAGGACAGCCCTGCCACCCCTGGACACCCCACACCCCGTGGACACCCCCACCCCCTTGGTAAATGTATATGATCACTCAAATAATCTACTAAAATATAAAACTTCTACGATCTAAAAGTTAGTAAACTCCTGAATAATTCTCCTCTACATGTGTACATGATCTTGTACACTCATTTATAGTTCTTCAAAGCTATTTTGATATAAATATAGTGTTTTGTAGTTTTTTATATATGATTACCATATATATTAGTGTGTCAATTGTGGTTTCATAAGAACAATTCTTGTTTACATAAATATATTTTCAATGAAACTTCAATCTTATTGAATTGTTTTTAACGAAATAACTTATAATGTTTTTTTACAGAATAGATAGAATATGGATGTATGAAACCAATCGGATCTCAAGTAATTTTCAAAACAATTTTGAGATATTTTTAGATTTGGAATTTTAGAGTGCTTCAGATTGTGGTCACATACACTGCCCCTTTTACATGTGTGTTGAGAGTCATTGGTTGAGCCGTGATGAAGTTAGCTACAACATAACCAAATATGGTTTTCAAGAAAAGTACTCTTTGTGGTTTCAAAATGGGGAGAAAATGTCATATCAAATTGCTAAGGATGAAAATGAGAGGACAAGATTGGAGAATTTTTTATATGACTGGTTTTGGTTTATTTAACATCATGAAAAAGAACGAATTCTGACCCACGAATATTTTGATATGAAAACCCATGATGCGTCTAATGAAAATGATGATGTTTTCAGGGTGAAACAATTGAATAATGCTTCCACGACTCCAGTATATGGACAATCTAGTAAAATGAAAAAGTTGTAATTTTTAATCTGATAGATTCATGGGAGAACTATTTATGTGATTTGTAATACTACCATCGATTACATTCTTACCTTCTTGAAGGGAATACATCCAAATGATGTAGATATTCCTTCAAAACACTATATGGCATGGAAGTTAGTTGAGGAACTTGTATTTCCAAGAAAAAAAATCATACATGCTCGAATGATTACATTTTATTCTTTGAAGAAAATGATGACATAATGATTTTATAAAATGGGGAAAATCCCACTGGAAGCCAAAATCTGTTGGAACAACATCTTGTGTTCCATAGAAAGTAATGTGGCGGATTCCATTGATACCTAGACTCTAGAATCTATTTATTCCTGATGAAATATTAATAAAAACGTTCTGGCATGATACAGAGAGAATGAAGACTATTGATTATTTGGTTCACCGTGTAGATGGATTTGCATGGGATATATTTGATGCCTGATATCCTGATTTTGCAGCTGATAAGCGTAATGTGTGGTTGGGTCTTTTATTTGATAGTTTTAATCCATTTCAGTAGATGATTACGTCATACAACACATGGACAATATTTATACATATTTATAATATTCCCCCATGGTTGTGTATAAAAAACCTTACAATTTCATGAGTATACTCATATCTGGCCCTTCTAATATCAGTAGTGATATAGACGTATACATGTAACCTTTAATAAAATATTTGAAACTTCTTTGGGATGTTGGTTTGTGCCCATACGATGCATGTAGTAAAGAAATATTACAAATGCGTGATGCGCTTTTGTGGTTGATCGATGATTTTCCTACTTGTGAAAAGATGTATGTTGGGAGAATGAAATGAAAACAATCATGTCCTGTTTGTAGGAAACATTCATCATCCAGAAGACTAAAACATCATCAAAGTATTAGTTTTTGGGGGCATCTATGATTCTTTCCAATGGGCCATCCACATAGAAATAATTATCGAAGATTTTACAATATCATGGAGACCGATGATCCACTTCAACGTATGTCTGGAACTGATGTGCTTAATGAATTGAAATATTTATGTTCTTCATTTCGGATGGGTCAAATGAAATCTGGAAAGAGAAAGAATGTTTCCACTGAAACCTGTTTTAATTGGAGTAAGAGAAGTATCTTATTTTATTTTCCTTATTATTCAACCAATTTGTTACATCATTACTTATACTTAATGCACATTGAAAAAAATGTGTGTGTGATTAGGTAGGTCACATTTTCTTTATTTTTTATCTATAAATAATACAACTTGACTTGATGTTTTTATGTGACTGATTAACCACACCCCTAGATATCCCCCCACCCCTGGACACCCCCACCCCCTTGGACATCCTGTTCCCCCCTGGATAGCCCCTCCACCCCTGTGGATAACCTGCCTGCCCCCTGGACAGCCCCCACCCTCTGTTCATGTGTTGTCCAGTGGTGGGCATTAATTTGAACATTAATAAAACATTGGTGTTGCATAATATTTTCCCGCATAAATTAATACTTAAATTTAATTATTGATAGGAAATGACATTTTGAATTCTTTAAATTAATATTTATATATTATTATTTATTTATTTTTAAAATGAATAGATTTTATGAAATCCCCCTATTTTTTTGAAAATATAATTTTTGAGTGGAATTTAGAAAAATTCTTGTCTGATTAGAATTTGATATAATGAAATTATTTTTCTAACCTTGAAATAATTTTCATAGAAAATATGTAAGTACCATCCCATGAAAATATGTAAATAACATCCCATGAGAATATATTAATGGGAATGCAACACATATAGGTGGTGGATGTTACTTTTCCATAGGACCTAAAGCGATGGAGGATTCCAATAGATATGTGATCAAACTATTGCATGAGATGTGTATATGCTTTAATGTTCTTGGATATTGTGTCACTTGATTATGTGTTGTTATGTGTACTCTTTTACCCAAAAGTTTCATGTACCTTCTATATGATGTGTTTTCACATATAGACTTGTATTATTTATCATTAACTATTGTGTTGGAAAAAAATTCATCATTATTCTTGTATTATTTATGGTTCTGGTCACCAATCTCTGGTGTTCAGGAATTCCCATCAGGCTATTTTAGACCTATGTCATGTAGCAGTGTTCCTTGAAATCCGAATAGGTTCATTGTAGATTATTATCATAGATGAGGATATGTGTCTCTCCTAGATGTTTTTATCCATTCTATGTTTTCATGGTAGACATGACATAGGATTTCAAGAACATGGTAGGTTGTTATGAGTGATTTATTTGGCCATCCCTAATATTCAGATGTTGTAAGTCACCATGGGAATTTAGAAAATGTATCATTGGGGAATATTTTTAACTGATTCTATTGAAAATAGTTAATTATGTTTTCATGAAATTAGTATTCATATATCTCTAATTTGATTTATTGATATGTGTATCCTTTCCAATTCATTTAGTGTGACTTATTGATATTGATTAGAATCATGCCTCATAGATGTTATTTTAATTGACCATATGACAAAGTTATTAGTTAAGCTCAATTAGAGAGTCCCTATGTGGATAGAAGTGTAGTTGAAATAGTTGTATGTGCTATCAATGATTTGGAAAATGAACATGAACTCATTCTTGTTCTTGCTCTTGTAGTGGAACCAAAAAAATGTTGAATCAAAATATCAAGGTCTAGAATCTCTTCTAAAAAAACCAGTTCTATTCTAAGGAAAAATAATATTCATCACGCATTGTATTAGTTGAAAAAGATAGAGAAATTATTAATTTTTTAGAAATACCTATTTCTATAAAGTTAAAATGTGGTACCATCATGATGGAATGACTTTGAAGGATAAATTGGTACACTATCCCCTGGAGATCCCCCAACCCCCGTGGATAACCTACCCACCCCCCGTGGATAGCCTGCCCAACCCCATGGATACCCCCACCAAGGACAGATCGAGCACCACCTTCGACAACCCTCCCACCCCCTGGACACCCTCTATCCCCTGTGAGCAGCCCCCACCCGTTGGACAGCCCGTACCCCCTGGACTACCCTGCCCACCCCCATGGATAGCCCACCCACCCCCATGGACAGCCCATCCCCCTGTGGACAACCCCCCACCCTTGTCACCCCTACCCCCTCGTGGCCAGCCCGCACAGACCCTAGATAGCCCGCCCACCCTCGGGAGACCCCCAACCCCTGGATATGCCATACACCCCTGTGGACAGCCCACCCACCCCCGTGGACCACTCCCAAACAGCCCTAGACACCCCGTACCCCACTCAACAGCTCTGCCAACCCCCGTGGACAACCCGCCCACCCCCTTGGACACCCCCACCCCTGGACACCCCCATAACCAAGACACCCCCACCCCTAGAAAGCCCCGAAACCCTATGGCCACCACCACACCCCCTAGACAACACCCCACAATAGACACCACCCCACCTACGGGACTCCCCGGACCCCACCCCACCCCATGGAAAGCCCCCACCACCTCCCTGGACATTCCACACCCCTAGACCCTCCACCCCCTAGACAACCCCATGAATAGCCCCCCCCCTCCCCACCACCATGATCACACCCCCACCCCCTGGATACCCCATACCCCCTGGATAGCCTTGCCACCCCTGTGGACATCCCGCCCACCGTGGACAGCCCCTCCCCCTGTGGACTTCCCCCCCACCCCCTAGCCACCATGTACCCCCTTGGACAACCATGTACAACCCATGGACACCCCATAACCCCTAGATTTCCCCACCCACCTCAGTGGACAGCCCTTCCCAACCCCTTGGACAACCTTGCCCACCCCCTTGAAAGCCCCTCCCACCATGGATAGCCCCACCCCCGTGGACAGCCCGCCCACCCCCTTGATACCCCTACCCTCTATGGACAACCCAGTCACCCCCCAGACACCACGTACCCCACTGAGCAGCCCTGCCTACACTCGTGGATACACCCAACCCCCCATAGATATCCCCCACCCCTGTGGATAGCCCCAACCACCCCTGGACAGCCCCGCCACACCCATGGACTTCCCCCCACCCTCTAGACAACACCCCAACCCCCTAAATAGCCCCCAGACCTGGACCACCCCCAACCTCATTGACACCACCCCTCTACACATGGAAAACCCCAAAACCCTTAACTGCCTCACCCCGTAGACCCCAACACACCCCCTAGACACCCCAACCCCTAGACACCCCCACCCCTGGAAAGCCCCCCCCCCCCACCCCCCTATACACCAACCCACCCCCCTGGACACCCCCATGGACACCCCCCCCCCCACTCCCTCAAACACCACCCCACCCCCTAAACACCACCCTTGAAAGCCCCCCCCCCCCACCACCCTAGAAAAACCCAACCCACAGATACCCCCATCCCCCCATCCCCCTGGACACCCCCACCCCCCTTGGACAACCACCCCAAACCCATGAACATCCCCCCTACCCCCGGAATTCTGAATTGAATTCTTTATGTATATAATTAACTTATTAATTATGTGTCAATGGTGTATGGGTATACTTGTTGTATGGGTATACATGGTGTAATTACCTTATGAATTATTTGTTAATTTGGTAAGTGTGTAGAGGTTAATTAAATATATAATTAGAGGTATTCATATTTATATTTCAATTATGTGTTTCATGAATTTGGTATGAATTCAAACAGAATTTTTTATGTATTGTGAAAGTATTCTTCTTGATGTGGTATTGTTTTACTCTTGGTATATTATGTACATATTATATTGTGTATGAATTTTCTAGGCTGGTGGAATTGATGCAGTTGCACAGGGTGTGGACACCAAGCTGGCTTTCTGCTATAGGTATAAAAAAATATGCCAACGGTTTACAACAGTTGGCATATGTGTATAACCAGAACTTATACAAACAATTTTATGAAAACCATTGGTATAAGTATATTCAAATGGTTTTGTAAACCTTTTTCATATATAATATTACTCTATATTTACCAATGGTTTGTTGCAAACCATTGGAAAATGTGTATACCAACGGTTTACACAACCGTTTGTATAGAGATCCTTCATGATATTATGCGTGATTTAAAATCATTGGGAAACATTTATAGCAAATTTTTTCTAAAACTGTTGATATATATTGATTTTTTCAGACATATCCCGAAGGTTCTAATAGAACCGTTGGGATATGTCTATCCCTATGTCTCAAGACCCGATGGTTTGGATAACTGTGGTTATAGATTATACTAACAGTTTTCCATCCTTTACTAACAGTTTTAACTAACATAAAAGATAAAATTTCAAGTATTGGTTCTAGGTGTAATTCACTGTTTTATATTGTCGTTCATCGAAAATTAGATCTCGTTGTTCATTAGGGGGTCTTCATCTAGCCTACATGACAAAGATCCTTATGTCTTCAATGAATTTTCCTATGATCATTCAAAAGGTTAACCATAAATAGTAAATAATTCATATTTATACTTATTCCATTGATTTCCACTAGATTCATTGGAATATCATGATTCTGGGGGTTTCATTAGGCTCGATACCAACTAAAAATTTCATAACATGATTGCAAGGTCCAAACAATGCTGAAAGGGAAGAAATTGATGTAAAAAAGAAAAATATTTTTTCTAAATATCCCTTTTCAAATGTTATTGGCCAATGATCAAGAAAGAAACCTCAGAGGTTAGATAACACTGCAAAAAAATTAAATTTTACTACATTGATGCATGAATGGATACAATTGGAACAAATCAATGAAAGGGATAAATCTACTCAATAAATTTAATCAAAAAGGGAAAAAAAATTACACATCTTACATAGAGACTAGATTTTTCTTCATTCAACAACGCACTCACTATTGGTTGAAGGATGTAAATGGGTACGCTCTGCTCTGATCTTCTCTGATTTGGAGTTTCATCAGCATCTAATATGATTTTCCAATTGAATGAGAGAAAGAGAATCATTGGTGATTCTATAATAATATGCTAACCCTAGAAAATTCTTAATAGTGATGGATTTGAAGGAAAATAGTGAAGCTTAGATGAATTAAATAATAAATCTAATAAATTAATTAGTCCACTAAACGTACTTACAATAGGTGAGATGTATGGTTCACATGCACCAACCAATTTAAGTCATTCCTAGGGTAAAAATTTCATTTCAGACTCAATTGTTGTCTCATAATTGTTATCATTGTTTTTGTTGAATATTTATCTAATTGTATTTAAGAAACTGTGCATGCACAACATAAAATATATTTTTTATTTTTATGAAATAAATTTTAGGTGCACTCGGACCTTGAAATTACACACCATCTAAGCATCTAGCTTTGGGAATTTATATATAAAAATTCTAAATCCTTATATAGAATAAAATTGGTCTCCAAATTTAGGTTTTCTACCTAAACCTACACATAATTCCATAAATTGGTTAATGAAATTACCATTTGTATAAAATGAACTATCACTTTGAAAAATGATGTCATTCATCTTTTTCATTACCATATATCATGGTTGGGAATTATAATATAAATAATATTTTTACATGTTATATATTATATATATCTACTTATAGATTATTTATATAACACATGATTTCATGATTTCATTTTTTTAAGTACGACAACATCATTTGGGGGTGTGTGGACCACCACCTACTCAAAGTGATGTGATATGTTCCCAAATTAAATCGAATGTATTAAGGTTGGGTTTAATTAAAAATATGAAAAATAAATCACATATTTATCATATTAGATAAATAATTTACCTTCTATAAATATAATATTTTAGTTATTTTCTTACCCTTTTACACACGAAAAGCATGATAACCTCATTCAAGGACTTATGGACTACCACCTCCAAAATTGGTTTTGATTCATTTTACATCACAATAATTATATATAAAATTATATATTATTATGTAAAATTTTATTTAGGATATAAGGATAATTCAGTAAAGTTAATGGTTACTTACCTTTTTCCATAATGATCATTGTGAAATGGGAATGTTACTCATGCGAACGTACAAACTATTGTCACTATATTTGAAATGTTGGATCATTTTCCATAACCATATTTCAATATTAGTTTTAAAAATATATTTTAAGTATAAATATAAAAATTATTATTGTAGATATGTTTATATGATGACCCCTTTGACAATAGTTGGCCTACAAAAGTAATTATTGACACATAAACTTAATATGGTCCAAACACGCAACGTAAACATAATTGATTAATTAGTTGATTAAAATAATTTAATTAGTGAAATAAAAGTAATAAAAAAATTGAAATTATTTTTTAATGAAGGTAATAATTAACATGATTTTATTATTTATTAACACAAAGACACATATGACATGTCATACTTAAGGTAATGGATTTCTGCTCAATCTTCCTTCATTGAGGAATTTCATAATGATATGAACATTTATTCATTTATAAGGTGTATATACAACAACTTTAACCTTATATATCAATATTTTTCCTATAATAATTTTATTTAATGTTTTTATTAATTCTAATGTTTTAGGGGTCTTATGATATAAATTTTCAAAGTGTTATGGGATAGTTTGAATGATTCAATATTAAATCATTTCGCAATGTAAAATATTGTTTCCGACGCTTTTGTCGGGGCGCACGCATCCGTCCGTCTGCGGAGGAGTACACGCTGCACTTGTTTCCTCGCATTCCCAATTTCCAAAGGCGGGCGGAATTCACTCCTTATTCAGGGACGTCTTCTCCTTGATCAAAACGAGATGATGGGATGTCGGTTCTTCCTTCTATGGATTCCTCCTCATAACTCATCACCTAGTCCGGGTCTCCCTCATAGATTTAAAATGTAGTTCGTGAAACACTTCCCAGTTCCATGTTTCCATGGATGCCGGTTAATTACCCTACTTCTTTCGGGACATTCCAAAGGGTCCAGTCAGGGCAGCAACCTTCAGTCGGGGGAGTAGTCACGTTGAGGCATCAGTAGCGTGTCTGGATGCTGGGGAACCTGGCATGTCTGTCTATTATCCATGGTCATAGGGCTTCTCGAGGGCATGGAAGCCCGAGGAATCCCTCATCGAGCACGAGGAATTATATGAAACAGACACATATCTGAGGTTTTCATCAGCTTCACGTGTTTAACACAGGGTACGCTGTGGGTTTAACGTCCAGCGGAGACGGATCAGCCCAATCAAAGCATTAGCTAGAATATATTGGATTGAGGGATTTCCCATGAAGGGATGCCGATACTGGTGCCAGCCCATGGGCGACTGTGAAGAGGAGCATACAGACATGGTCTCACCGGGATATTACGGTCCGGGAGAGGATCGTGGTGGATGGTGGATGGATGAATTAAGTGGAGGGTGGAATGGAAAGGAACCATCGCAAGGGCAACGATGAAGTTGGGCTTGAGCCTTAAAGGGGCTTCCTACGTATCCCCGTGGTAGGGAATCAAAGTCAGCGTAGTTCAGGATGGTGCCGGTGAACCGGCAAGAGGGTGGACTTTGGTCCGATAGGCATCGTCAGCGAACCGACGTGAAGGTGGAACTTGGTCCGATGAGAGATGTCTTGAATCTCAGGAAGGCTTTCTACATATGATGCCTTGACATGGATCAAAGTCCACATAGATCATAGGGGCTTCGTCGGTGAACTGGCGTGAAAGTGGACCTTGGTCCGATGGATTTGGTCAGCAAACCAACATAAAGGCAGACCTTGGTCCCATGCGTCAGCGGACCAACACGAAAGTGGACCTTGGTCCGATGAGGTGTGGGATTGAAGCTCAAGGAGGCTTCCTACGTACCATGCCTTGACATGGATCAAAGACCTCGTAGTTCAATGGTTTTCATCGGTGAACCGACATGAAAGTAGACTCGTGGGTCCACTAGTGGTGGGATTGAACCATGGGAAGGTTTCCTACGTACCATACCATGACATAGATCAAAGTCCTTGTAGTTCAAATGATTGACGGAATATAGTTTAACGTCAAGCGGGACGGTAGTGAACCCTGACGTGAATGAATGACGGGTGGTGGGTGTCGGCGAACCAACGTAAATGATGGACCTTGGTCGGATGGGAGATGGGCTTGAACCTCTGGGAGGCTTCCTATGTACCATTCCTTGACATAGATCAATGTCCTTGTAGTTCGGGTGAAAATGGGGGGGGGGGCTTGGCACACCGACAAGGAGATGGTCTGGGCCAAAGATTGTTGGGCCTGAACCTCGAGGGGGCTTCCTACATACCATGCCTTGACACAGATCAAAGTCCTCGAAGTTCGGGTTGGTTGCAACGGCTTGCCGTCGGACCGGAATGCAGTTTAAAGTCATGCTGGACGAAGGTAGAACTCAACGTGAATTGGATGATGGGTGGGATTGAACCTCGTGGAGGCTTCCTACGTACCATGCCTTGACATGGATCAAAGACCTCGTAATTCAAATGGGTGTGCAGTTGAATGTAATGTGGGAGAAGGGGCATACGGTTTAACGTCTTGCCGGACGAGGGTGTGCAGTTTAACGTCATGCTGGATGAGGATGTGCAGTTTAACGTCCTGCTGGACAGGGACATGTAGTTTATTGTCATGCTGGACGGGGACATGCAGTTTATCGTCATGCTGGATGGGGACAAAAATCGACGTGAATGAACGACCGAGTAATGTGGCTTGAACCTCATGGAGGCTTCCTACGTACCATGCATTAACATGGATCAAAGTCCTCGTAGTTCGCTGAGGGTGGGGGTCAGGATCAGTGCTCACTCTAAGCCCACGTGAGTCATGCTCGGTGTGAGAAACAAGAGGTTGCAAGGACCTAATGATCACGTCGTGAAGGATGCATCCATGAGAAGCGAAGAGGGGCTTACGCATTAGGCGGCCTATGGTGCTGGGACTTACTTCAAGATGGAGGCCTGAGGTGCAGAAAAGCACAACGAAAGCGGGATTTGGGACCAATGATGGGGGGTGCCTTATTCCCTATCATGCCCTCCACTGACCTTGGTAGTGGGTAAGTATGGTGATGCAGGGGTGCAGCCATCTGTTGGGGAACTAGGGTCGCCCTTCTCCTATGAACATACACCACTCCAATAAGGATGATATCATCCCTTGTGGACGGGTGATTCCACTCCTGTGGAGACGAGTGGTGTAAAGAATGTTCATGCTGAGGGGACCCTTCATGAGAGGCACGAGGTCGGGTCACAGTTTAACGTCTTGTGTTAAGGATGTGATTCTTGGCAGTTTAACGTCCTGCAGCTCAGACGAGGTGGGTTCACTCTACACCCCTAGGACTTACATAACCAGTACCCTCTGGTCCTTGGGGAAGGGAAGGTGCCAGTAAGGCCATGGTCAAGGGGGATTGTAGAGCGAACCATCAAGGGGTCCACATTAGCATGGCTATAAGAAGAAGCAATAACCGTTAGCGTGCCTATGAAAAGAAGCATTAGGAGAAGCAATGCTACGAGTGGTATTGTCCATGGGACGTTGAAATCACATCATGCAAACCTGGAGGGTCGCACGGGAAGATGAATTTCCAAGGAAAGGAGTGTTCATCGCGAAGCAGAGTGCCTTGGCCTTAGCATGGGGCATAGGTGTGAGTGGAGGGTGCTTCTCGAAGTGGAACATTATTCGCGGAGCACTGCCTCACGAAGAAGGGGTGCCTCGCGAAGCAGGGTGCTGCGAAGCAGTGTGCTTCGCGATGTGTAGAGATCCTGCCTTAGCATAGGGATCACTATTATGGGTTGGGTGTTTCGTGAAGCATAAACGCTCTGCGGCTGCCTGGGTTCTCTTGCAAATCCCCTTCCTTCACGAATTCCCTTGAGCTTCGCGAAGGGCATACCTCTCGGAAGAGGGGGTCAAAACGAGACCATGCAAAGGCGTCTGGCGAAGTAGAAGTACCTCGCGGAGCTCATGATTCCCAGGGGAAAAGGGTGCTTGGAGATTCGGGAGAGGAGAAGCCGAAAGGTCGGATTGTCCGTACTTTTGTACTTAGGGGGAGGCCGGTATTTATAGTCAAGGGGCGCCGCGAAGAAGAACTCGTGTGCCGCCTCAGTTGCTTCGCGGCGTGCTCGCGAATGTCAACGGTGTCCGTGGAGAGTTTCCGCCTCTGGAGCTTTTCGACGAGCTCATGAATGTCAAATGCATTCGCGAAGAGTTACCGCCTCTAGAGCTTCGTGGCGGGCTCGGGAACATCAATGGCGTCAATGGAGAGTTACTGCCTCTGGAGCTTCGCGAGGCCGCGATGATCGGGGTGCTTCGCTGCGGTGCTTCGTGACGGTGCTTCGCGACGATGCTTCGCGAGGCAGTGTGCCAGCCTTCTTTTTCGTCCCTTCCTTTCGTGCAATATTTTGGTGCCAACAAATATTTCGAGATTATTTTACATATTTTTTTATATGGATATTAACGGTTTATAAATATCTTTTTCTGTTACTTTTAATTTCATTTAAATGTTTCCAAATATGAATATTTATATGTTTTATTAATGAAATAATTTTAAAAACAACAAAATTAATGTTTTCTTCTTTACATACATGGAAATAATTAATTATACACTATCATCAAAATAGTTTTATTTTTTGATTCCTTTGAATGATTTCCAAATTTCGTAAATGGAAAAGTATTTCATTTTTTCAATATTTTGGTATTGAATTTTTTAAAAATAATGTTTTATTTTTATATTGAAATTGTTTGTTTTAAAATAAACTTGTCTTTTAATATCATAAAGTGATTTCCATGAATCATTAAAGTGTTTCTAAAATGATCAGTTGTTTTATTTCATGTTGTGCTTCTTGTACATTGGAAATGATGGATGTGCCCATATAGTGTTTTGAGAGACCACTATATCATAATCAATTGGTGTGTTTAGAGAGTTCTACAACACATTGGGTAATGATTATATTATCCCAATAACTATATAGGAATGTGGAAATTTTTTTATTACAAAATATAAGATGTCTATAAGTGTTCTATAAGGGTTCAATGTGATGATATCCCAATTCACCTTCATGAAATTTCTTTTTTTTATAATGAATTTTTAAGGAAATACTTTTATTAAAATGTAAAATAAATTACATTTATAAATTAATGATATTTACCTTTTTGGATAAATTATTTTTTTCTCAACAAAGGGATTTTTATGGGTTTTAATTTTTATAAGTGGACTAACATTTTATATATTATTATATCCCTTACTGATGTTTTTATTCTCATCAAAAAAATTTAAATTTTTTTATTAGTATTTAATGATGGGTAAGGGATATGAAGAGGTTAATTTTAAATTCATGATGATATTTTATAAAAGGGATCGTGGATTATTTTTAAAAGGATTATATTCTGGAAATAGATGAAACAGATTTAATGTGTCTGGGTTTTAATTTATGATTTTATAATTTATGATTTATGACCTAATTCTATAAAAATCTAAACATTAAAAGATCCTCAATGTGAAAGAAAGTAATTTCTTGACTAAAACCCATGATTATATAATGGTTAAGGTCAGATCCTTATATTGATCAATATATATTATATAGTAATATTTTCATTATAAGAAATATCTAGTAAGGAATATTATTACATAAAAAATTAAACTAAAGTGTTTTAGGGTAATTCCCACATATTTTATGAAATATTTCATATAAACACTTTTACCCTCAGTTAGTTTACAATTATTCATATCAAATTTTCAATCATATTAAAGAATTAGAAAAAAATAATAACCATGTTTATCTGAATAATCATATCATATATCCCATATGGAATTATACATTATAAAAAATATCATATATAAGAGATTTTAAGAGGAAAAATAAAAAATCCATTACATAGATCATTCTAAATATGATATATTCCTTTACATTCAAATCAATTATTCCACATCTCGTTGCCTAATCATTTAAATGAAAACAGCAATAGCAGTCTACTATTTAAGTAATTATTTAAAAAAGTAATTTAAAACATTTTTAAGATAAAGAGTTTTTATTATATACCCCACAAAATAAATTAATATGTTATGATAACACTACCATGTGATTTGGAATTTCAATGGAGTTTCCTAAAAACAATTATATATCTCAATAAATTTCATCACTTGGAAACAATTTCCTTACTCATACCTACTTTAGGTTTATTGGACCATGGATATGTATTATGAATATATAACATTAT
This sequence comes from Viscum album, assembly GCA_963277665.1. Classification (NCBI taxonomy): domain Eukaryota; kingdom Viridiplantae; phylum Streptophyta; class Magnoliopsida; order Santalales; family Viscaceae; genus Viscum; species Viscum album. The sequence continues at coordinate 2,018,908,710 of OY728148.1, forward strand.
TTATCCAGTTAAAGAAGTTGTCCTTTATTACTACCAATATAGAACCAAATCCTGGTCATCATATTGCCAATCAATCTATTCTCAAGGATATTAGACAATATGGGAATCATTTATTCAATACAATAAAATTGTTGGAACATCTCCAATGATTATTCTAGATTGAATCCAATATCCCAAGGAAACATGGGAGAATATCTTCAATATTCCCTTGTTATAATATTAGTCAATAATATCAAGTAAATGAGTGGATAATAATGTATCATTGGTCATATTATATTTTATTAATTTGAAAAAATATGGGTGTCGTTCAATGCTTCTACAATGAATCTTGATAAACTTTTTTACTAACATAAACATTTAATTACTCTAGATAATATTTCTAGAACATATAAAATTTTCTCACATAATTTTTTCAAATTATTATGTTTTGACACTCATTCAAAACATTTCTTATATTATGATCCTTAACATTCTAGGATTGATCTAAATGTAATGTGGGATTTTGATAATGTTATTATATCAACAACATAAGTTGTTATGTGATGATAATCATATATAACAATCATTTAATAAGTGATATTATTAAATTTCTTCATAATAAAAATAAATATACCTCCAAGGGTCATCATATACATTAGTGAGACATGATAAATATTTTACTATGAAATGATTATATATTAGAATTACAATCACAACATTTATAATTAGTTATTCCATCATCATAATCATGACATATATTTTTCTCAGATAATTATGTTGACTACTTTTTACCCAATCCATAATATGGATAAACTGGTCATTATTCCTCTAGTATCAGTTATATTGTTTTTTCAACTATGATTAAATTAATTGAAATTATAAAAATGTTACACATAACTTATACGATCTACTAATTATTTATTTCTCTTATATAACATAATACATGTGAAACTATTTTTAATAAAACAGAAATTGTTAGAAAATTAGGTTCTTGAAAAATGATTTCATTGGATGGAATCTAAAATTTTATATTATTTGAAGTGATTTGGCCTCACATTTTTATCCCTTATATTCAATTGACATTTATGTATATTTATATTGATTTAGTTTCAAATCTATAGTTCCTCCCCCAAATCAATGTATTAAACCATATATATGTGTAACTCCATTAAAAATATATTGGTTGTATTGAAATCCAATATTAGATACCAAACATATTTATACATATCCACATACATCATATTCATATGGTACATTAATCACATTCATCTAAAGGAAAAGAACCATATATAATTTATAATCTGCACAAAGAGTATGCATGGAGTGATATTAAGCCAACCCAAAATTTTCTAGATAATAAACAAAGCCACAAGGTTAGTGAGTTTTGTATCCAAATTTACCCTAACATAAGGTTAATTTAATTAATAGAGTCCTCAATTACATAATAACTCATACATATAATAATTATAAACTATATTTAACCATTTTTTTAATTCTAAAAACTCAACATAATTCAAACCTGAGGGAGAATAAAATAATATCAATTACCATACCCTTTGATTTAACTCTTTTTATATATGTATGTAAATTTATAGATGTGTTTTAAAAAATTTATCTAAATTATAAATCATAATTAATTATGTCATAATTATATCCATGAATAATACATGGAAGAATCTTAAACAATAAATAATTACAATATTTAAATATGAGATTTTTTTAAATGTTTATAAATAAAGATATTTATAAATACATAAAAAAATTTATTATTCCCTATGGAAATGCATTAATAAAATATGAAAACATTAATTTTATATAAAATATGAACCGTGACATTAAAATTTTACTATGGATTTGAAAAAGAAACTATATTACTATGTTATATGTAATATTGGAGGCAATTACATTATTTATGATATAGATGAGTTCTGAAAATCAGTTCTCACATGTGTTAGAAAGAAGGGGTGTTTTGAAAAAAAATTATTAAAAACAAACAAAGGAAATGAAATGAAATATTCACAAAAATGGGATTATTTATTTGATTGGGAAAGGATTATTTATCTAATTTCAAATATATCCTTTTGTTATAGTTTATTGATTTTCTTCTTATTAACTAGTTTGAGAGTGGTTTAAAAATTTCCTTCCATTTTGCCCTAGGAAAAATTTATTTGGTGAGGTTAAACTAAAAATTATATTTTCATAATCTACCATCCTTTTTATATGTGTGAGGAAATCATTTCAACAATCCTAGTTAAATCATAAAATTCCATGTTAGTTTTTTTCATTCCCAAATAATTAAAGAGTGTCCACTTTCCCCTTCCACATGTCCCAAAAATATCTTTGACCACACTCTATCATCACTTTTATAATACATTATAATAAACTATGAGTGATTAGTTGATATTATGTTTCATTAATCTGAGAAATAATCACTTTAGAGGATAAATAACTCAATCAATTCTCATATTTAGAACCCCTACTGAATATGAAACAAATTACAAAGAGAGAGAATGTAATTAATTGATGTTATCAAAGTCAAACATTACAAAATTATAACCTTCCAATATGAAATCACTCAGGATTTACCCATCCATTCTAAGAGTATTAGATATTAATATATGTGAAACATACATTACAAAATGAATGGAAAAAATAATGAAATATAAATAAATACTTACAACAACAAAACACCAGGATCCCTTACTAAGTAGAAGTCACCTTATTCCTTCAGAATACTCATATTTCTATTATATCCACTCCATTATCTTTTATCTTAGTGAAATACCAAGATATAATCTAATTTTTAATTTTTTAGACAAATTGGTTCTTCTTATTGTCTTCAAATCTCCATGAGATCTAAAATTGTTATTTCTCACATTTATTTTTCATTAGTTGTGATTTCATTAAAGATAATCCACATTGATGCCTTTTATTAGATAAAATAATATTAAATTGATAAAATAAAGCCTCAAAATAATATATCGGTGATTCCCAAAAGGTATGATTGAGATTACCCATCAGATGGGATTTCACAAAGTCACAACCCACACATATGGGGAGAATGACACATTTTTCAATGGAGAATCATACATACATAATTGAAAATCACACATGTGATAGTGAAAATTACACAAATACTATGGAAAAAGTATCTCATGTAGTTGGATATAACACATAAACTACCATAAATAACAGATATTTAGACATGATATGACACATGTAATACATGGAATAACACATATATATGCTAGAGAATCACTGATTCTCATAATTATTATCTTCATTTTTCCAGCATCAAACCACTAATACATGAGAAATATAACATACTGTAGTCCTATATTTATAATTATATTTTTATATCAAGTAAATTAAAAAATATAATTTTACTCAATATTTCATTCTATATTTCAACAACAATTAATGTATTTAAAAATTAATTTTAATATGAAAAAAGATGCTAAAAAACTTGTTTTTCATCCATTTTACAATTAAATTCCATATAATTCCTAAAACCATGAAATGTTAAAATTCACCATAAATTGATAACATTATGGGATTAACATAATTATAATAAAATGTATAATATAGGAAAATATTGGTTTTATTTATATCACATAACATATTCCTTGGACTCTCAGAATAGGGGTCTTTTTAAATTATTACCAAATTAAAATTCACACACTAACCAATGTGAATTCCGTTTCAACTAAATATTTATAATGAAATCTTATTATTATTGTATCTACTTCCATATTTATGTAAATTTATTAACATTCCACATTTTTGTTATATTCACACTCACACCCACTAATTCGGATATGTTTCATGAAGCACTCAAGTGTGAATTTTAAGAGAAAAAAAATCTCATACCAATATCATTCTTGGGTCACTATATGCTAGATTAATTTCATCATAATCACCCAATGGGACAATTATTTTTTTCATATCTGGATTAATCTTCAAGAATATTCTAGGGAAACATGGTTAGTGGGTTCTATTGAAAATAATCTGGGTATTATTAGGGGACATTCATCTTTGTTGAAGTAAAATAAATGATTTTAAGTTTCCTTCTATAATAACTCCTCCTAATATCTCACATCGATTTCAACATCACCCATTGAACTCTTAAAATAAAAAATTTAAACTACTCTATTTTTACCAACATATTCCACGTACTTCAGGTATTTAGGATCTCAAATACCCTTTAAAAATTACTAATTTTATTTAAAGTGTGTTCATATGGTTTTATCAAATTTATAAGTGTTTTTCCCATAACATTTTTAATTATCCAAATTTGTATATTTTTCTAAAATTTTCATATGCCTAGAAAAATTTTCTACATAAGGATTATGGATACATGGAGAATAGACTATGTGATCATTCATATATATAGATAGATTACATGATGGATTCTATTGTGTATATTGGTTATTATAAAATATCACATAAGTGAAAATTTTCTACATTGTTAACATAATCTACTAAAGAAATCATATATGTTGATCAATGTACTATATTAAATGGTTATATGATGTAATATGATATGTAAATTGTTTCTGTGATGGAATTATATATGTTGTTCCTTTTAGTTATGTTGGATATGGGTACATGAGTAAAAATACTAATTGATTGAAATTGGATATGTGGATTTAAAAGTTAAAATAGGCTATATGATATCATGAAATATACTACATTAAGATGCAAATAGCATTCATTAACATTGAGTTACATGAGTGAAATTTTAATGATGTAATATGATCATCAAATGATGAAATATATATTTATAGTGAAATTAAATATATCAAGAGAAATGTATTCAAGAAGGAGAAAAATACAAGTATAGTTTATTTATATTTACTATTATTGAGAGTTTTTTTAAAATAAAAGGATGTGTCCCAGTTTTAAAATTAATTGGATCTTTTTATGTGAATATAAAAAAGAATATTTTCATGAATATCACAGTGTGGTGCATTAATATAATACAGAATATATCTCATGTGAGAAATAATATATATATATATAGAAAAAGATAAGGATATGTACGATAAAATATTTTATAGAAAAAGGAGATTAATCTAAATTTTTTTAGTTGATCAACATGGTCCATCTATGATATCATTTAGAAGACTCTCCTCATGTAGTACTAATTTTTTATTATCCTTCCTATATATTTATTCCTTATTCTACTTGTATAATACAACTCTCTACTACACATGTAAACACTCTATTTTATTATCATTCGTTGTAATGGTTCCCAATAAAACAACCGTAGGTATATTGTTGATAATTACTTGTTGAATCTTGTTTAATAGATCTTGTGTGTTTGTAACAATTCTTGATTTCATTAACTAAGTCATACATTTAATACAAGAATGATTGGTAGTCCCCCAAAAAAGTACAGCTCTAGAGAAAATTACATGACTAATATAGTAGAGGGTTAGTGGATTTGACAAGTGGAATTATTTTTGAAAAACCAATGAATACATTATGCCTATTTTTATTAATTATGATTTTAATTTATTCTAATACGTTTGATATGGATTTAAATAGATAGTAGAAATTTCTAAATATGGTGGTTATCTTAGTAAATATTGTTTATGGGAAAAATTAACCACCTTTTTCCTTATACAATTCTTTCTAGAAAACATTCTAATCCAATGTTTTGAATCATATATTCTGAACTATAAATTTTATTTGATTAATTATCATTTCAAAAATGTTTTTATTTTGGGAAATAAAGAAGTAATGACATTGTTATGATAACAATATTTTAATGGTTTACGTTTTGGATTCTAAAAGGAATGGATGGTCATTTATCTAGAAAACTATGGTCTAATGTTTTATCTCCTAGCGGCGAAGCCATATGAAATTCAAAAAACTCTTCCAGAAACATGGGATACATATTTTAAGAAGCTATATATGAATAACAATAAAAAATTATGAATTTTATAATATATATAATAGGTCGTGATGAGTTTAACAGAGTATCTAAATGTCAAATAGCCTACAAAATGTGTACTAATCTTTTTATTTCTTATGAAGGTATATATAATGTATGTGATATCAAATATGATAATGTCAAACTTAACCCGGATACATTCGAAATGATGGATTTTGAAATCATTAAACAGCTGAATAGAATGTTTAAAATTATTATATATAATAATGATACTCTATAAACAATAATTACTAATTTGGAAATGTCGTTGAATGTTCTATGAGTTTTACTAACTACGGGGAGTAGAATTTTTACTTTAATTTTACAGTCACTATAAGTCAAGAATATCAAAATAAATGATCAAATTTATACTCTTATGATGTAAAATGAAGTTATATAATTTGAATATAGAGATATCATGTTAGTTAATATGGGGAATGTTTTGTTAAATTTATCAACATAAAAATATTATAAGAAATACAATGAAACTCAAAAGGATGAATCATCTGAAGAAAATACTTCAAACGATCTGATTTATATAGTGAGTTCGCCCGGTTTTCTAAAAAATTAAAAATGTTATGAAATATGAGAATAGTTCTTATGAATACCTTCAAAAAATATAATATGTAAGATAGAAATTATAATTTATTTAGATTCTATAAATGAAATTATCATGTACATATTAAACTTGATTTTCCACAGCTACAAGAAAATAAGAAATCAGAAGTAATTTATTTCTAAAATAATGGTTACAAAAATTGATACATGAAGTCAACATGGGGTTGTTAAAATAATTCAAGTGATATTTTTTAATTAGAATCAAATTCTAAAAACACATATTAGAATTCCGACAAGTACTTTATAGTAGACTCTAAAAAGTACATTTATATTATTCTTATAAGCATGAAGTTGAATTTGAAAATAAAATTTTCTCTTATGAGGAATTAAATTATTATTTGTAAATTTTTGAATAAAATATGACTCATTAAAAAATAAAAATGAAACTCCTGAAATTAAAGAATAGTGACTTTGATTCTAAAAACATTACATTAATAAAAAATCATATTTTATAATCACATTTTAAAATTCTATTGCATCATGAGTTGAACATGGTAATAATATTGAATAAGTCTGAAAGGATGTTCAAGATTTATAGATGATGATTATAATATTTCAGATCTTAGAAAGGTGTGTTCACATTTAGGATTTTAATTGTAACCCTTATTTGGGTTAATTTAGTGCTTACCAAAGTCCTTAAGGAGGCTTGGGTGTGTACTGAGGGTTTGGGACACAGAAAATTGAGAAATGGGGGGTTTTTTGGTAGGTTGCAGGGTTAGTGCTAACTGTGCGGACAGACCAGGAAACTATGCAGGGGTGGGTTTTTGGACAGTGTCATCCAAACAGTTTATACAAGGTTTATAAAACCATTCTATTAAAATTTTCATCCATGAATCTTTTAATAAATTACAATTTTTCCACTATTTAATTTTGATACCCAACTCGGGATTTCCCCCTATTTCTCACCTCTTCACCCTAACAGTGAACCAAATATCCCATGATCTCCAAGAGCTCTATCTACCTCATTTCTAAGGTAGTTTTTTGTGCCATTGGTTGTGGATTTAAGCTACTAGTAAGGAAAATCACATCCTTTCTTCCCTATTTAGTTTAGTGTTTGTATCTTCTTGTACATTATTTCCGAAGCTCTAAAACCATACTATTGGGGCGAGATTTAGGTTCATGCTTTATCATTTCGTTGAAGTGAAATCTAAGGGCATGACTTAGAGTTATTTCACTAGTATAATCTATGTATTTAGTCTATATGTTATATCACATGGTTTATTTGTGGACTTGTGCATGTGTTGTTTTGTTCGAGGGTGTCTCAAGGATTGTTTTGATCAACTATGACATGTTTAGAAAAAATGGTTGTTAAGAAGGTACATGGAAACCCTCAAAATCCCCATGTAATGCAGAAAGTTTGATGAGACTAATCTAAATCCAACCATGGGGGGTGCCAACTTTCCCAGACCTAGGGATTTGTGAAGAACAATTTCGATTGTTATGTATTTATGTAGATCCCTTGATAAACATGTCGATGTGATCCATGGTGTTGGAGTATAAACTATTTGATGCACCTCGGATTAATAATAATAAAATAATTGATATTGGGTTAACATTGAAATGATTTAAGATCAAAATTAAATGGTTTATGAGTTCAATAATGCAGCCTAGTGAGTTAGGCATGATGAATAATGCCTAGTGAGATAGGAAAAATGAATGAATGATTAGGGATATAAGCAAAATAAAATGAGAATCATGATAAGTTGATAAACGATGCAAAATGTGGAAATTGAGTTAATTGGTTATGGCATGGTATTAAGCCTTATGTTATTTTAAATATTTATGTTTTTCTCAGGGAATAATTGTGATGTTGTGTGAATGATTAATGGATACATATATCTATAGCTTGTGCACATGGCTTGGTAGAGTAGGGAATTGACTTGAGGTTCTACTACCACATGTCAAGTCAGACTGAGGCTCCAAACACCATACTTAATGCAAGTGTTATAGAAGAGGATTGAGGTTTTATTCCCGTAATGGTTCCATCCACACAGACTAAGGCTCCGAGTTAAGGTTATGGTCTTCACGAGGAAGATAGTCCTAGTGAGATAGGGTGACCATGTGTTTTTTCTCATGCATGTGATTGTTTATTTTTAGCCCATGTAGCACATTAATATTGAGTAACCCATGTTAAATGTTTTGGATATGGTATGTAATGGGAAATGTGATGAAATGGTAAGATGTGGATAAGGAAATAAATGTTGGTAGGGGACCTAAACTGGCTACGAGAACTTAATCTTTTAATTTTCATTTATTATTCATTTTCCTTTTTCATGCACAATTGTTTATACCAGTAATTTTGCAGACACCATTGGTGATGGCCTAATGAGTTGTACTCACACCCAGCTTAGGCCGCTGTGGAGTACCTGAGCAAGATTCATGATTGCAGGTCAGGAGAAGGGAAAATTCCCTTGCGAGGTAGTTGGGATGGAATGGGTGTATGTGGAGGAGGACCCTTAATAGATTTCAGTAATATTAATCAATCCTAATTTTTATTTTATATAATCCACTCCATTTTTGTTAAAATGTTTTGAAAAATAATACTAATTTATTTCCAATAAAAATAAATTCTAATGTGATATAACCTATTTGTACACGAACTCTTTTGAATTGATATCGACAAATGATCTTTTTTCTAAAATGGTTAATTGTATTATTTGATATATTTATAAAACTTGTGTTTTGACATTTCATTGGAATAAAATTAAATTTATAACTAAAATCCACTATGTTTTGTTTTATCCACACAACTTATACACAATAACATCTCACTGAAATATATTCAAATTAAATAATTGGTAATGCCACATAGTGTTTCATCTTACAAGACCATGATAAAACGTATTTTTCAAAGAAGGGACATGTGTTTGAGGTTAATTTTTTATGTAGTATATAACTACCAATGTTGTCATCAATTTATGATGTTAAAATAAAATCATTTGTTTTTTTGGTAAAATGTAATGAAAGAGAAAAAATTAATTTTTAATACCCTAACATTTTTTTGGTAGTAGTTATATGAGATTATTTTTTATTTTATAGAAACATGGAACAAAGAAATACTATTAACACTATGTATAGATTATATGAATTAATAGAATTACAACTCCCAATTAATACTCTATATAAATTCTTTTTCACTTATTTCCCACCCTCAAACAAGTCATTTTAGATATTATAACACATAAGAGTTGAATAAGTCTTAGTTCTTCGATATAAATTCTTCTTAAGTAAATTATGTTTGTATTTTAATTAGTTTATTAAAATTCTAATGTATTTTTGACATATTTTAAATATATTTAAATATTTATACTCACCCATCTTGGATATATAAAATTATGTATTATTGGTTTTTAAAAATTTATTAAATAATTTTAATTTATTGACCAAAAAAATAAAATCATAAAAAATATTATATTAGAAAAGATTATTTTGATGAATTTATCTTAAAAAGAGTAGTCTTTTACAATCCCAAATTAAAACCATTTGATAAAATAAATCAACATAATAATTCATACAAGGATCTAGTTGTTTGATTAAGGGCACCAATTTCTTCAGTATGTTTAAATATAGAATTTTGAAAAAGAGGGTTTTTAAATCCCAATGGTTAGTCAAAATAATCTTCCTCTATTAGAAAACATTTAGAAAGGCATATTTTGCATTAAATTGATATAATTTCAAATTCATATTTGATGCATATGCTAGATATATTCTAATGGTTTTTATCGTAGTTAATTTGGAAAAATTATTTTCAAAATTTTTTCCTTTTACTTGATTATAACCTTTTGAAAATAAATGATCGTTTTTAATATATATCACACCACAATTTTCCTGTTTGTTCTGGAAGGCCCATTTAGTTCCGATTATAGTATAATCATAGGGTATATCAACTAATTCTTATAAATTATTCCCATTGAACTTATTTTACTCTTATCAGACTTCAAAACCCCAACATTCATCAGTTAAGGCTTATTCTATGTATTTTGTCTCTATCTGAGATAAAAAATTCATAGAAAACTAAATGGTTTATTACAATTCTTCTAGTAAAAACTTTTATATATTGATATCACACAAAATATTATATAGGATGTTCAATCATGTCCCCTGGATATATTGGCATCACAATTTTTAGATCATTGGTATAAGTCCAATCTAGTTCAAAATTTTCTCATCCATGCCCTTTGTAATCATTTTATTTGTTGTAAAAATAGGTTCATGTTTTAGGGTTTTTAATATAACCACTCAAGACACTAATTTGAGTTTTCAAGTGACCCAAGGGATCTATTTCACCAAATTTTAAATGCTTAAATTCTTGAAATACCAATGTCCTATTATTATAAATCATGAATCCCTTGAAAGTAATATAGTATCCTTTGATGATTCCTTCATTACCCTTCAGATTAAAATTACAAAAATATTCTATTGTGTAGAAGATATAATAGTTTTTGGGTTTTCACCATAAACTCTTATACTATATTTCTCTCTTTTTGGATGGAGTATTATAGAGGATGTTGTTTAAATAATCCGCCTCTTCGTAAAAAAACATAAATCACTATTAGGATTAAGATATGTTTTTATATTCTCCATATATAGTTACCATGTGCTATACCTGATACAATAGTTTTCTCAAGATTATTTTTCATATATAATATTTACTTAAAAATATTTAATTAAAAGCATCACTTTTGGAATTTTGAGGGATATCATTCTTTTAATTAAGTCATATTTTTCAATAATATAATTATAGTAATTTAATTCTTCCTAAGAGTAATTTTCAATCTCATATTCATACTCATGTTTAGAAGAATAATATTAATTTAAAAAATCTAATTGTATCATAAAAAATATGTCAGAATTTCTGTTATAAATTTCTTCTTCTGTTTATAAATATTTTGCATCACAAGATTAATCAAAATGTTCTCTATGTTTATTTCACAGTTTTATTATATCTCTTCTTCGATATATAATTCATGAAATAATTTTTCTTATACTTATTATTTTCAAAAAATTGAGGAAAGAATGACTTAATGTGACCATGTTTTATACACACAGAGCATAAATAGTTTTCAGAATTTCCATCATGGATATGATAATTCTTTAAAGGTTTCCAAAAACTCCTTCACTAATTACATTATTTATTAAAAATTCATTCAAATTGGACAATTTCAACATCTATTCATAAATTTAACTAGGTATATTCTTCACTAGATGATTCAAAAATTTGTATACACTCCTTTTTCTTATCTTTTTTAAAAGTTTATTCCTTCAAATAATTATATTCTTTCTTGACCATTTTATAGTCTGCATTTAATGCTTCTATATTGGCCTTAAATATTGTATGAGTTCCTATGAGATCATTTATTTTAAAGTTTTTATCTACGTTGATTATAAAATGGTAAATGATATTCCACTCCATACTGATGGTAGAGTTTATAGAACATTTAGTTTATTATCTAATTAAATAATTATTTTTTCTAACATAGAATCATTATTTTAAATCTTTAATATTGTTCTATTTTTTTAAATGATGATTTTTCCTTCAATCATTTTGATGGTATCACACATCTTTTTAGAATTATTATATCTGAGATTTATAACATTATCTTCTTTTTTCAGAGGATAATAATATATTATTTCACAATTTAGGAGGATATTTCCTTTCTAAACATCAATTAAAAAACTCTAAACCTTGTCCAAAATAATATTGTTTTTATATTTAATATTTAAATAATAGCTTCCTTCCATAATAATATCCCATGATTATGGGTTTTTATTGTGAATTTCATAATTATTTATGGATTTTACGTAACCCATAAGTAATATATATTTCAAATATATTATCATTCATGTATTCCCTAAACCATGATCTTATCAACTAAATTTTTTTTCTCTTTCCATGGATATTCCTTTCTAGTTTTTAGAATCAGAATCCATTTTAATATGATCTTATAAAATCAAACTTTGACAGTTGAAACTCAAAAGTCATAATCATTGATATTAATTTTTTTCCTATGAAGTATTACAAAAATACTTGAGTGAGAGAATTGATTTCTCTAAAAAAACTATTTAAATAAAAACCACCCTATTAAAGGTATGTGTATTTTAATATTTTTAAAAGGTAAAAAAGTAGTGTAACATAGATTATGATTGGAAAAGATCAATTAGGAAAAATTTATTGTAGTTTGGGGAACATATATCCCCCATTACACTAAACCAACAATCTACACCCTGAGATTAGTGATTTTTACTATTCTATCCATTTGTCTAGGGGCCTACCATCTAAGTGCTAGTAGATGTTACTTATTAAAATGTTCCAAGAGATTTTAATTAATGTTTCTATTTACCAATATGATATCAGTCATTAGAGGACTATAATAAAATTAGTGAAGTCAAAAATAGAGAATGAAAATTAATTTTTTGAAATGGTTCACCATACAATTGCAATAACCAACTAATAGAAAATGAAGAAACATCTAGATGAAATTAAATTATTCTAATTGTAGCTCCACAATTTATTTTATTTTAAGATGTAATTTTATAATCATAGAAACTATAGATCATATTCCAATGTTATATTTTCATGATATTATAAAGCACATATTCTTACATTACAATATAAAAACCTCTTTTCACACAGCCACATCATGATGTACCTAACTCTTCTATTAATGTCCTCTCATTAAAATTTGAACATAATAACACTTGATAATAGTAACTTTCAAGTGGATAATTCTATTAACATTTAAAAATATAATTTTCTTAATTGTGTGTATCCTACTTTTCTAAATATAGAATAAAATTATATGGAATAGATAATAAAAATATTCTTTATTGGATGTTTCCATTCTTGGATGACAGATTCTTTGTCTAAATAAATCTTTCTTTATTTATACGTATCCATTTATGATGCATGAAACAATATGAGTTTACTTATAGAAAGATCATGCCAATGATAATAGTATAATCATAATGATGTGAGAGATACATTAACCATAATGAGGTAATTTTCTAACACTATTGTTATCATAAAATAACATTCAGTTCTTCTTTATAAGATAAAAAACCTAACATATTTGAATTTTCCAATGTATAAGATAAATAATCTAGAATAAATGTTTCATAGGATAGATGTATTTCATAAGATAGTAACTAATTGTTATAATATATGTGACTTCAATGGATTTTTTTTCATCAATATGACAACTCAATTATTGTGATCATTTTCATAGAAAAAAATATTTTTCTATGTTTAATCTAAATTTACTATCTACGATTTTCATCATAATAAAATAGTATATCTTTTTTAGGATATTTACTTACTCATTAATATGGTTCTTGATTCCAGGATTCCCTAAAATAGAATCATTAGTGAAGAGTCAATATTTTTGTGTAAGTTCACTATTTTCTTTGTATGATGATTAAGTTATGTATATGATAAAAATATAGTGTAATGTATATATATTTTGTATTTATAAATAAAATATCTTATAACATTTATTATTATATAGATATAAAATTAAAAAAAAATTAAATAAAAAACAATTAAGAAAAAAATTGATTTCTGGAATCATCGAGGCATTTCGAAAAATAATATTTTTTAGAATAATATAAATATGTCCCTAATAAAAAACTAAAACATTTTATGGTAAGTGTACAATATAATGGGTGACCTTGTTAAATCTAAATCAATTAGATTAAATTTATTTTATCTTTTTTACATATAATTTATAGTATGCACCTTGAACATTACCGTAGTGGTTAACCGTGTAAAAATAGTTTTGTTTATATAACTTCATGTTTAGCTTAATGATTACAAAATATTAAAATGGGGTTAAAAATATATAATAAAATTAATAAATGGTTGGTTATGTTAAAATGTGTTCAGATCAAAAAGTCAAAAAGATCGAGAAAGGTAACCCTACTTATTTTGTAGTTAATATTATTAGGGAAGTGAGAGTGAAAAGAAAATATGAACAAAGTATAACAAGATCATAAACCTTGATTAACCACCCACTCAGGGTATGAATCCCCTAAGACCCTTTAGGGGAAAAAATTATAATATATGGGAAGTATTATTTTATTAGATTCTTTTTTAAGACATAGTTCATATTATTTTTTATGTTGAAGTTTCAATAATCCCATATATTCTGGTGTTCCATGGAAAAAGATAAAGCTTCAAATAATAATAAAAAATAAATATGAATCCACTATTATATAATTTTTTTTGAAATGAGTGAGATTTTATTGAAAATATCTCAATATTTTAGATAAGAGATACATGCAAATTTTATATTTTTTATCCTTGTAATCATTCATAATATGCTTCAGTTTTTAATTTAGAATCTCATAAGACAACTGAAGTTAAAACTAATAAAGATGAGAATGTCCCAAGAAGGTCAAAAGTGTTTTTTTTCGAACATTTTATGAATTGGATTAGTAGTTAAGATATGTGAATATAAATTATACGTATGAGAACAAATCACTAGAAATAAAGATTAAAATATAAATAATTGAGGTTTGTAATTTAAAAATCCTTAATACAAGGTTTTTTTATGTAATTATTGACATAATTTAAAATTTCCAATCCCAAGAAAAGTAGTTAGTAAAGATTAGAAAAAGGTGTAAAACTTAGATATAATTCTTACGTAGAGATTTTAAACTCAAAAGTTGTTCATTATATTAAAAACATGAATATTTATCACGATTCTCACATATTATTACTGGTTAAAGATATTAAAAGGATATGAAAATAGATTATATTCCATAAATGTTATGTTTCTCAAATTAATTTTAATATTGGAAAGTATTTTTATTGAATAAATTTACAATGATATCGGTCAGAAAAAGGCCACTATAAAAGTGGTTATGGTAAAACAATTCATCTCATGTCATATTTTGAATATAGTTGAAAAATTGGGATGGATTTTTCTTCATGTGCTCATTAAATGTATTCTTAATTAAATAATAAATATGAGAATATCAATGAACATGAGGATAAGATTAAAACCATGAATAAAAAGATTAAGATACCATCAAGGGTAGCCTAATGGGTATAGATATTAAATCTAGTGGGAAATAGAAATTATATGAAAAATCTAGAGGGATGGTTTCAGGAAATAATGTTGCACCAAAGTGTTATAATTGATGAAAGTTTCAAAGCATCAAATGTAGTTTTTTTGAATCCAAAATTCCCAAATATTTGAGAAGAAATACAATTATTCCATCATATCAATAAAAAAGAGGCCAAATTCCTTATTATTATTCTTATGGTATAGGTTTAATTTTCTCTAACCCCAGTCATAAGGAATGTAATTATAACTCAAGAATTATATTAAAGGGAACAGAATCCAAAAGCCTATTAATTTGTAAAATAGTTTCATATTTTATGATGATGAGAAAGAACACAAATAAAGGGAGTTTTAAGAAACAAGGTCTATATGTGAACAATTACTCTTTTCATGTCAATGAATAAAAATATAGAAGATAAATGTTTATATTTCTACTATGAAAGAAAATTATATAAATGAGAATCCACCTATGAAGACATGGTATTGAAATATTTAATTTTTAGACATCAAGAAATTAGTATTCCATAGTTTTTGAATATAACCACTAATGGTAAACGGTGAGGATTCTATGGAGAATAAAGTCATATGTGAGATATATTACCCCTGAGACTCTATAAGATACTTGTTTTAGTGTAAGAAATTCAAAAATTCAAGAATAACTATACTTTAGGAAGGATATAAATGAAAATATAAATGAATATAAGTGTTAAATTAATAAAATACAAGGGATATAGTTTTGAAACTGCTTATATTTTATTATTGAAATTGATGATGGGGATCATGATTATATGATTACATACTTTTCCCAAAATCTGAAAAAGTTAATATGAATGAAATAATGTGTTGGGTTGGTTCATCTTGACTTTAACAATTCATCTAATTGGCGAGGTTAATTGTACCCCACTACCCTAATACATTATATGTTCCAATTTTGTTGAATAGGTTCAAGATTTAGGGGGAGATATCATATATGGGTTAAGAGTCTTCAAGATTAAATGAAATTAATTTTCACATAAAATTTAATATTTAGATTGAAATTCAATAAATAATGTGATAAAAAATGTTTTACCTGTTCAGTTTGGTGTCAAAATTGATGTTTCATGAAATGTTGAAATTTTATTATTGAATTTTATTTTTAAATTGATTTTTTATGTAAATTTATTCTAGTTTAATAAATAAGTTAATTAATCTACTACACAATGATAAAACAATCCTAAAATGAGGGCTCACTGGTTTTGTGGCTAGTGGAATCAATATATTAAAAGAAAATAATTGAATTAGGCTACAAAATGGATGGATTTTGTATATTCCAATTTATATTATATTGAATTATATAATTTTTTCATCTTGTAAGTTATTATATGTTTTTCTAAAATTATATACTCATCAACTGATTTCTTTAAAAATGAAAAACATTTAAAATACAAAAATACAGAAATTAAGGGGGGTGGTTTGAGTTGAATTTTCATTGTCTATCCCATTATTGAAATTTTCAATCTAAATGGCAAGAAAATATTGGAGTTAAATACATCAATTTTTGATTCCTAATTAGTTGAAGTGATTTTTGGATGCTTCTTACTGGCTTCATGAACTATGTAGTTAATATAAATCTTAAAAACACATATTAACATAATGAAAAAAATAAAACATTGAAGTATCATGATAGATGACATGGAAAACAAATATAATTATTATGTTGATTTTAATAAGTGGAATAACTACTGTATGAAATGTTATTTCATTAATTCCTTCTATTATAAATCTTATGTGTTGAATTTTTTTTGTTTAGATTGTTGGATGTGTAGAGAAAATATAACTTGGAGGCTAATACAAATTTATTTGACCTAGTGAGATACATGGATAATCATGTTGGATTATGTTGATAACCTTCTATTATACACCTATCTAGGACTGATTAGGGTTATATTATTTTCTAACATCTCCCATATTTTGTGGTAATCTTTCCCACTCGATGAATTTTTAAATCAATGTAGCTATTGTTAAATTAATGATTTCAAATATTGATGACTTATGGATTATGGATTTTAAAATTAAATAAGAAAAATTTAAAATTTTATATTTAAAAATGATTTAATGACATTATTGACATTGGGTAATCATTAAGCATCAATAGATATTTTTCTATGTAATTTAGAAGTCTAGGTAGATTCGATGGACATTTATAAACCCCTTATATTTTATGGGTAACAATGGGGAGAGAGTGAAAATGGAGTAGAATTTTTTATTTTAATGGGATATTGTAAACTAAATCCATGTGGTGTTGGATTATTATGACCCTATTATTTTGGAGTGGATTTGTTGAAAATATGTGATATTGTATTTAATTTTCACATAAGATTATATTTTCTGGGTAATTTACTAGGGTATAATAATGGATTCATTCAATATATAATTTTTAAAATGGAATCATATTCGTTGATGCTCATTGAGAAGAAATTTTAATGTTATATTAAGATATATTTTTTAATTTTATCCCATGATTCCTTAAATATAGTTTAGTGGCACTATAATGAAGTAATAATATTTTGGATGAGTTTCATTTTTTGAATGCAATGTGATATGGAATTTCCAAAGATTAGGATATTATAGAAAAAATGTTCAAGGAACTACATAACAATTAATTTCTCAAAATTGATCAAATGAGTCCTAAAAAAATATGGACGAACCATGGGTAATAGTTAGGGATGATCCTGAAAAGGTTTGGAAATGGGAGCATGAATGAATGTATTGGTGGGCACATGGGTTTAATGGTCTGTTCCATAGGGGTGTGTGAGGAGTAGGATGGGAGTGGACCCTACTACTCACAACTAATGATTTAGGGAAGTGATGTTTCTTATTAAGAAATAGTGCACAAGGAGAATATCAATGTGTTCCTTGAGGGAACATGGAACTATTCACGCGATTAAAAACATAATAATAGAATGCTATCTATTCAATCTGACAGATAACATCCATCTGATCTACCTATAATACAATCTACAACATCTTTCTCAATGTCTTTGAACATGGATCCTTCATCTCATTTTTTTGGATTGAAATCCTCATTGTAGTCCCATAGAAAACAATAATCCCATGCCACAACTTTTGATATTGTGTCATTGATGGTATATATTAAACATAAGTAACAAATTCAAGATCTTGTGGGATACACCATAGTGTGTGAGGGTAAAACACATTAAATGCTATGTTTGTAAGGTATATGGTGTAGTAGAACTTACGAAGTTGCAGACCTTGTGATTTTGAGGTAATGATAGAAAACAAAAGTAGTAGAGACATAAATTGTGTCGGAGATGATTTTTGGATGGATTTATTGTGATTCATGAATCATAAAGAAAAATATTCATCTTAAGAGTATTCCATCTCACAATAGAATAAATGCATATACTATAAATGTGATTGTATCTAATATTTTGTATTTTTTCACTTGAGAGTTTCCCACGATGTAGGAAAAATAAATGCATCACATAACTGTTTTGATTTTGTTATTTTGGTGACTTGTAGGAAATGAACCACTGATGATGGACTAGTTCACCACCCTCTCATGATATATCTCAAATATGTACCTTGAGGGAAAACATCTTAAACGAAAATTACTAAACTACAAAACGCTACCTCCCTAAAACATAAAAGATTTATTTTATTCAATCAAAAAAATAGAGTTAGCATGTAAATATATATTTTTTGAAATTATATAAATCTTGTATATTTTTTGGAGATATAAAACCCAATGGTAGTCATTGATAGATAATTTCGATAAATGTGATCTCCTCCATTGTTTCCTGGAGTTTAATTCCATATTACTTTTTCTATTTATTCTCATTAAAAATGTTTTGTTATTTCATTCCTTACCATCCTAAACATTACCAAAATGTTAGACAAGTGTGACTATAAATTTCCCTTCAATCAAGAAGAAATTTTAATATGCATAATCTTGATTCATGAGTTATATAATAGAAATTTGGCCCCTGGATAGAAGAATTTTTTGAATTATCTTATTATGAGAAGCACTTTTCCTTTGTAAATTTAGTAAAGCCTAAAGGATTATCTTCAAATTACCTCCAATTATTATTGTTTTTTATTTCCCTCTATTCCAACATGGCCTAAACTTACATTTATATCACTCACATATAAATATGCGACATCTTCTAATTTTATAGGCAGGGGATAGTTCTTCCCAGAAATCCTCCTATAAGGGATCAATATAATGGGTGTTTTATTGGTTATTGAATAATTATATAATGTTGTCACAAACCTACCTAGGTACCATGATAAATTAATAACAAATCTTGTCTATACATAGCCAGAAGGGCATTCCCGATCCCCCTGGGTCAACAACTAGCACCTGGCATCTTAAAAAATTGAATATGGGAAAGATTTTCCCATAAACATTGTGGTTTTAAATGAAAACAATAGTTTTCATATAAAATAATATCCAAATGGATATATATAATTGAATTAAAAAATGTATAATGGGCTAATGCACTACAACCAGGTACCAAAATACAAGGAAAACTACCCCTCCCAAAAGGACACAACTCAACAAGTCCAAAGATAAATAGCTAGAACAACCTGCAAAGGGTGCTTTACCCCTTCTCTTATAGAGAATGAGATAATATATAAACACCAAAATGATCCTGTAGGGTGTGAGATAAAAATCCTAGTAGGCTCTCACCAAGTATACCATAACAGATTCCAATATTAAATTAACCCAATAATGTTATTTTAATTAAAAATAAAATATGTTGGGAATTAAAAAGAATAAATTTAACTATTCATAAATTAGACTTTAAAAATGGAAATATTTTATGTAAATTATTTACTTTTCAAGTGATAATATATTTATACACAAATGGATTAAATAAAAACATTTATATAAATCGATTTTTCTAAATCAAAAGGTGCGTAAAAATAGTTTATAACAATGACATATATTAATATGGAAAACAAAATAGTGAGAAAACATGTTACATGCCTATGAAGGTATGATAGTTCTCGTCAATAAGGACTCCACACGCAAGGTGACACAATAATATGTACATACATACCTCTAAACACATTCCAAATATAACTCGTTATTATTGCCTAAGGGATGTGATGTGTTGAATTTATGTTTTGGAAAATTGTACAGAATAATGTTTCGTCCAAAGAACTCACTAACTACCTATGTCTTTCATGTCCTTCAGTACAAAACAATGATGGGGAATTTATTTCAAGAAACCATAAAATAAAATTAAAACCATTTTCTATTTCAAATATTCCAATTTCTATTTAAAACCCATAACATTGGGTTTTAATTAAAAAACAAGTCATTTCTATGATAGAACCCAAAGGATCCTATCAAATACATTTAAATACATTTTCATAATATAATAATTTGAAATCAATTCATAATTCAATTTAATATTTAACTTTCACAAATTAAATTAAATAATTTTATTTCTCACAAAATTCTATCAATTTCATAATAAACCCCCAATACAATAGAATTACGGTTTTCCACAATTTTTCATTAAATTAATTTTCACAGATAAATTAAATAATTTAATTGAAAAAATTTCCATCAAATCCACAATTTAAATTTAAAAAAATTCCACAAAAATTCCCAAATTCAATGTAATTGGGGGGTTTCGAAATTTATTCCAAAAACCCATTTTAAACAGCCAATTCAAAGGAATCAGGTTTTTCCAAAAAACGTTGAATTACATTTTATTAAAATCATGAAATTTTATTTAATTCATACAATTGTAAATAAAGATATTTATAGTATACATAAATTGGGCATCATGACAGAACCACTTACTTTCATGGGAACGTAACGCCCATAATCAAAATGACCAACTAAAACACTATAGAAGATAGAGTAAATCAAAATACAAATGAAATTAAAAAATATTTGGTTAAATCCATCAACTTAAATTTTTTCTAATAATCCCAATGTTGGTAAATAGAAATAGATGATGAGGTCTTGATAAATCTTACCTAGAAAGACACACTACATTTGCAACTGCGATGAATTTTGGATCTCAATTACTCGAAAGGGATTGAGATGTACAAAAATGTATGGTGGAAGGATATTAGGAGAAGATAAAAGAAATATGGAAAGGGTAAATGGATATTTCGTCATATCATCCAATTTAACAACAACCCTCGGGATATTACCTAATGTGTAACCCAATTGATCATCATGTAATTAAAAATTAAAAAAAATCTATGAAAACTCCAGTATATTTTTTTAAAAATCATATTTATATACTTAAAATTAAAACATAATGTAACCATATTACATACCATGTACGTACCCAGATGACAACCAAATCAGCATGTTTTTTCTATAGAGAATCTATCAAATATCCAACTTCACCATTTTATTTATCTTCCTAATTCATTCTTGACCCTACCCAGATATAGGAAACGAAAACCAATACAAGGTTTAAAATGTACTTATCTGAATATTAATGGGATGTTATAACATCCATGTCATAAAAACATTCCATCCCCATAAATCCTACAGGAAAAATCTGTATCGAAAAGGTGAGGCCACTACTCTCTCATCAATGCCTCGTTCTCCATTGTCTCATGAGAATAAAATCTATGCTACCAAATCACATGATCCAATGGTATTGTCCTCACATGAATTACCATGGTTTCAAAATCAACTATATTGATTAGACATTTAGTCAATGATAAATCATGTTCAAATGAAAGATCATGCCAGATTAGAACATTAGAAGGATCAGACATATACTTTTAAAGTAGAGATACATGGAACACATTATGTGTCGACGTCAGTTGTGGAAGAAGTGAATATTAGTAAGAAAAGATTCCACCATATCAACATCTACAAAATTTTAAAAAAAATGAGTATATACATTCCCTATCATCATAATACATAAATGACCCAATCACGGTGAAACATTCAAGAACACTAGGTCACTAATGGAGAAATCCAACAGGCTATTTCAATGATAATCATATTCCTTATTTTAGATCTGTGTTATCACTATTATCTGATGAATCTATTGAATCTTTTATGTCATCTCTTGGGAAAATCTTTGTCTAACCAAGGAACATTCACCAATCACAATCCAAATCAATGGATATTTATAAGGTCAGCCATAGAAGGCCTCAAAAGGATCCATTTTAATCATAGAATCACAAAAATCATTATAAGAAACACAACTATCCACATGTGATCATCCCAAGATCCCTTAAATTTTATGACACAATCAGGAATCATATCCTCAAGATTCTATATATCTATTTGTATATGGCCATCTGATTATAGATGATATGCCATTATCAAACAAAAATTAGATCCTAGTGCCTCTTAGTTGTCTCTCCAAATGCTATAAGTGAACTGAGGATCCTGGCCATAAACTATAGTATATGGAACTCCATTAAAATGAAAAATCTATTTCACATAGATATTTATTAACTCTCGAAATTTTGTTCTTTAATGAATGGGTAAAAATTATGCAAATTTAGTCACCCTTTGGTCACAATCCATATCACATTCTTCTTTCTCTAGGTACGTCGAATCCAACCACAATGTCTATAGATACATCATCCCAAAAACAAGTCGATACTGGAAGTGGTTCAATAAAAACTGAAGGATTATAGTGCTCAAACATAGCCTATTTTCATATATAACATTGAGAAACTAAATCATCAATCCGTTTTCTCATATTTAGACAATATAACTACATTCAGTATTCATAGATCTTATTTAGGGATCTTGATTTCACTACCTACTAAGAGGTATGGATATTCACCATTATAGATTTCCATAATAAGGATGATACCACAAAATGGTTTTCAAAGAATAAAATTCCATATTTGGATAATGAACA
Source organism: Viscum album (assembly GCA_963277665.1). Classification (NCBI taxonomy): domain Eukaryota; kingdom Viridiplantae; phylum Streptophyta; class Magnoliopsida; order Santalales; family Viscaceae; genus Viscum; species Viscum album. The sequence goes on from OY728148.1 coordinate 2,018,932,181, forward strand.
CTCAATAATAGTCTCCTCACCATTGAAATAATCTCTAATACTAAAAAAACCATCAAGTTGTTGTTATTTAAGATTCAATTAGCGAGTAGTTTATTTCAATAGAACACATTCAATGAAACAATAACCCCTGATACCACAGATCTAATTTATTAATATGCAATGAGGACCACAAATTTCCACTCTTTCAATGATTAATTCACATTATGGGTTGGAAGTTTCATAATCAAATCATTTGCAATGACTATACCATTTCCAAGGGTATTTTGATGTTGAAATCGAAAGACTATAAGAATTTCACCAAATTCCTCTATAAGAGATTTAAATATTTTTGGGAGAAGATATAACTCTATATCATGTGGTCAATAAAATATTTTATAAATTCTTTGAAAAGTTAATTCCAGGAAATTTTTAACATTTTCATCCTAGCTTCATGTTAATGGTCATAGGTTGGATAATTCTTATTGTGTGGCCTAAGCTGATGAGGGACAAAGCAATGACATGAATACCCTTCAAAAGAACTCATCCTAAGCTTAAACTCGGTATATCACAAAAGACCACATATCCCTCATCATCCTTTGGAAGGGTCACTATCGGTGAAGTAGTAAAAAATACATTTCATCTCAACAAAATAATTCTCACATTTTTTATCCTAAGAAAACTTCATCCCATTATATGTTATTTCAAAAATTGGATAAGACACCATCGTTAAGTCCTTCACAAGCTAGAAATAATATCTATATAATCCCATGAATATATACATCTCGATGATATTTTGTAGTTTCCCCCAATTCATGGAAGCATTCACCATATCTGGATCAATTAATATTCCTTGTTCAGGCACCACGTGTCACAAGAACATCACTTCTCGAATCCAGAAATCACATTTCGAATGCTTTGAATGATGTCGATGATTTCTCATGATCCTCCTCACACATAGAGTAAATGAGGATATTATTCACAAAGACTTCCATGAAGGTATCAAGATACACGTGGAGAATATTTTTCACCAAATCCATTAATAGATAAGAAACATTGGTTAGACCCATGGGCATGAAAAGGTACTCATAGTGTATGTACCAACTCTAAAGGGTGGATTTCTAAATGTCAAATTCTTTAATCCTCAGATGATTGTAGCCATAATGAAGATTAATAATAAAAAACCAATTCACCCCTTTCAACTGATCAAATAGATCACCAATTCATGTTAACAAATATTTATTCATTACCATTACTCAATTGAGATTTTGGAAATCAATGGAAAGGAAAAGGGAACCATCATCCTTCTTAGAAAATTGAATCATCACTACCCAAGGTGATAAAATCTGGCATATAAATCCTCTTCCAAGAATATAATCCAACTTGGGATTCATCTCTTTCATTTCATCTAGTTTTATACAGTATGTGGTAACATGTTATTGTTCAGTTCTAGACCTTAAGTCAATAGAAAACATAACCTCCCTTACTAGAAATAAATCAGAGATATCTGAAGGAAACTCGTTTAGAAACATGATGATAGATGGACAGTGATCATCACTGCAAGATTCACTATCCTGATCAAAGGAAAACACCAATTTCACTTTCACCAACTCTAGATAAGAATTTATTTCTATGATAGACCTTGGGACTTATTATACTTGGAAAAAAATAGTTAGCATCAGGTGTAGTTAAAGAGACCCTTGAAATATGAAAATAAATATGGGCTTTAATGGAAATGATCCATCCATCAAAAAAAATAAAAACATATAGGATTCATGTAACAAATAAGAATACATCAAGAACGCTTGACATCTGATAGAGAAAAAAACCAAATAGGAACTACACACACCCTACTGTCCGTTCATACTAAGGGGTGTAGTAATATCCCTTATAAGAGATAAATTATCCATAGAAAGATTTTTAATATTAACATTATGTGTTGAAATAAATTAATGACATGAACCAATATCATGTAGACTATCCAATATTTACAAAACCATAGTAATGTTATATCACACAGTCATTGGACCCGTCTATGCTTCCTTTGTAGAATCATCCACTAAGTGAATAAGCATTATTCCACTGTCCTATGGCTTGTACACTTTATCACATGAATCATCTAAATGTTTCTCTATTTTATAAGGTTATAATGATCATGGTACATTATGTGATGTGTAATAAACAAGGAAGAATCTCTGAAAGTGATCTGAGTATCCATAGGAGCCATTGTTCTTGGGTGCCTTATTGAAAACCCTCTTTGAATGTCCCAGATTTCTACATCAGTAACAACCTAAAGGGCCTATTAAAGGAATGGTAATAGGTATAGAATAATGACACAATCGAGAAAAACCATTATAATCATCATAAATTTACTTTACCTTATAGTAATACACATGTGCACAGGAACAGAAAGAAACTATTTATAGCCATAACTTCCCAACCAGTTCCATCTCTAGCATCATTGATCTATCCAATAAATTTGAATAAGAATGTAAATTAACTAAGAAAACCTATAAAAATTATCATGTTCAAGTCTCACCTTAAAATATCTATGCTTCATCTTCTCATTTTATACAATCTGAAATATAAACTGCACAATACCCGAAAAATGGTTTAATAATCTGTCACGATCATATTAGACTACTCAAGTTTTAAAAACTCAATGTCCATAGCCAATAGAATTTAATCTAGATAGAATTGGTCTGTGAAAATAACTATGAAGTCATTCCAATCTAATCCATCATGTTTCTTTAGAATCTTCATTGTGTTCCACCAACTACTTATCAATCCTTAAAGCATGAAGGTGCCACACTTCACCTTGATTTTTTAATCTATGCATAAGAACCCAACCAAATTCTCCATTTTACTCAACCACTCTTTATCCTCTTGAGGATAATTTGATCTTTTTAATGGTGTTGGATTATAGTGACTAACTCTTGTGAGAAAATCATGAGAACATACATATGAGGTTTAACAACTTGATGAAAAACAGGTACTAGTGGTGGTGCTTATCATTGGGGTTGGACAGTTCTCACAATCACTTCAATGAGATTAGAGGCCATTAAATGATTCTATCACTATGATTTAATAGGTAATTCCTCATGGATCTAATTCAAACATTTTCTTAGAGGCATGATGTTACACAACAATAGTAGACAACAAGGAAGACATCATATAACACTCAAAAGGGAAATAAAGAAAAATTAATCTCATTAGATAGATTCAGAAGATTTGGATATCTATAAAACACAACTGAAGGAAAGGAAAACGTCAGAACTAATACTCAAGATAACAATACCTAACAACCTTTGGTGAATTATGATTCATTGTGGTGAGATATGGTCATGCACTCAATCGAAACTATATCCTATGTCCTGATAACATTTTAAAAATACATTCTAAATTTAAGAAAAAATCTCAACCTTTATTTTGATACCTCCTTTCCAAAAACCAGCACAGGTTCCTTAGTAACCAGATAACCAAACCATTCCTAGAATATACTGTGGGGAATTCCTGATACCCATAGATCATAAACTGGGACGTGGAATCATTCTAAAATGAAAGTTGGAATGATTTCCCCACACAAATTGTGGAAGTAAATGAAACAATATGATATTCCTATGAAGGAAACACCACAAGGATATTTTTACAAGAATTCAAACCATTAGAATGTCTCAAAGGACTACAACCACGTACCAAAAGAAAATAAAAACTTTCCCTTGTAAAAAATTACTCACTTTTTTAACTCCACTTATCAATAGTTAGAACCACCTCCATGTTATTCTTCACCCCTACTCATACCTTAAAGGAGATAATCTATACGTGCCAAAAGGAATGGGTAGGGTGTGATCTAAAACTCCTAGTGGGGTATGAACAAGTATTCTATAACATATTTCAATATTAAATTATCTATGTAATGTGTTTTAAATTTAAAATATAAGAGGTATGTAATTTTTAAATGATAATGAAGACAATTAATGCTTTATACTTCAAAATATGGAATAATTTTATGAAAAACAATTGCTTTTAAATTGATGGAATATTTTTTAAACAATGTATCATTTTCCATATAGGTTAAATAAAAAATATTATATAAAAAACATTATATAAATCATAAGACCTGCAAAAATAGATTATAATAATGGGAAATATTCATCTGAAATTTCAAGAAGAGGGAAACACGGTCATGTGCCTAGGAAGGTATGAAATTTCCAGGATATATGGACTCCACATTCAAGGTGGCCCAGAAATATGTACAAACTTCCCTCTGAACTAAGGACAGAGAAAACTCATCCCCAATACCTAAATGATGTGACATGTTTTGTTTATTTTTTGGAATGTTGTTAAGAATAAAGGGGAATCCAAATAACATTCTAACTATACATGACTTTCATGATATCTAGTAAACAAATAATATGATATTTATATCAAGAAACCTTAAAATACAATTAATATCATTCAATATTTCATATATTCCAATTTCCATCTAAAAACTATATCATGATTTTTTAATAAAAAACATGCCTTTACCAAGATAGAACCAAATGGTTCAAATCAAAATATCTTTATGCCATTTTCACATTATAATAATATTAAACCAATTAAAATTTCAATTTCAAAATCCAAATTCACCATTTTTACTTCAACAGTTCGGTTTTTCACAAGATTACATAAATTTCAAAATAAACATCTAATTCAATGAATTAGGTTTTTTTTACAATTTTCCATCAAATCCATTTCCTCAATTAAATTCAATAATTTAATTGAAATAATTTCAATAAAATATGAAAATTAAATTTAACTATTTAAATTTCGCAAATTTGACTAAACACATACCAATTCAAAAACAATTGGGATTATCCAATTTCATTCCAAAAAATCCATTTTAAAACAAATATTAAGTGGAATTGGGGTTTTTCTAACAAACCAATTTGAAGATACTTTATTAAAATAATTAAATTCAATTTTATTAAAAAAGTAATGAAATTTATTGTTAACATAAGTTTGGAATTAGGACAGTACCACCCACCTTTTTATTAAAAAACAATGACAGTAATGGAAATCACCAACTAGAATGAATGTTTATAAGATCTACAAACTCAACCTAGAAATAAGAATAAAAAACATGGGGTATAGATCCATACACCTGAGTGTGATCTATTAAACCCCAAGGAGAGAATGATAAATTGATGAATATATAGGGAAAATACTTACCCTGAAAGTCACACAACATTTTCAACCATGATCAATGGATGATCAATGTGAATCAGAAGGAATTAAGTGATCCAAAAAATTTAGGGAATTCTCTTGGTTCAAGGGAAAAGAAATATGGAAAAGTGACATATATATTTTTGTTGGGTATCTTATTTTACAACAATATACAGGACCTTAAACCATGTGTAGTCCAATTACATGTTGTATATTGAAAATTCACAAAATTGAAAAAATTGTGTCACCTTTTAATAATAATATATTATTTTCTCACTAGAATTCAAACATTGTGTAAACATATTACACTGTATTTAAATCCATATTATATTGCTAAACGAGTGGGTATTTTTTACTAAGAATCCAAAAAAATTGTTGACTACTCCATTATAGGTATCCTATCAATTATTTCTTGGTCCTACTTAGTTAATGAAATGTAAAACCACATGATGTATAAAATGTACCTTTCAGAAGAGAAAAATGATTTTAAAAATACACTTCCAACCATTTAATCCAATCATTCTAGTTTAGTTTAATTTTTTTCACTAAAATAATCACAATGTTTGAAACATCATCTTAGTCATTTCTTTGAGGAAAGTAATTTGATGATTTAAAATGAGAAAAAATATATTTTTTCATCAAGGTCTCCGTTACCTATTGAAATAAGTGGGTCACATGATCATTGAGGATGGATCATGGAACTCAAAACTGAAAAGATATGTTAGTTTTGAAAAAAGAACACATACATTTAGTGTAATTAGTTTTCATGGCCTTGGATTCATTCCATTAAGATCCATAATATGATACTACAAATATTTAATAGATCCCAAATAAAATGGGGAATTTACCTATGAAATATATTCCAAAAACCCAAAAATTTCAAAATATATGAATTTTTTTGGGAATTTATTGTCTCGTTATTTTCTCTGAATACACTAACATTTCTAACATTATATTCATAATTCATGTGAAAATTTAAACAATACGGGGAAATAAATTTTAAATTTTAATAATTAAATTAATGTATTTTGAGGTCCGTATTGTCCTCCACAAGATAATGGTTGAAAAAATTAAAATCAGATTATATTTAACCTTTAGTTAATTATATTATTATCACTTTATCATTAAAAATATTAAAAATATATATATTTTTTCATATTTAACATTTTGAATCATATTTTAGTTTATGAATATGTTTGGGTATAAGTTTAGTTCATACATGGGATGTTTCCAAATAATTTACAATGTTAGAGTATCAAGGAACGTCTCCTACAAAGAATAAATTTTCAATCCTAGAATGTGGTAATTCACTAGTTTGTGGTTTGGAATCTTGAAATTATTTGTTTTCGATTGTCTACTCTGGTGATTATATCCTTAGATATGAAATAATTTCTTATATATAATCTCAATGGTAGACTCTTATAGTAACAACATCAATCTCCCAAGCCTCATTTTTGGATTCATCCTTACCGATCATATATCAATGTTCTATATAATTATAAAATAAAATGATTGTATCCCCATGAAAATATGATTTCAATTTATCTAAAGAAATTAAAACCGATAAAAACATATTTTCAGTGATTATATAGTTTCATTGGGAAACATCTATGGTTATTGGGGTATAAGAAATGATTTTATTCCTTCTATTAAATATCTAGGAAACAACTACAAAAAAATATTGATTATGAGGATTAAAAATTATCCTAATGTATGGGTACAAAATGGGGGTAACATTACTTGTGGGGTGATCAGTTTACTCTTTGATACCCCAAATAGTTAACTGTAATATTCTTTAAAATCATATTTAATAACAACCAAAGGTACCCTAGAGAGGGGAGGATAAATATTTCTCGATTATTTGATGAACCTTGTATAAAATTATGAAATTTTTAGAAAAGATAAAATATGGTTCACAGAAGTTAGATATGGAAATGAATTTATCGCATAACTTTTTGGATGTGCCAACCTCTATGAATTTTTGTGACATGACATGCTTAAGATCTATTATTTTTTACATCATGAAATGAAATATTTCAAAATCTAAAACAAATATATTTTTAATTAACGTAATCCAAAACATTTATACATTTTCTAAAGAATGATAAAATTAATTACCAAAAATATAAAATCATTTAATAATACCAATAGAAATAACTATATATTATGTGAAAAGATACCTACCATAAATTTGAAAAATATAAATGGTATATTTTAAAAATAATTTGGAATACTCTTGTAAGAAAAGGTATTAAATGGATATTTAATGGTTTTCATATCATGTTCTTATGGGGTAATGGGTACCAAAAAATAACAATAAAACCCATCTAAGAAGTAAGAGTGAGTTTTCACTACCAATATACCTAAACATTATCCAAAAAAGGGGATTAAGAAATATACCATATTAAATTCCTAATTTAACATCTTATAATTGATGTAAACTCTCCAAATATTCTAAATTCCCATGATTATTAACTCATCTAATTTGGTCCCCACAATGGGATGTCTAGTTTTTTTGAAGAAAAAGTGTATAGGGTTACCCAATTGTGAGTATAAAATAGGGTAGTTAATGTTATCCTCTAATAAATGTTTTGTATACTTTTTAAATACATCCTACATGGTAATAATATTCAATATTAATTAATGAATAATAGATATATAATCCTTCTAAATAAAATTTTTTCATTTAGAATTTAAAATTAACAAAATTCATAAACTCTATCATGCTTGTTTTATAATAAAACTTTGAAATTAAATCAATTTTATTCCTAGGATGGAGAAAGAGATTCTAGAAAAAAATTAGTACTAAATTCCCTCCTTCCATTTGTATATCACATGGGATCTGTGGGTAATGTTTTTAATTATATATTTTTGGATTATTCTAAAGATGAAATTGTATTTGGGTTTCTTAATTTCTTAGTTTGGATTTTCATCACCCAAACTGACATATATGAAGAAATATTATTAAATAGATAATAAAATCCATCAAATAATTTTGATATTTCATCTTCCCCCTTATTGTAAATTGTTTTTCAGAATTTTGGATCGCTTCATTATGATGTTATTTTCATTAATTAAATATTCATTAAATGTGTAATTTAATGAAATATGTCTTCATATTCAATACGATCAGCCTATATGGTTTGGAAATGTGTAGGGAATGAATGATTATCATATGGTTTAAACAAGTAGTATTTAATGTTAAAGTGAATTATGCTACCTCTAGAATACATGGAGAGTACTACTTCATGCTCATTAATTATTAACATTGTTTTATTGTGGGTTTATCTCCAAATATAATGGGTGAATGCACTGGGTTCCTCCATTCTTCCATAATCAACATATAAATTTTTAGTCAAAAATTAAATTTTCATATCCATCAAAAACATATACCTTAAAAATACTAGAAATATAATGGAATTATTTCTAAGTTTTACCATAATCATTTTAGGATTCAATTATCGTATCATAAAATAGGTAAACATTATGTGGGGAAAAAAATTTATTTATGCACCTATATCACATAAAAAATCTGGAAAAGTCATTGAAATAATAGTAAAAGGGATTTAAAATGTCATTAGAACATGAAATTTGGTAGGAAACTATGGTGTGATTAGATTTGAGATACTTCTTCTCAATTTTACTCACTCATTCCCTTGAAGCCTTTTTTTGATAAATAATTATTCAATTAGACTAGAAAACATGGGGATCATGTCGAGAGGTTTTAATAGGTGAATATTAGTAAAATATTTCTAGAATGTTTCAATAATTTCTCAGGGAATTACATCAAATTCAATCTTTTTACATTGAATAATTCATTATATAAAAGGGAGTGATATGTCATTCTTCTTATTTTTAGGAATACCAACGTTGTTTCCTACTTAATTATTCTAGGATCATCCTTTTATTCATATTATTTATTTTATGAATCCTTATTCTATTTTCCATCAGTATTCAAATAATTTTTAGATTCAATATCTCCATTTTTGGTTGATTTTTATCATGTTAAGGAGTGGTTTAGGTTTGAATCTCTATGAATCTTATTGTGGTTATCATTCTCACATTCCCTATAATGATTGTGATTGATTGGACTATCAATTTTAAAATATTTATTGATATTAATTCTAGATGGATTTTCCTTTAGAGTTATAATTTTTCTACCTGACTCCTCGTATTTTCAACTAATGTTCTTTATTTTTCCTATACAAATGGTGGAGAACTCGTTGAATATTCATTAAAGGGTTTCTTCTATTGGAAATGAGGGGTTATTAGTAGGCTGGTTGGGTGAAAGGTTGTTTTTATGGTTATTAATAGTTTATTTGTTTATTTAATTTTTTATTTTAATGCATGGAATGGTGTTGTAATTGGTTTTGGTTCAGGTTGGGTGGTTCGAAGGATTACATGGCTTCAGAAATTCAATTAGGATTAGGGAGAAACCCCTATATACTTAGGAATTTTTTTAAAATTTACTCATATAAATGCCATATATATAGATTTTAGTTTCTTATACCTCAATACACAGGTCAATGAAATAGTTAGGGGTGAACATAAGCCACATACCGGTAGACTTGAATGTCTCTCACTATCATGTATGAATATAATCTATCTCTTAAGAATTGTTAGTTACTATATTTTATATTAAAATAAAGGTTATGTGACATAAGATTTTTCCTCATAGATTCCTATTATTATTATACCCAATGTGACAAACTACTGTGTGTTCTAAAAAATCTTCCAAATTAGTCACTTGAATTATGGTAGTGATTTCTCTAAAAATATACCTGAAAAATATTCATCCAACAAGATTCTATATTTATTTATCAGCCCTTAGTAATATAATAAAAAACAATTATTATTCTCTATATCAATATGTGGAAAACTAGAACATGGTTTCATAATCCTCTCTCAACAGTCATAGGAAGTTTGTCCAAAATAGTTTTAAATGGAATAGATCTCTTTTCTTATGTTTATTCTACTGAAGGAAGGGAAATATATTTGAAGGTCTTCCTAGTCATGAATCTCTCCCAGTAGTAATCCATATTACCAATATTTATATTCTCTTTAACGTGAGAAGGGGAATTCCTTGAACATGAATTTATCCTCTTTGAATACATAGAGCTTTTTATTGTTAAAAATGTAAATTCATTGCTATTATTGTTTGTATCATAACCTTTCATTCCATAAAATGTAAGATACAATTGTATCATGTGGGTTTTTAATGAACTTTTTTGAACAATGATAAAAAATTACATTGCCTTATGAATTAGTGTTCTCACATGCATGTTAAATGTATGTTAGGATTCGTTTCAATAGTGGTAAGATCATAGAGAACACTAAACGTTTCACTAAAATATATTAGATGAATCTTTTAAAATTTATTACATATTTTTTAATTCTTGTGTACATCTAGAAATTTTATTAAATTTTAGGATATAAGGGGTCAGTATTATTATAATTGGTCTATTTTATGCATATTAAAAATTCTATTTTTCCCTTCCTCCCTACATATAGCATCATGTATGACAGAGAACCTATCATGGGGTGAGAAAAAAATTATTTTATAAGATAAATTTTGTATTATCGATAATAATATGGTTGTATCCATAGATGAGCTCTCAATATCACTTATCACTTTTGTTATAGAAAATCATTGGTGTAAACAAATTGTTTACTCTTGGAAATAACTGAATGTGATGAAATAAAATATTTGAAACCAGTGTGTTGAGAATGGTTATTTGATTAGGGTTAATTATCCAATTTCAATACAATCATTCCATAATGTTTTCAGATATCCATCTAATTAATTGGTAAGAGATTTCATTCACAATTAAATCCCCTATCACCCATGAGAAATTAGATTTGGTGTGGTTAAAACTAAAAAGTACATTTTATTGGTATACCATCATTATTATGTGTGTGAGAACCATAGTTTATTACTTCATTTTAACCTAAGAAATAAAAAATCAGTTCTTATTATTCTTAATCAATCTAAAATTCTATACTAACTAATTTGACACTAATAGTAAACTTGGAAGAAAATCATTAAAACACACTTATCTATTCAATTATATGTAAACTAAGACTTATCGGAGGGTCATTAAAGAACATTGAAAATTTATATAAATTATAAACATTGTTAAAATCACACATAATCTCCTATACTGTTAAGAACTTTTACATAATATTGAAAATATTAAATTATATAGATTGAATTTTAATCTACGATATTTCCAAAATAAAACATTAAAAAATTGAATATTATCATCTTCAATCACTCAGGATTAACACCCCCCCAACACCACCACCCATTTAAATGGTAGAAAAGATGAATGAAGTGGAAAATGACATTATAGACTGTATTAAAATAGAAAATAAATCGATATAAGAAAAACACAGAAAAAAACTCCAAAATTCTCATTCGTAAGACAATTCCCCTTCTTCCATCAGCCATCTATCTTTTTATAGAGCCTGAATCCCTTATATTTTGACATATTAAACATAAATGACATCATTTAGTTTAAAATTATTATAAAGATTCTATCTTTCTTATTTATTTAATTGTAAATGAGATCCCCAACTATTATTTTTAGTTTTAATATTTGCATACATATGATTTTATTAAAAATAATCCACATTTCATCATTCCATTGGTTTCGTGAATGTTGAAGTGGAATCCTAAATATCCAAATTTATGTATATGTGATTCCCACAAATTCATCTTCTGATCATATTTTAATTAATTTTTCTCAAATGCATGTTAGACACACTGGTAGAGAAGGGGAAATTTTATTATGTATAATCACACATACACATGGGAAAATAACACATAAATTAGATAATGTTATACATATTTAAAGGAAAAATGACACATACTCATATATATAAGACTTCCAATCTACATGGAATGATAGAAATTCATGTTAGAGATGACACATAAGATGCCAAGAGTGGAACATTAATAGGATAGTGAATCACTCATGCACATAATTAATTTTTTAAATTTTCATCCTTCATTGATAAAATACATCAAAAATAAAAATTAATTTCGGTTTTTATAGATAATTAATTATCCTGTTTAGGTAAATAAAATTCAACATTGGATTCCTATTGAAAATATAACGCCCAATTTCAAAATTAATACATGTATTTCTTAATTATTTTCAAGTTGAAGAAAGACATTAAAAATTAGTTCTTATTCCATTTAACTACTAAATAAAATAATATATCTAAAACTGAGAAATATGATAATGCACTATAAATTTATGACACTATCGGATTAAAATCATAAAAAAGTGAAATACATGAAAATAATTTCTTTGTAAAATTTATTTCATATTACCCTTTTAAATGAAATACACATTGGCTATATGATATTATACAAGATAACTATATTTTATATTATAATAAATTTTTATAATGATTATAAATAATCTAATTACTAGATATTTATCATTATTCAATAATTTACTATATAAGTTATAATAATTCATTTTTATATGGTTTAATTTTTTTCAAATAAGAACTTTTAATTTGAACATTTCAAATTAAATATTTTGATAAAATCAAAATATTTAATATAAATTCATTCAAATTTTACATTACTTGTTAATTTATTATTGATTCATCAATTATCACATATATAAATTACATTATATTGAAAATAAAATTTCTAAAGTTGCTTTGGAAGCCTAAAAACTGAAAACATTAGAATAATAATCAACCTATTGATGGAATCACCAATAAATTCAATTTTTTAATGATGTTATATCCATTAACCACATATAAATGTTTAAAATATTGTAAATTAAATATATATAAAATCATTTATGATGTTTGAGATGTAGTACGCCATCTTATCAATCATCTTGATAAACAATTCAAAGCGAATATTATCTTAATTAAAATTATAGATTAATATATACTAGTGGGTTGAAACATGTTGATTTTAACTCGTTTTTAAATTCTCATAGCTCTCATTCAATCATTTTGAAACTATCTTCAAATGAAGAATTTATATATAAAACACATCCACTGTATCTTAATTGGATTGTAGTAAAAGTTCCAAAAGATTTCTGGGTTCACCTGTAACCTCTTTCTCCATAACTTCAACATCTCCTTCTCTAAGATGATGTAGAATAAACATAAAGACAAAGTCATCCAATGAACTTTGAATCAGAGTGGAATAATTATTTCAGTTCTTAAGATCATGTGCATTATGATTCATCATAGGATTATTGTAACATCCCAGGTAAATAAAGAATAAAGAATTTTCATATTTATTAATATTTACGAATTAAATATTAGTTTTATTTTAAAGGGGTTGCTATGTTCGATAGCGTACCAGATACGCAACGATGAGTTTCTTTGAAACTTACGTAGCACACTAGTAATAAAATAATATTATTTTAAATGTTAGTTAACAAGTAGCCGTTGTACTGGCGGGAATGGATAGAAATAACTAAAATATGATTAGATATGTTTTTAAATGTTTATACATTTACCCAATAAATGATAAAGGCTTAAAATACGGAAAGAGTTCAATTTTAGGGCATATATACTCTAATTTTCACTAATGGTTCACTTATCACCTTTTGACGGAGAACCGTCATTAAATATAGTTTTGATCGATCTTATAAATTCTATTGGACCAAATATAACTCTTCTTTAGAATCAGGACATCAAAATTTACTTTGTGTAAATTTTTGGTACCTTTCTGATAAAGTTCATTTGTTAATGAATAGTGTAAAATGTTGTATTTTAATTCAAAACCTCTTTATAATCTAAATTATTTATATGATTATATTATTATTTTAATTGGTTTGAAAGTGAAATTAGAAAATATTTTTACCAGTTAATCCAATGGTGGTCATTGGAATCAATTTCACTTTGAAATTGGACTTAAACTGGTGTCAATCTTTTGATACTTATTGTTTCACAAAAACACGATATTTTCTCTGGCAGTGGGAATTAATTATTAAATTAATTAATGTGACTTATATGATTTGAATTTTTTAAAATAGACTTCATTTTTGAATTCGGAATATCAAATATAGCTTAGGGTGAATTTTTTGTAATTTTCTAAAAAACTTCAATTCTTGATGAATAGTGAAACCACTAAGTTGTAATCAAGAAAACTGATTTTTCAGTTAAATGAAAGTTTACCAATAATGTGTATTGAATTTTGAAAATCTGACATACATGGTTGTCATTAATAAGTAAAATGTGGTTCAATGAGATTAAAATAATTTTTTGGTGAATAGTAACTTTTTTCATTAATCGCGATTAGTGGTAATTAGTGTAGTTTAAGGTATAAATAATGATTTAATAATATGAAATGACCTAGACACATGTCCCAACCTTATTGGTTATGTCATGGCCGACCATGAAAAGCCATGGGCCAACTTGGGGACCCCATGGAGCCACTTTAGTTGGAAAATGACATTAATATATTTTTATTTAATGTTAAAGTGAAAATGACACTAACATAAATTGTTTTACTAAAATAATTTTTGAGTGGGGTTATACAAGTCCAAATTTTGATTATAAATAGTCATTGGAAAGATAAAAATATTTCCTACATCATAGTATTTTTTTATAATTTTTAGACATTAAATAAATTAAATTATATATGACATAATAATGATGCAGCGATGACATCATTATTTGACGATTTAAATAAAATGGAAAGATAATGAAAAATCTAAAACCTACACATGTCCAAAACCAATTGGATGAGTGGATTTCGAACCCTTATTACCTTATCCACGAATTATATCAATGTGGGACCTTTTGAAACCGAGACACATTTTCAAATAAAGTAATATTTCTTTACTTTCCAAAAGTGCCCCTCCTCTCCTCTTATAAAAGGCCCCCACCTCTACCTCATTTCACACACTTCTCAAGCCTTTGGCTCGGCCAACCCCTGCCCAATTACTCTCTCCACATCCCTCTCCTCATCCTAGAGGATTCCCTTTGGGCAGAATCCTCTCAAAGGAAGCCTTTAGGCTCAAATCAAAAGGAGTTACACTTTTTAAGGTAATTCATTCTCTCATGTTCATTTGTTTTATTTTGCTTCTCCAACCCCCTAAAATCTTTTTATTTACGTACGGCTTAACATCTCCATGAACGGTGCATTTCATTTCTTATCCCCAAATGTAATGTACTATTAAAATTACATGTATATAATGTATATATATAATTAATGATATATCTAAATGATGAATATAATTTTGGAATTAAAATATACATACCTCCCATTTAGTTTTAATTCCACTAATATGACAAAGAAATGAAAGTAGCGTTCATGCGTACGTACGGCTTACCGTCTCCATGAACGGTGCATTTCATTTCTTACCTCTAAATGATTATGTAATATTATAAATACAAGTATATGATGGATATATATGATACATATTATATCCAAATCGGGAATTTCATTCTGGATATAAAGAACTTTTGACCACATGAACAACATGTAATTGTAAGAATTCAACTTTCAACATAAGAACCAAATATTGACAAAACAAACATTATTAACTTAAATGGGTAAATAATTTTTATAACATGGCAATAAGTGATATAAAAAGAATAATGAACTTTAAAAAGGTTCTTAATCAAGTATAAATTAACTCAAGTTTATTATTCAGGACGTTAAAGAACGATCGAGTCAAGTCGGACCCAAGGTAAGGGACTTCGTCTCAATCTCCTTTCATTGAGGCATATTTCGTTTTATACACAACTTTCTTTTATACGGTGTATAAACTCCTTTGACTTTTACTTTTATACAAAAGGAATCATTTTCTACGAAGCGTTTTACTAAACGACAAAAAGGAATGTTTTTTTAACGTACGCGGTGACAACGACCTTTTTCCGCCGCCGTGAGTATTATTTGATCTTTGGCTTCCTCAACAAGCGGTAATGTTTTTAAAATAAAATAAATACCATATACCCTTTTATGTATTTTGGTATTGAAAATGGTTTTGATAAATGATTCTATTAGGTCAATATATTTCTGATATATTGTGATTGAATTGTGGAAATGTTATCATTCCTTTATATTGATTTTATGTTTTATGATTTTATATTGGTACTTGGACATTTTAACGGGTGGTTACGTCATAAACCATATGACGGGTGGTGCCGTGAATACCAGGACGGGTGGTTACGTTATAACCTCCAATGCATTGGGTATGGAAGTCAGCCGTATGGCTATTCCATTAAGTATGTATGGAAATTGGCCGTATGGCTGTTCCATTAAGTGATATGTGTGGAAGTCAACCATATGGTTATTCCACTTAAGTATGTTTATGTCCCAAGTTACCTTTATATATTCTATGTGTTCTTTATATGGGTTTTATGGTAATTCCTTTGGTTACAAAAAGGTATGTAATGATACTTTATTCAGTGAAGATTTTTTTTACTACTTCATGAAGGTGAAGGTATTACTTTGATATAGTATACATGGTTTACTTGATGTTTGAAAAAATAATAGTTTTCATTCTTTTTGTATCCCTTACTGAGCTTTTTATGCTCACCCCATGTTTTTCGAAATGTTTTTCACAGGACTTAAAGTAGAATAAGTTCAAGAATGGGATCAATGGAATTTCATGCTATCTAAAACATGGAATCTAGACATCTTTCTTTTTAAGAGTTTTTATTTTTTTGAGACTTAGTAGAAGTTTCTACTTTGTAATATTTTAAGATGTAATAGTTATGTTCTAATTCTCTAAAACACTAAACCTGAAAAGATCCTCAATGTGAATTATTCATTTAATTCAATATTAAGTAAGGTTTAAGGCTGGGGCCTTATAGTTGGTATCAGAGGACGGTTTAGACAACTTTAGGAGTTAGAAAAGTGTTAAATTATAATATGATTGAAATGATATAGCATTTATGGATTACCATGTTGCTTCGTCTAAGATATTTCTGTGTTCAGAATGGTTTTCCGCAGAGGAAACAAAGCAGCTATGTTGGGACGACATCAGAAGGAAGATAACCTTCCAAATCAGCAACCTGAGATGGTCGGAATCGGAACTGAACAGTTTGTTGCAGTGATGGCACAATTGACTCAGGCTATAAATGGTGGTGGTATCCATGCACGAGATCAGCCAGATCAACCGCAGAGGAACATGTCAGTGGTGGAACATTTCATGAGGCAACATCCCCCATCATTCAGACGATCATCTGACCCTGTGCAATCTGAAGGGTGGATTAAAGCACTGGAGAAGATTTTTGATGTTATGAGGTGTTCAGAACATCAGAAGGTTAGTCTTGCGGTTTACCGTTTTGAAGGAGAAGCTGATCAGTGGTGGTCGATTGTGAAAAATATAAGGGATAGTGATGAGATTGAGGATCTTCCCTCGGACGAATTCAAAGGTATGTTTCTTGAGAAATATTTTCCTAAGGTGGTTCGTCTTAGGATGGAAAAACAGTTCCTAGAATTGAGGCAGGAGGATGATTCAGTGACTTCTTATGAAGAAAAGTTCACTCGATTGGCAAGGTATGCTCCAAACATCATACGAGATCTTGATAGTAAAATAAACCATTTTTACTCAGGGTTAAAGCCAAAGTATCGAAGGGCTTTAGCTTCTCGTGAGTTCAAAAGTTATGAAAAACTTGTTCGATGTGCGGAGAAGGTGGAAATGGAGTTTGCCGATGATCAGGTGTTCTATGAAAAACAACAGAATAAGAGGTCTAGTTGGCAGGCAAAGGGGAAGAATTCATCAAAGAAGCAAGGAGGTAAGAAAACCAAATATCCATCCTGTGAGAAGTGTGGTAAAATGCATCCTGGAGAATGTTTATCCAAGTCTAGTAAGTGATTTCGGTGTGGTAAGTCGGGTCATATTGCTCGTAACTATAAGGAAGATGATCAAGCAGGAAATGAAAAGCCAACGGTAAGATGTTTTAAGTGTAATGAAATGGGTCATTATGCAAACGAGTGTTCAACGAAGTACTCAACTATGGGAATGCAGCCAGACTACAAGCAAAAAGGGGTGGTGAAATCCTTTGCAACAACTTCAGCAGATGTTGGGCCATCTAATGAAGTGGTATCAGCTCCAGGGAGCTCAGTATTTTTTGAAGATTGACTCGAGGTCGGGGTACCATCAGTTGAAAGTAAAAGAACCAGACGTTCCGAAGACTGTGTATGGCCATTATGAATTTTTAGTTATGCCTTTTGGGTTAACCAATGCACCTTCTGTATTCATGGACCTTATGAATAAAACATTCCATGAGTTATTGGATAAGTTTGTGTTTTGAGGTTTGGGAAGAGGTTATGTGTGCCTTGTGATTCAAAGTTGAAGAGAGAGTTGTTATGTGAAGCTCATAGTTCTCCGTTTTCAGTTCATCCGGGCAGTACTAAGATGTACAGAGATCTGCGGGAGTATTACTGGTGGGATGAAATGAAAAGAGATATTGCTGATTTTACTATGAAGTGTTTGACTTGTCAGCATGTTAAAGAAGAGCGGCAGTTACCGAAAGGGATGCTTCAGCCTTTACCAGTGCCAGAGTGGAAATGAGAGAATATATCCATGGACTTTGTTGTTGGATTACTGAAGACATCTCGAGGTAATAATGCAATCTGGGTTATTGTTGATCTCTTGACTAAATCTGCTCTTTTTTTTCCATATGAGATACTTTCTCTCTTGATAAACTTTCATGTTTGTATCTTAAAGAGATAGTCAGGTTACATGGAGTTCCTCTCTCCAATGTATCGGATCGTGATCCCAGGTTTACTTCTAACTTTTGGAAAGGCCTTCAGAATTCGTTGGGTACTGAATTAAATTTTAGTAAAGCTTTTCATCCTCAATCAGATGGGCAGTTAGAACGAAGAATCCAGACATTGGAGGATATGCTACGAGCTTGTTCTATGGATTATCAGAGAAGTTGGGACCAACATCTTTCTTTGGTTGAGTTTTCTTATAATAACAGTTTTCATTTCAGTATACAGATGGCACCATTTCAGGCATTACATGGGAAGCAGTGTCGAACTCCAGCATTTTGGAATGAAGTGGGTGAAAGGAAGCTAATGGTACCAAAATTGGTAGAAGAGATGGCAGAAAAAGATCAGTTGATTCAGAAAACACATGAGAACAGCTCAGAGCAGGCAGAAGAGTTATGCGGATAACCGGAGGAAGGATCTATCTTTTGAGGTAGGTTATCATGCTTTTCTCAAGGTTTCTCCTTGGAACAGTGTGATGAGATTTGGTAAGAAAGGAAAGTTGAGTCCATGGTTGGTTGGACCATACGAAATTCTAGAAAGAGTTGGATCAGTTGCATACCGAGTGGCTTTACCTCCGAGTTTATCTCAGGTACACAATGTTTTTCATGTTTCGATGTTGAGAAAGTATATGCCAGATCCATTTCATGTTTTGAGTCCAGAGGTAGTTCAGCTGGAAGAGAACCTATCTTATGAGGAACAACCGGTCCAGATTCTTGACCACAGGAAGCAGGTGTTACGGAATAAGGTGATTCATCAGGTAAAGGATTTGTGGAAAAACCATGTGATTGAAGAGGTAACGTGGGAATCTGAAAATGCTATGAGGGATAAATACCCCCACTTATTTTGATAAGTGAATAAAATTACGAGGACGCAATTCCCAAAAGGGGGGAAGGATGTAACATCCCAGGTAAATAAAGAATAAAGAATTTTCATATTTATTAATATTTACGAATTAAATATTAATTTTATTTTAAAGGGGTTGCTATGTTCGATAGCGTACCCGATACGCAACGATGAGTTTCATTGAATCTTACGTAGCACACTAGTTATAAAATAATATTATTTTAAATGTTAGTTAACAAGTAGCCGTTGTACTGGCGGGAATGGATAGAAATAACTAAAATATGATTAGATATGTTTTTAAATGTTTATACATTTACCCAATAAATGATAAAGGCTTAAAATACGGAAATAGTTCAATTTTAGGGCATATATACTATAATTTTCACTAAAGGTTCACTTATCACCTTTTGATGGAGAACCATCATTAAATATAGTTTTGATCGATCTTATAAATTCTATTGGACCAAATATAACTCTTCTTTAGAATCAGGACATCAAAATTTACTTTGTGTAAATTTTTGGTACCTTTCTGATAAAGTTCATTTTTTTATGAATAGTGTAAAATGTTGTATTTTAATTCAAAACCTCTTTTTAATCTAAATTATTTATATTATTAGATTATTATTTTAATTGGTTTTAAAGTGAAATTAGAAAATATTTTTACCAGTTAATCCAGTGGTGGTCATTGGAATCAATTTCACTTTGAAATTGGACTTAAACTGGTGTCAATCTTTTGATACTTATTGTTTCACAAAAACACGCTATTTTCTCTGGCAGCGGGAATTAATTATTAAATTAATTAATGTGACTTATATGATTTGAATTTTTTAAAATAGACTTCATTTTTGAATTCAGAATATCAAATATAGCTTAGGGTGTATTTTTTGTAATTTTCTGAAAAACTTCAATTTTTGATGAATAGTGAAACCACTAAGTGGTAATCAAGAAAACTGATTTTTCAGTTAAATGAAAGTTTACCAGTAATGTGTATTAAATTTTGAAAATCCGACATACATGGTTGTCATTGAGAAGTAAAATGTGGTTCAATGAGATTAAAATAATTTTTTGGTGAATAGTAACTTTTTTCATTAATCGCGATTAGTGGTAATTAGTGTAGTTTAAGGTATAAATAATGATTTAATAATATGAAATGACCTAGAAACATGTCCCAACCTTATTGGTTGTGTCAGGGACGACCAAGACAAGCCATGGGCCAACTTGGGGACCCCATGGAGCCACTTTAGTTGGAAAATGACATTAATATATTTTTATTTAATGTTAAAGTGAAAATGACACTAACATAAATTGTTTTACTAAAATAATTTTTGAGTGGGGTTATACAAGTCCATATTTTGATTATAAATAGTCATTGGAAAGCTAAAAATATTTCCTACATCATAGTATTTTTTTTATAATTTTTAGAATTAAATAAATTAAAATATATATGACATAATAATGATGCAGCGATGACATCATTATTTAACGATTTAAATAAAATGGAAAGATAATGAAAAATCTAAAACATACACATGTCCAAAACCAATTAGAAGAGTGTATTTTGAACCATTATCACCTTATCCACGATATATATCAATGTGGGACCTTTTTAAACCGAAACACATTTTCAAATAAAGTAATATTTCTTTACTTTCCAAAAGTGCCCCTCCTCTCCTCTTATAAAAGGCCCCCACCTCTACCTCATTTCACACACTTCTCAAGCCTTTGGCTCGGCCAACCCCTTCCCAATTACTCTCTCCACATCCCTCTCCTCATCTTAGAGGATTCCCTTTGGGAAGAATCCTTTCAAAGGAATCCTTTAGGCTCAAATCAAAAGGATTTACACTTTTTAAGGTAATTCATTCTCTCATGTTCATTTGTTTTATTTTGCTTCTCCAACCCCCTAAAATCTTTTTATTTACTTTTTTTGTAACAACACCAGTATCTTAAATATACTAGGATGTTGTTATATTATTTAATTGAGCTAAACTCTCACACAACTACATCAAATGGTTAAAGAACATACAGTTTCCGTGGATGGCGAAATTCTGCCTCCTGAAACGATGATTATTCAATACTCATTTAACACCTTAAAGGGTGGCCATTATGATGTCACTATTTTTATATATGATATATAATATGTTTATGCTTTCTTTAAGCTTCTGTATTTTTCATTTTTGGCATACCTTTATGGTTTCCATTATGGGTAAACACGATATCTTCATTTAAGGAAGTGCGGACTACCGCCCCCTAAAAGTGATGTGATTCGTTAATGCCATATGTGGGACGTGTAAAGGATGGATTTAAAGTTATTATATATGATGTTATACTGGAATTATAATATACCTCTAGATCATTATTATTTCTTTCCATTAAAGTCTGATATAGAAATGAAAGTAGCGTTTATACATACGTACGGCTTACCGTGTCCATGAACGGTGCATTTCATTTCTTATCCCCAAATGTAATGTACTATTAAAATTACATGTATATAATGTATATATATCATTGATGATATATCTAAATGATTAATATAATTCTGGAATTAAAATATACATACCTCCCATTTAGTTTTAATTCCACTAATATGACAAAGAAATGAAAGTAGCGTTCATGCGTACGTACGGCTTACCGTCTCCATGAACGGTGCATTTCATTTCTTACCTCTAAATGATTATGTAATATTATAAATACATGTATATGATGGATATATATGATACATATTATATCCAAATCGAGAATTTCATTCTGGATATAATGAACTTTTGACCACATGAACAACATGTAATTGTAAGAAGTCAACTTTCGACTTAAGAACCAAATATTGACAAAACAAACATTATTAACTTAAATGGGTACATAATGTTTATAACATGGCAATAAGTGATATAAAAAGAATAATGAACTTTAAAAAGGTTCTTAATCAAGTATAAATTAACTCAAGTTTATTATTCAGGACATTAAAGAACGATCGAGTCAAGTCGGACCCAAGGTAAGGGACTTCGTCTCAATCTCCTTTCATTGAGGCATATTTAGTTTTATACACAACTTTCTTTTATACGATGTATAAACTCCTTTGACTTTTACTTTTATACAAAAGGAATCTTTTTCTACGAAGCGTTTTACTAAACGACAAAAAGGAATGTTTTTTTAACGTACGCAGTGACAACGACCTTTTTCCGCCGCCGCGAGTATTATTTGATCGTTGGCTTCCTCAACAAGCCGTAATGTTTTTAAAATAAAATAAATACCATATACTCTTTTATGTATTTTGGTATTGAAAATGTTTTTGATAAATGATTCTATTATGTCAATATATTTATGATATATTGTGATTGAATTGTGGAAATGTTATCATTCCTTTATATTGGTTTTATGTTTTATGATTTTATATTGATACTTGGACATTTTAACGGGTGGTTACATTATAAACCATATGACGGGTGGTGCCGTGAATACCAGGACAGGTGGTTACGTTATAACCTCCAATGCATTGGGTATGGAAGTCGGCCGTATGGCTATTCCATTAAGTATGTATGGAAATTGGCCGTATGGCTATTCCATTAAGTGATATGTGTGGAAGTCAACCGTATGGTTATTCCACTTAAGTATGTTTATGTCCCAAGTTACCTTTATATATTCTATGTGTTCTTTATATGGGTTTTATGGTAATTCCTTTGGTTACAAAAAGGTAAGTAATGATACTTTATTCAGTGAAGATTTTTTTTACTACTTCATGAAGGTGAAGGTATTACATTGATATAGTATACATGGTTTACTTGATGTTTGAAAAACTAACAGTTTTCATTCTTTTTGTATCCCTTACTGAGCTTTTTATGCTCACCCCATGTTTTTCGAAAGGTTTTTCACAGGACTTAAAGTGGAATAAGGTCAAGGATGGGATCAAGGTAATTTCATGCTATCTAAGACATTGAATCTAGACATCTTTCTTTTTAAGAGTTTTTATTTTTTTGAGACTTAGTAGAAGTGCCTACTTTGTAATCTTTTAATATGTAATAGTTATGTTCTAATTCTCTAAAACTCTAAACCTGAAAAGAACCTCAATGTGAATTATTCATTTAATTCAATATTACGTAAGGTTTAAGGATGGGGCCTTATACTTATTAGCCCTATCTATATACATTATCTCATACTTTGACCATATTATTTCAACATCAAGTGTCAGTTGGTATTTTATCTATGAATCTTTTAGCAATGCTCCCCCCTTTTTTGGTGGATTTAACAAGATTCCTTGATCCAATGTATTTCCGTGAATATTTTGTGACTAAATTTTTTTTAGATAAAAACAAGTCTCAAAGATTCTATTTTTCATCTATTTTTTATCTAAATAACTCCTTATATAAAATCCATCCTTCATCACATTATTTAAAAATGAATGGAAAAATTATACTACTTCTTTGTATATTTCATATTCATAATAATCTTTTGAATGATCATATAACCGTTAATGATCAAAAGTTGACTCAATAGACCCCATCCCTCTATGACATTGATTTCCATCTCTCCCTCTAAATACTTACCATGGGGTTTTTCATCTTCTACTTTTTCTTTAATTAATTCCCTATATCAAAAACCATGTTCCCATCATGTTTTCTCATAATATCTTAAAACTATTATGCAATAGTAATTTTGATAGAATACTATCCAAACTAGTATTAGCACTGATGGATGGATAAAACCTCTAATCTATTATTATATTCTATTCTACTATCACATCCACCAGCTGAATGGGTAACTCTGTATTAGAATAATTTCTGACATGATACCCGTATTGAAAAATAATTTCATGAAAAAGATTTCAGTCATATTTTATTAATTAAATCAATATTAAATATTTCATTTTTTAAATATTTTGGAATATATATGTGTCGGACTGGAGTCACATGCTACCCTCCTACCCTATTGGGTTATTCCTCATTCTATTTTTGTTTTTACGATATCGAAATCAATGAAATTACATACTCTCCTAGGTTATTTATGTGTCCTTTATGATTTTGAATCACCTAACCAATTATTATTTCCCATTTATTCAATCATTCTCATGATGAATCATTTTTAAGAAATTTTGGATCTCTAATGAGTGTCTGATTTGGTTGTCTCCATATTTGATCATAAATCACACATTACTATTCATTTTGTACATTCTTTGATGATATGGTTCACCCGAGAGATATCATAACTGAGTTTCATGGAACGAATCCTTGATTTTTTGATTAAATTTATAGAGAGGGAGTGAATCTCTCCTGGTCTATCTCTCCCTGTGGAGATAAGTGGGAAGATAGTGGGCTCTTTATTCAGCATAAGGAATACTGTCAGGGGTTTCTAATTTGGAGATTTCTTATTTTTCACTACGGGAGAGGAAACACTAGTGGAGATAAACCGTATAGAGGTCAGGGTACACACACTAGTAAATTGGAGATAAGATATTGGATACATGTTCTTTATTTAATGATGATACGAATTTTGTGGATAGTAGGGATGTTCCATGATAGGCATGATGGATCTAAACATCTTTGGTGTATTTGTAAATATGTTTTGTACCTTTATGGTAGTGAATATTTTTATGAACATGTCAAATAGAATACATCAAACACGATATCAATTAAAAAAACAATATTATTCATTGATGAATATGAGACTCATCCCTATTATGTAAGTCTCAGTACTATTTTTAGCTATCATTATTTACTTTTTAAGTGTACTATGTGTTTCATGTTTGTATCATTTGTTTTATTTAGGTCTCTTAGCCTATTCGTGTTTCTATTATCATCTCATACTTCTTGTAAAGTCTTTTTTTAAATAAAAACCCCACTAAAGATTCTTCCCATTCATGTAGGACATTGGATGAATAATGTATGTTCTTTAGTACATTATACTTATTTCTTATCTGAATTTATTTTATTTGAAATATTGAAAGTCACTTCCTATTAAATTTAATTCAAATATTCCTTCCCCTTTTCTATACAATCATGATTTAATGCTAAATATTTATATAGAATCTATTGTTAAGACTATATTTGTGGGATTTCATCTCTAACTGCTTCTCCCTTTCATTATTTCATGTTAGAGTTCAGTCATTAGGCAAGGAATCAGTTTTGTAGTCCTGTAAATGAAATTTTCTAATCTTATTTATTTATTATATATTTCTTTTAAATATTATAAATGTTCCT
This sequence comes from Viscum album, assembly GCA_963277665.1. Taxonomy (NCBI): domain Eukaryota; kingdom Viridiplantae; phylum Streptophyta; class Magnoliopsida; order Santalales; family Viscaceae; genus Viscum; species Viscum album. The sequence goes on from OY728148.1 coordinate 2,018,958,116, forward strand.
ATGTATTTCCATATATTTTACACAAATGTTAATTGATTTTGTTTTTCAATATTATGAATATAATCTTATATCTATTATAATACAATTTTTGAATTATTTTTAATTGATGTAATTTCCACTACCTGTATATATTTTTTACCCACCATTTCCTTTGTGATTGGTGCCCTATTTGGGTATAATTTCAATTTAGTTTTTATTTTTTCTCTCTTAATTTCATTATTTTACATGAATGTCTGATCCCATTAGATTCTGTTGGAAGGGTGTAACTATACATGTCTAAAGATATGAGGTAAGAACGATATTTTAGGTCAGGTACCCCAATGTTTGGGAGATGGTCACCAGTTATATTTGTTTTCCGAACCATATGACTTTAGTGTATATGTTTTCTTATGATTTGAGGTTATGTTAGCTCTGTTATGATATTTAGTTCCTATTAGAAACCTTTTCTTTGGGTGTGGACCCATAGAAGTCTCAGTGAATAGTCTTATATATATTGTGGGTGCAGTGTTATTGTGTGTTTCTTGGTCGGTCGCCAATAAAATTGGTTCTTCAGTTTAACACATCTATTCGATTTTTTTCAATATAAAAATATTAGGAACTATGTGACATTAGTAATATTATTATTGTACATGTGTCCAATATCTGTATTTTTTCCCTAGTTTTCTACATTGCTTCCCTCATTTGATCTCATTCCAATGAACTATCATTATATGTAATGATGTCTTACATTTTATCTTTTATTTTACCTTTTTTTAGGATTTTTCAAATAAATTTTTTTAGGATTTATTCATATGGGGTAGAGATTATGAATACATACTTTATGTATATTATGGCTCCTTTAATAAATATTATTCTTGTTGAGTTGTCATGCATCATGACTCGTCATAAAAACAATTGTTTTAGGTGCACTGTTCTTCTTTTGTTTTTATGGATTCAAGTGTGGACCATAGTCTTTAGTTATTTCCCTTTACTTTGAATTTTCCCTCTATTACATCTGATTTTTATAATTTTACTCTTTTTATAATTGATTGTAATTATTTTTTATTTCATTGAGTTTTGTTTTTCCACGTTGTTTGGAATTATGATGGACACATATTTGTCTTTTCATATTCTTCATGGCATTGATAAGCTATTTTTGTGCATTATAGTATGTAAATAATTGTTCCAACATCCTCCTTTTGGAGTTGGTTCCCTAGAAACAACTTATTTGTACTTTATGAAATCTTGTATTCATGGTTTTGAATATTAATAAACTAATTATCACTTCATGATTATTCTTCTATGTTACATAATATTTTATAATATCTTACATGTATATGTTGCACTAAAAGGTCATATAAATTCCCCATTATGATGAGTTCCCAAAAGTGATATAACATTATTCTTTTATATATGTTCTATTTCTAGGAGATATCAATTTAGTGACTTAAATGATTGAGGTTATCAGAGGTGGAGACTCATAAGACTTTTAGGAACCTTTTCATGGTGTAAAATCTCTGTAATATCCAGTGGGATATTATGAGAATGATACCCCCAATAGTAAATCCACATTTATATGATTCATTGGATATTTCTATCTACATATTTATACATTCTTCCTTATAATTTAAGATTATTATTAATGATTATTTTAATTCATTCACTAAGATGTATTGATAAAAATAGTGATGATAGATGTTCATGGAGAAGTATGATATATTGGGTGCATCATGAGTAGTAATGCATTAATGAATAATGGGAGAAAAGTTTTTTCTCTCATTTTTATTAATGTATAATAATATCATTAGACATTTTATAAAAGTTATATAGCTTAAATAAATCCATATCAATGGTGTTCTATAGAAAATTTATATTTTTTAAAAGTCAATGGAAGAGATAATAGAGCATATAGGTTTATTATACAAACTTGAAATCATATCAATTTGAAATATTGAAATACATGGATTATATTAAACAATATGAATATTTATAATATGACATGTAATTTTGACATTTACTTATTTCTCTATTGGTGTCTTGGCGTGTTGATAGACACAAACCTTGGACATTTGGATGCTTCACCTAATTCCACTGAGAAAGAGGGCTAGAAGATCACAGACATAGTGTATCCAGAATCATAGTTTAATAATATTTTATTATACAATAATTAATGAGTTTTATAAATATAATATCTTTATGTTGTTTAATAAGTATTTAAGTATGGTTTATTACATTTGTTTCATTACTATTTATTTGTGAGAATATAATGTGAGCAAGAAATTTATTGAATATTAATTTTTTATTTACTGAATATAATATTTATTTATTTATTGGTGTTTAATTTAGTGATATTTATTTAATAAAAAATAGATATTATTGAAATCCTGGTAAATATTGTGGGAGAATGGAAGAACGAGTTTAATGGTCCTATGAGAAATAAAAAATGTTGAATCATATTTTATTAAATAATATTTATTTTTAATTTTCAAGTTATGAACATTTTTAAAAATAGTAAAAATATTATTATTAATTGGTCTAGGGGGTTTTCTAGGATAAAATAAATTATTATGGGAACTTATGAAAAAATTTTATTTTAACCCTACAATTATAAATACCAAATTATGTTATTTTTTCAATAGATCCAATTTCATTTTTGTGGTTGTGCGCAAAAGATTTGGGTAATCCTATAAATACTATAGAGACCCATTCTAGAAGAAATCTCCTTGGAATAGAGATCAATCCTCCTCCACTGGATCAAGGATAATACATTGGAAGTGGTTCTCAAAGCATTCAAAGGAAGATGATAAAAGTAGAAGGATCTCTTGTGCAAGCATAGGGAGATTCCTTTGTTTGTGTCTGGAGATTCATATGACATGTTTGGATCACACATATGGGAAATAAACACATTGTTTCTACAATTCAATGATGGTTAATTACAGATCTATCACAAGATTCATCAAGGAAGAAATAATTAAAATGAAGCTAATTATTTTTTAATTGTATTAATTAGAAATATTATGGGATGATTCCCTTTCTCCATTTCAGTGAAATAATTAATTATCTATTTATTTATCTTAATTTTGTTTATTATGGTGTATATTGTAGTATATATCTTTTATTGATCATTGATTATGGAAAAAATAAAATTTGTCCACCACCCATTTCATACTTCCCCTATTCATCGAACCTACTCGTGGTATCAAAGGGACGTTGAATAATTATTTATAATAATTTAATATTTTTGGGGATTTACACTATTTAATTTAATTTTTTCAATTCAATATTATTCCTTCCTTTAATCCGAATTGAAATATCTTCTTCTTCATCCATCATTTATCATATATCCAAACGAGATGTTTAATTTTATGATTAAAATATAATTTAAGAACGCATATGATGGGGCAACGTTTCTAGATAGACAACACTAGAATAAACATCCTATAACGGGAGTTACATGATGTTTAGTCATCTTCAATGCATATGAATTTATTAGGACATCAATTCAAGTTTATGCATTTATTATAGAAATAATAATACGCTTATTTCACCATGTGTTAACCATAATTTAATGGTGAATGTTCAGCCATGCTACACACCGTATATAACTTTTAATTGACATATAGTCCCTATGATTTATAGAAAGGGCATGTATTGCATACATAGCCTACTTAATTGGTGTCCGTGTAACTCGGAGTTTACACGGCGTGTGGCACATTGGACACACTGTGTACAATAATTGTTTTGAGGCATTGACTACACGTTTAGACCCTATTCATGTTTCTTGGATGGACAATGAGAGGTGAAAATTCCATTTAGATCAAATCTACACATTCTGTAATTTTAAAAATTAATCATGTTTATAATTTATTTATTATATAGTGTAAAACATGAGACATCTACTTCCATGTGATTATAATGATAGGACACGCCATGTGATATGTGTTAATATATATATATATATAATTAATATATGTGTAACATTCCAATATGAATATCATTTATGATTATTATTATTATTTTTATTGTACGTAAAATGAAGCATAACATGTGACCCAAAAATCTTGAAATTCATGTAATCATATGTGATGAACATATTGTGAAAGTACAATATATTTTGTGTATGCCATTTTTCAAAAGATAGGTTGTGTATGCCTAGATACATATGGGTTTATTTTCTAATTTGGAAATAAAAGTTTATTCCTTTTTATGGATAAAAGTTTTATTATATGACACTTTTATGTTACAGTATTTATGTATCAAATCTTTAAATACAATTTGTAGAAATTTATAATGAATCATGTTTCCATGTCTCACCCAACCCCCAACTTTGGAATCAACGTCTTGGTCTTGTAAATTAGAATCATTTGAATTATCTCTGTCAATATTGCTATTTAGAATCAGCTGAGCTAAATCCAATTGAAAGATTTCATGGATATTTATAAGGAAAAATGGAAAAACCACAATATGGTGGATATATTGAAATACGAGTCAAATATTCTAGGAATCATACAAACATATGTTTTTGGACCATTTCCAATAGAATATAGATTAAAATATTATATAATTATATCTCTTATTGATGACTTGAGTAGATATGTCTATAACTACTTGATGAGGTATAAGTCTAATTCCTTTGATAAATTCATGGAATTAAAGAATGAAGTATAGAATCACCATATTAATAAGATAAAGAAGATTTGTTCAGATCATGGTGGTGAATATCTTAACGAAGAGTTCATCGACATTACATTGGAGTTTTGGATTCTCTCTCAACTCACTCCACCTTATACACTATAGTGGAATGGTGATTTTCAATGGAGGAAACATACCTTGTAAGAGATGTTAAGGTCAATTATGAGTCATGTATACCTTTGATTATCCTTTTGCAGATATACATTACAAATTGTGACATATACATTAATCCGAGTTCCTACTAAATAAGAAAATAGAATTCCCTTGGAGCTATGGAGTGAAAAGAATCAACTGTTTTCAAATACATGTGTATGGTGTTGTGATGCATATGTGATGTCCTTGCCGTACAAAAATCAAACACACTAATTACCAAAGTGAGTTGTTATAGGGTTTCCTATGAAAACAATGGGATGATACCATTACAACAACTCAGATAAGAATCTAAATGTCTCAATAAAGGACATAATTATTTAGAGGGAACAAATCCTCAAAAAGTAATGTGGTATAATGATTTAATTTGGTGAAGTTTATTATCATGATACCGAAGATTTGGAATTGGAATAGATTCCACATGTCCTCATGGAAGAAGTTATTCATGAAATGAAAGTATTGCATTTTAGCATTCGATTGGTAAGATAATATGAATGATAAGGTTTTCTAGCCATTGAGTTTGGTGACTCATTATTAGAGAATAATGATAACCCATTACCCAACTAAGAGGTAGCTGAAATCTCAGATTTTTCATGTTGTAAAGATTCCATCAATTTTAAATGGATTACAAGTATCCCAAAAAAGATTCTAGTCAATATTCTAGTGGATGAAAATCATATTCGATATAAATTGTTATTCAAGAGAAAAATATACATTTATGGTAAAGTAAATAAGAATAAATGGTGGATAGTGTCTAACGGGTTTAAGAAGAATCAAATAATTGACCTTCATTAAACCTTTTCACCTGTTTCCATGTTTAAATCCATTATTAATCTACTTGATATAGCAGCTTAAAAGACTATGATATTAAGAAGATGGATTTAAAAATATAATTTTCTAATGGGGACCTTTGAGAATATGTCTATATGACAGAACCAAAAAGGTTTGTGAATCTAGGTGATGCCAAAATGATTTTCAAGTTATAAAGATATATTTATAGATTCATGAAAGCATCCAGGTCATGGATTTTTTGATTTTATGAAGGCATAAAATAATTTAGTTTCATTAAGAATGAATGTGAGCCATGTATTTACAAGAGGATTAGTGGAAAGGTAGTCATTATACTTATTGTATATGTTGATAAAATATTATATATTGGAAATCACATAAAAGTAATATAGTCGGTTAAGGATTGGGTAGACAAGTATTTCTCCATGAAATAAGTAGCTGAATCAGCCTACATTATAGGGATCAAGATCATTTGTGACAGATCCGAGAGGCTTCATTGACTATGTCAATGTACATATATTGACCAGATAATAAATAGATTTTGTAAGGAAAAATCCAAGAGGGGATTGGTTCCAGTATAACACGGTTTAAATATGTCGAATAAAATTTTCCACCGGATAGAACATGGTAAAGGAAGAATGAATAAGATCTCATAAAATTCGACAATTGGATCAATCATTTATTCCATGTTACATACTAGACCGGATGTTGCCTATGAATTGAAATTGGTAGGAAGGTATAAAACTGATCCCAGAGAACATCAATGGACTACTATTATTGATATACTAATGTATATGATAAGAAATAAGAATAGTTTCCGAGTGTATGGAGGAGATGTTGAGTTGGGTGTCGTAGGATATAATGATACTAATTTCTAGATAGATTAGAATGACCTAAAGCCAAAATCAGGATATGTTTTCTACCTCAATAGAGGATTTGGGATCATAAAGAGTTCAAATCAGCCAATTTTCACTTATTCTACTATGGAGTCTACGTTTATAGTGGATTCTGATGCAAGAAAGGAATCCATTTGGATTTGGATCTTTGTCTATGAAAATTATGTTTCGGCTAGAAATAATAACCCTGTTGAATTGTGTTGTTATAATAATATAGTAGTGGCTCTTGCAAAAGAGCTAAGGTCACACCAGAAAATAATGAAAATACTATAAAAGTATAATGTCTTGATGGATTTCTATCATATGGGTGATGTTTTAGTATGAAGAGTAACTATTGAAGATAACATGGAGGACCCCTTGACTAAAGGCACATCTCAATAAAAGCATGATTATGTTGATATAGCTAGAGGACTTAAGGTTGTTAGAAGATGGATCTAGTGTTAGTGGGAGTCTGTTAGAGATGGTTCCCTAGAACCAACTTCTATATATATTATGATAACTAGTATTCATGGTTTTTAATATTAAAAAACTACTAATCATATCATGATGGTTCTTTTTTGTGATATAGTATGGGATTATGTCTTAAGAGTAGCAGTCACACTAAAAGGTCACAACATCTCTCTATTATGATGAGAACAAAGAAGTCCTACAAAACTATTATTTTATATATGTTTCATAGCCAGATGATATATTTTTAGGTACCCCAATTATAAATACTATTAGGGTTGGATACTCATATTACATTGAGGCATCTTCTCATGGTGTAATTCATATTTATGATATAGTAAGATATTATTAGAATGAGGCGTGTCTGTAGGAAATCCACATTTATATCTAATAATGGACATTATTATATTAAGACATTTTTACTGGTCCATATACATTAAGATTAGTGTTAATGAATATTATGAGTGGAACACTTATATGTATTGATTAAAACTATGTTGAATTATGTTCACGGTAAAGTAGGATATGTTGGGTGTGTCATAAGTAATATTTCATTAATGAATAATGTGATAAAGGATTTGTCTCTTCTTTTTATTTACAAAAGTTGATATATCATTTCCCTTGATGGAAAAGATATATCCTAAATAAATCCATATCTATAGTGTCATATAGGAAAGTTATATTTCTATAATGTTGAGAAATGATATAATCGAGTATATAGGTAGATGGAACTAGCATCTAACCTGCTCGATTTGAGATAGCAACAAACTGTATTATATTACACAATATGAATCTGTATGAGTTGAAATGTTATTTTGGAATTAACTTCTTTCTCCAGGGGTGACCTGGCCCATTTCGAGATGTTAACCTTATACTTTAGGCTACTTCACCTAATTTCATTGAGTAAAAGGAAAATAGTTCCACATAGTAAGTGTATCCAGAATCATAGTTAAATAATATATTATTGTTTTAATAGGTTGAATAAATACTATTCCTGCATGAGATTTAATAATTTTTCATTTATTCTTGACTAGATTTATTCTATCACTATTTATTTGATATAATATAATGTAACCGGGATATCTTATAAATATATATTTCTATTTATTGAATATAATATGTATTTATTTATGGTATAATAACACAGTGACATTTATTTAATAGATAAATATAAATTATTCAGGACTCGATCAATATTGTGGAGGAATGGTGGACCTTATTTAATGGTCTGATGATAAAGAAAACAATTTTATACTTTTTAATTCAATATTATTAACATTTAATTCATAAGTTTAGTGAATGTTGAGGAATATTATTATTATTATTATTTGACCAGGGTTTTTACTACGATGAAATATATAATTAAGGGAACATTTGAAATTATTTTATTTTAACCATAATAATATAAATACCCAATTCGATATATTCTCAATAGATTCAATTTGGTTTTTTATCTTGTATATAATGGATTTGGAATATCATCTAAAGCCTAGAGATCTCCCTTATCCAAGAATGATCCAATGAATATAGAAGATTTTATCTCTATTGGATCAAGGAGAATGCTTTGAAGTGGTTCTCTAAGAAATAAAATGTGGGAGATTCTAGAAAAAGGATCTATCATTCGTGAACCCTGAGATTCCATTGAATATGTCAATAGATTCATCGAATAGGTTTGGATCACATCTACAAGAAATCTACACTTGTTTTATAAAACACAATGATGGTGGACCACATATCGATCTCCAGATTCTTCAACGAAGAAACAATTAATATAATATTAAATCATTATTTAATTAAATTAATGACAAATAATTTATGGTGATCCAATTTACCAATGTTGGTTTCATTGTTCATTTTCAATTTCTTTAACTCAATTATGTGTATCGTGTCATTCAACGTCATATATATCTCATATTGAAAAATTGATTGTGGAAAAAATAAATGTTGAGCACCGCCCATCCCATGATTATGCAATGCCTGAAACCTCATACATGGATGATGTCTTAGGTAAGTGCAGGTGATGCCTTTAAAATATATTTTTATAGAATTTTTAAATTCTAAATATTTTTAGTAGTCAGTAGAATATCTTTTAACTATGGGAAAAATTATTGCTAATAATACATGGTTGGGGGAATTTTTGGGTCATAATTATTCTATTAGATACCTTTTAGGTATTGATTCCTTGATTGATGATAGTATATGGTTCAAATTAAATATTAGTTTTATGTTTGAATTATCATAGTAGAGAGTATTAGTATTATTGCATATTGAAATTATTAATGAATTTAATTTCATAGTGGAGAATTTTTAACTTTCTGTTCATTTTTATTTTTATAAAAAAATTCATATAAAATATTGATGTTATTAAAATATTATTAAATATATATATGTGTGTGGATTGATACATGTTCTACATTGTATCCCAATTAGGAGATCCCAGATGCAATTTAGGACTTTACGTTATAGGAATTTGTGAATTTCTCCTTGATCCTTAGTCATCTGTGCATTTTGTATGATTTTGATTTCCTGATCAGTTATTATTTTATGTATCTTAAATTCTAATCATGGAGGCCCCTTTTAAAGAAAGGGTTGTATCTCTCAGGGGTTTCCAATTGGGTAATCCCCAAATTTGATACTATAGTGCATGTTACAGTGCATGTTTCTCCTTTATCTGTGTTATTGTTTGCCCAAGATATATCAGAGGTGAGTGCCATAGTGGGGCTCACCAATTCATTATTTTTAAAATAAAGAGGATAGGGAGAGGACTCCTCCCACCACAACATTAATTTTTCTCTTATCTTGTAGAGTGGCAGGACATCTGTTATTGATTCACTACTAAGAAGCTAATCATTGTTTATCGATTTGGGGGTTTGTTATTTATCACATACATAGAGGCAATATTGAGGCAAATCAACCTTGACGAGGTCTTGTCCTTCTAATCTATGGTGTGGGGATGAAATAATTGATACCTATTGTTACATTGTTGATTATAAAGTTGATGAGGATAGTGATGATGAGTAAGGATTGGGCTGACATATCTGAGCATCACCAATGTCTCGAGACAGTTATTGCATAACTATACAAAAATGAAAATATAGATGATTTGTACCTATAGAATTCATCAAAAAATATTTAGGCTTCCTAAAACATACTTATTCATCGATGAAAGTGATACTGAGGCGCAGAAAGGGAGTATATCTACTTTTAACCTTTCTTTTTGATTTTGTTGTAATAATTATGCACACTTCTTTTTGTGTGTGTTTTTTTATGTCATTCATCATGTTCCTGTTTTTATTTTTCTATACTTCTTCTTATAATCTCATTTTTTATAGCGTAAACATCCATGATGATTATTCCTCATGCACGTTGTCTATTGGATGTAATATCTAAACATTATTGTCTATTTTACTTCTTTTTATTCCTATTTTTATTTGACCTATAATCTTCAACATCACATGTTATAGTATATAATTGAAATATACCATCCAATTTTTTATAAAATATAGTTTTGAATTCAAATTCTTATATAAAAGGTTTTGTTATTCATTTATTTTTTATCTTTCATCTCTACATGATTTCGTCATTGGTTTTTTGTTATTTTAATCTATTATTTATTTCGATAATCTATTTCCTAGTTCAGTAAAAATCATTTTTGAATCTTCGATAATCATTCCTTCAGGATTTCCAATTCTAGAAATGTAAATATGTAAATATAGATTTGATTCTCAAATGATTCTTGATTTAAATTTCTTATATCTTTTGTAAAACATATTTTTCTATTATAATGAGAAATATTAATGATTTTTAATTTATTTAATTACCACTGTTGTTATAAATATTATACCAGTGAATATTGTTTGTAACATGACTATGGCCCTAACCAGTGTTGTCCATAAAACCTTATGTTCTTATTTTATTTATTCCTGGTGTATAGAATTGAAAACAAGATATTGTTTCTATTTAATATTTTATATTCTATAATAATTAAGTAAATATCATTTTTTCATTTTCTATTTTGATGAACCGAAATAACCAATAGATCCTGGGCTATTACATGGTTATCATATCATGTAGTGGTAGCCCCTGCAACATTTCATCAGTATGACATTCGTCATAACCCCTCCGACCATGAAAAGATAGGGAATAAGACATCATCCCGTCAATTATGTCATGAAAATTTGAGACATTGGTAGTCATATTAGATGATATGAATCTCCCTCCCAAAGCTACACCTACCAATAAGGCTGAATCGTTTCCTACAAAAAATTTAAGTGGTTCCAAAAATCATTGATTCCGGATTTTTTAAATGAGTTAGGTAATATTGAATTAATTAATCCCTCTCCATAGGATTGTTATGAGGAACATAATAATGGTGGAATAAATGAATGAATGAGAAGGAAAAAATCAACCCTGGACTCAAATTATTCTAATTGATAAAAACAACACTCTTCCTCAACCACAATACAAATATCATTAGTTTGAGTCTTTGAAACATCAATATCTATAAATGAACATAGTGAAATGAAATAAAAAAATTCCAAGGATATATAATAAATCATAAAAAATGAGTCTTGATCACATTCAGTATTGTATGATTTTGGGAAGGGAGAGGCAAACCTAGGAAGGAAATACTACTGCTCATGAATGGGAGGGCATGATTAATGTGGAAATAAAAGAAACATAAGAGGTGATAAATTTGATAGCTTTCAATATTCCACTGATCTATATACCATAAGAATGAAAATTCTTCTTTAACCTCAATAGGGGGTCAGAATATGTTGTGAGTCTGAAAGCACTACAATTGTGGGATTCTTCAAAACTCAATACTCATTCAGTAGTCAGTTGAATGCATCTATTGACACCCATATATGACCAAATAGTCCAATAAATAAAACAAGGAAAAGAAATTAAGAATCATTGAACTCAATATAGGAAATATGTATCATCAAAATCACCTTTTTGAATGATGGGACCATTGGGAAGAGTGAGTTACTTGGAAATGGATGGAGCATCTCAATAGTTGATGTTGAAGAGAACACCACTTATTGAAAGGGGGGGATATTGGCAGAATCTATCACCACTAGGGATATTAACAACTAATAATATATATTTATATTTAATAAGTGTTTTATAAAACTATAATTAGTTAAATATTAACATTTTACAAATATTTAATTTACAATCATTTTATAAATTTTAATAAATATCCCCAAATTTCTTTTAAATAATTTATAAACTTCTTATAATTTATAAAATTCAATTAATAATAAAAGGTTATAATATTTAAAATTTTCATGAATATTATTTTTAAAAATATTAATTATATCATTAATCATGGTTTGTTTCACTATATAGATGAATCATGTGGAATCTATGACACATTATGATAGAAAATCCATGACACGTCATAGGCGATAGTGGCCTATGTAATAGTAATCCAACAATGATTAGAAATTGTATAATATGACATATATAATAGGTTACACTATAAATTTGGTCAATCATACACTATGATAAAATAGATATCACCTTGAAAATTCAAGTAACTATTTTGGGGGGTTCTGGTGTGTTTTCATACATTATGATTGGACATATCAAATGTGGTAATACACAGTAAATCGAATCACCACCTATGATATCACATATCATATACAATGACTACAATATAATATATGATATCCAACCAAATATATCCATACAAAATAAATAACTTATTTAGATTTTAATGGAATACAAAATGATATTAATATTATATACATATTTATGTATTTTTTATCATGATTTGATGAATCATGAAGCAATGTTAATCAATAATATCTCTAATGGATTTATTAGAACTGAAAAACACTTTTTCAATGAATTTCCAAACAATAAAAACCTTGAATCAAATTAACATAATATTTTAATTTTATAGCATGTATAAAAACAAATGTGTAACATAATATATCTTTCACTAACCTGTATCTATTAATTTCATCAATCATTAATTTTATGAATATTAATAAAAGGTAGGCAATATCCTACCTCCTCTATGATTCCTCTATAGATTAGATAAATCACTCAATAATTGGGTGGGACTGTCCTCATATCCATTATATTCAGGTTTGTCTCGGTAGTTAAGGAAGTTTGGAGAAGTAAAAATCAATAATATGGGTGGAATCATGGAAAACTAACACAAACACCACTAACATGGTTATTTCTTCCATTATATAGGGGTCTCAAGTGAGACTCACTGATAGTGTATGATTCTTAAACATTAGATTTTAATATTCAAATTGTAATCTTTATTTTAGAGTATTTTATCTGTGAGATGATAAGATATATTGTATTTTGAGATATCCAACTCACAATTATGATAGTCCGTGGGAGTAGTAATATAATGATTCTTTATAATGTTCTATTTTAGATGTCATATTATATTTTTATTTCCCATATGTCTTTCCATAAAACATAAATATATCAAATAAAAAAAATATAGGATACAAATTTTTTCATTTTTATAGAATTTAGTGATTATATCCAAAATTTAACCCCATTTCTACATGGAAACTATTATAGTTTACAATAATCCCACTAGATATTATTTTTCCTCCATCACATATTGAATAAATTAAAAATTTATAATGAATTAATCTACATAATTCTTTATTACCAACCCCCAAAACTGGAATTTGATGTCATCATAAAAATAAGTAAGTGTAGGATACACTTCCCTACATTAATTAAGTTAATCATATAAAAATATTTTCATTAATTCATAGGATATATTTTAAATCCTATAAAACAATGCATTAGAACAATCATAACTGTCTATGCTTGAGTGGATTTTAAACCATATGATTTTTGCATCTACATATTGTATTTATCAGTCAACTATACTAACATCAATTTCTCCACCAATACATAAATTACATAAATACATTAAATAATCATATCACTTGTTGTATCCATCATCAAAAGTTAATGTCTGGACATAATCCAATTGGCTAGCATTTCTCCCCAAATTCCATTTTTTTCTAGGGAAGAGTTTTCCTACTCAAATAATCATCTGTCACATTCAATTTCCCATCATATATATTTATCAAACTCAAATATTTTAAGATATTATACCAACATATGTTATATCTAGTCAGGGTCATGTTTTGTTAAGAAAATACTCAATAATTTTATGATTTTTATATATAAAAAGTTACCTTTATAAGGTAGTGTATATAAATCTTAATATCAAGAAAAATAGTTGATAGAAAAGGCCCATTGTTGGGTACTTATTCCCATTATTTTGCATCTTCATAGACCTTTACACCATGAATTTACACCATTGTATCAATGACACATCCCAATCACAATCCCGATGCTTCATAACACACTTCCTAAAAAACACATGATTATGAGAGAATTAAATTTATTGATAAATAAATCATCACTTCTAGTGCCTTTAATTCCCCTTTGAATTTCACATAGAACCAAATATTTCTCTTTCATAGGACAATTAATTCAAAATAAAATCAAAATTTTATAATTCTTAGAATAATAATTTATAATATCCAACTAAATTAAGAAATCAGTGAATCATGACCATGTTATTCTGTCTAGTTTACACATAACAACATTTAATATATCTAAAACTTGGATAATGAAAATAATTTCTTCAATAAAGTAATAATAATTAGAAAACATATCAAAAACCCTATTATATATTAATATATAAAAGATAATTTCTATAAGAATCTCATAATCCTCTTGTGGACATGATTAAATAATAATTTCATTCAAAAATATCACCAGAATTTAATCAAGATACCATTGTAAAATACTTTCAGTAAAATCTATAATGTGAATGTTATAGGAACAGATGAACTATCCTTTGATGGTATGACTAACATGGCTTTTAGACTTAATTTACTTGTTATCATTGTTAAAAATTATTAAAAAATAATATCAAATGTAAACTATAGATTGCATGACTAGATTAAAACCTAGAACTATAATTAGAGGATCTTCACAAGTAATTTATAATTAATTTATTTAATTGATAATGAATAAAATCAATATTTAATTATCTCTTCATAATGATCTCGTTGAATATTCATCTTTTACCATCATTGTGTTGTAGGATCCAAGTGTAAAATCCCTATATTGGTGATCCACATGTTCACCTTAATCTATTATTGTCACCATATAATCATCGGGTACAAGCTTGGAAAATCCTTATAACCTGCATTGTTCATGGTTGGTCACAACTATATTATTTTCAAAAGAGGAATAACTATTTATTCTCTCTTGAAGGCTTCAGAGAGGAGGAAGAGAGACGATTTTCTAGATATAATGAACTCTCTCAAGATAATGAGATATTTATTCTCTATCCTTTTTTCACACCAAAAGATGAGTTATGTAAGTGATATAATTATATATTTCTTATGAAAATTTTAGGGTTGGAAAATCACACACAAACCTGTTACCAAATTTAATATTCTTAGTTAACCGGATGTCCATTAATATTAATAATGTCATTATTAATCACATGATATTTAAATGAATTAAGAATAAAAATTAATATGATTCTCATCATTTATAATCATACTATTAAATAGATTTCACTTTCCTTAATGGTCATTTATTGATACTCCAATAATAACTATCTAAAATAAATTAACCAACTTTATTCTTCCATAAATGTAATAGATATTATAATCCACATTCATGAAAATATTTATTATTACTATTTATCCCTCAAAGATCCTTCAAATCAGTTGTGTTTAGATTATGGAGATCAGCAAAACCTAAATATATTTTTTTATTCTAGCATGTTAAATCCATCCCTTGAAATTAACTAAGATTGTGAATAAACTATGTCGCTGACACTAAAGGCCTCTCTCTATGTGGAATTAAAAACAACTACATAAATTATATGTTAGAATATAGAAACACTTCAAGGTACCTTTATATAAATAATTTAATGTCCCAATTACATAGAATCTCTATTGAATTATTACTGTGTAACACAATCCCATTAGAATGATATCTTGAATCATACAGGTTGAATTTTGGTTCCATCAACCTATAAGCTTGATGTTTCATTCTTTGTCTTTCTGGAAAGGAAACTTCCTATCAAACACACGTAACATGGATTTATACAACATAATCCATTTCCTTCAAAGGTCATGATATTTCAAATTTTTCCAAGGGACATAAAGGATAAATCCTTAATTGTATTATCCATTAATATAGTATCACTCCTAACACATCCATCATATCCTACCTCAGAATATTTCATCACTACATTCATCAATACATCAAATAGAGTGATTTATGGTTTCCACTAATAATAATATTATATTCGGAGGATAAATAAAAATATATATATATAGGTAAATACAATGACACATAGAAATATAGATTTCTTATTGATGGGTCTATTCTCTTAGCCTCATATGATGGAGAATATGGAAGGAGAGAACCATGAAGTTGTCTCAATGTCTTCTGAGATTCCCACCCTAATAATATGTATCATATTTTTTCTACCAAACAATATCATTTGTCCATAGAACATATATTCGAAGACAATGTCATGGAACTTGTCGGCAGTCATCATATGAGGTTACATCAATGACCGTTCATTGTTACATACATTCTTAAAAAATTATCATCTTTAAGATTCATCTAATCTAATAATCATGATGAGATAAGAAAGTCATTAATAATAAAAAATAATAATCAACTTCTTTGATGTTTAGTTCTATTGAACTGACCCCAACCGACTCCCACTTTAGCTGGAGATAACTAAAAACAAATTTTAGTTCACTATCTCTCACATGTTACTAATGTCTCTACGAAGATATAGATTTAGTCAAGGTCTCCACCTTTTTTTATTTTTTATATACTTTTCTCACAAAAACCTCACCTTCTTGATAAAAATACCTCATGAAATGAATCTTCCAATTGATATTCTATATTATTTGGTGTGATCTCATCTCTTTAGATAGATCCACCACTATAGTGGATTTATAGTAATATGTTACACTTTCTTTACATTTATGTAGAATAATATGATCTTAAAAAATTTTATAAATCCAATTACGTTTTTTGATACATTGGAATCCACAATATACATAGACACTAATATAAAATCAGTGATAACTGGTTACTTTGAACTCTTCCATATCAAAGATCATCCATTTAGAAAAAATATATATCAAGACTAGGACTTCATATCATTTTGATGTATAAAAAATAAATCGTCTATATAACCCATAAATACTGCCTCAAAATAACCATCATACAATAGAAACATGTCATTACTTCACATCAGATATTTAAGGATAGCCAAGAAAATGATCTAATTTTATTCATTTGGAACTTCATGATATATTCCTATAGTGATCCTTTCATATGAATAATCAAGCCTCGTACATAAAAAGATAGAAGTAATAGATCCTATCACACAAGAATATGAGATCTAACACATTATAACTCTCTTTCCACTTTTTTCTGTGGAAATATTTTCCAGGAAACATATATGCCATGTGACCCCATTACCAATCCTCTCTAGGATTGTTCCATACATAATCTCTTTATAATCAGTTCAATTTATATACCTTTACATAGTCTAAGAAGCCTGTTAGATCTGTCATTCATGATCTTGATCCTTCTAATATAGACTATTTCAGCTATGTCTTCATGGAGAAGCACTTTCTTAGCCACGTATTATACTCTTTTAGGGCTGGTATATCATTTACAATTAGTATTATTTCCTCAAAATATACTACTTTGAAAAAAACAGTATCCCACTAAGGAATTTTTTAAAACATGGATCTCATTCTTTCTTAATGAAATGAGATTTATTAAAATCATCATCAAACCAAATGTTCTATGACCTAGATTCTTTCTATAGTTCATATAGAGATCTATATAACCATTATTCCATTTTTTAAATTTAATGAAGTCACAAACCCTTCTGGTTATGTTTTGTACACATCCTCATGAAGGTTCCCCTTAAAGTAATGGTTTTGAAATTAATTTTCTAAATCATCAAGTCAAGGTATGTTAGTTTGGAAATAAATGACGTGATGGATTTAAATATATAAACTAAACAAATTGTTTCATCATATTTAGGCATTGATAATCTCTAAACCGTTTATCTACTACCACTTATTTATAGGTATTCACTGCACCCTTCATGTCGTGCTAAATCTTTAATACCCATTTTCTCCTAAAAATCATTACTTTTTAATATTGATTGATCAAAAAAAAATTTGGAATCATACATGGAATCAATCTCATATTTCAAAAAAATCTATGATGTATAATTTGATCTCTCTCCTACGTTCTTGTAGGATAGAGTATCATCGTTGTCATCCAATAATTATTAACCATTATGTTTGACTGGAAAACCTTATCTCTCTAGTTTTATTACCTCCCTAATTCTCCAACACAATAGTTGTGTTTGAAGAAAAATGTTTTCCTTTATTATATCTAAAATCAGTTCCAAATTGTGTATCATGAGCATAAACGACATCAAATTCAATCTTGCTCTCATAATCCTCATTGGGGACATGTTCCCTCTCTAGAAATACTATCTCTTTTATGATAGTTACATTCTTTTATTAAATGTGATAAATATATTATCTTTTTATTTCCTTATGATTACCTATAATGATAAACATCATTACTCAAAATTATAGTGTTTGGCATGATAATTTCTTAACCAACAACTCTCATCCCCATGCGTAAACATGTGACAAAACATGTTTATTTACACTCCACAACATGAATGTCATACATTTTTATATGTTTTATAGAATTTGGTTAATTATAATGTTTTCTAAAATGCATATCCCTAGAAGGTTAGTTGAAATCTTAAGTTCTTCATTATTAGCCTTACCATGTACGATAAGGAAACAATATTCCTTTTACTAACACCATTTCTCTACATGGTTTAAGGTGGTGTGATTTTAGATAAAATATCTCACTCCCATATCATGTTGATAATTTCTTGATTAAGATATTAACTACTTGAACTAGAAAAAAATTCATTATCTTATTAACAAGATAATTCTCAAGATTATTGTTGACCTCTTTGAACTTCACAATGTTTTCAGACTAATACCTATTCAAGTCGAAACAAACACAACTTTTCATGTTATCAGTATAAGTAATAAAGTATGATAATTCACTTCTGGCTTCTACATGAAAAGGTATACAAACATCAATATGTATCATAACTAGAAGATATGTGTCACTTTCCCCTTCACCACAAATGGTGGGTTTTTCATTTAATCCTCTAAATAATAATGACATCATTCATGTAGCATAATCTTAGAATTGTTTAACTTCTCATCTTGATAGCTATTTTTCAAAATATTCTCATTTGCATGACCAAGAAAACATCATAACTTAGTCATAGTGGTTTTTTGGGACACTGGTAAATAACTATATTCTTTTATGGAACCAAAGATATACCATCTCTTGAGATTATATGGCTCATAATGAAACTACTTGTTGCTAAAATTCACTCATGGAAAATGGTACATTAAACTTTTCCTTCCATAACTTCTTCAGCACTATCCTTGAATGATCTGAATTCTATTAATTTCACTTTGAATAAAAAATAATATCATTTATAAAGACTAACACAAAATAAAAAAGGTAATCTTAAAATAATATATTCATCAAATCTATAAAGATAGCGGGGGAATTAGAAAGACCAAATGGAATCACTATATATTTGTAGTGTGCATACAATTTATATAATGTTTTCATATCTGTAACCACAATTTTTACACTAAATTGATGATATCTAGAATGATTTTCAATATTGGAAAATTATTTATCACTACGTATTTGAATGATTAAGTCATCAATAAGGGGTATGGGGTACATGTTATTCAGGGTAATCTTTTTCAATAACCTCATAAATAAATCATGTGCCACATCTATCAATCATTCCTCATAAAAAATATGCCAAGTGCACCCCAAGGTGATAGACTTGGCCAAATGAATCAATTATAAAGATTATCCTGATGTATCTTCTTATGTTATTGAAACATAATCAGGACCACTCTATATGGATTTTTTGAAATAGATATAGTACTAAGTATGAGTTTTATAGATACTCAATATCATGATTCTGAAAAAGAGCATGTAACTCATCTAGAAATACATTAGAAAACTCCTACACATTAGCAATTTCATAAATGTTGAGTTTATCGCCATCCATATGATATAAAAAAACATTTTGAATAGCAATAAATACCCATACATTTAATTTGATCCAAAATGAATGATTATATTTATCATCACACATATAGATGATTATAAGATTTTTAATGTCAAACCTGATTTCCATTCCTCATAAATTGATGTATGATTTATATATAAAAAAATAATACATGTATAAGATGATATTAAATTCATATGGAGGGAGAGTAATGAGATTTCCAATAATCAAATTCCCAAAAACATCAACTAGAGAAGAATTTTAGACTTGATATGTGATCATCAGTACATTAGGGGATTTCACTTTTAATAAACACCTTATAGTTTGGGATATGTATAAACATTCCATAATATGTTTAATTTTATAAGTAAATTTATATAACTAACCTCAATAATATAAATAAATATTTTATATTACCTATAACAACTCCAACTTCATTATTCTACCATTAATACCTTGTTAAACAAAAAAGGGTTATAAATACCATTAAGAATACTTAATCAGAGATTCTGGTCCTGAAATATTAATTAGTGGATGTCTAAATCATGACAACATTTTCCAATATTCAACACCATAATCTTAATTTAGGACATTAATCATCGTTATTCATAACTGCATGGTGGTTTGTAAAGAGTTTATGAAATTAAAAAATAAATCCCCCTAGATTGTCAAACTTGATATGGAGCATGGCCCATTTTCATGCACCATTTGACTAATGAGTCAAATCCCAATACACTCTTATCTATTTTATTACCCCTCGGTAGAGTTGTTCTATATCCACATTCACTTGTAGTATCTAGACAAGGATGTAAATATTGGAAGCCACAATCTCTATCCAATAATAAATTTTAGGATATTTTACTATACATAAATTTATCCTAATTATTCTCTCTATATTTTTCATATCCAAGATCTCATAGGATGAGTAAACATATAATATGATACCAATTTTAAAGAACAAATATTCTCATTAGAAGATATTACATCATTATTGAAGAATAGAAATTTCATTTTAGAAAAAAACATTAATGAGGACCAAAAATGTTAACAATTTTGGAAACATGGATTGATAAACAACTGGTTCATAATTGAAATACATCATCTCCTACTATATTCTTCATAAAGTGAAATTTTATTATTCATATCATACATAATACCATTATTCATATCCTGGGGAATAGAAAAATAAGAAAGGGCCACCTATGATTCTATAAAAGGGTTTAAAAAGGATATTTGAACAGAATATGAACATAAGGTTATGTGAAAAATAGATTATCAATTTAAATTGATAACCTGCATAACATATAATATTAACCATGAGTCATGGAATACATTTTAAATTTAATATGATAAAAATAAATAGGTTTTTATATAATATAATACATGTAAACCTAAAATATGAATAAGACATTTAATTAAGGTATATAAATGTTTATAAAAAATCATTTCCATGGTACTCATCACTCTTTTCGAAGGCTGTCATAGTTGACATGTTCACTCCACAAGCTATCATTATAGACACGTTTCATTCACAAGACTATCATAATAGATTTTTTCACTCCCCAATCCATCACAGTATTCATGGTTAACTCCCATGACTATCATAAATGACAAAATCCCTTACTGGACTACGATGACACTAAATTGTTTTCATGTTTAACTCGTGATATATTATTCTTTACACAATGCATTGGGGGGAGGTATAGGACCAAACCATCATAAAATCCATAAATTTGTGTTCCACAAGATGTAAGCACATTAATTATATTAGAAAAAATTATATAAAATGGGTTTCATTAACATTTACTCATTGCATAACCTATGAAAACTAAATGGGTTCAATAAAAATTTCATCATCTCATAATAACATAACCAATATAAAAGAAATGTGTTTCATAAATTTAATTTCATCACAAACATAAATCATATATAGAAAGAATATGTATTTTATACTTAGATAATATCTGCATTAAATCTTATGTATCATCATATGATGTCATCGTAGATGGAAATTTACTTTGAAAAATCATATGGGGCATTTCGTAAGGAAAATCATATTTACACATTGAAAAAACATATATAAAAATATCTCAAACATTAATGAAAAAAAAATATTGGAATATAAAATTTCAAAAATGTAAATGGTCCATTAATTAATTGAGATTTAATTATGAAATAAATTCCTAGGATTTATAGACACCACAAAAAAGAATAAATTGGTTAATATGACAAGTGTCTCAAAGAAATAAAAGTTAGATGAAAATCCATTACGACTTTGGAAAATTTTCAAAAATTAGACTCATTAAAGAATAAAATAATATTACACATTAAATATAATAAAAATAATGGGATTCATTATATGACATGTCCAATGGTAAGTATATAAACCACATAAAGAAACATTGTGGTGAAGAAAAATTTATATCTCCCAGAAATAAAAGAGAGGCTATAAATTTATTACCAAAAGTATTAACATTATTCGAACACATTAAATACACAAGAATAATAAATATAGGTTTAATATAAATATATTAATGAACCTTAATCGTATATATTTATATATATTTCCTTCCAAATATTATTTTCATATGAACCGTTATTTTCTATCTATTAGAAATTATTTATTAAAATTAAGAGTTGGGTAATAGTTGCATTGTTTTTCATGTATGTTTTAGATTGGTATTTTTTGTATTATTAATTTGATGATGCATACATCTTATAAATAATTTTAGAAACTTATAAATATATTATATATTAATTATTTATGTATTTATTATAATTTATAACAGTTATAGAAAAAATAAATTACACCACTGATGGAGATAGTTGGTTGCACCTATGCTTGAATTATTTTTCCATTTTCTGAATGGGTGGAACTAAATAATGGGAAATATTTATTCACTTATATAGAATAATTTTTATTTAATATATATAATATATTTTAATCCAATATATCCTTATTTATATATAGTAATAATAAAATGATCAACATATCATATTACTTTATGAATGTGACAGTCCACACATACGCACAAGTTGTGTTATAGTTTTCCAATGAATTATAAGGTAAATAGGTGTATGTGTTAATATAATTATATATGATTAGTTATATAATAAATATAATATATATTTACATTAAATCCTTAATTATTCCAACCCATTATAGGTTGTGATGTAAAAAAATTTACATCAGTTCATGAGGTGGTAGTCCTCCGCACAGATGATCGACGATTTCATTTCCCATTTGGTAGAAGAGGATATGGATACATGTCAATATAGTAACATGAAAAACATATCATATTTTATATAATTAGGTTATTATATTTTAATTACTAAATTATCAATGAAGTTTTTATTTGAAGAATTAAGAAAATATGATCATGTGAAGGCAATTACCTTCTCTTACAGAAACCTCATTTGGTACACTTAGTAAAGAACATAGTGTTGGGATTTTAGGAATACAATAAGTTGTAAAATATAGATAATGACTTTTGGGGGATAATTTTAATTGTTTTCATAGAGATAAATTTATTATTTTTTTTGAAAAAAGTGAGGGTAATATGACCCCTTTTATAATAGAGCAGAAATGAAATTTTTTGAAATACCCAAAACAATTAAATAATGGGATGTAACACTCAATACATGTTCCTCTAAAATTTAGAAATAATTTAGTGGAGGTATGATGTAATCTATCAAAATCCCTTCTATTTAAAAATATAGTTTTAATCAATTTATTACAGCATCCTCTATGTTTATGCATTTTTAACATTTTATTTTTCACCACAGCAAATGTCATATGTATATTTACCTAGGTAATTTTTCTAGAAATACTAGAAATTAAATGAGGATTAATATAAAATTTGGACACAATTAATAAATATATTAAATTAAATTCATTAAATGAATATCATATTTTTTATTAAAATCAATTTTGACACTTGCGTATGTAATGTGCCAAACATCGTATTGTCCTCAATCGTAGTAATTAAATTATTTTTAATTTTACAAATATTTAGGACAAAAAAAAATATTAACATATTATATAATAGAAATTATTATTATTATTATTTGAAATATTCAATCCATTTTATGAAATTCCATTTACATATGTTGCGTAATATAATTTAAAACAAAACACACTAAGGCGATGAAAAATGATATTTTCAAAATAGACATTTTACATAATCATAAAAGGATTTAATATAAAAAATTAAAAATAAATTTATTAGACCTAAATAAGATTATATATAAAATAATTTTTCCAATTATAAATATAAAAATATTAAAATAAAATAAAACATTGTACATCATTTAAATAGAATTTTTTTTTCAATAAAAACCAATATTTTTCAACATTCTATAAATAATTAAACATTTCCAAAAAACCAAAAAATTAACCCTAAGATAATTTTATCAATTGGATTCCAAAAATTAAGTTAATTTCTTAAAATATTGTTTTTATAAGCTATCAAATATAATTTACTTATTTATCTCAAAAATAATTAAAATCATATTTTGAGGAAAATATATTATCGAAGCATATAGAAGACTAAACTAATTAATTAATTAATTTTAAAACATGTTTTAATTTTCTAAAAATAATAATATTAATTTGAAATGTTTTTATTTCTATTAATATTTGTAATTTTAGTGGATATGTTATAATGGTCATGTTTTATTTAATATATCATCCATCTATCATATTTTCCTTTCCTTATACTAAACTACAATCCAAAGGTCTGCTCAGGTAACAAAAGTGGTCCAGGCATGTTTTGAATAAAACTCATTTGGCCACCACTAACTATGTTTAAATCATATACAGTCTCTGTAAAATTATATACTAATGTGAAAGTAAGGAAATAAATTATGATATAATTTTCAAATAATAAATTTACCATTAATCATTGAGTCAATTTGTATGCCTTGATTCAACCCTACCATCTTCATCCACTGTCAAATTTCTCAGTCCATAGTTTAATAATCTTTTATATAAATACCTAGGAACACTATGATAAAAGAAATAAAGTCCAATGTCCCCTTATATATATATATATTGGTCACAAGAGATCTATGGAAACTACATACACGGTCCCCCAACTATATATAATAATAATAATAATTGGAAACACCAGACCTACGGAAACAGGCCTGAGGTCCGAAAAAAATGTAAACTAACAATCACAAGTACACCAAATCCATGGAATATGTTTATAGTCCCCAAATATTTTAATAAATGGTAAATAGTAGATCCATGGAAACATGTCCATGATCGCCAATAGTATATAGTAATAATAACAATGATATAACTAATTACTTAAAAACAATTTCATCAATTCATAGACTGTTAAAATCCAAATTCCATTCATTAATAAATTTTTAAATAATCGTTTAATTAGAGGTCAATAATGAAAATTTAAAATTTTCTCACATGATTCTAAGGTATATTATATAATCATTTGAAACACAATAATCATTAATCATAGTTCTGACAATCCTAGTGACTCCACTTTAATTCATTTATAATTTTCAAAGTTCTGAACCCCTTATGTGGTTGCATATGTACCAGTATTCACACACCAACAGACTACTTGATTATCATGGAAAGGTAAAAATCATAAAATACAAGGTCCTCATTTAATTAATAAATATATTTTCCAATATTAATTTATAACCCTATAACCTCACATCATATACACATGAAATTGAATTAAGAATTCAACAGATATATCGATACCACCTACAATAAGTGCATAAATTCCCAATTTCCAAGGATCACCACATGGATCATGACTAATGATCCTTGATCCTTGGATCATACAAATATTAATTAGTGTAGGTATCTTGAAAAAGTAACAATGATAAATTGGGATTTAAGGTGTAGACATTGTTTAAAACAAATAAAGGAATCCAAAGAATCCAACGATGCTTCAAAAAACCAATAATTTTTATATAGAGGAATAAAATCACTAAAGAGGTGCCAAATTTTTGGTACATGTTAATTAATGTTCTAGAACAGAAAGAATATATAAAACAAGTGGGTTTATTTTATAATATGATAATACCCATCTGAAAATACCATAGAGAAGCCCATCAGGTAGTTGGGACGATCTCATCAGTGAGATAATGGACCTCTAAAAGGTGGGTACCAGCTCACAGATGGACCAGTAAGCCAAAAAACCTACATGAGTTACATTTTGGACACCATCTAGTCAGTACTATCTCATTTGTGGGGTAGTTATCCCAACCTACCAACAACGATTTTACCTTTCCCAATTACTTGCTTGTGGAGCCTCACAATCTAGTTTGTGGTCTCTATAGCTACTTAATAGCTATAAGATAAAATAATTACCAAAATTACTAGTTGGGGGACTTCAAAATCCACCTAAAGCCCTTAATATTCAAAAAATAACATAGTTTTTGTATATATTAATAGGTATAAATAAAAATAAATACAAAATATTAATTAAAGTATGATGTGTTAAAAATAACCCATATCTTAAATTAATTAAATATAGTATGGGAGATCAAAACAGCTTCTTTAAATTAGTACTAACATTTCTCAATTTATTTTATTTGGAAGATTATGGTATTCAAGGTATGTTCTATGTGTTAAAAAACTAAAATAAATCACTTTCAATTGACTAAATGGTTTCTATGAATGCACTCTAAGACTATGAAAATGACTGTAAAATGAAAAATTCCTCGCCAAAATAGAATATATGGTTCATTCAAGGGTATCAGGGATGTGCTAGTGACTATTCCAAAAATATATTTCTTCTCCTAACCTCTATCTATAATCATGATTCCCATGAAACATGACCCTAATGTCAAACTCCCCATTCTAAGTGAAATAGTATATTCAAAACATTTTTTTTATCATATATTCATTAATTTTTATATATTTTATAACAAATATCCACGTTACCCAATTTATATAATATGATTACATACTATAAAATAGTAAGGATATAAAAAAATTAGTTCCCAAATCAAATGAATAATAAAGAAATCCATTTAGGATGTTTTCATCCATGAAAAGTCAATGGGCGATCTCATCAATAAATTTTATTCTACTAATGATTTATTATATTCTCTCAATCCCATGAATCTTTTAAGAACATTCTATGTTGTTATAAATCATGAAATAATTTACTTAACCTTCCCTCAATAATTTTATATCACGAATATTTCATGACACATATCATTGAGCATGAGAAACAATTATAAATTTATACTCCTACATATTACTTCGTAGAGTGGTAAGATAGGTTCAAACCATAAGAATTGACTGATTACGTGCTTGTTGACTAAAAAACCCAAAAAAACAAAAAACAAAAAAAATCATAAAATATATAGTGGTGGTGATTAATAAATTTCAATGTTAGTGAAATTTTGTGTGAATGTAAAATCGAGTGGGTGTAGGTAGAGAAATAGGTAGATAGAAAGGTAGACATATAGTAGGAGGGATAATAGTGGAAATAGTCAATGGATGAGTAGGGGATGTCCATTGGACATCATCAATATTGTTTTTCCTTTTTCACATAATATATTAAATTTTTATGGATCTGGTTGAAAATAGATAGCAATTTTTTTATCTTGTCAACATATGACTGAATAATACACAAAGTTATTCTACTTTAGAATCTATTCCATCAAAATTTGAGTAAAATGATAGACCATGATGATCAAATTTTTAGTTGAAATTGGAGAGTCTCTCTCTCTCTCTTAATCATGATTAACATTTAAGCGGAATCATCAGATTAAGATAAGTATGAATAAAGATGTCATTATGTTCATTTTTCATTGATTCATGATGTTTTGAGAATATAAATGTTCAAAAAATGTGAGTGGGATTGAGAGAGATACTATACAGTAACATAATTCATGCATGAACCAGGGAGGAACAAAACTTTGTAACCCATCTTATTCCATCGGAAACAGATTAGCTGTGCATAGTCAAGTTCAGAAGATAAACAGATCAAATTATAATGATGTTCATGCTAAATTTCTCTTTGAATAAAAACATACTGATGAATAAAAGTGTACAGTATCCCTGTTTGATCTCTAGAGGCTCTGATGTGTTGATAAATGTTTGCTTCTCGATGGCGGTGAAGAGGAGTTATCTAGTGGGGTGATTAAATATCCCACCCTGGGATTATGGAATGGTATGGTGATCACCCTCTGGTGTTCTACACTGCTCCTAGATCTCCAAGTAGAATATGCTGCTTTGGGTTCAGGGAGTAGTGGATGATTCTGAAAGTCACAGTCGATGGAATTTAGTCAATGGATGGTACTCGATGTGATTATATTCTCGTGGAACTGAGTGTACTAGTGTGTCCCCCATACTCTCTTCTAGGTGGCGAAATCTTGAATTTAACTTAGCTATGCGCCTTGTAAAACTCTTTTTAATCCCTCCAAAGTCATCCATTCCTCTACTAGGCACATTCACCATGCCATATACTCCTCATCTATGTCAGGATATGATGCTCTGTAACTGAATGAAAATTTCCCCCCTGGTGTAGCATGATCCCCACTAAAATAGAAAAAAAGAATTAAATTCAACAAAAAAATAATTATAAATAAATATAAATAAATTAATGTACTTGTTATTAAAAGGTAAATAAATAAAAGAATAAAATATGTAATTATTACAATTAGATTATTTCATTATTAAATTATTACATACATAAATATAACTAATATTATTTACATAATATTTAAAGAAACAATTGAAATATATTTTTCTATATATTATTATAATATATTAAGTACATAATATTTTTATATATATTATATTACTATATATGTTATTATATATATATTATAGAATATGTATTGTATTATAATAGGATATAAAAAATTAATAAAAAATAAATGAACTAGAGAATTGGGGGTCTGGTTTATTGAGGATATGAAGTAGGGTCCATGGGTCGGAGAGTAGGGGCAGAAACGTTTGCGACGAATGATGATGATGGGCGGAGGATGGATCAGCGGAATCTGGGCTGCCAAAGGTAGGTAAACAATGTGGAAATGGTGCGGTATGGGAAAGGAACACAGGTAGGGTTCATGTGGCATGACGATATGGGACATGGTGAAACAGGGTCCAGGGGAAAATGATGCAGGTTGTTCTTCAGATCCAGTTGTCCGGGCTTGGTGGAGGTTTGATTTTTCCTCACATCTATTGCACATGACGGAACGTAGCTCTAATGGTAGATCTAGATAGATTTTAGTATTTTTCATTGAAATGTTATTCAATATGTGGATTGTTTGATGATTTATTTTGTTCCGGGTTTTGTTGGTTTGATCTTACAGCTTGAGTCAATTCATCTATTGTGCATATTCATGCAATGGATTTGGTTTTTGGTGATTCTATCATTAGCTATTGTGGAATTGATTTTCCCTAACAGTATATTTTTTTATTTTTATTTTTAATGGTTTTGATTTCTTGTTTTCTATACTGTGTATTCATTGATGTTGTTGTATTGTAAAAGAGGTGACGAGTTGCATTGGATATACATTGAAAGGGGAATTCTGAGAGGGAATGGCGATGGATGTATCATGACGCAGGTCTGTTAGTAACTCTCGAAAAAATGGTGTTGTTGTGGAAATTTTTTTTTCTTGTCTTGGTGAGACTATTGAAGTGGTATAAGTGAATGGTGAAAGTACGATATTGTTTCTGTGAGACAAGTCATTTATGTGTGTCAGTGATACAAGTCATTGATATAAAATGAGGGAGATGGTATGTCAGTTTCAGGAACTCAAAATCAGTGGGGATCATAGAAGATGATTGTGGTGTCAGTAGGACAAAAGGGAGGGGGAATGGAATGAATGATATCAGTGACTCATTAGAGTCACTTACAGGTTCTTTCTGTGAGTCAGGAGAAAATGGGGGTGACGATGTCTGTAGGGTGGTAGTGGTGTATGTATCATTGACATAATAAAAAATGGAAAATAGTGTATCAAAGGCTTGAGTCCCAGATAGGAGGTATCGTTAACTCATGTCAGTCACCGATAGGTGGTGTCGGTGACTGAAGTAACCTATATAAAAAAATCAATCCACAAATTCAGAAAAAATAAAATGATAATTTCCTAAAGAAAAAATAAATATATGAATTAAATAACTGAATGAAAAATAAAAGATTAAAAAACGTATAAACAAAATAAAATAAAATAAACTACTACTTAAAACTTATAATTTATATATAATTCAA
This sequence comes from Viscum album, assembly GCA_963277665.1. Classification (NCBI taxonomy): domain Eukaryota; kingdom Viridiplantae; phylum Streptophyta; class Magnoliopsida; order Santalales; family Viscaceae; genus Viscum; species Viscum album. Next base: position 2,018,988,496 of record OY728148.1, read on the forward strand.
TTTAAAAGAAATAAAAATTTAATTGGACTGGATCATTTATTTAATTAATAATATAATTGAGAAATAAATAAATAATGAAATTAAATAATTAAATTTAAATTATGTATAAAAATAACTCATAAATTGTATTAAATTATTAAAATTAATTAATCAATTTATTGAATTAGAAACTAATTGTATAATATATTTATTTTTATAATAAATAATTAATGTAAATAATTAATAAATTATATATTTTGAAAAAAAAGAAATGAAATAACTAAAGAATGTAAATAATGAAAATTGTAATTTAATTAAAAGAAGTATAAAAAATAAATTTAAAATTAAAAAACAATTATTTAATTTTAGAATTTTTTAAAATGACAAAAATAATCAATAAAATCCCTGATTTACAAAAAAAAAATTATTTCACAAATTATTAAAACATACAACAATTGTTAAATATAAATTAAAATAGATATTTTTGAATTTTAAAAAATACTACAATATTAAGAGATATAGAAAAAATAATAAAATTAATCCAAAACAAAATCCCACACACTAAAAATATTTTTTTCCTCAAACTATTATATTACATTGACATAAAACCATTAAATGATTTACTATAATCTGTTACAAAAGTGTCTGACCCAACAATATCAATCATAGGAATAGGAACATGCATTGGTTCAGGCTTTTGATGAATGTGTTAAAAAATGTAGCCCTGCATATCCATAAAAACTCACTGTAAATCAAAGGTCTAAAAAATCATACACTATCATGTATGTCTTACCTCAGATATAAAATCATTACCTATCCTACTTCAATTTCCAATTTAAGTTCAAATTCAAGGATTTGTGACAGGTTAAATTACCTGTAATTAAAATCTTAATTAAAGGCGCCATCAATTATCACATTCTCACATGTTCCGAAATTATATTCAATTTATTTCAACACTTTATTGATTCAACACAACTGAATATTAAATTATTCAATTGTTCCCTTCTTCATTTCGGTTCAAAATTCTCCTCACCTTAATGAGTTTATTTTTTGACAAAGGCAATTTATTCTAATTTTTCCTGGGTATATTACATGTGTAAGGCACATTGAATAACAATTATTCAAATTGAAATTGCATTCAATTTATTCACAGAAACACACCTAGTGCCCCGTGTCTTAGAAACTCATCATGGGATCCCATTGTCCCATTTTATTCTAGTTAATAAAGTCATAAATAGTAATCATTTTAGTTCAATTCATGTTTTGATTAAATATTTTTTATAAAAACCGAGTACCCTAGGTTCTAATGAAAATTTCTTAAATTCATGATCTTAACACCACAATAACTACCCTATCACACTCCTTTCGTTAGATTATAAATATATGATCCAAAAAGATATTTAAAAATTCCACTCAGCAATCGCACATCCTCCACAGATTCAGAGTTATTGCAACTCTCAACATTGATTAAGTAGTCATCCAATAAACGGGACATAATCGAAGTTCCAGCTGAACTCCAATAACCCTGATGTGATGAATGAATTTTAAAATATTGATTGATTTTGAAATACTTTTGAAAAAATTGTAGGATTTATTTCAATGTAAAGTGGGAATTTTAAATGAACAACAGAATGACCCCACTCCCCCACAATTAAAACTCAACATTGTCTCAAATTTTTACTCCTATGGTGGGAGAGATATATCATTATTTTACAACATATTTCGAGGGGTGATAAAAAATTTAAAAATGAAATATTTTCTTTATCAAATTGGAAAAAGAAGAACCAAAACATGTATAAAAAATAAAGAAAAAAGGTGAGTTTTTTTCATAGAAGTACATAGTAGTAGAATGAATTGAATAGTGTATAAAACAAAAATATAATCCAAGTGAGTTTAGTGGGTGCACTCGGGTTCAAAAATCAACGTGATTAACTCTCTAGATTATATAATGAAATAAATCATGTATAATTTAAATTTTAAAAGACATTGAAGGGTCTCCTCTATACATAAAATCAAGGAGTAGGAAAAAAATTGCCAGAATATTAAACATGAAAAAATATAATAACACTTCCTTGAAAATTTAGAGCATTTGATTAATTTATATTCAACAGATCTTCTTTTGCAGCTCTAAATAGTTACTCTAATTTATTATCTTCATGTTTGGAATGTGAACATAAGAATCCAAAATTTAATGATCAAGAAAAATCAAACCAGCAAATAAGTGGGAGAAATATACCATGATTTGTGGTGTGATGCACCATTGGTTTTCCTTTTCCTAGTTTCTGACGGAAATATACTCTCTCTAAAAGTATCAAGTTATGAGACACCATTAAATAGTCATATCATCAACTAGAGATTTTTTTGGGAAGAGTTGTGTTTATGTTAAAATAGAAATAAAATTGATAACATCATAATGACCACATATTTTTCCCATACAAAATTGAGTTTAGATTCCATAGTTAAACATGAGAAATCTCATTCTCCAAGGATAGATATGTATGATAATACCATTGGATTCCCTTCAGAGAAATGCTTGATCCTCTCACCACTGACTAAGAAAGGTACGTTATCCTCACCAACAAGCTCTACAGCTCGATTAACCAAAACACTCACAAAGTTAAAGGGTCATGACCACAAGGTCATCAACATTCCTATAAATATTTTCAATCAATAATTAAAGTCCAAAATCCTCTGACCAACCACATGCTCCATATTATGAATTATTGAGTCATGAAAAGCTTTTCTTCTCTTTTTATAAATTCCAGCAATCTCATTAGACTCTCTTCCAATATCCTTTAGCTCACTTAGCTTTAAGAACCTTCTCTGACTAGTAGACTTGAAATCAATGTTCAAGTGCTTCACTTCCAAATAATATTTTGGCTATAACATAAAAGGTATATTTCATTTTTTCTCTGAAATCTTAATATATGATGACATCCAAGTAGGAGTCTTAGAAGTAGTTTTATAGGCCCAGAATCCTCATCTAACTTCACATAAAAATCCTTCATAATGCTATAAATTGTTATCTATGAAATCTACTGATTCTATTTATTTGAATGTTCGGCATACCCACTAGATTGTGGGTGATAGGTGCTACATGTCTTATGAGAGAATCCTTACATTTCTATTATACTCATGAACGTGTAATTTTTGAAGTGAGTACCATTCTAAATGAAGAATTATCTAGGCACATAAAACTAGGAAAAAATATTTTTCATGATGAACTTGACCACACTAGTAACAGAATTTTATGGAAGACCTTCTTCCTTAACACATTTGGACACAGAGTCCACAATAACTAAAATGTATTCATTCCAATAAGAGGATGTGAATGGTCCCATGAAGTCCAAGTCCCATAAATCAAAAATTATAACCTCTAGAGTTCATTATTGAGGGTGTTCCTTCTTTATTCCAATATTTCACACCATCTAACACTTTTTAGAGCCTATAAAAAACTTCTATCATCTTTGACTAATGTAGGAAAGTAGAAAATAGCAGGTATGACCTACTAATCTGTTATTTATCCTCCATGGTGGCCACTCCAATGTTATGAATGATAGATCTCATGTATAGGAAACATCTCTTCATATGGATCACATCTCCTCAAAAAACCATTAGTGCTCCTCTTAATGAAAAGGGGGTCATCCCAAAAATAATATTTCATTTCAGATATCAATGACTTTATTTGGTTATGTGAGAGTTCCTTGGGTATGAAACCTATTCCTAAAATTTTTTAATAGTGTTGAAAAAAAAATTACTAATGCAAAAAAGCATGAAAATGGTTTTTCATCTGGAAATGAAGTGATATTCTCTCTTGGTTCATCACTTTGGGTGTGGGGAAATCTAGAAGATTAATATGAAACAAAATTCTCTACCTCATTTTTATCCTTGATAACCAAATAAAAATCCAATAATTATAGCGTCTATCTCATGAGCCTAGGATTGGAATCCTTTTTAACTAGAATGTACTTCAGGTCATAATGTTAGATGGAATTGATCACTCTAGACCATGTCAAGTACTGCCTGAACGTTTCCATGGAAAAAATACAGAAACTAACTCCTTCATTGGGGTGTAATAATTCTTTTTGGAATCATCATGTAGCTTGATGGAATAATATGTTTCATGTATCTTTATATCATTCATCTATTTTAAAACATATCCTATAGCTATATCACTAACATCACACATTACCTAAAAAGAACGAATCCAGTTATGGATAGTGATCACATTGGAGGTTTTCAATATCTCATTTAGCAGGTTAAATTACTCCATGCAATCCTCATCAGACCCAAAGGGAGTGTCCTTAACAATCAGTGATAACAATGTTCTAGTGATCTTAGAATTTTTTTTAAACCTCATATGGAACACAACAAAACCTAAGAAAATCCTAATTCCATTAACTTTTTTATATGGGGGAACCTTTTTTATAACATAAAATTTGGCATTATCGAACTCAATCCCCCACATAGACACATTGTGGCCTATGAAAATAACATAATTATTAATGAATTGGCATTTTTTTCAACCTTTTGTCCAAATTTTCTAGGCAGTTCCCATAATTACATCCCATAATAGAAAAAAACATTCATATAAACCTCAATTATCCATTCAATCATATCTGAGAATTTTTCCATCAAGCACCTTTTAAAAGTAGATGGAGCTGCACACAATCCAAAATGAATATACCGATAAGAGAATGTCCCAAATATAAAAGTGAAGGTGGTTTTCTCTTGATCTTTAGTATAAATGGTGATCTTATTGTAACCAGAGTAACAATCAAGAAAATAGAAAACATTATTTCCATCCAACCACTCCATCATTTTGTAAGAAACTGTCATGGTAAAGAGGTCCTTTCTTATGCCATCATTCATCTTCCCATAGTCTATACAAACCTACATGTGTTTACTTCGCTTGTTTAGATTTTTTCATTTTTCTAATTTCTAACGAATGTCACACAACTCTTTTTGGGATCCACCAAGGCTAGACATACCCAGGGGTAGTAAAAAATGGGACAAAATTTCCCATCATCAATTAACCTAATCAATTATTCCCTCAACACCTATTCCATGTTTGTGTTGAGTCTAATTTTGGCTTCCACTATAGTCTTACCCTCTGGTTCTATTGAAATTTTTTATATAAAAAATATTTGACTTATCCACTTAAAATTAACTATTTTATGGCATGTGTCATACTCGTACATATTCAAAACACTCGTTATGTTTTCTCTTGGATACCCACCATATTGGATGAAATAACCACAAGAAGTGTTGAAATCTCTCTTAAAAAGGAAAATTTGAGATGTTTAGGGAGGGGTTTGAGTTCATTAATGGTTACTAACTCAATTAAGGGAAGACAGATAGGCATGGGTGGGTTATGGTCTTCATTTTTCATCTAGAATATAGTAGTACGGAAGGATTCAACCTCATCACTAGAACATTCAAAACAAATTCCTCACACTTAGAATCTTATCTTGGGTATAGAATATGTTTCAAAGGAATCTCATCTTGGTTATCAAAAAAACTCTCCCTAATAATCATCAACATGATCTCTCTGCTTACTTGATATGATCCCCATGTAAGTGGCATCAGGGATCTCTAGATCACAATTGTTCTCATCTATTATCCTTAAAAACTTCTCTTCCTCCTCTTCAATAGTACTCCTAGGAACTAGCTGCCCACCTGTGTAAAAGACTAGGTGGGTGGGTTCTTTGATATTCAAAAATGTATTGAATTATTATTATTTTTCATCAAAGATGAAAATAAATTTTCCCTTTCAATCATCCATCACATCTCCCCATGTGTCTAGTAAGGGCCTACCAAGGATGATATGAACCTATGGGTCACACTCCATATAGAGAAAAATAAATTTATCAAGTATAAAATGTTTACATAACCCACTATTAAATCTTTAACCCCACCATCTAGGTGAGTATTAGATCTATCACCAATTTGTTTCATAATAGTGGTGGGATGGGGAACTTCTAATCTCAGGTGCTGAAAGGGTGATATAAGGAAAATAATGATACTATCTCTCAAATCGAACAAGATATTGAATTTACCACCTCTATCCACATATGGTGAAGGGGATAACAAATATCCCTATGTACTGAAGCTTAGGAGGTATCATTTGTTTCAAAACATTACTACATTCCACCTTCAAGATATATTTAGTACACTTATCTAGGGTTTCTTTTATTTTCTCATATTTTCTTGACTGATTTTTGGTATGATAGGATTTTAATTAGGGATTCCAAGAACTAGATATAAATATTCATCTTGTTAACATATTTTATAAATTAATGAAATTATGAATCATGGGTTTTTTAAATTCATTCAAGAAAAAGGATCATACATGAAATTTATCATATAATTGGGGAAATTCCTATAGCTTCACTATCAGGAATTTTATTCCTTCTGTTTTCTTTTTTAGAGCCATTTTATTTTTCTTTTTTAGTGTAACCAACAAGAACTAGGGGTTCCCAATTGTGTTGATAACTTTTCAAAATTCAACATTTACCAGATTCAAATTTTCAAATTCATCTAGTTTATCATTTTGAAAAGTTTTGGGTACTTTTTTAGTCTTTTGGTGTGTTTGGATTCCACTTTTGGTGGTCATATCCATTGTATTCTCCCTAGTATTTTCATTAGTTGTACTAGTTAGCTTACATTTTTTTCTTTTTCTAGGATCCATATCTAACTACCCCATGTCTATTTCCATGTTTTCCTTTCCTACATCAATTTTAATTTTATCATAATCATATTTATTGTTTTTTTCAAATCCCTCTATTCCTGATTAAATATAACCCACACCTCATGTCTGGAATTATATTACTCTATCATGGGTTGCAGTTTCAGTTGGAATTGTTTCATAGGATACTGGTGGGATCCAAGAGGGAATGTATCTCTACAGACACCCTGCTCTCTCCATAAAAAATATCACGTGGTTCCTATACACCTGATTGTTGATATATGAAAATGGTTCTTCTAAATTCTACATATTTGGACCATATCCAAAAAATTATTTATTCTCATGAGCTTGGGTGGGCATATAAATTTTGGGACACCAGGTCTGTGATTTCCCATACATGCCATAATGGTGACATTTCTACCTAAGGGTGTTGTGGGTATTATCATTGATGAAGTCTTTTTCTTGATCTCCATCTTCAAGAATTGAGTTTTTTTCCATCCTTGCAATGGTTCTCCTCTTAGAAAATTTATGTCAGGAGTTTTGTTCTAAGGTTTTGAAGATCTATTTGGGCTCATCGGCTTCTTTATCACTAAAGTAACCTCCAGCAGACGTTTCCCCCATGGTTGGGCTGTAAGTGGTGGGGATATTATAAAATTTATCCACTAGAATTAGGGGTGATATTGGTGATTTGGAATCTTCCTAAGAAAATATATAAACCTATCTGAGGCTTCTTGAAACAACTCACCATCATCCTATAGGAATCTAGTGATCTTGTTCCTTATATCAGATGTCAACCTTGAAGGATATTATTTTATTGTGAAATAATTATAAACATGATCCCAGGTGACAAAGATCTCTTCCAATAACTGTTGAAACCTTGTACTAGAATTTACCTTGAGGAAAATGAGAAAACATCTTTTTTTCTCTTCTTCACTTAGACCTATCAGTGGATTATGATGGACACTTCAAAAAATGGTATAACGAAGTGAAGCGATTATTTACAAAGAATACAATTGATGTTAAGAAACTTAGACAACATAGGCCATTTGATCTCATATTATTGGGACCTAGGTGAGAGTCTATTTCAGGATGGGTTGCTAGACACAGAATATAGAAGGAATTCTCCCAAACAGTGTGTCTTAACAATCTAATTTCCTAGTTGATTAATCATTCCAAGTTTGTTCAATTTCTTAGGTTGTGGATTATTCAATTTCTCATTCTCAAACTCATTGTTGACTTCTATTTTTATTTCCTTTTTATTATTTTTCATTTTTTTGGTGCAATTATATTTTAGGATTGGTAGGTTATATTATTTATTACTTACATGTAGTTTTCATTAAACAAGATTTCAGAATGTTTATTTAATTTTCATGGGATTTTTTAGATTTTTTATATTTTTATATTTTTTTTATTTTTATGTTATTTTATTGATATTGGTTTGATCACATGTGGCCTCAATAGAAACAGCGTCAAAATGTTCATACCAATCGACATTGAATGCACACAAAAATTAGAAAACTCATGTAGCTAGATACTAATTTGTACATTGGTATGATAGGTTTAAACTAGAGAGAGGGACAAAATTTGTTCTTGATGAACTAAAAAAAATAAAACGAAATAAAAATATATAAAAATAAAAAAAACAGTGGTGGTGATAAAGAAATTTTGTGGGAATGTGAAAGTGAGTGACTAAAGGCATATAAAATTGGTAGACATCAAGGTAGATAGACAACGTAAAATAAAAATAGTGGAAATTGTTAATGTATGAGTAAGGGAAGTCCATTGGCTGACATAAATATTGTTTTCCCTTGTTCAGACATTATAGTAAAATTATCTGGATCTGGTTGAATATAGCCGGAAAAATTTGTCATCTGATCAACTCGTTATAGAATAATCCCTATAGTTTTTAAACTATATAAGTCATTCCATCCACTACTGAGTAAAAATAGAGACCACTAACTTCAAATTGTGGGTTTAACTTATTGATTATCTCTCTCTTGAGATTGATTCACTTTTCTATAGAGTCATCAAATTAAGAATAGTTTGAATAAGGATTTGATCAAGATCAGTTTTCAATAATTATGTATGTTTTTAGAAAATAATTTTTTTGAAAATATATGAGAGAGAGATGGACTATTTAGTTGTATAATGCATGCATAAATTAAGGAAGAAAAAAATTAAACAACTCATCCGATTTTCACCAAGAAGATATTATTCAAGCATAGTTTAGTTAAAATAATTAATATATCTAAATATGTTGAACTTATTATTGATTATTTTTTATGAAATATAGGGTGAAGAAGAAAAGTATCAAGTCTCCCTGCATGATCTCCAGATGCTTTGAAGTGAAACTCACTACTTCTTTCTCGATGGTGGTGAAGAGGTGTTCTTTAGAGGTGTGATCAAATATCTCTCCCCAGGGATTTTAAAATGGTATGGTGATCACCCTCTCATGTCTACACAACTCCTCAATCTCCATGTTTAATTTGAATCATTGTGTTGTGGATGTAGTGGACGAATCTGGATGTTGTGGTTGATGGAATGGAGTCGGTTGATGGTACTCAATGTGATGATCTCCTTTTTCATGTTATTATAATAGTGAGATCTCTGTCATATCTTCTATGTTGTTATGTCTCGAATTCAATAGAGCTACTCACCCTGTGAAAATCTATTGAATCCCACTAAATTCTTACCTGACCTCCACCTGGAATAATCACCATGATACATCTTCCCCATCTTTTACTGGAGTTGATGCTCTAACACTGAATAAATGTTTCCCTGCCAAGTGCAGTATGATCCCCTATAAATCAGATAATGAATAGAATAAAATTGAATTAAAAGACAATTAGAATTAAAAATAATATTTTCATTAAATGTTATTTAACAATAATTAATTAATATAATAAAATACTTAATTATTAAAAATATCTTATTACATAATTAAATTGTTACCTGCATAAATACTACAAATATTATATACCCAATATACATACTAGACTATTGAAATATATTTTAATATTACTTTATTATATGAATCATTTATTATTATTAATATATATATTATTATTATTGTTATTATATATACTGTATATTATGTATTATATTATAATAACATATATATAAAATGAAAAATTAAATAAAAAAAGAATTAAGGGGTGTAGTTTTGTGAGGAGAAGAATTAGGGGTCGTGGGTCGAAGATTATGGGTGATGGAATTTATGGAGACTAGTGGTGACATGCATAGGATGGATCAGCATACTCTATACTGGTGTAGGTCGAGAAGTAATGTCATAATGGTGTGGTGAGGGAAAGGAAAAAGAGAAGATTTTTGGTGGTGTAGTGATGCAGGGCACGACGGTATAATGTTCAGCTTAGAGCAGCGGAGGTTATTTTTTAGATCCTATGGTGTGACCACGGTGGAGTTTTGAGTTTGGCCTCAAATTCTAATCACATTAGGGGATGCATCTTAAACGGTTGATTTGAATGGATATTGGGTATTTTTCATGAAAATGATCTTCAGCATGTGGATTTTTTGATGAATTTGTATGTTATGGGTATTGTTGATTTGATCTCCATTCATGATTTAGTTCTTCTATTTCACGTGACATTGATTTAGATTTAGTTTGGGTAGGGATTTTTTGATTTAAAATTTAAATATTGAGGAGTGAGAAAATTATTAATGGAGAGATTTATTTCAACATTAATGGAGGATTTTCTTCCAACATTAATGAAGATTTATTCTTAATATTAATTAATGGAATAATGATTGATGTCCACATTAATTTGAGTTATGGGCTACGTGTATATATAATAATATGTAGTATCATGATATGATAGGTAGAGTCGGCAAGATGTATCCAATTCATGAGAGAATAAAGAATCGGTTTCCCCGTTTATGGAAACCGGTGCGAAATGTGGGTTAGAAAATATGTAGCCGTCAAGAGAGGAATTAGAAGGGGTTTTCTCATTTGTGGTAATTCATTCGAAGAGATGATAAAGAATAATGAAGCAGAGTAGATTAAGATGGTGATTATGGAATTTCAATGACAGTGAATGAAAGAATGTGGGCATAGATGATGAGGGTTTCATGAATCAAAAGACCTCTTGGTTGCAAAGATCAATCGACATGTCATGGTTGTGATGATCAGTGGTACAAAAAAAATGGTACGTTCATGGGTGTCATTTTTTGAGAGAAAAAACCTTCAGGTGCGTTGTAAAATTCCTTCATTCTATTGTTAAAAATCCATTGTGTGGTGATGTAAAATTACTTTGGGTGATAAATTCTTTTGGGTGAGAAAATGACTTCAGGTGAATCTTCACTGGTGTGTTTCTATAATGGCTTCTCCTGCATCACTGGGCTCCATGCCAACAATGGTATCAAAGGGATTGGTTGAAGTACCAGGTTACCAAGCATTGTTTGAGGTATTTGGTGGGGGAGTTTTGGGGGATGATTATTGACCTTCCTCATGTTAGGTGGCCTATCAGGCGTTCAAAATAATATCATCAGTAAATGATGGTTGTATCAATGATGGTTCTAGAATATAAAAAGTCTCCATGGCCATAGGTGTCATGTGGCGTGTTCCGTTCATTTTGTGACATTTTTCTCTTGGTGGAGTTGACCATCATATTTACCAATATCATGGAGATGAATGTTGATTATTTGAATTTTAAATAAAGGTAGAGAATTTTGGGATTTATTGATTTAAAAATTAAATTATTGAGGAGAGAGAAAATTATTAAGTGAGAGATTAATTTCAAAAATACTACAGGATATTTCCCCAACAATAATGGATAGTTATTATCAATATTAATTGACTAAATAATGAATTTTGGCCACATTAATTGTAGATATGGACTGGGATACTATATGAGAATATTCAATTGCATTTTTTTGAAGGTAGTGTCGACAAGATGTTTCTGGTTCATGAGAGAATAAACAACGGTTTTCCTCATTTGTGGTAACTGGTGTGAAATGTGATATGGAAAAGACATAGTTGTCAAGAGAGGACTGATAAGGTGTTCTCGTGTTTGTTTTTATTAATGCAATGAGATGATAATGATGAATGAAGTATAGGCGATGAATACAATGATGATGGTTTGTTAATGACGGTGAATGAAAGTGTGTGCATGTAGATGATGATAGTTCCATGTATAGAAAGTCATCATGGATGCGGAGATCAAGTGGTTTTTCCTGGTTGTGATGATTAGCATTACAAAAAAAAATTGTACGTTCTTGGGTGTCATGTGTTCAGAGAAAAGTTCTTCGAGTGCATTGTAAAAGGCATTCAGGAGTGTTGTTATAAATCCGTTGCATTGTGATGTAAAATTACTTCAGTTGATAAAATGCATTTAGGTGATATAAGGCCTTTAGGTGAATCTTCTCTAGTGTGTTTTTTCAATGGATTCTGCGGTGGTGTTGGGCTCTACCCCAATATTTTCTAGTGTTGATTTCTTATGCTACTGTTGAATCAATTTTACTGGCTAAAAGATGTTTTGTATACGATTATTATTAAGGCATTTATGGATTTAATGTTTTATTTTCTGTGGATTCTATGATCATTCTATGGTAGAGAAGCGGTGAGGAGTTTAACTAGAGATACATGGAATAAGGAGTGCTGAGAGGGAATGATGATGTCTATAGCATCAGGGACGTCTCTCACTGACCTGTGGCACAAATGTGTCCGTGTGACATTTTTTTCCTTGAATTGGTAATACTATTGGAGAGGCATCAGTGAGTGGTGAATGTGTCGGACTGTGTCAGTGAGACATGTCACTGATATAGAACGAGGATATCTATAAGTTGGGGTCAGTAACATAACAGATATGGGTATGGAAGAAGGTGATGGTGGTGTCGGTACGACATGAGGGGGGAGGGAAGTAATGGGTGGTCTCATTGACTAATTTGAGTCACCAAAAAGAGATCTCGGTGAGTCAGGAGAAAGTGGGGGGGGGGACTGTGTCAATAGGTTGGCAGAGGTGTGTTTATCCGTTATGTAAGAAATGATTGCAAAGGGTGTATTAGAGACTTGAGTCACCAATAGGTGGTGCCTGTAACTCAAGTGAGTCACTGATAGGTGGTGTCACTGACTCAAGTCACCGATATAGTAGAATATAACCACAAACCCAATAAAAATAAATTAATAATTTAATATAGCTAATATAAATAAATTAATTAAAAAAACTAAAATAAAATTACAAGTTTAGAAAATTTAGTAACAGAATGAAATAAAACTAACTACAACATGCAATTTACAATTTATTCATAATTAATTAAAAAGACAATAATTAAATAGGTTCCACACTTTAATTAATAAAAAAATTAAACATTTAACCATTTATTGAAATTAACAAATTAAATTAAAATTAATTATTAAAAAAATAAAATAATTGATTAAAATTATTAAAATTATTTCAATTATTTAAATAATTAAAAACTAAAGTGCATTATTTGTTTATTAATAAAGTAATTAAATACATTATAGAATTAATAAACTATTTATATTAAAAAATAAAATAATTGAAGGAATGAATGAATAAAATTAATAAAAAAATTAATTTAAAAAAATTATAAATAATTAAAGAATATTTCAAAAATAAGAATATTTTATTTTAGAAATATTTAAAAGGACAGAAATAATAACTAAAGTGCATTATTTACAAGAAAATTATTATTTTACAAATTATGAACCAAAACACACCAATTATTAAATATTGATTAATATAAATCATTTTGACATTTAAAATATACTAAAAAAATATAAAAAATGTGGAAAAAAATATTAAAATTAAGACACATCAAATACGTATCTTCAATTGGACTCTATATATAAGAATCATTGAGTTCAAGAATAACTATATCCTATATCAAACAAGAGTGAAGACATATTAATACCTTTTTCAACTATGATACCTGGAAAAAACTGTGAATTATATCAGAATATTATTTAGATTCCAATATATAAGCTACCACCAGAAATTGTTTAATGATTTCAAATAGAGCAACAAACCATGGGGACAATTTTTTTGTTTCCTGAGCTATATGTCCCTTAATAATGGAATCACATTCAAAAGTCTAGAATCTCTGTCAATAAATCTCATGATTTATCATCATTGAAATTTTTAAAACCTCTAAAAATTGAGTTAAAATCATAGGTTTATATATCAACTATACTTTAGAAACCATATATTTCACTAAAAAACTCATACAAGGGACAACTCACCCCTATATTCCCCCACACAATATTTACAAGCAAGTATTATCATGCCATGCCTCAAATGGTTCTATACAGATTGGTGAATAAAAACTATTGTTCTCTAGAAATCTAACCAATGGATCACAACATTCCAAATATCATTCGAAATATAGAACCCAAACAAAATGGATAACCACTAAGACCATAATAATATGATTTTTTCCAATATACATAAGGATGTTAGACAAAAATTATCTTCAGTTTTTTCCATATAGGATTCATGATTCCCCTCTATAATCATGATTTTAATTGAGGATCCAATCCCAAAACAATAGTCTTTGTACCTCCATGAAGACTAACAATGTCCTTTAAATAAATAATTCTTGTCTTATCAAATGAAAATATTTATTAAATTTTTAATATGTTCTCTATTATCATTAAGTGAACTAGTATAACCCAAACAACATTATGCTTCAGTGGTGACATAGAAAACCCAATCATGAAGTTTACATAATGTTCTATTACATCAATGTCTAAACTAGAAGAGGCTATTACAATTATTTTATTCATGGGCGATCATCCTTCACCCATTGATAAAAAAATACAAAACATATTATTCCACATAATTCATCATTCTTGACATCCAATAGGAGAATGGTATATTAGCATACTTCTTAGTTTATCTTTCATTTATTTCATAGCATGAATGGTGATAAGATATTCAAACACCACTCTTAATTTCTATATAATGAATTTTTTATCCATTTAAACAAAGGAATGAATATGTTTTAGTAGAATAATCCTCATGAATCTACCCATATATAGGAAATCTAATATTCTCTTGAAATTATCATTAAAATGATGTCATTTTTAACATACGTAAAACAACCTGACCCGAATCTTCGGGTTTTATCCAAAATCCCATGTGACCTCATGAGCATCGCCCAATACACAAGAGGCTATTGACTAACAACAAGGACATGAGTTAATAAGTTTGGATAAAATACCCTCAAAATCATGTTATAAGATCAATAATCGTAAATAAAAAATATAATAAATAATAAGAGTAAATATGAGGAAAATTAAAGGTGACCAACATACAATACATATAAAGAAGCTCTTGTAAGTGGAAAGCATGTATAAATGAAAAAAAGACGATAATGTATAAAAAATGTGGATACTATAGATTCCATCTTAGTCTACTACTTTCTCCAATCTTCCCTACTCAAATATTCAATATAAGTTTCTTTCCCATCACTAGTTTCCTTGTGCAGTCTATTAGCACATCAAAATTCCCAAGTTGGGTGTTAGTAAAAGACTAAGTAGGACCACACAAATGTTTCCTTAACATTTTATTATCAATTATATATGTGTTTTCCATAATAAAATAATGTATAATAATAATAACACACAATTAAAACTGGGTAGTCATGTGCTAACCAAGAAACACAAACCCCTGGTTGTACCTGTTTCATCTCCATTCCATAAATGTATCTTATGTCATTAAGAATCCAGATCCACCCCAATGGATGTTTTGAGTCACTTTAAATAATCATGGAAATGACTGAAAGAAACCTACCTAGAATCCATAATGAATTGGGTAATTATCATAATCTATACGCCATCAGCTATCCATAACATACCTAGAATCTACAAGGCATCAAGTGGCATCCATCTACTCATAATCCCGAAGGCATAAAGTAAATTCTAGGTTACAAGTTTATCATGTTGTGTTATAATCATTGCCACACACCATATATTCACTCCATAAGAAGTAATAATAAAACAATGACCTCCTATCAAAAACACACATAGCAATCCTCAAAAGGAAAACATGACAGGTCATAGTATGATAACAATAATAGCAGACATCATGAGATATGTTTCATCACTATATACATCAACATTTGAATCACGATTCATCGTATAAAAAAACTATCAAAATAATATAATTGAATAAAATAATACAAAATCGGGGTCTACACACATATAGCACATCATCATAATAAGGGTAGCAATATAATACATGTCATCAGCATTGAACAAGAATAATAAGCCAAAGGGTACTCTGGGAAAAAAGTGTCACATAATGTTCTCAGTGCTATACACACACCCACATCTGATCATAATCTAACACGGGCATTAAATAAGTGTATGTATAAATAAAATATGAAAAAATGTATAAATGAGATCACAATATGTGAATAAAATCTTACGTCAAAAGTTGTTAACATGAATGGAAAAGTTTGTTGAAGGTTTCATTGCCTCAAACACTTCCGCACACCATCCAAAAAATAATTGCATACCTAGGATTCCTAAAATAAAAACCATATATTTTATTTCAAAAATATTAAAAATATATCATGCGATACAACTTTCTCTCTCCTGTCTAATACCAAAATTATCATATTAGAACAATTCATGTACTCACAATATCAATTTTAATAATAATTATAATACCATATTTGTTAATTTATATCTCATAATTATTTCATGAAAACATGTGGTATGCCCAAATAATTAATCATAATTAAAACAATAAAAAGTATCCATTTATAATTATAACATAATAATATCTTATTTTACTTTGATAATTCTCTTTTATTATCTTCAGATAGTCTTACTCAATTATACTTTGACAATGTTTTTAATTATAATTTGAAAATTCTTGAAAATTGTCTTTTTTTAAATAGAAAAAAAATCATTTGATAATTTTCCCCAATTATAATTGTTAATATTTCATAATAATTGATTGATAATTTCCAATAATTATCATTCTTAATATTTGAGAGATTATCATTTCATAATTTTCCATAATTATAATTTTTAAAATTTTCCAATTACTATTCAAAAATTTTCCATAAAAAGTGAAAACTCATATTGAACATACCTTGATGCCTCAAAAAAATCCATGGTATTTAGGTTATTCATGTCGATGCAATCAAAATGATGTAGACAGTGAATATGTAAGATCAATATTGAAGAATATATTGAGGTTTTATGGTGTAGAATTAATTACAAGAAAAAAATGAAAAAGGGATATGAGGGGGAGAGACTGAGAGGGGTGTTGGATGAGGGGAATTATTCTACCTATGCGCTGCACCTCCAATATATATATATATATATATATATAATTTTAAAATCCCCATTATCAATTTCTTCTCTCACTTAATCCACTTCATGCATACACTTTAATATTTATCAATTATTACTGTGTGAAGTTCCCTCATGGTGTCTTACATCAATTATCATTTATTTCCAATTTAAATTTCATTAAATATATTCATTCATTTATTACAAAATGTTTTTATTTTTCTCCCTTAATTAAAGTATCACCCATGTGTTTCTTTAGGGTTTTATTTCAAAATTATGAATTTTAAAAAATTTATTCATCCATTAAAAAAATTAAAAAATCTCATATATATATATACAGATAATATTAATACACATATAGACACATTAATTTTTAAGAAAACAATTATTCCTGAGAATAAAAATAATAATAATAGTATTAATAAAAACATAAATATTTAATATTGTTAGAAAATATATCATATCATTTCAATCATTAGTAGATTAAATATGACTTCCACTAAAAATGAATAGTTAATAAATGAATTTTATTAACCACAAGGTTGCATTTATTTGTCACAAGGAAAACATTCATTCATAATAAATTTATCGTCAATAAATATACACACATGGCGAAAGGACTCTCATTAATTATGTGAAATAAATTACTCATGTAATTTTTATTTAAATTTCTTTATCATAAATAATAATAATAGAATAATTATTACTCTAAAGTGAGATATAATAAAAAATCTAACACATACAAAGTTATGTCCAGGAAATGATAATCACCTCATTACAGATCCCATAGTTGTATTACATTTTTCATATGATAAACTATTTGAGAGATATTAATTATTTATTGATTGAAAAATGATTAATTAAATAAGAAAATATTACTACTGTGGTATTGCATGGAATGTTCTCAAAAAAATGATAAGCTTAAAATTTATACATTGACTAGGGTAAAATCCTTGTTCTATAATTAACTGGGCTCACATATTTTACATAAGATGTATCATTTGGTAGATATTAAATTGTTTATAAAATATGATATAACAAAAATTATTAAATAAGATTTTTTCTCATGAGATATATCCAATGTATGATGCATAAAAATTTTATACCCTACCTTTGGTAAACACCACATTTCATACCAAATGGTGTGGTCACATTTCCCATATGGTGTACTATTTTAGAGAAATTCATTTTTTAATAAATTTTGTGTGCGTAGGATAATATATTTTAACATTTTTTCGTATTTTTTGAGGAATTATATGCCTCTGACTCCTGAACCAATATAGTTTCTAACTCCAAAATTATTTTATGGAAGATTCCAATGTGCTAACTATTCTTTTAACCTGAGAAAATCCTTTAATATGTTTATTATGTAATTTAAACTAATTAATTGTTTTTTCACATAATACACTAAATATTTATCAATAAGATGGTTGTTATTATATGTGTAAAAAATATTATATTATAATTATCCCCCTCTTCCGACTTCTTATCCCAGAGAAGTATCATTAACAGTCATTATCGTATAACTCAGGTCACTATGGTCAAACATCAGACCCACGCTCCCACTTCTCTTCCTAGATAAGTCCATGATGCTTCTAAATCTAGACTAGTAGTACATTATACACTATCAACTGATTATAGCTTTGATATATAATCTACAACAGACTCTCCACATAATATGGGTCAGTCTCCAGCTCAATGTCCTCAAAATAAATAAAATGTGATGCATTGGGTATAGAACTATGAGGTTGTGATAGATGGGAAAACATCAAGAATACCTTGATAGAGACTTGGGAGGTCTAGATGATATGTCATTTCCCCTATTCAGTCAGTGATCCGTAATGATCTAACAATACATGGTTCTAGTTTGTCTTATTTTCATAAATTTCTCTTCCCCAACCTAGGAGTAACTCACAATTAAACCGGATCACACATAGCTTACTATAAGTGTCTCCACCCTTGTTTGGAAAAATATATTTTTCTTCTTTGAGTTGGGATCAACCAATTCACAAATAGATGCACTACCTTTTATTCATCCTAAACCAAATCAGGCCCACAACTACTACCTCACTGTCCTCATTCTAACAAGAAATGATCAACATTGTATCTCCTAAAGAGACTCCTAATGAATCATTTGATTTATAGCAGGATAAATTTTATTTAATGGAAACTTAATGAAGTATCGGTGATCCTCCCATGCTCCTCCTTGGTCTAGGATGCAATCTCGAAGAATATCCTCCACTATTTGTTTCATCCACTCAGACAATCTTTCATTCCTCGGGATGGTATGTCGTGCTCAATATAGACCGATTCCATAAGGGGTTTCACATGCCCATACAAATTTATGATGTAAAATTGGAATCTATATCAAAAACAATTCTCAAACAGACACTTTGAAGGTGAAAAATCTCTCATACCAATATCATACACATATCCTCTACTGAGTGAGTCTCCTAGACCAATAAAAAGTTACTATAATTATTAAAATGATCGACAATATCTCAGAATAAGTCATGACTCCTTAGGGTCCAAGGTAACCCCTCCATAACATCCATCATGAAATATTTCATCTTCCACATATGTATCAACAGTGGCATCAATGACCTGCCACGAAAATTGTGTTAAGCCATTATCATATGATAGGTGGGGCATCAGGAGAAAAAACTAAAAGTGTTCAAATGGGATTTGGTGCCCTAATTCTGGTGTGATCACACCCATGGGTTTTGCACTAGTACTCCCAAGGATGTCACCCATCCTAGTACTACTGTCTCCCAAACATGATTTACTGACAACTTCAAATGAAAACTCAAAATTGAATGTCTCTATATTGTAAACATAGTACCTCTTCCTTAGATTCAGTCCCATCTATATGATGTTATGGTGAAGGATCATGTGGCCTATGTAAACAAAGAATCTCTGACTGAAGATATATTGTCTTCATCAATTTATATCATAAACCATTGCATTTATCTCTAAGTCATGAGTATGGATGTTACTATCATGGGGGCATAGCTGGAAATACCCCTAAGAAACTACCTGTAGTTCTTTCATTAGAATTATTTCTCATAAAAATGGAAGATGTATCATATTACACTGCATAACCAATCCCAGGATTAGGGAGTGTTTTTACTGGAGATATAATGAACCATTACGTTAGTTCAATAAAAGCCTCATCACATTGGTTTTATCACTCGAACTTCACTCCATTCATCATAAGGGTTGTAAAGGGTGTTGAAAATTAAAAAAATTCATGGATAAACAATTATTAATATCCTACTAAACCCAGTATTCTTATAATATCAACCTCATGGTCCATGTCAAGGACAACTAACTCAGTTCACTATGTGTATAGATATATAGGTCTTAGGCTCCACATGTCATAGTAAAATCACCTCTTACAACCATAAGTCATACTTATATATATTTTCATAAATCAAATTTGATTGAATAATACTCAAGACTATCTCTAGGTTCCTCACACTTGTCTATGGTGTGAGCATGTAGAAGAGGTTTTTGATTTCGATGAACACCATGATGAACGGGCCTAGTCACAGAAGGAAGGGTCTTGTTTATTAGGTTCATGAACATAGTCGGCATGTTTCTCAACCCGAAAAACATTACCATGTACTCATACATTATATACCATCTTAAATACATGGGTTTCAGAATATCCCCTATCTAACTCAAAACTGGTGGTATCCCAATCTAAGATCAGTCTTGGATAACTAATGGGATCCCCTTATCAGATTGAAAATATCATCGATATGGGGAGATGAATATTATTTCTTTACCATCACCAGGACTATCTTCTTGTAATCAAATCATAGATTATGGATACTGTCTCCCTTCTTTGAAAATAATATAGGCGAACCCCATAATGATATACATGGCTTTATAAATCCCTCTTATCTCCATGTTATCTAGGTAAACATTTAGATCCTTTTTCTTAGTTGGCTCTATACGAGACATGGTATCAAAATGGTAGTGGTCCCAACATTGTCTCCATCTTCTCCTAATATGTTAGTCCTTTAGATTATCTACTCGGTCAAAAATATTAAAAATCAATCTTCATCATCACAAGATCCTCTGATGCTTTGGAAGGATTAAGAACAATGGGGTTGAAAATCATGGAATATTCATCCCCAGTTTTTAATTCCATTAGCCAGGATTGACACTAAGTGAATTATTTTTGTGTGAACTAGTCCTGTTGCCTATACGAAATAATTGTTGTGGGATAAATCTCAACATCATTCTTATACACATCTGGTGGGAATGCTAAAACCTCCTTCTATAATGATGTATTTCAAACTTCTTCCTAGTTAGTTCTAGATGTGAAAGTCAAGGTTAGATCTTCTGTAATGTAAAGTAACACAGATATAAAATGAAAAAAATCATTAGGATGGACCCTAACTAGTCAATGAAATCACACTATGTTTCTATTAACCAACCTATGGGATGAAAAAAGTATTTCATATGACTCTACCATCATCCCATGGTATAACCCTCCTTCCACTGACCCTTGTCTCTTTCCTTACATGTGATTCAAAGTGATCATATAAATAACAACACAAAAAATTGATCTGTTTAACTAATTAATTTCGACAAAGATATATATCACAACATGACACCTTATATATATCACCCAAGAGAAAGAATACCGAAATGATATAAAAAATCAAATCATTTAATTAATGAAATATTATATTTCACAACAACATGTATATACATGGAATACGAACCTACATGACTAATCATAATGCCTAACGATACGTCAAATATCCAAAATCTCATATCAAAACCATGTCTATCACTCTATGTGAGTTTAATCAATAATAACAATAGAACATAAGTTCCCCATTTTATGGAAACACAGAGGTCCACTATAAAGTGCTGGTTGGGCACTAATATAGTTTCCATGACTAAGTACCAACCACCCTAAGTCCATTATACCCTATCCAAATCCAAAACAAGATCAGAATCAAGTTAGTTAGACCTAAACCCCATTTTATACAATTTTATAAAATCCTGACCCAAATCATTGGGTCAGAGCCCTATTTCCATGTAACCTCATGCGTGTCTTCCCATATGTAAGAGGCTTCCGACTATAAGTGAAGGTCTGAATATATCGGTGTGTAGATTTTACCCTCAATATCATGTCATAGGATTAATAATCAACAACAAACTATATAATAAATAATGAGGGTAAACGTGCTGAAAAGTATAGATGACATACATGTAATACAGATAATGAATCTCTTGTATGTGGAAATCATTTCCAAAAGAAATAAAATAGATAAGGTAAAAATAATAGTGGATCTTCTAGAGTTCATCATGGTCTTCTACAAGCTTCGTGCTCATCTACTTTGCTATCCACTATAGGTCCCATTTTCCTTCGCGATATTCCTCATGATAACTACATGAGCATTAAAATTCCTATGTATGGTGTGAGTAAAAGCTTCATCAAGACACTACCAATGATTCATTAACCAGGTATACTCAAGTATACAAGTCAATTCCATAATGTAGTAATGCAAAACAATAACTACACACAATCAAAACTGAGTGGTAGTGTGTCAACCAAGTATTCACAAACCCCGTACTGTACCTACTTCAGTTCCATGCAAAAAATGTATTGTATGCCGATAAGTATCCAAAACCATATATAAGGATATTGGTGATTCAATAAGAATACAGAAGGAATTGAGTGAAAATACCCTACATAGAATACACAATTCATCCGGTAATACTGGGAATCCATAAGGCATCGAGTATCTGTAACTAACCTAGAGTCCACAAGTCATCGAGTAACAATCAAAATCCATAAGGAATGATGTGTCTACCAACTACTTAGAAACAACAAGGCATCAAGTAGATTCCATGTTTCAAGGTTATCATGTTTTATTATCGTTACTGTCACACATCATGCATGCACCCCACAAGGAATAATCATACCATAGAGTCCACCTGCCAGGTTTAATCCTACCAATAACCCAAAGGAAAACATAACCAGCCATATCATGATATCAACTATTGCACACACCATGAGAAATAAAGCATCATCATATATACATCAACATTTCCATTAAACATCATCAAAGAATCAAGCTATCACATCAATATCATGGAATAAAATCATACCATATCATGGGATACACACACATATCACATCATCATGTGTAATTTAGTGTAATAATATATGTAATAAAAATAAAATATGAATAATAAGCTATAAGGTTCTAAGGGGAAAAAGTGTCCCATAATTTTCTCAAGGACACACACACACCCACATCAGATCATAATCTACCACGATCATAAAAAATTTTTATCCATAAATACAATTTGAAAAAAATTTAATTGATATTCCAAGAGTTAATGAACTTCCTACCTCAAATTCCATCAACAATAATGGAAACTTCCATCAATGGTGTCATCACCCAAACCATGTTCGCACACAAACATGAAAAACAATTCCATTCCTGGGATTCTTAAAAATAGAACCATATATTTTATTTTAAAATTAAATAAAATATAACATGTGATAAAACAATCTCTCTCCTAGACAATTCTGAAATTATAATATTATACCTATTCATTTGCTCGCAATATTCACTTCAAGAATAATTATATAACCATGTTCTATAATTTATATCTCTAAATTATTCCAAGAATACATGTAGCATGCCCAAATACTTATTCTTTATTAAGACCATATAATTTATAAAAATTTTCTTATCATATAATAAAATATTATTTTCATTTGATAATTTGATATTATTATATTTATATATTATTACTCAATTATCCTTTGATAGATTGTTGTAAGTATAATTTGATTATAATTGACACATTTTATTTTTTTAAAAAACCATAATTATCATTTGGAAATTTTCCGTATTTATAATTGTTAATATTTCACAATTATCATTTCATAATTTACAATAAATATCATTGAGAAAAAAATTTCAATTAATTTTTTATAATTTTCAATAATAATAATTTTTAATTTTTCACAATTTACAATCGATAATTTTCCGCAAACAAAGTGAAAATTCGAATTGAATGTAACTTGTTTCCTTCAAAAATTCATTCTATTTATGGTCTTCATATCGATAAGTGTCAACATAGAACAAATGAAATCATTTTC
Organism: Viscum album; assembly: GCA_963277665.1. NCBI lineage: Eukaryota > Viridiplantae > Streptophyta > Magnoliopsida > Santalales > Viscaceae > Viscum > Viscum album. The sequence goes on from OY728148.1 coordinate 2,019,012,592, forward strand.
AAATAATATAGAGAGGCTTGAATTTAGAGAAAAAATGAAATAAAATAAAATAAAAATGAAGACGATAAATGTGGGGGAGAGCATGAGAGGTGTAGGGGATGAGTGGAATTCTACTCCTTATTCACTTAACCTCTATAGTATATATATAGATATATATTTAAAACACCCATTATCAATTTCATCTCTCACCGCAACTAATACACACATAAACCATAATATGTCTCATATTTGTTTCCTACACACCACACTAGTGGTGTCTTAAATCAATTATTATTTAATTTTTATTTTTATTTCATTAAATTTATTCATTCATTTATTACATAACCTATTTTATTTTTCACTTTAATTCAAGAATCAATCATGGGTTTCTATAGTGACTTATTTCAAAATTCCCAATTTAAAAACATGTATTCAACCCTTAATTAAATTAAAAAGTAATAAAAATATACACATATAAATATGCATACATAATATATATATATACAATCACACATTAATTTTCCACACACAAACATTATACTTGAAATTAATAATAATAACAATAAAAATATTTATTATTATTATTATTATTATTATTATTTCACATTGTATTTTCATAATTAAAAAAATATAATATGACTTCTATTAAAAAAATAATAGTTAATATATCATTTTTATCAACCACAGAATTGCATTTATTTATCATAAGTAGTAATATCACTGTTATTACTTTGATCATGAATAAATATACACACATTGAGAAATTATGCTCATTAATTTAGTGAAATAAACTAAAAAATTAATAATAATTTAAATTTCTTTGACATAAATAATAATAATAATATAATATTATTATTATTACACTTATGTTTGATCTGATAAAACGTCATACTTTTATAAACTTTGTGTCTTGTATAGGATATACCCGCATTCTAGACCCAATAGCAGTCTTAGATATCTCATAGGATGCGTTGTTGGCGATATATTAATTATTTATTAATTAAAAATGTATTAATTAAATAATAAAATTTTAAACTGTTTTTATCATGTGTGATGTTCCCAAACACCTGAAGCACATAAAACCTATACCTCATCTAGGGTAATTACCTTGTTCTAGACCTAACAATGGTCTTATATTTTTCATAACATTCACCTTTTAGGGAATGTTAAATTATTTTTAAAAAATAATATAATATTATTTTTTAAATAAATTACATTTACGAGTGTGATGTCCAAACATCCGATAATTAAAAATTTTATACCCCCACTAGGGTAAACATTGTATCATATAGGTAACTATTTTCTCAAATATCCCATAAGATGCATCATTTTGGAGTTATTTATTTATTTTTAATAAATTTTGAACATGTAATATAATATATTTAATATATTCAATTATTCTTCCTTTAGAATTTATGGGCCCCAGATTCTCACACCAACATAGTTTATGACTCCAAAAATATTCAATTGAAGATTCCAAGGTTTTAACATGGTGTTTACTCTCACGCAAACCCTTTAAGAAATTTATTAAGTTATTTTTGATGATTAATTGTTTTTAATACGAAACATATTATTTTTAAATAATATGTTTTTAATTATCTTGATAAAAACAAGGATATTACATTACTTCACTGACATCGATGAAAATATAAGGATGGTATAAAACACACCATTAGTCCTCTCCAATACCCCATTTGAATGTTCATCAATAAGATCGTAAGATACCTGGAATTCCAATATTCCTTTTCTATTTGGGTTATAGTTTTCATACTCAATGAATCTATCATCACTATACAGTATAATACTAAAAAATAGATATTGGTTTTGATGGTTTTAATATATTATACACACATATGTTGTCATAGCTAGATGTCATGTTATGAGAAAATATACTTCAATCTTTTTTTTATTCATATATACCAAGAATTTCCTTTTAAAAATGTTACTCCTCTATATATTTATATCATAAACAAGATATAAAATATCCGTGTAATGAATATGGTATTTCTTCTTATGAATCCTCCACAACCAATACTCATTTCCCAAACATTTCTTACCCTACACTAGGAAAAAACACTAACAAAATCATGATATATTACAATACAATTAATACATGACTTTTGAATTGAGATAATCCGAACCAATACATATCATCGTATCTTATAATATTTCATAAATACCACATGGTGCTTAACATTCTAATCAAAATATACACCTTTTATATTAACATTTATCAAAATATATTAAAATTATTAAAGGGCGTGAATGAATTTTTTTTAATATCTAAATATCCCCATAAAATGTAATGCCCCGACCCAAGTTACCCAGAGTCGGTGCATTATTACATAACATTGGCATGATCACAAGAAAGATCAAATCTCGAAAGACCAATTGGTTTAGTAGCCTTGGAAACACTAGATATATTCGTAAGTTTTACATTACATCATAAAATGAAAAACTACTACAACAACATAATGTCTCCATAATCCACACTCATATCCCCACATAATATCCCTGCAGGTCATTCATAATTTACTTCTTCACTTCCTGGGAAAAAATGAAACATAGAAAAGGGGTGAGCTCAAACGCCCAGTAAGGATAACAATATAGCGGAAACTTTCATAAATAAGAATAAACATTTAAGGCAATGTATACTAAAACAACAGCCTTTCAAACTTGAACTTTCAACATTGTATGGCATAAATAAAATGAAATAATTCCATTTACTCATTCACATGGATATTCTACTAATCGAATAATCACATGCAAAATCACTAACCACTTTTATAATGTTGGAATGCATAATGATAGACTATCATAACCACATAGCCAAGGCCTCGTGCCAAGACTACAAATAAGATTTTGTCAAGGCCTTGTGCCAAGACACTAGTTTGTCTCATGAGACCTACCGATGCATCGATGAGCTATAGCGGGCTCCACCCATCACATATTAAGTCCAATGCATTCCCATATGAAAAGGTTTAAACATGACATAAACATTCTTATTAAAACTAGCATATGAAATGTCAATAATTTCACCATAAACTATGAATGGTATAAAAATAGCACATCCATAGTCAAACATATCACAAAACCTTGAATACAATATATAAGTTTTGTATCATAATAAATCAACTTCAAATAAGCATAAAATCCATCAAAGGATGTTGACATAGATAAAATCAAAACTCTTTTTAGAGAAATATCTCTTTCTATTTTTGACATTATTTAAGAGCCATATAAAATAAAACATTTTCTTTGAAAAATATTCTTATAAGCTTTGTTTCCGACGCTTTCGCCGGGGCGCGCGCATCTGTCCGTCAGGCGGGGGGGGGGGACGCGCGGCATTGTTGCCCCGCATTCCCGCTTTCCAAAGGCGGGCGGCATTCGTTCTCCTTGATCGAAACGGGATGATGGGATGTCGGTTCTTCCTCCTGTGGATTCCTCCTCAGAACTCGTCACCTAGTCCGGGTCTCCCTTATAGATTTAATACGTAGTTCGTGAAACTCTTCCCAGTGCCATGTTTCCATGGGTTCCGGTTAATTACGCCGCTCCTGTCGGGACATTCCAGAGGGTCCAGTCAGGGCAACAACCTTCGGTCAGGGGAGTAGTCACGTTGAGACGTCAGTAGCGTGTCTGGATGCTGGGGTACCTGGCATGTCTGTCTGTTATCCTTGATCACAAGGCTTCTCAAGGGCGTGGAAGCCCGAGGCATCCCACATCGAGCGCGGGGAATTACATGTCATAGACACGTATCTGAGGTTTTCCTCAGCTTCCCGTGTTTAACACAGGGTATGCCGCGAGTTTAACGTCCAGCGGAGACGGATGAGGGTGATCAGAACGTCCCACAAAGACGGATCAGATTGGTGTACCGCGTGGAGACGGCTGTGGTCCCATAGAGACGGATCAGAACGCCCAATGGGGACGGATCCGGGGCTGTACACTCCCTATAGGAGAAAAGAGTGATGAATCGGGGTGTACACAGAGGACAGCGACCCGGAGATATGATGGGGCTTACACATGGAAAGTGGCCCAAGCGCCGCTAGGAGCAGCGATGAAGTGGATGGCATGACTCCCCCGGGATGTGGTGGCCCGGGTGAGAATCAGGATGGGTGATGGATTGATGAATGAAGTGGATGGGGATGAAATGGGACCATCGCAGGGGCGACGGTGAAGTTGGGCTTGAGCCTTGAGGAGGCTTCCTACGTATCCCTGTGGCAGGGAATCAAAGTCCGCGTAGTTTGGGATAGTGTCGATAAACCGACGTGGATCTGGACCTTGGCCCGATGGGAGTTGGGCTTGAACCTCTGGGAGGATTCCTACGTACCATGCCTTGACATGGATCAAAGTCCTCATAGTTCAAATGATACAGTTTAACGTCATGCAGGACGAAGATAGAACACGACGTGAATTGGGTAATGGGTGGGCTTGAACCTCGTGGAGGCTTCCTACGTACCATGCCTTGACATGGATCAAAGACCTCATAGTTCAAAAGGGAATGGGTCGCAGCGGCTTACCACTGGACCAGGATGGGACCCGACGTGAAATGACGGGTGGGTTGCGTCGGTAAACCAACGTGAAAGCGGACCTTGGTCCACCTTTGTTGGGCTTGAACCTCGTGGAGGCTTCCTACGTACCATGCCTTGACACGGATCAAAGTCCTCGTAGTTCGGATGGGATGGGTCACAATGGCTTACCACTGGACCGGGGTGCGGTTTAATGTCATGCCGGACAGGAGTGTGCAGTTTAACGTCATGTTGGACGCGGGTGTGACCCGACGTGAAAGTAGACTCGTGAGTCCACTGGTGGTGGGCTTGAACCTCGTGGAGGCTTCCTACGTACCATGCCTTGACACGGATCAAAGACCTCGTAGTTCAGGTGGGGATTTGTCGGCGAACCGACGTGAAAGTAGACCTTGGTCCACTATTGGTGGGCTTGAACCTCGTGGAGGCTTCCTATGTACCATGCCTTGACACGGATCAAAGTCCTCGTAGTTCGGATGATGCAGTTTAACGTCATGCGGGACGATAGTGAACCCTGACGTGAAAGTGGACCTTGGTCCACTGTTGGTGGGCTTGAACCTCGTGGAGGCTTCCTACGTACCATGCCTTGACATGGATCAAAGACCTCGTAGTTCAGGTTGTGTAGTTTAACGTCTTTGCTGGACGGGGGTATACAGTTTAACGTCGTGCTGGACGTGGGTGAAACTCGACGTGAATGAACGACCGAGCAACGTGGCTTGAACCTCATGGAGGCTTCCTACGTACCATGCCTTGACACGGATCAAAGTCCTCGTAGTTCGGATGATGCAGTTTAACGTCATGTTGGAAGCGGGTGTGACCCGACGTGAAAGTAGACTCGTGAGTCCACTGGTGGTGGGCTTGAACCTCGTGGAGGCTTCCTACGTACCATGCCTTGACACGGATCAAAGACCTCGTAGTTCAGGTGGGGATTTGTCGGCGAACCGACGTGAAAGTAGACCTTGGTCCACTATTGGTGGGCTTGAACCTCGTGGAGGCTTCCTACGTACCATGCCTTGACACGGATCAAAGTCCTCGTAGTTCGGATGATGCAGTTTAACGTCATGCGGGACGATAGTGAACCCTGACGTGAAAGTGGACCTTGGTCCACTGTTGGTGGGCTTGAACCTCGTGGAGGCTTCCTACGTACCATGCCTTGACATGGATCAAAGACCTCGTAGTTCAGGTTGTGTAGTTTAACGTCTTTGCTGGACGGGGGTATACAGTTTAACGTCGTGCTGGACGTGGGCGAAACTCGACGTGATTGAACGACCGAGCAACGTGGCTTGAACCTCATGGAGGCTTCCTACGTACCATGCCTTGACACGGATCAAAGTCCTTGTAGTTCGGATGGTTTTTTCAGGGTTGGTGCTCACTCTAAGCCCACGTGAGTCATGCTTGGTGTGAGAAACAAGAGGTCGCACGGACCTGACGATCACGTCGCGAAGGGTGCGTCCGTGAGAAGCGAAAAGGGGCTTACACGTTGGGCGGCCCATGGTGTTGGGACTTACTCCAGGATGGAGGCCCAGGGCGCGACAAAGCGCGGGAAAGATGGACCTTGGTCCGGCGATGGGAGGTGCCTCGTTCCCTATCACGTCCTCCACTGACCTTAGTAGTGGGGAAGTACCGAGATGCACGGGTGCAATCATCCGTACTGAAGGTTAGGGATTTACGCTCTGAGGCGACCCTTCCCCTGCGAACATACACCACTCCGTCAAGGAGGATCTCATTCCATGTGCGGAACAGTTCCATTCCCGTGGAGACGAGTGGTGTAATGAATGTTCGAGCTAGGGGGACCCTTCGTGAGGGAGACGAGGTTGGGTCACAGTTTAACGTCATGTGTTGAGGACGTGGTGCTTGGTAGTTTAACGTCCTGCAGCTCGGACGAGGTGGGTTCACTCCACACCCCTAGGGCTTACATAACCGGTACCCTCTGGTCCTTGGGGAAGGGGAGGTGTCGGTAAGGCCATGGTAAAAGGGGGTCGTGAGAGGAACCATCGAGGGGTCCACGTTAGCGTGGCTATGCGAAGAAGCAATATCCGTTAGCGTGCCTATGCGAAGAAGCATTAGGCGAAGCAACGCTACGGGAGGTGTTGTCCATGGGACTTTGAAATCACATCGTGCGAACCTGGAGGGTCGCACGGAAAGAGGAATCGCTAAGCAGAGGAGTGTGCTTTGCGAAGTGGGGTGCCTTGGCCTTAGCATGGGGCATAGGTGGAAGTGGGAGGTGCTTCGCGAAGTGGAACAGTGTTCGCGGAGCAATGCCTCACGAAGAAGGAGTGGTTCGCGAAGCAGGGTCCTGCCAAGCAATGTACTTCGCGATGCATAGTTATCCTGCCTTGGCATAGGGATTACTAGCATGGGTTGGGTGTTTCGCGAAGCACAAGTGCTCCGCGGCTGCCCGGGTTCCCTTGGGAATCCCCTTCCTTTGCAAAAGCCCTTGAGCTTCGCGAAGGGCATCCCTCTCGGAAGAGGGGCTCAAAACGAAACAAATCAGAGTCGTCTCGCGAAGTAGAAATACCTCGCGGAGCTCATGATTCCCGGGGCAAATCGTGCTTCGCGATTCGGGAGAGGAGAAGCCGAAGAGTCGGATTGTCCGTCCCGGGGACTCATGGGGAGTCGAGTATTTATAGAGAAGGGGCGCCGCGAAGCAGGGCTCGCGCGCCGCCTTCGGGGCTTCGCGGCGGCTCGCGAACGTCAAATGGGTGCGCGGAGGATTACCGCCTCTGGAGCTTCACGGCGCCTCGCGAACGTCAAACCGGTCCGTGGAGGATTACCGCCTCAGGGGCTTCGCGGGGCCGCCAAGGTTGGGGCGCTTCGCGGAGGGGCTTCGCGGCTGTGCTTCGCGAGGCAGCGCGCCGGCTGTCTTTTTCGTTCCTTCCTTTCGGGCCATATTTTTGGCGCCAACAAATGCCCCCCCTCAGACTTGGAGCCGCGGAGGGCGAAGGGTCGAAGTCTGAGGGACAATCGCCAAAAACTGTCGGTGGTTCGCGATGTGTCATCGCGAAGGGGGACCCGCGCTGCTCGCGGGGCCGCGGGTCCGGACGCGCCGCGATGCTCCGCGCGGGTGAGGCGCGTTGCGATGCTCTGGGGGTCGTCGCCTATAAATAGGGGGTCCGCGTTCTTTTGTATTTACGCGCCTTCCTTGTCCTTTTGTGCTCTCTATTTTGCGACGCTCCGCGTACTCCGCGACAGCACTCCGCGAATCGAGCTTCGCGGCGAACCGCGAGTCTCCGACTCCGCGTCCGTGCTAAGCGAACCTCTGTCTGCCTTGGCCAGACTTCGCGGCTTGGTCCCGCGACCGATCTTTGCGATCCGACTTCGCGGTCGAGCTTCGCGGCCGAGCTTCGCGATCCAGGGGGAAAAACTTTTCTGAGGGCCAAAATTAAAATGGCCCATCAAGAAGCTGCCTTGGGGGTCCTTGCAGACGCTGCTCGTCGTGATGAGATGGCCAACCGTCCAGGCCTGGGGGAAATGGTTCGGAGCCACTCGGACCACACTTCTCTGACAGATCTGCTGTCGGAAGGTCAGAAGGATTATCCACAGTGCAAAAAGCTGCCGTTGTACGGCTTCGGGCTGAGGGATGACGTCTTCATCCCTGAAGCGGGAAGGGATGAACCAGCTTGCTGGTTCAGGAGCACACCGTGCCAGCACCAATGGTTCAGGGCGGCCGATGGTCACGCGCGGGAGGATTTCACACCCGTCACCGCCGATTGCCTCTACAATCATGTGAACGACATCGACGGGAGGCCACTGCAACCGGAGACGTCCCCTCCTCTCTACCACACCATGCTGAAGGCGGCTCTGCAGGATCCGAAGAAGGGATGGTCCGATGAGTGGGACCTGCGCCAGGGCGGCAATTTTACCGACGACTGGGCCTGGGCCTACTGGGTAGGCGCCTCGTGCGAGGAGTTCGAGGCTGAGCTGAGGAGAGTGGGATTGTACGAGGCGGCATGGGCCTCCCAGTTCCACATTTACCAGCCAAAGCAGCTGATGCCGGAACTGCTGAGCAGATGGTCGTCCAGGACCAACACTTTTCATCTGCATCACGGGGAGGTGGGCATCAGCCTGTGGGATGTCCACCAGGTTTCTGGGGTCCCGATCTTGGGGGCCATGTACGACGAGTTCCTCCCCGTCATCAGTGCGTGGGGGGATGCTGAGCAAATGCCACGGCTCGCGTCAGCGCTGATGGCGCTTGTCCCCGGAGAGGACAAGGAGGCCGTGAGGGACGTCCACTTCAAGAGGTGGTTCAAGTGTTTCCTGAACTTTCCCGAGAATCGAGAGTTCCCTCCAAGGCCTCGAACTTGTCCGAGGGCAGCCCAGCGGGGCAAGGGGCACTCGTATTGGCGGGTTTTGGAGGACAGCCAATGGAAGACTTGGGGCTTCAGCGTCAGCACCGAACAACAGCCAATAGTCAGGCTGGCGGCGTTCATCGTGGCTCTCATCTGCGGGTGGATCCTGCCGGTGAGAGATACAAGCATGGGGGTACGGCCCAGCTCGTTCATCATGGCATCGATGCTGGCCATGGGGCAGCGGATCAACCTGGGGATCCCGATGCTTGCCAAACTATACAGAATGCTGCGGCGCATCAGCGAGGGCAAGAAGCCGCCAAGAATATGTGGGCCCTTCCACCTCCTGTATGGGTGGATCGCGGCGCATATCAGGGGGATTTACGAGTATCCAAACCCCATTTCGCCGCCGGGATCATACTTTCGCCCTTCCATTCTGAACGCAGTTGGGAGCTTCCCATTCAAACTGGCCGTTCCGATGGTGCTGAATAGGGTGCGGAGGGCGGACGAGTTCAACTTTCATCCCTTTCCACTGCCGACGGGGAGGCTTACTGATGATGGACGGGGAACGGAAGAGCATCGGGCTTACCTCCTGGCCTTCCGCGGTGGCGTTTTGGTGGCTCGGATAGATCGTGAGCCAATCTGTGAGCCGTACAACCCGCACCGTTTTGCGAGGCAGTTCCGGTGCCTCCAGCGGCTGACCCCGCAGGTATACTGGGAGGTGCGTCACGAGGAGCACCCGTGCGTGATGAGGCAGTTGTGGCTCATGTTCACGCGTGAGGATGGGAAGATGCAGATCACATTGCCTCCATCCACCGCCGCCTTCGGCTTAGTGAAGGAGTACGCCATCAGCTGGGAGGCTGCTTATCCCGGGGAGATGCTGAAGCAGCCAACGATCCGGGTTGGTGACGGTGGGCCTCCTTCATCTCGAGGTCGGGGTCGGAGGGCAGCTAGGGCCACCCGCGGCAGCGGGGCTGCCGTGGCAGAGAGACCCGCACCGGCCGAGGGTATGGCAGCAGCGGCGGATCCGGTGGTTCCGGGAGAGCAGGGTCATCCGGAGGGGCGGCCACCGAGGGGATTCCGTCGGATATCCACTCAGGCTCCGGGGAAGCGGCTGCGTCACATTGACATGGCAGAAGATGCTGTCTTTCCGGAAGCTTGGGACACCTGGGATGTCAACCGACAATTCCTCAGCCCATCTGAGATGTGGGCCCACCTGAATCGCCTCGGGATGAAACTGCCGGGCATAGGCCCAGTCCGGGCCGGATTCATGGTGTCTCCGGCGGAGGCGGAGCAATACTTGAACGAGCTGGAGGATTACATCCACTCCAGTGGTGCCCCTCGCCCCATGACAGACCGGGTGAGGGTACTGTTGAATCAGACGGTCCCTCCACAGCTATCGGCTGCCGATCTGAGGGAGCGCTTCCCCTTGCTGTAGGAATCAGGGGGCTCTTCTCGGGAGGATGAGGCTGGAGGAGGGAGCCCGCTGGAGGAGGGCGAGGTCGGAGACCGAAGCTCAGAATCTGACGACTCCGCGGAGGCCCTCGAGGTAGCATTCCGAACCTCTCTTCTTACGATCTTTTATTGAATCCCTACGGACTTCTCACCAATGTTTGGGTCATGCAGGAGGAACTTGTTCGTAGGCCTCGTTCTCGCTCCTTAGCGGGTGACGATGCAGGACCTTCAGAACCCGCGCCTATGGCTGCGTCCAGTTCTGCGTCCGGTGGGACCAGGGGGTCTGAGGTGGCTCCTCTGAAATTTCCAGACCTTCCAACAGTGCACGGGGGGCCTCGTCTCGGAGTCCCGTCAGTACCGGCCCAGGAGAAGCGCTCGGAAGTCGTCCTTCGTAAGTCTCCTCTACCGGTCTCCTCGTTGCCACATGTGGGCCATGTCGACTAACGTTTATGTCTCTTCCGTCATACAGTCCTCCGACTGGCATGGGCTGCTGCAGCGAGGCTGGTTGGGATGTCTGGCGGCGTCCCTCCCAGGGGCATGCCGGTGATGGTGACGATAGTCCCTTCAACTCCTCAAGCTGCGGCGCACACCATCACTGGCAGGACCGCCAGCAGGGTCATACCTGAAGTCATCGAGGTGGACTCCGAGGAAGAGGATCAACCGGTCAGTCCCAGTCCTGTCGCGCCTGTGCCGGCGTCAGGTGTTGTACCAAACTCAACACCAGATGCAGATCCCGCTGAGGAATTCCTGCAGGCATATCCCGTGTACGAGCCTGCCGACCGTGCGGATTGGGGCGAAACAGCCTCTGATGAGGAAGACAGCAGCATAGTCCGCCGCCGGCCGTGGAAGCTGATCACGCGCTTCATCAGGGACACTCCCCAGGCGCAATGGCTGGCCGAAATGGATAGGCTCCGCTCGCGGTTGCGCGAACTGTGTGCCGGGGGAGTGTATGCCCAACGCCCTCACGCGCTCATCCGAGACCTCATGGCTGAGAAGATCCGGGAGCATGATCGTGGGCTGAGCGGGGGATGGCAGCGGAGAAAGGCGACTAGCATCAGGAAGCTCCAGGAGGCTGAAGGCGAGTTCCAACAGATGCAGATCCGGGCCAATGAGCTTTCAGCCACTCTCGATGCACAGTCTGAGCTGGTCTTACGATTGAAGGCCCAGTTGGCGGAGGCTGAGGAGCATATGGAGCAGACTTCTGGAAGGATGGCTGTCGTCCAGGCCGAGGTGGAAAGGGCCCGGGCCAGGGTTGACGGATTACGCCCCGCCGCTGCTGAAGAGGAGCGGGAGTTAAATCAGCGGCAATAGGCTCTGAACGCCGCAAGTCAACGGGTGGCGGAGCTGCAATGCTCTTTTGACGAAGTCAACCCGTCCGTGGGGGAAGTCAACCCCCGAGTATTGTAGCGAACTCGAGAGAAACTTTTATTAACACTTTTCTGCTCCAACTCTTTCTTTCTCCTTCACAGCACGCACGATTTCCACTGTTGAATTGCCTTGTTGCATCCCTACAATGTTTTCGGGACGTTTGACGACAATTCCCTCAAACCAGTCCAGATTCCCGAAAGATGGGGAAGGCTTGATCGGAGGAGGAACTTCCAGGATAGCCGAATTACCGTTTCTCCAACGTGCTCTTATGCACGAACGGGGCAACACCAGGGGCGCTGAAGTCGGTTCAAACAGATGAAAATGGGAAGTGTGAATCACGTTGCCCAAATTCGGAACACTGTGGGGATGGCGTGACAATAAAGGACAACCGCTAACCGTGGCGGACAAACGGTATCCTTACTGTGTTAGCCTGAAATGGGGACAACAAATGAGCATCGACCGCTGACCATATCCGCAACGCGGGATTTTATCAATTTGTTGTCGATCAATCTTCCAGGACGTTGGCCCAGGACAGTTGGTGGACCATAGGTCAGACATCCATACTGTTAGGGGGTCCTTCCAGACATGACCAGTCTTCCGGAACGTTGGCCCAGGACGGTAGGTGAGCCGATGCGGTGCAAGACCAGGCCGTTAGGGGGTTCCTTCAGACATGAAAGAGGACGAGGGTCCGAATAAGAGACACGCAAAGCGCGGAACATGGAGTGGTGGTTTGTTCAAACAGAATCCAACACTTCGGTAGTTTCACCACCGTGGTGGGAGTACGCCAGATGGGCGCCTCAGTCTGATCATGGATCATTCCTTTTTGGGACAGGGCCTCTCTGGCGAGGGGATCTATCGCCTCCCAGTGGGATCTTGGGGCATCCTGAACTTGTTCAGGGAAAAATTGTAGCTACATAGTTCTCCCCGAGGGGTCAGGCCAGAGGGCTGGAAATGGGGAGGAACAGGATCTTGTGATTCCTGGGGCTGAACCCTAGGCGAAATGCCTGGGCGTCCCTACGTATCCTACGTGATGATGGGAATGAAGCCGCACGTAGTTCTGGAAGCGCAGTTTAACGTCGTACTGGACGAGGAGCAGCCTAACCGTGTTGGTACACATCCAGCCAAAACTACTAAGCCCACGTGAGTCGTGCTCGGTGTGGGAAACAAGCAGTAGTGGTGGGAATTTCCCAACGCAGAGAGGGGCAGGTTGGGGCAAAGGGATACTCGGCGACCACCGGCCCAATGACACTAACACGATCATTCATCACACCTAGATGCGCGAAGAGAAAGAGCCGAGTATGGTGGGGTTCCACTTGGACATGAGGGAGTGGAAACGTGTGAATCATGACTCTCGAGATTCGGATCACGATGGTGGCGGCGTGGCGATGTAGGACTACTGCTGACCATATTCGCAACACAGCATCCTGTCACGTTAGCCTGAAGTGGGGACAAACAAATGAGGGTCGACCGTTGACCATGTTCGAAACACGGGACCGTGTCAAAAATGTTGTCAAATATCCGTAGGGACCTTAGCTCGAAACAATTGTAGGGCCCTTAGGTCCAGCATTCATAGAGAGACCTTAAGCATAGTATCCACGTCGTCCGAGGGTCCTCTTGGATGTGGAAGAGGATGAGGATCCAAATAGTGAGCTCATGAAGCTTGGTCATGGGATGAGGGGAATATCCCTGTGAAAATCCCATGCTTCGGGCTTTCTGTCAAAACACATCTGAATACGTCAACGAAACGTATTAGAGAGGGAGCATATTCCTTTCCCTTGGGGAGATCTTAGTTTATGGTCACAGACTTCGGACCATGGATTGGAAAAAGGGATCAGGGGACGCGTGACATCACAACTTTACGTGAATGAGCTCGAGTCGAGGGACCGAACTCAAGGGTTAGGTTGGACCCGCGGGGAAGTACCCGGGCGCTCATACGTATCTCATAAGGATGAGAATCAAGCCATATGTAGTTCTGGACGTGACACGGTAGGATACCAGTGCCAGGGGAAAGGGGATGTGTGGACGTGGCCCTTGCACTAAAAGAAGCGGAATTTGATGTATCTTGTTTGTTCTTTAAGGTGAATTGTTTTTTTTTGTGAAGCGACAGGCCTAGAACTGTAGGTCGTGATGTCGCCACAAGAATCAATCCGTGATGGGCGTTGACAAATGGCATGGCGCGTGGCCAGTACCCAACGTGATGTCCTCTACAGTGAGGTTACCACAATGCGGTGTCGTTTTTCGTCGTGCGGCCAGGACGATAATGTCACAGTTTAGGGTCGTATGATAGGACCAAGCATGCATTTTATCGTCATGCAGCGCGGACGTAGCAGAGGCGATGCTAGGCGGGAAATGTGCGCAGTGTTACAAAACACAATTGACGGAGACATGATCCCACGTCAGATTGTACGCCATTTGGAGGGGGAAACCTTAGGCCGAGGGGCCTACATAGAGGTGAAACAGGGAGAGAGACTGGCTTCTTGAATGGGTTGTACCCGGAGACAGGGCGTCTGGGCGGTCCTACGTATCCCATGAGGATGGGAATCAAGTCGAACGTAGTCCCGAATAGATCTTAGTTTATGGTCTTAGAGCTCAGACCATGGGAGCCCCAAAGGGCGCCAGATTGCAGCTTTTTCCCCCTAGCATGCAAAGGTGCACTGAGGGATAGCGCCAAAAGTGTCGAGATTCCACCTGGACATGATGGGGTGGAAAATGATGTGAATCATGCAACCAACATTCAAGGACTGAAGGGGCTGGCGTGACGATAGGGGATTACTGCTGACCATGTTCACAACACAGCATCCTGTCGCGTTAGCCAGAAATGAGGACTAACAAAACGAGCATCAACCGCTGACCATATTCGCAACGCGGGATTTTATCGATTTGTTGTCCGTAACCCTAGAGGGCATTGGCCCGTATCGGTAGGAGAGCCCTTGGGCGTAGTATCCAGGCCGTTCTTGGGGGTCCCTCTGGGTGTGAAAAGACGATGGAAGTCCTAATAGAGGGGAACACGAAGCTTGACAAGTGGAAGGAACTTGATCAAGTTGGATCTGACACTCTTGGTGCTAGACTAGAGTGATCTTAATACATGGGTGAACCACTGCAGGGAGCCAAGGGACTCAACCTTGAGGGTGATCGAGAGATGGCAGATTCCCAGGGGAAGGGGGCATGGTGCCCAAAACCTTGTATCGTACCTACACACCCCCCCTACTGGAGAGGGATGGACCAAGTGGCCTAGGTGACCGGGAAATCAGGGGATCTCCAATAGGTGGGGCTGGACCCGAATCTTAGACATTCAGGTGGTCCTACGTATCCCATTAGGATGGGAATCAAGCCACACGTAGTTCTGAAAGGTGCCTTTTAACGTCATGCAGGACAGAAGGTCAGGAGGACTGAACCTCAGAATGGGGCGTGCATGGTGCAGCTATTGCAAACCCATCCTAAATGAGGACGTAGTCCCACACTACGCCACGCAGTCCTGTGATCAGGGTCCTGAAGGCAGGATTAGAGAGGTAAATTCGCTGAACTCAAACTGGGTTCGAAGACAAGGGGTCTTGAACGTAATGCCAGATGAGATTCTTAGTTTATGGTCTTAGAGCTCGGACCATGGGTGGTGACAATTCCCGAATAAGCACAGATGTCAACCCAATCCGTAAGCCCACGTGAGATAAACTCGGTGTGGGAAACAAGGGGGTATCCTCATCACAATACTTGGGGCATCCGTCAAAGGGGAGTCAGCAGAGAATTTCGAAGGACACCTTTGACGTAGCTTGTTTCTCGAACGCGCAAACGTGTACGAGGGAAAAGTACCAGGATTCCCGAGACTCTACTTGGACATGAGTAAGTGATGAAGGGTGTGAATTGTGTACCCGACATTTGGGCTTAATGGGTTGGCGTGGCGACAGAGGAAAACTGTTATCCATGACGGAAACACAGCGTCTGTATCGCGTTAGCCTGAGGTGGGAGCAACAAACGAGCGTCGACCGCTGACCATTTTCGCAACGCGGGATTTTATCGATTTGTTGTCCGAAACCCCCCTGGGGGCTTTGGCCCGTATCGGTAGGAGAGCCCTTGGGCATTGTATCCAGGCCGTTCTTGGGGGTCCCTCCGGGTGTGAAAGATGATGAAAACCCTGATGCGGGGATACGCAAAGCCTGGAAAGCGGGTGCGGACGTGTCCGAGTAAAGCTTGGCGTTCCAGGTAATAAACCAGAGTACTCTTAAGCACATTGGTGAACCGCCGAAGAAAAAGGATCGACGAAACAGCTCAGTAGGGGGGGGCATGGCGCAGTCATTACGAGGTCGTCGTTAATGAGGACATAATCCCACACCACACCATACGATCTCCTCATGGAGGAAGGATAGGCCATGGGGCCAAGATGGGATGGGGATTCCCAAGAGATGGGGCTGGACCCGAAGCTTAAGCATTCAGGTGGTCCTACGTATCCCATTAGGATGGGAATCAAGCCACACGTAGTTCTTGAAATGCAGTTTAACATCATACTGGACGAGGAGGGGAGTAATATACCCCTAAGCACGGGAGGTGTATGGCATGGTAAAGAAGCCGTCGTGAATGAGGACGTAGTCCTACGTCACACCATACGATCCTATAAGAGAGGTCCCGGGCCGCAGCCCGGAAAGGCCAAGGGGCCTGGGGCTGAGCCTCGGTCAGGAAGGCCTGACTGGCTTGCAGTTTAACGTCTTACATGAGGACGGGGGCCAGGGGCCCAAGGAGGCCAAGGGGCCTGAGGCTGGGCCTCGTAAGGGGAGTTGCACGGCACGGCACATGATCCCGACGTGAATGAGGACGTAGTCCCACACCACGCCGTACACTCCGGGTAAGAACGGACTTAGGCTATGACCTGGAAAGGCCAAGAGGCCTAAGGTCAAGCATCAGTCAGGAAGACCTGACTGGTTTGTAGTTTAACGTCTTACAGGAGGACGGGGGGCTAGGGGCCCAAGGAGGCCAAGGGGCCCGAGGCTGAGCCTCGTAAAGGGAGGACGTACGGCATGATACATGATCCCGACGTGAATGAGGACGTAGTCCCACACCACACCGTACACTCTTATGAGGAATCCTGGGCCGTGGCCCGGATCGCCAGCATCGCTTGGGGGAATTTTGTCACCTTGGGACAGAATCCCAGTCAAGGGGTGGGTGAAGCTCAGTTGCGTTCATCCACGAAAGGGGCAAACACCTCCAGAGGGAAATGTGCAGCCGGGTCGGGGCTTGCTCGACGTGGGTCGGGGCAAAAATGTGCACCCTGCCATGTCTTGATCCGAGGGGAAGATCTTGGCTTTTGGGCTGGGCCAATGGACGAAATGTCCGGGCGTTCCTACGTATCTTGTAGAGACCCGAAGCTTATCGTACATGGACATTACATTACTTTTGCGGAATACTTAGTACATAACAAAAACACACACACAAGGATCGTAATAGTTTAGTGTCTTTGGAAACTCGGAACGTAATCTTCTAATCGTGGTGAAAGATCTTCAATATCTCCCATAAAGATCTTCCCTTTTTTTTACCTATAAACCTTTCTTTATATCCTGGGGAAAAGAAAACATAAAAGGGTGAGCTCAAATGCTCAGTAAGGGTAAACAAAAGAAATATCAATCACATCATATACAAAAGAACATAGATTTTTTGGAAATCTTAACCTGCAAAAGAGCTCATAATATCATAACATGGGATAAATCATAGAAGTGAAAATGAGATCCCCATAATCATAACATAAAACTTGAAACTTTGTGGCATGCACACATAATCATGGAAAATCATTTCTTGTTAGTCATGACTCATTGCCAAGACTATCTTAGTGGACAAAGTCCCTTTCTGAACCGAGTTCACTCCTCGTTTCAGTCCTGTATCACTGAACTGAAATAACCTTCCGTTCCAGCCATGTCTATCTCATGAGATATAAAATCATTACCCAATGCATTGGAGGGAGATATAGGTCCCACCCATCTTATAATGAATCCTTTCTTATGTGTGCCACATAATCATAACACATACATCATCGCATAACACATGTAACAAAAATGGCATTCTTGAAACATCATGACATCATAAATCAATTCATATAAGATAAAGGAATTCATAAACATAATTCCATCACAACATAGTCAAACCAATGTAAAAATATGGATAGAAACAGAACCTTTTATTATCTTAGATGGAAAATAATTTTGATAAAACACTTGAATTGAATTCTTGAGGAAAATATCCTTTCTTCTTCAAAAACATTTTTCCTTTCATAACATGTCATACAACTTTAAAATAAAAGAAGTTGATTAAAAATATACTTGAAAACTTGTAAAGGAAGCTTCTTTGAAATAATGTTTTAAAAATCCATTCATTCCGTATAAGTTAAAAAAAACATTCTTCGTACTTTTGTCGGAAAAGTCAAAAAGTACCTCGTACGGAAAAACGACAAAAGATTCCTTTCATATTCTTTACTAAAAACTCACCTAAGGGTAAAATTGGATTTAAACTATTTCAAGTGGATGGAAACAATATTACATATTGAGGGAACATGGATGTGGATGATAAAATACACCCCAGTAAATACTTACGAATAAACAATCTCGGATAAAAATGAGATTGTGATATTTCCCTTACCTTAGGTCCGACTTGCTTTGTAAGTGTCCGAACCTCCTGTATAATGATTTAAATCATGTTATTGACTTATTACAGAATCATATTCATTGTTATGATATCATATATGGTTCACTTGTTACATTATATTACCCGTTCTTTTGTAAATTCCATGTTAAAGAAGCGTTTTGGGTAAAATCGTTTCATTTATCGTAGGTGTTTTGACTTGTTGTTCTTGACATAATTATTACTTATATCATGATTTACTTACTTCCAGAATATAAAATATGATTTATATATCATATATATTCAGTATATATAAATATATAATAGGTAGATAAATGAAAAACGCCGTTCATGGAGACGGTAGTCCGTACGTACGCATGAACGCTGTTTTCCTTTCCTTATTGTCTTGAAATGGAAGTAAGTAGATGACATACATATGTATATATATACATAAATCCAGTAGCTTTATAATGTCATATATTTCATTATTATTTCTTATATATACATTATAATCATTCTTAAATGGTTAACATGGAGAATGAATCTCATCGCGTCGTGGAGACGGTATTCCGTACGTACGCACGAGCGATGATATCATTTCTATAAATATTGAATTGAATTGGAGTGGATTATACAATATATCAGATTCAATATGATGTTGTAATAACTATGTATAGTTATTCTTTACACCATTATACCCATCCATGTAAGGTGGTGGTGGAAAATAGATTACACCACGGCGTGGAGACGGTATTCCGTACGTACGCACGCGCGGTGATTTCTTTTTCCGTAGGATGGATAGATAGTGAAATAGGGTTGTTTCATACTTATAATAACATATCAGTATATGAGTGATACTGATGTTATTACTTCATAATGAAACAACCTAAGAAGAAGAAGTGGAAGAAGAAATAAAGATGAAAGAATTGGTAACGGTAATTACCTCTTCTTTGAAGTGCCTCTTTGAGACCTCCTCTTAGGGCACTAAAATTGGACTTTGAGGAAGACCAGAACCTCTAGGATGTTGCTAGGGAAGTGGAGAGGAGAAATTGGCAGGGGTTGGCCGAGCTTGAGTGCTCAAATTGGTGTGAGGAGGAGGGGGAGGAGGTGTCCTTTTATAGGGGAGGAGAGGGGCACCATAGGAATATCTCAAAATATTATTTTATATTAAAGTCAAAATCGGTTTATAATGGTTCCAAAGGGTCTTATTTCGAAGCTAAAGTGGGGATGGGTCGAAATCCTATCAACCAATAAGATTTAGACATGTTTAGGTTCTTATTTTAACCTTATCAATTAGATTTAACTCTAAGTTAAATAATTTAACTTTTACCGTGTCTTTTTGTTTTCTTTCACTATATGGTTAATACACATACAATAACATGCCAAACGAACCCCAAATTGTATATTATTAATACATATATCCTTATCTAAGTCATTTGGCCGAACCTTAGATTTTTAGGAATAAAATAACAATTAATAATATAATATTTGATTTAAAAACTCTTTTGTGTCAATTTTGACACTATTTGATATATGATTTTTATGAAAGTCATAACAGAATTATATGTTCGAACCAAGTTGATTAAATCAACAATAATATATCATAGTAACCTAGAAAATTAGTGGAATTCATAAAAAGTCTTAAATTACATTTATTTTGGTATTTATATTATCAATTATGTCAATATTTCATTAATAAGATAATTACTGCATCATCATTGTGTCATAAATAAATTATATTATTTGATGTCTAAAAATTACAAATAAAATACCATCATGTAGGAAATCTTTTTAGCTTTCTAATGAATATTTATAGTCGAATTTATCTTATGTATTACCCCATATTAAAAATGATTTACTTATTAAACTTTGATTTTAACTATTTTAACCCTTCTTTAAATAAATTAATAATAAATGTCCTAATCTAATCCAAGTGGGCCTAAATGGTCATATTTTATTCCTAAGTTTGTTTTTGGTCGAATTACACTTGTCCAATAGAATTAGGACATGTGTTAGGGTAATATTAATATCATATTTACCCTTAGTTACCCTATTTACTATTTACCGTGGTAAAAAAAAGTAAAAAGTTACTATTCACCAAAAAATTATTTTCATCTCATTGAATCACATTTTAGTCCTTGATATTAACCGTGTCTCTCGGATTTTCGAAATTCCATTCACAGAAGCGGTAAAATTAAGTTTTATGCAAAATTCAGTTTTTAACCTACCACTTAGTAGTTTCACTATTCATCAAAAATTGATGTTTTTCAGAACAATGCCAAAATTTCATCCCAAGCTATATTTCATATTCGGAATTCAAAAATGAAGTCTATTTTACCAAATTCATAACATAAAAGTTGCATTAATTAATTTTATAATTAAATCCCGCTGTTAAAACAAATAGCGTGTTTTTAAGAAACAATATCTATCAAAAGATTGACACTTGTTTATGTCTAGTTTAAATGTGAAATTACATCCAATGACCAACATTGTATTAAATTGTAAAAATATATTCTAAATATACTTTAAAACTACTCAAATTAATAATTTATCACTATCAATTATTTCGATTAAAAAAGTTGTTTTTTAATTATAATATAGTAATTTTCACTATTCATCAGAATATGAAAGTTATCCGAAATGTACCAAAATTTCACCATAGGCTAAATTCGATACTCCGAATCCAAAAATGAAGTTCATTTTGAAATATAAGATTTACATAATTTTAAAAAGTGGTTATTACTATTCATAACGGCTAGTTTTAAAAATATTTTAATAGCATATCATTGTTTCGTGAAACTCAGGATTACGTACCACACACGCTATCGAGGAAGGTTGGGATTGCGTGTAATGCAAGGCAAGTCAAGGATGCGTGTTGTGCAAGCTCCTTTTGGTGTAGCGTATAACACAAGACATTAGTAAAATAAAAAAGAATATTTTTCATAAAATCTTGGGCTGTTACATTCTACCCCCCTTAAAATGAATTTCGCCCTCGAAATTCGTCGGGGTTATAAATGGTTTACTATTCGAAAGTTTCTTTAATAGAAACCCACATCGTAAAAGGGAATACCAAAACTTGGCTTTAAAAACTAAAGTATGAAATGTAACGATTACCCAAATAAACTAATCACTGGGTTTCCACATAGGTGAAAATATGGATATGGAAGAGAAATCTAACCATCATGTTCTGATGGAGAGTGGTAGAGAACATGGCTATGGAAAAGCCAGTAATCACAAATCCATAGATTTGTGATGATATAAGGTACCATCTGATTCATCAGGTATAAGATCACTAGGACAACATTTTTTTGGTTTTCAAGATCATTTCCCTAAAGTTGAAAATTTGCTTAGAATAAATACTTACTTTATTTTGGTACAATCTCACTTTTGTTCGTGCCTTGAACAATTTCTACTTCATCTCTTAAATAAATGAATTTGAATTTGTTATTCGTGAAGTGTTAGCAGATCATGTGATAGAATGACGAGTCATTCCATCTGTCTCAAACAAAAGGTTAGTAAAAATTATATACATAAGTCGATCTATAGTGAGATTAATCACATATGGTTTCTAAAATGGACTTATACTTCATATATCATACTGCTTAATATAATAAAACAAGTTTCTACTAAACAGGGACTTCCTGTAGGCCAGTGGTAGGCGATAAAGGCCAGTCGCACTTCGGTTGTGGGTTCGATTCCTACAGCCTTGTCCGAAGCGATGGGCTGTCGCCCGTCCTGCAGGTTGTCCTTTTTCTAAAACTACGTTACTATAACATCTCATCAATAATATCGAAAATCATCTATCCTTAAACAATACTAACTTATGTCCAACATAATCCAGTCTAATCTTTAGGCTTATACATAATACTGTCGTCCACTCTCATAATATAGTGACATCGATTACCAGAGATTTAATACTGTCGTTGATCCCCACATATCATAAGATATGTCTTGTTGGTCACATTCCAAAAATTCAAAGTCCTTAATCGTGTATTCTCTTGAATACCTTAGTGAAAACATGAGTGCAGTTAAAAGTTAACACTTTCCACATACCAAAATCCTCAAAATTCTATATACTCAAACCATGATATCACTTAGTCCTTATATCAATCATGAGCTCATGAATACTATTAAACATTTCATTTTCTCGTCTTCATTATGCGCATATCATCTTAATTCCAAAAAATATCTCAACCACTTTGAATACCACATCAATAAATATTGCAATACTCAATGATACAACATTATCCCATTACATAAACACTTAATCATTCCACCACATCGTTGTCATATTCAACATTGCCAATAGTGATCGCATGTGATTTCCCTTTGTCCTTTGCCTTCAGTGGTTGCTCATGTTGATCATCACTAACCCTTGGATTAGGGCAATTATTAGCATAATGCCCCATTTCCTTGCACTTGAAGCATTGAAGTGTTGGCGGTGCGTTCTCTGCAGTGTTTGCTTTATTCACATCATTAGAAACCCTTTTTCCATTACTTCGACACTCAGCTGCTCGATGACCTTCTTTTCCACACTTCAAACATTTTCTAGTCCCTTTAAGACAATCTCCACCAGGCTTCTTTCCACACTTTGTGCATAAGGAAACATTCATCTTCTTTTCACCATTATTCTGAGATTTCTCCTTGAACTCCATCTTTCGTTTCTTGTCAAAACCATGAGATGGATATGTAACACCAACTTCCATTTCTACCTTGATAGCACAACGCACAATTTCTTCATAGCTACTGAAGTCTCTTATAGCTAATGCCCTTCGAAGACTTGGTTTTAAGCCACTGAAAAATAGATCAACTTTACTTTCAGGTTGGATGATAATTCCAGAAGCATACCTTGCAAGTCTTGTAAAATTTGCTTCATAGGTACCAACAGATTCATCGTCCCTTTGCTTCAGTTCAAGAAACTCTTTCTCCATCATTGTTCGAAGAATACGAGGGAAGTACTTACTGAAAAACAAGTTCTTGAACTCGTCCCATTCCATGGACTCAATTTCATCTCTTGGCCTCGTATTCTTGATAAGATTCCACCATTGATCAGCTTCACCTTCCAAACGATATACTGCTAAGATGACTTTATCATGATCAGAACATTGAAGAACTGAAAATATCTTTTCAGTAGTACTGATCCATTGTTCAGCCACAAGTGGATCAGAAGACCCACTGAAAGAAGGTGGACGTTGCCTCATGAAGGACTCAATAGAATATTGTTCCCTTCTCTGCTCATTTGGAAGTCCAGAATGATTCATAGCTTGTGTAAGTATAGCAATAAGATTTTTCACTCCATCTCCCATAACATTTGTTTGTTCAGGAGGGAAATCATTGCATTGATCAACACGGTTCCTTCGGGTTCCAGCCATCGTCTAAAACCCAAAAAGAGTAGTGTGAGAGAAAAAATCATGATAGGGAAAACAACATAATAAAGGGGGAGTACCTTCAATATCCAACATCTTAAGTTTAATTCTATGATCGTTAGCGTAATTCTATTACTATAACCTATACGTATACTTATCCCTAGGGACATCCCTAGACATACCTTAGAAATATCTCTAGGGATCTCACTAACGTTTTCGCATCCTAGTTTCCAAAGGTTGACTAAACCTTTCCTCTGATACCAACTGTAGCGGTCTAGAATTACTTCCAGTGGACTACAATTGATACCTATCAGGGCACTCCATGGGCGGCTACACCCCCTGGGCGGGACACACCACCATCCCCAGTGGCAGCCATTTCCTCATGAAGCCCTTGGGCGGAGAGCCATGCTTCGTCCAACGCTCACATGTGAGAGTTCCCAAGGATCGTTTACATTCCTACCTCCTTTGCCTCTGATACCAACTGTAGAGACCCGAAGCTTATCGTACATGGACATTACATTACTTTTGCGGAATACTTAGTACATAACAAAAACACACACACAAGGATCGTAATAGTTTAGTGTCTTTGGAAACTCGGAACGTAATCTTCAAATCGTGGTGAAAGATCTTCAATATCTCCCATAAAGATCTTCCTTTTTTTTTACCTATAAACCTTTCTTTATATCCTGGGGAAAAGAAAACATAAATGGGTGAGCTCAAATGCTCAGTAAGGGTAAACAAAAGAAATATCAATCACATCATATACAAAAGAACATAGCTTTTTTGGAAATCTTAACCTGCAAAAGAGCTCATAATATCATAACATGGGATAAATCATAGAAGTGAAAATGAGATCCCCATAATCATAACATAAAACTTGAAACTTTGTGGCATGCACACATAATCATGGAAAATCATTTCTTGTTAGTCATGACTCATTGCCAAGACTATCTTAGTGGACAAAGTCCCTTTCTGAACCGAGTTCACTCCTCGTTTCAGTCCTATATCACTGAACCGAAATAACCTTCCGTTCCAGCCATGTCTATCTCATGAGATATAAAATCATTACCCAATGCATTGGAGGGAGATATATGTCCCACCCATCTTATAATGAATCCTTTCTTATGTGTGCCACATAATCATAACACATACATCATCGCATAACACATGTAACAAAAATGGCATTCTTGAAACATCATGACATCATAAATCAATTCATATAAGATAAAGGAATTCATAAACATAATTCCATCACAACATAGTCAAACCAATGTAAAAATATGGATAGAAACAGAACCTTTTATTATCTTAGATGGAAAATAATTTTGATAAAACACTTGAATTGAATTCTTGAGGAAAATATCCTTTCTTCTTCAAAAACATTTTTCCTTTCATAACATGTCATACAACTTTAAAATAAAAGAAGTAGATTAAAAATAAACTTGAAAACTTGTAAAGGAAGCTTCTTTGAAATAATGTTTTAAAAATCCATTCATGCCGTATAAGTTAAAAAAAACATTCTTCGTACTTTTGTCGGAAAAGTCAAAAAGTACCTCGTACGGAAAAACGACAAAAGATTCCTTTCATATTCTTTACTAAAAACTCACCTAAGGGTAAAATTGGATTTAAACTATTTCAAGTGGATGGAAACAATATTACATATTGAGGGAACATGGATGTGGATGATAAAATACACCCCAGTAAATACTTACGAATAAACAATCTCGGATAAAAATGAGATTGTGATATTTCCCTTACCTTAGGTCCGACTTGCTTTGTAAGTGTCCGAACCTCCTGTATAATGATTTAAATCATGTTATTGACTTATTACAGAATCATATTCATTGTTATGATATCATATATGGTTCACTTATTACATTATATTACCCGTTCTTTTGTAAATTCCATGTTAAAGAAGCGTTTTGGGTAAAATCGTTTCATTTATCGTAGGTGTTTTGACTTGTTGTTCTTGACATAATTATTACTTATATCATGATTTACTTACTTCCAGAATATAAAATAGGATTTATATATCATATATATTCAGTATATATAAATATATAATAGGTAGATAAATGAAAAACGCCGTTCATGGAGACGGTAGTCCGTACGTACGCATGAACGCTGTTTTCCTTTCCTTATTGTCTTGAAATGGAAGTAAGTAGATGACATACATATGTATATATATACATAAATCCAGTAGCTTTATAATGTCATATATTTCATTATTATTTCTTATATATACATTATAATCATTCTTAAATGGTTAACATGGAGAATGAATCTCATCGCGTCGTGGAGACGGTATTCCGTACGTACGCACGAGCGATGATATCATTTCTATAAATATTGAATTGAATTGGAGTGGATTATACAATATATCAGATTCAATATGATGTTGTAATAACTATGTATAGTTATTCTTTACACCATTATACCCATCCATGTAAGGTGGTGGTGGAAAATAGATTACACCACGGCGTGGAGACGGTATTCCGTACGTACGCACGCGCGGTGATTTCTTTTTCCGTAGGATGGATAGATAGTGAAATAGGGTTGTTTCATACTTATAATAACATATCAGTATATGAGTGATACTGATGTTATTACTTCATAATGAAACAACCTAAGAAGAAGAAGTGGAAGAAGAAATAAAGATGAAAGAATTGGTAACGGTAATTACCTCTTCTTTGAAGTGCCTCTTTGAGACCTCCTCTTAGGGCACTAAAATTGGACTTTGAGGAAGACCAGAACCTCTAGGATGTTGCTAGGGAAGTGGAGAGGAGAAATTGGCAGGGGTTGGCCGAGCTTGAGTGCTCAAATTGGTGTGAGGAGGAGGGGGAGGAGGTGTCCTTTTATAGGGGAGGAGAGGGGCACCATAGGAATATCTCAAAATATTATTTTATATTAAAGTCAAAATCGGTTTATAATGGTTCCAAAGGGTCTTATTTCGAAGCTAAAGTGGGGATGGGTCGAAATCCTATCAACCAATAAGATTTAGACAAGTTTAGGTTCTTATTTTAACCTTATCAATTAGATTTAACTCTAAGTTAAATAATTTAACTTTTACCGTGTCTTTTTGTTTTCTTTCACTATATGGTTAATACACATACAATAACATGCCAAACGAACCCCAAATTGTATATTATTAATACATATATCCTTATCTAAGTCATTTGGCCGAACCTTAGATTTTTAGGAATAAAATAACAATTAATAATATAATATTTGATTTAAAAACTCTTTTGTGTCATTTTTGACACTATTTGATATATGATTTTTATGAAAGTCATAACCGAATTATATGTTCGAACCAAGTTGATTAAATCAACAATAATATATCATAGTAACCTAGAAAATTAGTGGAATTCATAAAAAGTCTTAAATTACATTTATTTTGGTATTTATATTATCAATTATGTCAATATTTCATTAATAAGATAATTACTGCATCATCTTTGTGTCATAAATAAATTATATTATTTGATGTCTAAAAATTACAAATAAAATACCATCATGTAGGAAATCTTTTTAGCTTTCTAATGAATATTTATAGTCGAATTTATCTTATGTATTACCCCATATTAAAAATGATTTACTTATTAAACTTTGATTTTAACTATTTTAACCCTTCTTTAAATAAATTAATAATAAATGTCCTAATCTAATCCAAGTGGGCCTAAATGGTCATATTTTATTCCTAAGTTTGTTTTTGGTCGAATTACACTTGTCCAATAGAATTAGGACATGTGTTAGGGTAATATTAATATCATATTTACCCTTAGTTACCCTATTTACTATTTACCGTGGTAAAAAAAAGTAAAAAGTTACTATTCACCAAAAAATTATTTTCATCTCATTGAATCACATTTTAGTCCTTGATATTAACCGTGTCTCTCGGATTTTCGAAATTCCATTCACAGAAGCGGTAAAATTATGTTTTATGCAAAATTCAGTTTTTAACCTACCACTTAGTAGTTTCACTATTCATCAAAAATTGATGTTTTTCAGAACAATGCCAAAATTTCATCCCAAGCTATATTTCATATTCGGAATTCAAAAATGAAGTCTATTTTACCAAATTCATAACATAAAAGTTGCATTAATTAATTTTATAATTAAATCCCGCTGTTAAAACAAATAGCGTGTTTTTAAGAAACAATATCTATCAAAAGATTGACACTTGTTTATGTCTAGTTTAAATGTGAAATTACATCCAATGACCAACATTGTATTAAATTGTAAAAATATATTCTAAATATACTTTAAAACTACTCAAATTAATAATTTATCACTATCAATTATTTCGATTAAAAAAGTTGTTTTTTAATTATAATTTAGTAATTTTCACTATTCATCAGAATATGAAAGTTATCCGAAATGTACCAAAATTTCACCATAGGCTAAATTCGATACTCCGAATCCAAAAATGAAGTTCATTTTGAAATATAAGATTTACATAATTTTAAAAAGTGGTTATTACTATTCATAACGGCTAGTTTTAAAAATATTTTAATAGCATATCATTGTTTCGTGAAACTCAGGATTACGTACCACACACGCTATCGAGGAAGGTTGCGATTGCGTGTAATGCAAGGCAAGTCAAGGATGCGTGTTGTGCAAGCTCCTTTTGGTGTAGCGTATAACACAAGACATTAGTAAAATAAAAAAGAATATTTTTCATAAAATCTTGGGCTGTTACATTCTACCCCCCTTAAAATGAATTTCGCCCTCGAAATTCGTCGGGGTTATAAATGGTTTACTATTCGAAAGTTTCTTTAATAGAAACCCACATCGTAAAAGGGAATACCAAAACTTGGCTTTAAAAACTAAAGTATGAAATGTAACGATTACCCAAATAAACTAATCACTGGGTTTCCACATAGGTGAAAATATGGATATGGAAGAGAAATCTAACCATCATGTTCTGATGGAGAGTGGTAGAGAACATGGCTATGGAAAAGCCAGTAATCACAAATCCATAGATTTGTGATGATATAAGGTACCATCTGATTCATCAGGTATAAGATCACTAGGACACCATTTTTTTGGTTTTCAAGATCATTTCCCTAAAGTTGAAAATTTGCTTAGAATAAATACTTACTTTATTTTGGTACAATCTCACTTTTGTTCGTGCCTTGAACAATTTCTACTTCATCTCTTAAATAAATGAATTTGAATTTGTTATTCGTGAAGTGTTAGCAGATCATGTGATAGAATGACGAGTCATTCCATCTGTCTCAAACAAAAGGTTAGTAAAAATTATATACATAAGTCGATCTATAGTGAGATTAATCACATATGGTTTCTAAAATGGACTTATACTTCATATATCATACTGCTTAATATAATAAAACAAGTTTCTACTAAACAGGGACTTCCTGTAGGCCAGTGGTAGGCGATAAAGGCCAGTCGCACTTCGGTTGTGGGTTCGATTCCTACAGCCTTGTCCGAAGCGATGGGCTGTCGCCCGTCCTGCAGGTTGTCCTTTTTCTAAAACTACGTTACTATAACATCTCATCAATAATATCGAAAATCATCTATCCTTAAACAATACTAACTTATGTCCAACATAATCCAGTCTAATCTTTAGGCTTATACATAATACTGTCGTCCACTCTCATAATATAGTGACATCGATTACCAGAGATTTAATACTGTCGTTGATCCCCACATATCATAAGATATGTCTTGTTGGTCACATTCCAAAAATTCAAAGTCCTTAATCGTGTATTCTCTTGAATACCTTAGTGAAAACATGAGTGCAGTTAAAAGTTAACACTTTCCACATACCAAAATCCTCAAAATTCTATATACTCAAACCATGATATCACTTAGTCCTTATATCAATCATGAGCTCATGAATACTATTAAACATTTCATTTTCTCGTCTTCATTATGCGCATATCATCTTAATTCCAAAAAATATCTCAACCACTTTGAATACCACATCAATAAATATTGCAATACTCAATGATACAACATTATCCCATTACATAAACACTTAATCATTCCACCACATCGTTGTCATATTCAACATTGCCAATAGTGATCGCATGTGATTTCCCTTTGTCCTTTGCCTTCAGTGGTTGCTCATGTTGATCATCACTAACCCTTGGATTAGGGCAATTATTAGCATAATGCCCCATTTCCTTGCACTTGAAGCATTGAAGTGTTGGCGGTGCGTTCTCTGCAGTGTTTGCTTTATTCACATCATTAGAAACCCTTTTTCCATTACTTCGACACTCAGCTGCTCGATGACCTTCTTTTCCACACTTAAAACATTTTCTAGTCCCTTTAAGACAATCTCCACCAGGCTTCTTTCCACACTTTGTGCATAAGGAAACATTCATCTTCTTTTCACCATTATTCTGAGATTTCTCCTTGAACTCCATCTTTCGTTTCTTGTCAAAACCATGAGATGGATATGTAACACCAACTTCCATTTCTACCTTGATAGCACAACGCACAATTTCTTCATAGCTACTGAAGTCTCTTATAGCTAATGCCCTTCGAAGACTTGGTTTTAAGCCACTGAAAAATAGATCAACTTTACTTTCAGGTTGGATGATAATTCCAGAAGCATACCTTGCAAGTCTTGTAAAATTTGCTTCATAGGTACCAACAGATTCATCGTCCCTTTGCTTCAGTTCAAGAAACTCTTTCTCCATCATTGTTCGAAGAATACGAGGGAAGTACTTACTGAAAAACAAGTTCTTGAACTCGTCCCATTCCATGGACTCAATTTCATCTCTTGGCCTCGTATTCTTGATAAGATTCCACCATTGATCAGCTTCACCTTCCAAACGATATACTGCTAAGATGACTTTATCATGATCAGAACATTGAAGAACTGAAAATATCTTTTCAGTAGTACTGATCCATTGTTCAGCCACAAGTGGATCAGAAGACCCACTGAAAGAAGGTGGACGTTGCCTCATGAAGGACTCAATAGAATATTGTTCCCTTCTCTGCTCATTTGGAAGTCCAGAATGATTCATAGCTTGTGTAAGTATAGCAATAAGATTTTTCACTCCATCTCCCATAACATTTGTTTGTTCAGGAGGGAAATCATTGCATTGATCAACACGGTTCCTTCGGGTTCCAGCCATCGTCTAAAACCCAAAAAGAGTAGTGTGAGAGAAAAAATCATGATAGGGAAAACAACATAATAAAGGGGGAGTACCTTCAATATCCAACATCTTAAGTTTAATTCTATGATCGTTAGCGTAATTCTATTACTATAACCTATACGTATACTTATCCCTAGGGACATCCCTAGACATACCTTAGAAATATCTCTAGGGATCTCACTAACGTTTTCGCATCCTAGTTTCCAAAGGTTGACTAAACCTTTCCTCTGATACCAACTGTAGCGGTCTAGAATTACTTCCAGTGGACTACAATTGATACCTATCAGGGCACTCCATGGGCGGCTACACCCCCTGGGCGGGACACACCACCATCCCCAGTGGCAGCCATTTCCTCATGAAGCCCTTGGGCGGAGAGCCATGCTTCGTCCAACGCTCACATGTGAGAGTTCCCAAGGATCGTTTACATTCCTACCTCCTTTGCCTCTGATACCAACTGTAGAGACCCGAAGCTTATCGTACATGGACATTACATTACTTTTGCGGAATACTTAGTACATAACAAAAACACACACACAAGGATCGTAATAGTTTAGTGTCTTTGGAAACTCGGAACGTAATCTTCAAATCGTGGTGAAAGATCTTCAATATCTCCCATAAAGATCTTCCTTTTTTTTTACCTATAAACCTTTCTTTATATCCTGGGGAAAAGAAAACATAAATGGGTGAGCTCAAATGCTCAGTAAGGGTAAACAAAAGAAATATCAATCACATCATATACAAAAGAACATAGCTTTTTTGGAAATCTTAACCTGCAAAAGAGCTCATAATATCATAACATGGGATAAATCATAGAAGTGAAAATGAGATCCCCATAATCATAACATAAAACTTGAAACATTGTGGCATGCACACATAATCATGGAAAATCATTTCTTGTTAGTCATGACTCATTGCCAAGACTATCTTAGTGGACAAATTCCCTTTCTGAACCGAGTTCACTCCTCGTTTCAGTCCTATATCACTGAACCGAAATAACCTTCCGTTCCAGCCATGTCTATCTCATGAGATATAAAATCATTACCCAATGCATTGGAGGGAGATATATGTCCCACCCATCTTATAATGAATCCTTTCTTATGTGTGCCACATAATCATAACACATACATCATCGCATAACACATGTAACAAAAATGGCATTCTTGAAACATCATGACATCATAAATCAATTCATATAAGATAAAGGAATTCATAAACATAATTCCATCACAACATAGTCAAACCAATGTAAAAATATGGATAGAAACAGAACCTTTTATTATCTTAGATGGAAAATAATTTTGATAAAACACTTGAATTGAATTCTTGAGGAAAATATCCTTTCTTCTTCAAAAACATTTTTCCTTTCATAACATGTCATACAACTTTAAAATAAAAGAAGTAGATTAAAAATAAACTTGAAAACTTGTAAAGGAAGCTTCTTTGAAATAATGTTTTAAAAATCCATTCATGCCGTATAAGTTAAAAAAAACATTCTTCGTACTTTTGTCGGAAAAGTCAAAAAGTACCTCGTACGGAAAAACGACAAAAGATTCCTTTCATATTCTTTACTAAAAACTCACCTAAGGGTAAAATTGGATTTAAACTATTTCAAGTGGATGGAAACAATATTACATATTGAGGGAACATGGATGTGGATGATAAAATACACCCCAGTAAATACTTACGAATAAACAATCTCGGATAAAAATGAGATTGTGATATTTCCCTTACCTTAGGTCCGACTTGCTTTGTAAGTGTCCGAACCTCCTGTATAATGATTTAAATCATGTTATTGACTTATTACAGAATCATATTCATTGTTATGATATCATATATGGTTCACTTATTACATTATATTACCCGTTCTTTTGTAAATTCCATGTTAAAGAAGCGTTTTGGGTAAAATCGTTTCATTTATCGTAGGTGTTTTGACTTGTTGTTCTTGACATAATTATTACTTATATCATGATTTACTTACTTCCAGAATATAAAATATGATTTATATATCATATATATTCAGTATATATAAATATATAATAGGTAGATAAATGAAAAACGCCGTTCATGGAGACGGTAGTCCGTACGTACGCATGAACGCTGTTTTCCTTTCCTTATTGTCTTGAAATGGAAGTAAGTAGATGACATACATATGTATATATATACATAAATCCAGTAGCTTTATAATGTCATATATTTCATTATTATTTCTTATATATACATTATAATCATTCTTAAATGGTTAACATGGAGAATGAATCTCATCGCGTCGTGGAGACGGTATTCCGTACGTACGCACGAGCGATGATATCATTTATATAAATATTGAATTGAATTGGAGTGGATTATACAATATATCAGATTCAATATGATGTTTTAATAACTATGTATAGTTATTCTTTACACCATTAAACCCATCCATGTAAGGTGGTGGTGGAAAATAGATTACACCACGGCGTGGAGACGGTATTCCGTACGTACGCACGCGCGGTGATTTCTTTTTCCGTAGGATGGATAGATGGTGAAATAGGGTTGTTTCATACTTATAATAACATATCAGTATATGAGTGATACTGATGTTATTACTTCATAATGAAACAACCTAAGAAGAAGAAGTGGAAGAAGAAATAAAGATGAAAGAATTGGTAACGGTAATTACCTCTTCTTTGAAGTGCCTCTTTGAGACCTCCTCTTAGGGCACTAAAATTGGACTTTGAGGAAGACCATAACCTCTAGGATGTTGCTAGGGAAGTGGAGAGGAGAAATTGGCAGGGGTTGGCCGAGCTTGAGTGCTCAAATTGGTGTGAGGAGGAGGGGGAGGAGGTGTCCTTTTATAGGGGAGGAGAGGGGCACCATAGGAATATCTCAAAATATTATTTTATATTAAAGTCAAAATCGGTTTATAATGGTTCCAAAGGGTCTTATTTCGAAGCTAAAGTGGGGATGGGTCGAAATCCTATCAACCAATAAGATTTAGACAAGTTTAGGTTCTTATTTTAACCTTATCAATTAGATTTAACTCTAAGTTAAATAATTTAACTTTTACCGTGTCTTTTTGTTTTCTTTCACTATATGGTTAATACACATACAATAACATGCCAAACGAACCCCAAATTGTATATTATTAATACATATATCCTTATCTAAGTCATTTGGTCGAACCTTAGATTTTTAGGAATAAAATAACAATTAATAATATAATATTTGATTTAAAAACTCTTTTGTGTCAATTTTGACACTATTTGATATATGATTTTTGTGAAAGTCATAACAGAATTATATGTTCGAACCAAGTTTATTAAATCAACAATAATATATCATAGTAACCTAGAAAATTAGTGGAATTCATAAAAAGTCTTAAATTACATTTATTTTGGTATTTATATTATCAATTATGTCAATATTTCATTAATAAGATAATTACTGCATCATATTTGTGTCATAAATAAATTATATTATTTGATGTCTAAAAATTACAAATAAAATACCATCATGTAGGAAATCTTTTTAGCTTTCTAATGAATATTTATAGTCGAATTTATCTTATGTATTACCCCATATTAAAAATGATTTACTTATTAAACTTTGATTTTAACTATTTTAACCCTTCTTTAAATAAATTAATAATAAATGTCCTAATCTAATCCAAGTGGGCCTAAATGGTCATATTTTATTCCTAAGTTTGTTTTTGGTCGAATTACACTTGTCCAATAGAATTAGGACATGTGTTAGGGTAATATTAATATCATATTTACCCTTAGTTACCCTATTTACTATTTACCGTGGTAAAAAAAAGTAAAAAGTTACTATTCACCAAAAAATTATTTTCATCTCATTGAATCACATTTTAGTCCTTGATATTAACCGTGTCTCTCGGATTTTCGAAATTCCATTCACAGAAGCGGTAAAATTAAGTTTTATGCAAAATTCAGTTTTTAACCTACCACTTAGTAGTTTCACTATTCATCAAAAATTGATGTTTTTCAGAACAATGCCAAAATTTCATCCCAAGCTATATTTCATATTCCGAATTCAAAAATGAAGTCTATTTTACCAAATTCATAACATAAAAGTTTCATTAATTAATTTTATAATTAAATCCCGCTGTTAAAACAAATAGCGTGTTTTTAAGAAACAATATCTATCAAAAGATTGACACTTGTTTATGTCTAGTTTAAATGTGAAATTACATCCAATGACCAACATTGTATTAAATTGTAAAAATATATTCTAAATATACTTTAAAACTACTCAAATTAATAATTTATCACTATCAATTATTTCGATTAAAAAAGTTGTTTTTTAATTATAATTTAGTAATTTTCACTATTCATCAGAATATGAAAGTTATCCGAAATGTACCAAAATTTCACCATAGGCTAAATTCGATACTCCGAATCCAAAAATGAAGTTCATTTTGAAATATAAGATTTACATAATTTTAAAAAGTGGTTATTACTATTCATAACGGCTAGTTTTAAAAATATTTTAATAGCATATCATTGTTTCGTGAAACTCAGGATTACGTACCACACACGCTATCGAGGAAGGTTGCGATTGCGTGTAATGCAAGGCATGTCAAGGATGCGTGTTGTGCAAGCTCCTTTTGGTGTAGCGTATAACACAAGACATTAGTAAAATAAAAAAGAATATTTTTCATAAAATCTTGGGCTGTTACATATCTCATAAGGATGAGAATCAAGCCATACGTAGTTCTTGAAGGCCATGCAGTTTAGCGTCATGCGGTAAGGACGTGGTGGAGGGTAGAAGAACGGGAGTGGGCGCATGGTGCGACCTTTACAATCTCTGCGCGATTGGGGTTGCATGAGCGGGGCTAAGGAGGCCTACTTCCCGCTACTCAGAGATCCTCCGAGGAGACTATCCCAGGGGGAATAGCGGAAGAGAAAAGCTTGGGGCTGGGCTCAAGACGAGGCGTCCGAGCGTTCCTACATATCCCATGAAGATGGGAATCAAGCCATACGTAGTTCTTGGCATGCAGTTTAACGTCATGTGGGACGACAGAGAGGTAGTTTAAGGTCATGCGGGACCAAGTCGCATTTTAGAGTCATACAGGACCAAGAAGTTTAATGTCGTGCGGGACTCTCTTGCAGTTTAGGGTCGTGCAGGACCAAGCAGTTTAGTGTCGTGCGAGACTCTTTCGCAGTTTAGGGTCGTGCAGGACCAAGCAGTTTAATGTCGTGCGGGACTCTTTCGCAGTTTAGGGTCGTGCCGGACCAAGCAGTTTAATGTCGTGCGGGACTCTGTCGCAGTTTAGGGTCGTGCAGGACCAAGCAGTTTAATGTCGTGCGGGACTCTCTCGCAGTTTAGGGTCGTGCAGGACCAAGCAGTTTAATGTCGTGCGGGACTCTTTCGCAGTTTAGGGTCGTGCAGGACCAAGCAGTTTAATGTCGTGCGGGACTCTTTCGCAGTTTAGGGTCGTGCAGGACCAAGCAGTTTAATGTCGTGCGGGACTCTTTCCCAGTTTAGGGTCGTGCAAGACCAAGCAGTTTAATGTCGTGCGAGACTCTTTTGCAGTTTAGGGTCGTGCAGGACCAAGCAGTTTAATGTCGTGCGGGACTCTTTCGCAGTTTAGGGTCGTGCAGGACCACTCTTTGCCCTAGGCAAAGTATCGTTTGAGGAATTTGGCATTGGTGGGAGGGGTTACACGCTCTCCATCCGTGGTCACCAAGGAGTATGCTCCGTTGGGGTAAACCTTATGGATGATGTAAGGTCCTTCCCATTTGGGTTCTAACTTGGGTGGTTTCCTACCGGGGATCATTGGCGCTCGGAGGTCCAGTACCAAGTCACCCTGTAGAAAAGAGCGGATACGAACCTTCTTGTCAAAGGCTCTTGCTATCCTGTCCTGATGCCTTTCCAGATTGTGCAGGGCACGGAGCCGGTTCTCGTCCAGTGCCTCTAATTCAGCTAGACGGATCTCGGCTACCTCATCTGGTGTTTGGTGATCATAAACTGCAGTGCGTAGCGACGACAGCTGGATCTCAATGGGTAGGACGGCCTCAGCTCCATACACCAGGGAATATGGGGTCACCTGGGTAGAGTTGCGAGTCGTCGTCCAGTAAGCCCAAAGGGCGTTGGGGAGCTTGTCCGGCCAACTCTTCTTGTTCTGGCCAACCATCTTCTGCAGAATGTTAGAGAGGGTCTTGTTGAACGCCTCGATCTGCCCATTCGCCTGCGCGTGGTAGCGGGAGGTATGGTTCGACCGGATGTCATACTTAGCGTACAATTTCTTCAACGCGGCTGCTCGGAAGTTGGTGCCGTTATCGGTGAGGACAGCGTGAGGGACTCCAAACCGGTGGATAATGTTGGAGCTCACAAAGTCAACGATGGAGCGGGCCTTGACCTCTTTGAGCGGGACTGCTTCTGCCCACTTGGAGAAGAAATCTGTAGCAGTCAGGATGAACCTACACTGGCGGGCTGTTGCTGGTGGATATGGTCCCACTACATCGAGTCCCCATACCTCAAATGGCCAAGAGTACTTGGTGGGGTGGAGGGGTTCTGGCGGCCGATGCAAGAAGTTGGCGTGTACTTGGCACGCGTGGCATCTCTTGGCGTACCCAATACAATCGTGGATCATGGAGGGCCAGAAGTACCCTAACCTCCGGATTTGCTGGGACAGTTTCGGCCCAGCTTGATGGGTGCCACAGGAACCGGCATGAACCTCTTGCATAACTTGAGGTATCTCTACTCCTTGGATGCAACGGAGGAGAACGCCATCGAAACTCCGTTTGTAGAGGGCCTGCTCAAGACTGGGGCCGCTCTGGAGGGTGAATTGCAGCGCGCGGCGTCGTATTCGCTCGTGTTCAGCCCGGTCGTCCGGGAGACGACCATTTTGGAGATACTCAACAAAAGGTGCTCTCCAGTCGGGGGTGGTTTCAACCACTGCGTCTGACGAACCCGGGACTCCCGATGTGGGGGGTCCGGCGGTGAGATGACTTACCCGCAGGCTATCACGGTCCTCTTGGGTGACGGGAGAAATGACTCTCTGGGGGGCCACGTGTATGACCAAATCATCTTGCTCGGGTTCTGCGAGCGACGAGGCTAAGCCAGCCAGGGCGTCCGCTTGTCCGTTCTGCGATCTTGGGACATGGGTGACCTCTGGCCGAGGGGAGAACTGGGCCATTAGGAGGAGGGTGTACTCCAGCAACGGTGCAAGCTCTGGCTTCCTGACGACGTAGTCGCCATTAACCTGTTTGATCACCAGCTCGGAATCTCCCTTCACATGTAGATGGGGAACATGGATCTCAAGGGCCAACTCGAGGCCGGTGATGAGAGCCTGGTACTCTGCCTCGTTGTTCGTACAACCTTCTGACAGCAGGAACGAGTACGGTAGGATGGCTTGCGCCGGGATAATGAAAACAATGCCCAGACCCACTCTGTTGAGCTTGGGGTCGTTGAGCCTTCTACCGGTGGGGCTCCGGGAGGCACCGTCGAAATGCATTTGCCAAAATGGGGCAGCATGATCGACTGAGAGGATCGTCTCGTCGGGAAAATCCAGGTCCAGGGATTGATCTGCAGAGGTTGGATGGGCAGCTAAAAAGTCTGCCAACGCTTGTCCTTTAACGGCCTTCTGAGGCACGAACCTGATATCAAATTGCTGGAGAATCACATCCCACCGTGCTAGTCGGCCAGTCAGCATGGGGCGGTTCAGGATGTACTTCAGCGGATCTACCCGAGAGATCAACTGTACCTCGTGGTGTTGCAGGTAGTGTCGCAACTTCTGCACAGCGAAGATGAGCACAAGGCAGCTCTTTTCGATGGGGGAGTAAATAACGACCCATACTTTACATACATTGTTAATACTTCAAAATTGAAGCACACTTATTACAACATATGACAAAACCACAAAGGACCGTATAGGTATAGTGTCTTTAGAAACTGGGAAACATAAACAACTGGTTCATAAATCTTCTACAGTATCTCCCGTTTATTTCATCATATCTAGGGTCCCTTTTAGCATATTCAATTTAATATCCATCTTCCTGACCTGGGGAAAAGAAAACATAAAAGGGTGAGCTCAAATGCTCAGCAAGGGCAAATAAAGGAAATAAAAATCATATCATATCTTTATGAAGATCAAAACCTGCAAAAGAGATCATAATATCTTAACATGGAATAAATCATAGAAGTGAAAATGAGATCCCCATAATCATAACATAAAACTTGAAACTTTGTGGCATGCACACATAATCATGGAAAATCATTTCTTGTTAGTCATGACTCATTGCCAAGACTATCTTAGTGGACAAAGTCCCTTTCTGAACCGAGTTCACTCCTCGTTTCAGTCCTGTATCACTGAACCGAAATAACCTTCCTTTCCAGCCATGCCTATCTCATGAGATATAAAATCTTTACCCAATGCATTGGAGGGAGATATAGGTCCCACCCATCTTATAATTAATCCTTTCTTATGTGTGCCACATAATCATAAAACATACATCATCGCATAACACATATAACAAAAATGGGATTCTTGAAACATCATGACATCATAAATCAATTCATATATGATAAAGGAATTCATAAACATAATTCCATCACAACATAGTCAAACCAATGTAAAAATATGGATAGAAACAGAACCCTTTATTATCTTAGATGGAAAATAATTTTGATAAAACACTTGTATTGAATTCTTGAGGAAAATATCCTTTCTTCTTCAAAAACAATTTTCCTTTCATAACATGTCATACAACTTTAAAATAAAAGAAGTTGATTAAAAATAAACTTGAAAACTTGTAAAGGAAGATTCTTGGAAATAATGTTTTAAAAATCCATTCATGCCGTATAAGTTAAAAAAAACATTCTTCGTACTTTTGTCGGAAAAGTCAAAAAGTACCTCGTACGGAAAAACGACAAAAGATTCCTTTCATATTCTTTACTAAAAACTCACCTAAGGGTAAAATTGGATTTAAACTATTGCAAGTGGATGGAAACAATATTTCATATTGAGGGAACATGGATGTGGATGATAAAATACACCCCAGTAAATACTTACGAATAAACAATCTCGGATAAAAATGAGATTGTGATATTTCCCTTACCTTAGGTCCAATTTGCTTTGTACGTGTCCGAAGCTCCTGTATAATGGTTTAAATAATGTTATTGAATTATTCCAGAATCATACATATTTATATGATATCATATATGGTCATATTATTAGCTTCTTGTTAGTAATATTTCATTGTTACTTGTTACTCGGGTCTTTATAACTTTTTGTTCTTATGCGTGTTTTGTCGAATAAATTCTTATTCTTATCTTTAGGTTATAGATAATTCATTTCCAGAATGGTATTAGTGTAGTATATACCATATTCATTCATTCAATTCATTTATATAATCATTATGAAATGAAGATCATGTAGAACGAGTCGCATCACATCGTGGAGACGGTATTCCGTACGTACGCACGAGTGATGATATCGTTCCTATGATCGTGGAATTGTATTGGAGTATATATATATATTATTTCAGTATCAATATTACTTAATAATAATCATATATAGTTACTCATTACACCATTATACCCATCCTTGTAAGGTGATGGTGGAAAATAGATTACACCACGGCGTGGAGACGGTATTCCGTACGTACGCACGCGCGGTGATTTCATTTTTTCCGTAGGATGGATAGAAGGTGAATTAGGGTTGTTTCATATTTATAATAACATATCAGTATGTAAGTAATACTGATGTTATTACTTTATCATGAAACAACTAAAGAAGAAGAAGTTGAAGAAGAATGAAATTGAAAAGATCGGTAATGGATATTACCTCTTCTTTGGAACGCCTCTTTGAATCCTCCACTTAAGGAACTAAGATTGGTCTTTGGAGAAGACCAGGACCTCTAGGATTATTCTAGGGAAGTGGAGAGGAGAAAATGGCAGGGGTTGGCCGAGCTTGAGTGCTCAAATTGGTGTGAGGAGGAGGGGGAGGAGGTGCCCTTTTATAAGGGAGGAGAGGGGCACCTTAGGAATATCTCAAAATATTATTTTATATTAAAGTCAAAATCGGTTTATAATGGTTCCAAAGGGTCTTATTTCGAAGCTAAAGTGGGGATGGGTCGAAATCCTATCAACCAATAGGATTTAGACAAGTTTAGGGTATTATTTTAACCTTATCAATTAGATTTAACTCTAAGTTAATTAATTTAACTTTTACCGTGTCTTTTTGTTTTCTTTCACTATATGGTTAATACACTTACTATAACATGCCAAACGAACCCCAAATTGTTTATTATTAATATATATATCCTTATCTAAGTCATTTGGCCGAACCATAGATTTTTAGGAATAAAATAACAATTAATAATATAATATTTGATTTAAAAACTATTTTGTGTCAATTTTGACACTATTTGATATATGATTTTTGTGAAAGTCATAACAGAATTATATGTTCGAACCAAGTTAATTAAATCATTACTAATATATCATAGTAACCTAGAAAATTAGTGGAATTCATAAAAAGTCTCAAATTACATTTTGTTTTGTATTTATATTATCAATTTTTTCAATATTTCATTAATAAGATAATTACTGCATCATCTTTGTGTCATAATTAAATTAAATTATTTGATGTCTAAAAATTACAAATAAAATACCATCATGTAGAAAATCTTTTTAGCTTTCTAATGAATATTTACAATCGAATTTATCTTATGTATAACCCTATATTAAAAATGATTTACTAATTAAACTTTGATTTTAACTATTTTAACCCTTCTTTAAATAAATTAATAATAAATGTCCTAATCTAATCCAAGTGGGCCTAAATGGTCATATTTTATTCCTAAGATTGTTTTTGGTCGAATTACACTTGTCCAATAGAATTAGGACATGTGTTAGGGTAATATTAATATCATATTTACCCTTAGTTACCCTATTTACTATTAACCGCGGTAAAAATAGTAAAAAGTTACTATTCACCAAAAAATTATTTTCATCTCATTGAACCACATTTTAGTCCTTGATATTAACCGTGTCTCTCGGATTTTTGAAATTCCATTCACAGAAGCGGTAAAATTAAGTTTTATGCAAAATTCAGTTTTTAACCTACCACTTAGTGGTTTCACTATTCATCAAAAATTGAAAGTTTTCAGAAAAATACCAAAATTTCACCCTAGGCTAATTTCGATATTCTGAGTCCAAAAATGAAGTCCATTTTGAAAAATAAAATTTATAAAATTTCAAAAAGTGGTTATTACTATTCATAACGGCTAGTTTTAATAGCATATTGTTGTTTAGTGAAACTCGGTATTGCGTACGACGCAAGCTATCGAGGAAGGTCGCGATTGTGTGTAAAGCAAGCCAAGCAAGTGTTGTGTAGAAAAAGATTCCTTTGATGATAACATAAAAGTCTCGGGTGTTACATTCTACCCCCCTTAAAAAGAATTTCGCCCTCGAAATTCTTCACTTTGCAACAAACAAATGAGGATACTTCTCCCTCATCATATCCTCAAGCTCCCATGTAGCTTCTTCAAGTTGGTGGTTTCTCCATAAAACTTTCACCAAGCGAGTGGTCTTGTTTCGTAGGACTTTTTCGCTACGATCTAGAATCTCTATCGGCTGTTCTTCATAAGAAAGATCTTGCTCCAGCGGTACAACTTCTGAGCTGAGTACATGTGAAGGATCTGGTATGTACTTTCTCAGGAGAGATACGTGGAACACATCGTGAACTTGAGAGAGATTCGGTGGAAGCGCCAATCGGTAAGCTACCTTCCCAACACGATCCAGTATTTCAAAAGGACCGATATATCTAGGGCTCAACTTCCCCTTCTTTCCAAATCTCATAACCCTCTTCCAGGGAGATATTCGTAAGAACACTTTATCGCCCACTTCAAACTCTAGGTCTTTTCTTCGGTTGTCGGCATAACTTTTCTGTCGACTCTGAGCTGCTCTTATGTGTTGTTGAATAGATCTAACCTTTTCTGCCATTTCATCAACGAGATCAGGTCCTAATAGCTTTCTTTCCCCAACTTCATCCCAGCAAGTTGGAGTCCTGCATTTCTTTCCATAGAGAGCTTCATAAGGAGCCATCTGAATACTGGAGTGAAAGCTATTATTATAAGAAAATTCCACCAAAGGTAGGTGTTGATCCCAACCTCCTTTGAAATCCATAGAGCAAGCTCTCAACATATCTTCTAGGGTTTGAATTGTTCTCTCAGACTGACCGTCTGTCTGGGGATGATAAGCAGTGCTGAAACTCAACTCTGTATCCAGAGTATACTGAAGACTTCGCCAGAACTTCGAGGTAAATCTCGGATCTCGATCAGATATAATAGAAAGTGGTACTCCATGCAATCTTACCACTTCCTTTACATATATCCTGGCAAGCTGATCTAGAGAGAAATCCTCTCTAATAGCAATGAAGTGTGCAGACTTTGTAAGACGATCAACTATGACCCAGATAGCATTATTGCCTTTGGATGTTTTAGGAAGTCCTGTGACAAAGTCCATAGTGATGTTTTCCCATTTCCATTCGGGTATGGGTAATGGTTGTAACATCCCCTTAGACTTCTGTCTCTCAGCTTTAACTTGTTGACAAATCAAGCATCGAGAGACATATTCAGCAACATCTCTTTTCATGCCATCCCACCAGAAGTACTCTTTCAGGTCCCTATACATCTTCGTGCTTCCAGGATGAATAGAGAATGATGAACTATGAGCCTCATCCAGCAGCTCATTCTTTAATTCGGGGATGGGAGGAACGCAAACCCGATTCCTGAACTTTATTATCCCATCACAATCAAGGTTGAATTCAGGAACATTTCTCACCTTCTTTTGTAACTCGACATCTTCTTTCTGTGCCTCTTTAATCTTCACATGTATAGATGGTTGAACATTCATTTGGGAAAGATAAGATTTTTCCCTTTCCATTATAATTCCAAGATCCATCCTTTGTAAATCCATAAATATTGGATCTTTTGTGATCCTCATCATGGATAAACTAGCATGGTCTTGTCGACTTAATGCATCTGCCACCTTGTTTGCTTTCCCAGGGTGGTAATGGATTGAGCAGTCATAATCCTTAATCAGCTCCAACCATCTTCTTTGACGCATATTCAACTCCTTTTGTGTGAAAATATACTTTAAACTTTTATGATCAGTATAAATATCACACCTTTCACCATAAAGGTAATGCCTCCAAATCTTTAATGCAAAGATTACCGCAGCCAACTCCAAATCATGTGTTGGGTAATTTTGCTCATGGATTTTCAACTGTCGTGAGGCATAAGCTATCACCATATCATTTTGCATAAGAACACACCCCAATCCCTTCTTGGATGCATCACTGTAGATCACAAACCTTTCTCCACTACAAGGCAGTGTGAGCACAGGTGCACTGGATAACCTTCTTTTCAACTCCTTGAAATTCTCTTCACATTCCTCTGTCCAGACAAACTTAACTCCTTTCCGAGTCAACTTGGTGAGTGGATTAGATAATCGTGAAAAATCTTTTACAAAACGTCGATAATATCCAGCCAAACCAAGAAAACTTCGGATCTCAGTTACTGTTGTTGGTCTTGACCATCTTTCGATAACCTCTGTTTTTGCTGGATCCACAGATATCCCCTCTTTTGAGATTATATGACCCAAAAATGCAACTTTTTGAAGCCAAAATTCACACTTGGTAAATTTGGCATAAAGCTTCTCCTTTCTCAGGGTCTTCAATATAATTCTCAAGTGATCTTCATGCTCTTCCTTGCTCTTTGAATAGACAAGAATATCGTCTATAAAGACTACCACAAATTGATCAAGATAGTCTCTAAAGACTCTATTCATTAGATCCATGAAGATAGCAGGGGCATTAGTAAGACCAAATGGCATCACTATAAATTCATAGT
Source organism: Viscum album (assembly GCA_963277665.1). Classification (NCBI taxonomy): domain Eukaryota; kingdom Viridiplantae; phylum Streptophyta; class Magnoliopsida; order Santalales; family Viscaceae; genus Viscum; species Viscum album. The sequence continues at coordinate 2,019,057,158 of OY728148.1, forward strand.
GTCCATACCTTGTACGGAAAGCCGTCTTTGGTATATCCTCCCTTTTGACCCTTAATTGATGATACCCTGAACGAAGATCAATCTTGGAAAAGTATTGAGCTCCGCGTAGTTGGTCAAATAAGTCATCAATGCGTGGGAGAGGATATTTGTTCTTGATAGTGATCTTGTTAAGTTCTCGATAATCAATGCAGAGTCTCATTGATCCATCTTTCTTCTTAACAAATAGAACAGGTGCTCCCCAAGGTGACGCACTAGGGCATATGAATCCCTTATCAAGATTCTCTTGGAGTTGCTTCTTCAATTCCTGCAACTCAATTGGGGCCATTCTATAAGGTGTCTTTGAAATAGGCAAAGCACCCGGTACGAGTTCTATTGAAAACTCAACTTCACGATTTGGTGGAAGACCCGGTAATTCCTCCGGAAAGACATCATCAAACTCCCGTACAATGGGCATATTCTTAATCGTGAGTTTCTCACCAACCATTTGAGATAAATAACCTTCATTTAGTGGAATCAATACCCATAAGATGGAAGAAATTTCCACTGGAAGGTTATGTTCATCCTTGCATTGATAGACGATCGTAGATTGATCTGGAATATGAAATGTGACTTCCCTTCTTTGGCAATCGATATGAGCTCTATGTAGAGAAAGCCAATCCATGCCAAGAATCACATCAAATTCCACTAAAGGAAGGATCACAAGATTTGCAGGAAGCACTTTCCCACAAACTTCGATCGGAGAAGAATTATAAACTTCTGATGCGATTGATGTGCCATTAGGTGTTGTCACAGCTAACTCAACATCTAATTGTTGAGGTAATACGGTGATACCCTTAGAAAATTTTTCAGAAATAAAAGAGTGGGTGGATCCAGAATCAAATAAAACATTTGCTACTTTAGAGTGGGTGGTAAGTGTACCTTTCAGCACATCGTTATCGTACTCCACCTCGCTGATAGAAATTGCATGTGACTTTCCTTTGTCTTTAGCCTTAAGAGTTTGTTGACGTCGACCATCATCATCAACCCTTGGATTTGGGCATTGATTGGCATAATGCCCCATCTCCTTGCACTTGAAACATTGAAGTGTTGTAGGTTCATTCTGTGTATCCCTTCCTTTGTTTGCGTCATTAGACATCTTCTTCCCATTATCACGGCATTCAAATGCCCGATGACCTTCCTTTCCACATTTAAAACATTTACTTGTCCCTTTAAGACAACTCCCTCCATGTTTCTTTCCACACTTTGAGCATAAGGGAAAGTTCATCTTCTTTTCCGTGTGCTCTTTAGATTTTTCTTTGAATTCCATCTTCCTCTTCTTATCAAACCCATGTGACTGATGGGTTACTCCAATCTCCATCTCGGCTTTGAGAGCACATCGAACGATTTCCTCGTAGCTATTGAAGTCCCTTATGGCTAACGCCCTTCGAAGACTTGGTTTTAAGCCACTAAAGAATCGATCGATCTTACTCTCAGGTTGGATAATAATACCAGAAGCGTACCTTGCAAGTCTTGTAAAATTTGCTTCATAGGTACTAACAGATTCATCATCCCTTTGCTTCAGTTCAAGGAACTCTTTCTCCATCTTTGTTCGGAGAATACGAGGGAAGTACTTATTGAAAAATAAGTTCTTGAACTCGTCCCATTCCATAGACTCAATTTCATCCCTTTGCCTCGTATTCTTAACAAGATTCCACCATTGATCAGCATCTCCTTCCAGACGATACACTGCTAGGATGACTTTATCATGCTCAGAACATTGAAGAACTGAAAATATCTTTTCAGTAGTACTAATCAATTGTTCAGCAACTAATGGATCAGTAGACCCGCTGAAAGAAGGTGGACGCTGCCTCATGAAGGATTCAACAGAATGTTGCTCCCTCCTTTGCTCGTTTGGAAATCCTGCATGATTCATAGCTTGAGAAAGTTGTGTGAGCATGGCTACAAGATTTTGCATTCCCGCTCCCATATCGTTTGGTTGCTCAGGGGGACAATCATTGCATTGCCCATCACATTTCGCATTAACACGGTTCCTTCGGGTTCCAGCCATTGACTAAAACCAAGAAGAATAGTGTGAGCAACACTAATTATAATAGGAAACCACATAATTCAAGAATAAAATTTTCATGCTTAAGGTCTTATCCTAGGTTATTCAAGGCCATTTCTAAAACACTAAGATTGTGTTCTATGCTTAGACTTATCCTTTGGGTTCTTACTAAGGCTTTCACATCCTAGTTTCCAAAGGTTGACTATACCTTTCCTCTGATACCAACAATAACGACCCATACTTTACATACATTGTTAATACTTCAAAATTGAAGCACACTTATTACAACATATGACAAAACCACAAAGGACCGTATAGGTATAGTGTCTTTAGAAACTGGGAAACATAAACAACTGGTTCATAAATCTTCTACAGTATCTCCCGTTTATTTCATCATATCTAGGGTCCCTTTTAGCATATTCAATTTAATATCCATCTTCCTGACCTGGGGAAAAGAAAACATAAAAGGGTGAGCTCAAATGCTCAGCAAGGGCAAATAAAGGAAATAAAAATCATATCATATCTTTATGAAGATCAAAACCTGCAAAAGAGATCATAATATCTTAACATGGAATAAATCATAGAAGTGAAAATGAGATCCCCATAATCATAACATAAAACTTGAAACTTTGTGGCATGCACACATAATCATGGAAAATCATTTCTTGTTAGTCATGACTCATTGCCAAGACTATCTTAGTGGACAAAGTCCCTTTCTGAACCGAGTTCACTCCTCGTTTCAGTCCTGTATCACTGAACCGAAATAACCTTCCGTTCCAGCCATGCCTATCTCATGAGATATAAAATCTTTACCCAATGCATTGGAGGGAGATATAGGTCCCACCCATCTTATAATGAATCCTTTCTTATGTGTGCCACATAATCATAAAACATACATCATCGCATAACACATATAACAAAAATGGGATTCTTGAAACATCATGACATCATAAATCAATTCATATATGATAAAGGAATTCATAAACATAATTCCATCACAACATAGTCAAACCAATGTAAAAATATGGATAGAAACAGAACCCTTTATTATCTTAGATGGAAAATAATTTTGATAAAACACTTGTATTGAATTCTTGAGGAAAATATCCTTTATTCTTCAAAAACAATTTTCCTTTCATAACATGTCATACAACTTTAAAATAAAAGAAGTTGATTAAAAATAAACTTGAAAACTTGTAAAGGAAGCTTCTTGGAAATAATGTTTTAAAAATCCATTCATGCCGTATAAGTTAAAAAAAACATTCTTCGTACTTTTGTCGGAAAAGTCAAAAAGTACCTCGTACGGAAAAACGACAAAAGATTCCTTTCATATTCTTTACTAAAAACTCACCTAAGGGTAAAATTGGATTTAAACTATTGCAAGTGGATGGAAAAAATATTTCATATTGAGGGAACATGGATGTGGATGATAAAATACACCCCAGTAAATACTTACGAATAAACAATCTCGGATAAAAATGAGATTGTGATATTTCCCTTACCTTAGGTCCAATTTGCTTTGTACGTGTCCGAAGCTCCTGTATAATAGTTTAAATAATGTTATTGACTTATTCCAGAATCATAAATATTTATATGATATCATATATGGTCATATTATTAGCTTCTTGTTAGTAATATTTCATTGTTACTTGTTACTCGGGTCTTTATAACTTTTTGTTCTTATGCGTGTTTTGTCGAATAAATTCTTATTCTTATCTTTAGGTTATAGATAATTCATTTCCAGAATGGTATTAGTGTAGTATATACCATATTCATTCATTCAATTCATTTATATAATCATTATGAAATGAAGATCATGTAGAACGAGTCGCATCACATCGTGGAGACGGTATTCCGTACGTACGCACGAGTGATGATATCGTTCCTATGATCGTGGAATTGTATTGGAGTATATATATATATTATTTCAGTATCAATATTACTTAATAATAATCATATATAGTTACTCATTACACCATTATACCCATCCTTGTAAGGTGATGGTGGAAAATAGATTACACCACGGCGTGGAGACGGTATTCCGTACGTACGCACGCGCGGTGATTTCATTTTTTCCGTAGGATGGATAGAAGGTGAATTAGGGTTGTTTCATATTTATAATAACATATCAGTATGTAAGTAATACTGATGTTATTACTTTATCATGAAACAACTAAAGAAGAAGAAGTTGAAGAAGAATGAAATTGAAAAGATCGGTAATGGATATTACCTCTTCTTTGGAACGCCTCTTTGAATCCTCCACTTAAGGAACTAAGATTGGTCTTTGGAGAAGACCAGGACCTCTAGGATTATTCTAGGGAAGTGGAGAGGAGAAAATGGCAGGGGTTGGCCGAGCTTGAGTGCTCAAATTGGTGTGAGGAGGAGGGGGAGGAGGTGCCCTTTTATAAGGGAGGAGAGGGGCACCTTAGGAATATCTCAAAATATTATTTTATATTAAAGTCAAAATCGGTTTATAATGGTTCCAAAGGGTCTTATTTCGAAGCTAAAGTGGGGATGGGTCGAAATCCTATCAACCAATAGGATTTAGACAAGTTTAGGGTATTATTTTAACCTTATCAATTAGATTTAACTCTAAGTTAATTAATTTAACTTTTACCGTGTCTTTTTGTTTTCTTTCACTATATGGTTAATACACTTACTATAACATGCCAAACGAACCCCAAATTGTTTATTATTAATATATATATCCTTATCTAAGTCATTTGGCCGAACCATAGATTTTTAGGAATAAAATAACAATTAATAATATAATATTTGATTTAAAAACTATTTTGTGTCAATTTTGACACTATTTGATATATGATTTTTGTGAAAGTCATAACAGAATTATATGTTCGAACCAAGTTAATTAAATCATTACTAATATATCATAGTAACCTAGAAAATTAGTGGAATTCATAAAAAGTCTCAAATTACATTTAGTTTTGTATTTATATTATCAATGTTTTCAATATTTCATTAATAAGATAATTACTGCATCATCTTTGTGTCATAATTAAATTAACTTATTTGATGTCTAAAAATTACAAATAAAATACCATCATGTAGAAAATCTTTTTAGCTTTCTAATGAATATTTACAATCGAATTTATCTTATGTATAACCCTATATTAAAAATGATTTACTTATTAAACTTTGATTTTAACTATTTTAACCCTTCTTTAAATAAATTAATAATAAATGTCCTAATCTAATCCAAGTGGGCCTAAATGGTCATATTTTATTCCTAAGTTTGTTTTTGGTCGAATTACACTTGTCCAATAGAATTAGGACATGTGTTAGGGTAATATTAATATCATATTTACCCTTAGTTACCCTATTTACTATTAACCGCGGTAAAAATAGTAAAAAGTTACTATTCACCAAAAAATTATTTTCATCTCATTGAACCACATTTTAGTCCTTGATATTAACCGTGTCTCTCGGATTTTTGAAATTCCATTCACAGAAGCGGTAAAATTAAGTTTTATGCAAAATTCAGTTTTTAACCTACCACTTAGTGGTTTCACTATTCATCAAAAATTGAAAGTTTTCAGAAAAATACCAAAATTTCACCCTAGGCTAATTTCGATATTCTGAGTCCAAAAATGAAGTCCATTTTGAAAAATAAAATTTATAAAATTTCAAAAAGTGGTTATTACTATTCATAACGGCTAGTTTTAATAGCATATTGTTGTTTAGTGAAACTCGGTATTGCGTACGACGCAAGCTATCGAGGAAGGTCGCGATTGCGTGTAAAGCAAGCCAAGCAAGTGTTGTGTAGAAAAAGATTCCTTTGATGATAACATAAAAGTCTCGGGTGTTACAGAGTATCTGGCCTCCGTATCGAGAAGCATGCGGCTGAGATAGTAGAGACTATTCTCAATGCCCTCGTTATTCTTCTGGGCGAGCAGCGCACCGAGGGATCTCTCCAGGGCGGTCACATAAAGGACCAGCGGCTTTCCGGAGACGGGTGGCATCAAGACTGGAGGTTGGAGCAGATACTGCTTGATTTCCTCGAAGGCGGCCCGGCACTCCTCATCCCATTCGTAGGCAGCGTCTTTCTTCATGAGCCGGGAAAAGGTCTTACACTTGCCGGCCAGATTCGCAATGAATCGGCGTATATAGGCTAAGTGGCCTTGCAGGCCTCGTAGCTCTCGAATGTTGCTCGGGGGAGGCATTTGGCTGATGGCCTTGATCTTTTCCGGGTCGATCTCGATACCTCGGTACCTGACAACAAAGCCCAGAAACTTCCCGGAGGTGACTCCGAAGGCACACTTCAGCGGGTTCATCTTCAGGTGACGGGAACGGAGGAAACCGAACACTTTCTCAAGGTCTTTGAGATGGTCCTGGCGCTGGCGCGATTTGACTACAAGGTCATCCACATAGCATTCCACCAATGTTCCGAGGATCGGTTTGAATATGCGATGCATGGCCCTCGGATAAGTGGCACCTGCATTTTTCAAACCGAATGGCATTACCCGGTAGCAAAAGGTACCCTGGGGAGCCCTGAAGGCAGTGGACTCCTCGTCTTCGGGGGCCATCCGGATCTGGTTATACCCGGAATACCCGTCCATGAAAGAGAGGGCTTGGAACCCGGCCGTGGCGTCAATCAACAGCTCCGTTACTGGGAGTGGGAAGTCATCCTTTGGGCAGTGGCGATTGAGATCGCGGAAGTCGATGCAGACTCTGATCTGCCCATTCTTCTTCCTGACCGGCACAATGTTGGCGAGCCATTTGGGGTACTGGACCTCCTTAATGAAGTTGGCTTTGATAAGCTTGTCAACTTCGGCCTCAACCATAGCACCATGAGAAGGGTGCATTTTCCTGGGAGGCTGCTTGAACCCACGGTGTTTTGTCGGGAGGCCAAGGTGGTGGACGACTACCTGAGGATCTAGCCCCGGCATCTCGTCATAGCCCCAAGCGAACACATCACGGTGCTGCCTGAGAAAGTCCACATACTGATGCCGCTCCTCAGAGGGCATGGCGGCACTGACCAATGTGGGTCTTGGATCTGCCTCGCTACCAAGGTTTACCTGTACCAGTTCATCAACCGTGGTAGAGACGCCTTCTTCAAAGGCTGGGGGAGCATCCTCCAAGTCTTCCTCCCCAGCCGTGGGGGAACTTACCGCGACGGGAGATACTTCTGGGTTCTCAAAACCCGAGGGGAAACTGGTGCCGGCTTGGGTGGCAGCGGTCATCATATCCGGAGACTCACTTGTCGTTGAGACCATAGCAATAAATGCATTTGATCCGATCCCATCTGGCCTTCGGCCTAAGGGGCCACGCTTGATGATATCAAAGCAGTGGTGACGTGTCGGCCCGAGTCGGTTGATTCCATCCCGGCGAAAGAGACACGTATGGCGCACCGCCGTTGCCATCAGCTTGAGGTCCCGGTACCGTACAGGGTAGGAGGTTCCAGGATGACCCGAGCTTGGTTGTTGTAGGAGTACGAGGTGATTTTCCGCCGTCGCTTGGACATAGGAACATGCCTTCCTTGTGTACTCGAAACAACAAAACATTGTCCCATGTCGGGGGTAGTGGCCTCCAACCGGTGGATCGGGAGGATGTAGGCGTCGTCCATGCTTGCCCAAGGATCACTTGTGATCGGGGCGGGCTCATCCTCGCTTACCAGGATTTGCTTGTCCTTACTTTTGTAATAACCCGCATCCAGATAGCGGGCCTCACAAGAAGCGAAAGGGGACGCGTCTCCTTGGAGCACGCCTACTCGACCGTTGAGCGAGTACTTAAGGCACTGATGATACGACGAGGGAACCGCTGCATGCAGATGGAGCCATGGCCTGCCCATCAATGCGTTGTAGGCGGTATCCTGAGAAACAACCATGAACTCGGTGCTGGCAATTAAGCCACCGAACTGGGTCTTCAGACGGATCTTGCCGACCGGGGTTTTCTCTGTCCTGTCGTACCCCTGGATCCTGAGGTCAGAGGGAGTCAAATCACCTTCGGACAGACCCAGCTTTCGCAGCGTCCGGGTCGGAATTAGATTGATTCCAGAACCCGTGTCAACGAGGCATCGGCGGACTTCCACACCGTTGAAATGGCCAGTGATATACAGTGGGCGAATGTGCCCCTGTATAGGAGGGTCTTCATCTTCACCGGAGAACGAGATAACCGCCTGACATTCGGCGCCTTCAATCGTCTCGGTATGGAAGGCTTCCGCAGCCGCCACTTCTGTCTCGAACTGGAGGGGGCTCCTTAGGGCCTCAGCAAGTGCCTCGCGCATTTCGGATGACAGGAGGAGGGCCTCGAGGATGGAAAGCCTCGCCGGGATGCCGACCAGATGCTTCAGAACATCGTATTTTCGTGCCAAATGCAAACCTCTGCTTACAGGAGGTCGTTCGGCATCTGGACACACAGCGGGTCCGGCTGGCTGAACTGGCGAGTAACTAGTACCAGGTACATCTTGCTGCCTACCAGTAGAAGCCTGACGAGTAGTCGCCGGGCTAGGATCGGACAGCAGAGGCTGGCCTGTTGCCGGGCGAGACTGGCTGTGATATGAACGAGGCGGCTCTCCCTGATCCAGCAACACGAACGGCGGTGGAGGTAGAGCCGAGGGTGCTGGATAGGTCTGCGCGTGCTGAGATCTGCGCTGAGCCTGCTGCCTGGTCTCGGTAGCGTGCACGGCATGGCCGCAAATGCCGGCTGACGTATCTCGATGACCAGCGCGGTTGCGATTCCACCGACGTTGACGTCGGCTGGAAACGTTGGGGAGGTCTTCCTGGGGTTCCCCCTCGTCGGAGGTCATATAGGGTTTTACCAGCTCCACGGTGTTAACCGAAGCATACCCTTGACCATCACTCGAAGAGTCATCCACCGCTGGGCGGATTCTGGGGGGAATGCCCATTTCGGGAGGCATAAAGTCACCGAGAGTGCGGGATGACGACGGCACTGGCGGTGCACGTTGCTTCTTCTTACGTCGGCGCTGCTTGCCCTTTTGGGCAGAGGTCGACTGTGAAGACGATGTTGAGGCACCCACTACTTCTTCTGAAGGTTCCGGCTGCTTCAGGCGTGCCCGGATGATTCCCTGGGCACGGACGACGGTTTTTCGAGCCATCCAGTCATCGTATTTCTGGGACCCGCGGCTAGGGACCTGCTGCCACTCACCTTCGCCGTCGCTGCTGATTTCTGATCCCGCAAAGACGCCTGCCACTTGTGCTGGCGCCGGGCCCAACATGACTATGTTGTTGTTGACCTGGTCCTGAAGCCAGTCTTTAAACACATAGCATCGCTTGAGGGTGTGCCCCAGGATTCGATGATAAGGGCAGTAGTTGGGGTGGTCGGTGAGATGCGCCTCTGCCTGCCTCCTGCACTCAGGCAAACGCACGATCCCTTGCTCTAGAGCACTTCGGAAGTAGCCAGGGACCTGATTTTCGTTAAACGAATAGGTATGGTACTTTCTTTCCAGGTAAGGAGCCCTGGGGGCCTGGTCCTGTCGAGGGACCGGAGGGGCTTGCCGAGGGGGCGGTGCCTGGTTGTCTCGCCTAGGTGGCGGTGGCGCATTGCGCGGGGGAACCTGTCGGTTCTGAGGCGGTCGCTGCTGGGCAGGAGCCTGCACTTGAGGTGGAGGACCCCTGCGGGGTTGCGGGGGTGGTGCCGCCGGTAACAATTCCAGCTGCCTCGGGGCTTCTATTTGAGCCACCGTGGCGGGTTCAGCCCTGGCGGCCCTCCTGGCTGGGATCATAGGGGGCAGCAAACGTGCCTGGCTAGCCTGTTGCAGGGCCTCCTCGACGCGCTAGGGCCTTATCCGAGAAATCCCTGAACCCTCCAGGGTAGTTCTGGGTAATCAAGGAGGGTACCAGCTCCGTCTTGACGTTTCCCACACACATCGTCAGTAATTGCTCCTGAGTCAGTGGCATATCGAGGGAATACGTAAGTCCTTTCCACCGGGCGATGAAGTCTGAAACCCGCTCATCAGGCCTCTGTTTTCACTTGAAGAGGTCCGCAATGCTGGTCTTTCGCGTGGTGGAGCTGAACTGGTATAGGAACTGCCGGCGAAGATCCTCCCAACCGGTCACTGATCTGATGGGGAGCTGGCTGTACCAGACGAATGCCGGACCTTCCAATGTCTGTACAAAACATCGGAGCTTAGCGGCTTCTTGCTGAGCCGGGGTCCCCAGCATGGGGCCACACCTGGAAGAGAAGTGAGCCAAGTGCTGGGGTGGGTCCCCTGTCCCGTTAAACGGCGAGAAAGTGGGGTTCCCAAAACCCGGAGGCGCGGGCATATCATCCACCCACGCGGGGTAAGGCTTGCCATCCGCTGGGACCGCCACCTGTCGCGTTTCCAACGCCTCGAGGCGGGAAGTGAGTGCCGCAATAAGGTCCTCCGGGTGGGGGTCCCTGTCTTGACGGGGATCCCTAACCACAAGTGCGTTGCCAGGTTCTTCAACACGGTAGACGGCTTCGGCCGCTCGTTGGTCAGCTGGCTGGACGACCTGCTGGGCGACTGGGGGAACCCGGGTTGGATTCTTCAGATTGCCCTGTCGCTCAGGGGGGTTTGGCGATACGTATCGCGCCCTCTTGCCGTATGTTCCGGCTTCCGCCCTGTCCGTGATAGTAGCATGATCAGGGTTGCCCGGAGGCATCTCACCGGGGGGGAATTGTTCCTGCCCCTGCTGCCCCGGCCTGGGATTAGCATAGTCGGGTCGCCGCTCTGCGGCGTGCTCAGCCAATAGTTCGTCAACCAGCCTCTTCTGCTCGGCAAGCTGCTGGCGCAACGTGGCCTTCTCAGGATCCTCGTCTGTCTTCTGCATAGAGGCGGACGGGTCGGAGTGCTTGACTATTCCGACATGTTCCTTACCCTTGCCAGTGCTTCGACCGAGTGCCAGTGACTCGGTGGGCACGGGGAGGCCTAGCAGGTTCCTCTGCTGACGGGTGACTCTCCCTGATGGGTCGAGTAGTGGCGGTACGCCCTCGGATGGTAAGTCCCCATCAAGGAACTCAAGCTCATCTTCTTTATCCACAACGTCGGCCATGTGGACTGTGACCCCCCTTGAGGGCATATCCTCGATGTCGCATAGCGAATCAGGCTGTCGTCGGATAGGGTCAAAGAGGAGAGCGGCATAGCGTCCCCAGCCACGGACTTGCACATGGGGGGTGGCTTCTCTGACGATCTTGCGGAGTGCCTTGAAACTCTGAACGCATTTTCGTTGGAGGGCACTCTGGTGACCGGGTGACTCGGGGTGCTGGGCCACAAGGAGCGCCGCTGCGTCAATCAGGCGGCACTATTTGCCAATCTCCTCGAAGTGCTCTCGACTCCGTGGGTACACTACCCGTTCCCAGCGGAGGCGGAAGTGCGTCGCCCACAGGGTTCGACAAAAGCACCCCACTTCTTCAGGGGTAAGCGACTCGGGTACACGGAAATTCAGTGTCGCCGTGGGCCAGAACTTTTCTGGGAAGTAGTTCGCTGCAAGAATACTCCAGAAGCTCCTGGGTTCGTCCTTGGGATTCGGCCCTACATTTCCCCACTCATCAACCGGGGGCGGCTGAGGGACCGGTAGCGGTACCGAGGCTGACCTCTGGGGTAGCAAACTCGGCGGTGGAGAATACGGTGCACGAGCAGACTGGCCACCGAATTCTGGGCCTTCCTCTGAAGAGCAGGGTGACCTGACCACAACGTCACGATAGGACGGGCTAATAGCCACTGCTTCGGGTACGGGAATTGCCGTTACCGGTGTCCGGTCATGTCGTGGCTCCACCACCGTTGACCCCCAAAATAGCTCCTCGCGATCCCGAGTAGAGGTAGAGGGCGCTTCGGGTGACGATGGCGGTGACTGTGCGGTCGAAACCTGCGAAGTTCTCACAATCTCTTCCTCCTGAATGTACCTGCGGAGAGAGGCGGGAATCCGGTGGACCTCAAATTCTGGAAGAACGAGGCTGACGCGTCTGGTTCCTGCCCCAGTCCTTGATACGGAGGAGCTGGGAGAAGGTTCCATCACTGAATCGTGTTCCCCTTCCGAATCGGAGAAGCGGGCAGGTTTGATTTCCCCCTGGACCTTCCCAGGATTCTTCTTGTGGTGGCGACGACCCGCTCTTCTGCCCCTGGGTGGCTCTTCGGGACAGGGTTGACCCCTACCAGGCAGCCTTGGGGCGGCGCTGGCGCCGTGACGAAGAGGGCCCCCACATGAGACAGCCGGGGCGCGAGGGGCACCAGGGCAAATGTCGAAGGGTACATGGGGAGGACCTCCATGAACAGTACCCGTGTGGGCGGGACCTCTGTTGGAACTGGAAGGAGCATGGGGAAGACCTCCATGATCGATGCGAGTGGAGCGAGGCTGACCTTCACTCCTTGAGTTGCTGGGGCGAGGAGGACCTTCGCCAGTCGCGGAGAGGACGTAGGGGGGACCCCCACGTTGAAGAAGGACCAGATGGACGTTGCCCTCAGAAGGATGGACTCCATACCCTGTACAGCGGGCGCGGGAAATGTTTCCGCGCGGAGCATCACTGCCACGGGGCAGGTCTTCCTGTAGGATGGGGGCAGCACGAGGCATGCCTCCATGGCGAACCTCGGAGCGGGAAAGGCCCACGCTCTGTGGAGTAGTGGCACGGGGAGGACCTCCGTACGGGGTGGCATCACCGCGGGTTAGCTCACGACGATCACTTCTTGGGCCTGCAACCCGGAGAGTCAACCCAGCCTGCCCGCGGGGCGGTTGGGGTCTCGATCCTGGTTGGGCGAAGGGGTGCCCCTGCTCAATGTGGGCGGGGGCTTCATAATGGACGTCGGCGGTGGCTCGGGCCACTGTAGCTGTCGGCGTGGACGCGGCTAGGCGAGCGTCCTCAGCCCGGGCCCGACGCTGACGTCGGGTCAGGCGGGCCGGTGCAGGTGGTGCACGGACGTGGTCTGCCTGCACGTAGTCTGCCTGCCCTCCCTGCGGGGTCGGACGGTGGCGCTGACGTGGCCGGGCGGGAGCTCTCGCCTGGGGCCCCTGGGTCGGGGCCCTGAGCGGGCTGAGCCGGACCGCGCCTGCCTCTTCGGCGTAAGGCGAAGAGTCGTCAAGGCATTCCGGGGATAGGCTCCCGAAACGGTTGAATGTTGAGGTGGGGAGCAGGGGCTCCCTGCGCGGCCTGTTAGGGCGGCGTTGACGGCGGGGCCTGGAGGCCTCCAGGTCCAAGCGGGCCATATCCCTAGTCGGGATGATCCCTTCCTCCTCGTACCTTCACACGAGGCTGTTGATCACCCTCCGTTGGATGACCTCTGATGGGGAAAGGGGACGTGGACGTCCCGTATTCCGTGATGTGGCAGCCGTCGTGGCGGTGGTGGCTCCATGTGGAGTGGCCGTCGTGGCGCTGCCCCTGCCCCTGCACGGGCGAGGAGCGGATGGTGACCGCATCTCTGAAGTAGCAACCTGGTTCCTGGCAAGCGAAAGGATCAATTCATCAGTACTGAGAGGAAAAGGATTGACAGCCAGTGCCCCAGCGTTCTTCCATCCTCCATGTCTGTGAGAAGGATCCACGCCAACACGCTGCAGAGCGGAGTGCCCCACGTTCTACTACCCCGACTTCCGGTGAGTTTCACGACAGGCCCGCCATTCGCTTGGCGGGACTAGGCAACGGATATCTGAATCCGGTGACACGTCAATCTACTGGTGTCTCGAACGCTACTAATCTCCATGCTGAGGAGAAGAATTTCACGTCGGGTTCACCATTTCTGTTTCCGACGCTTTCGCCGGGGCGCGCGCATCCGTCCGTCAGGCTGGGGGGGGGGGACGCGCGGCTTTGTTGCCCCGCATTCCCGCTTTCCAAAGGCGAGCGGCATTCGTTCCTTATTCAGGTACGTCTTCTCCTTGATCGAAACGGGATGATGGGATGTCGGTTCTTCCTCCTGTGGATTCCTCCTCAGAACTCGTCACCTAGTCTGGGTCACCCTTATAGATTTAATACGTAGTTCGTGAAACTCTTCCCAGTGCCATGTTTCCATGGGTGCCGGTTAATTACGCCGCTCCTGTCGGGACATTCCAGAGGGTCCAGTCAGGGCAACAACCTTCGGTCAGGGGAGTAGTCACGTTGAGACGTCAGTAGCGTGTCTGGATGCTGGGGTACCTGGCATGTCTGTCTGTTATCCTTGATCACAATGCTTCTCAAGGGCGTGGAAGCCCGAGGCATCCCACATCGAGCGCGGGGAATTACATGTCATAGACACGTATCTGAGGTTTTCCTCAGCTTCCCGTGTTCAACACAGGGTATGCCGCGAGTTTAACGTCCAGCGGAGACGGATGAGGGTGATCAGAACGTCCCACAAAGACGGATCAGATTGGTGTACCGCGTGGAGACGGCTGTGGTCCCATAGAGACGGATCAGAACGCCCAATGGGGACGGATCCGGGGCTGCACACTCCCTATAGGAGAAAAGAGTGATGAATCGGGGTGTACACAGAGGACAGCGACCCGGAGATATGATGGGGCTTACACATGGAAAGTGGCCCAAGCGCTGCTAGGAGCAGCGAGGAAGTGGATGGCATGACTCCCCCGGGATGTGGTGGCCCGGGTGAGAATCAGGATGGGTGATGGATTGATGAATGAAGTGGATGGGGATGAAATGGGACCATCGCAGGGGCGACGGTGAAGTTGGGCTTGAGCCTTGAGGAGGCTTCCTACGTATCCCTGTGGCAGGGAATCAAAGTCCGCGTAGTTCGGGATAGTGTCGATAAACCGACGTGGAGCTGGACCTTGGCCCGATGGGAGTTGGGCTTGAACCTCTGGGAGGATTCCTACGTACCATGCCTTGACATGGATCAAAGTCCTCGTAGTTCAAATGATACAGTTTAACGTCATGCGGGACGAAGATAGAACACGACGTGAATTGGGTAATGGGTGGGCTTGAACCTCGTGGAGGCTTCCTACGTACCATGCCTTGAAATGGATCAAAGACCTCGTAGTTCAAAAGGGAATGGGTCGCAGCGGCTTACCACTGGACCAGGATGGGACCCGACGTGAAATGACGGGTGGGTTGCGTCGGTAAACCAATGTGAAAGCGGACCTTGGTCCACCGTTGGTGGGCTTGAACCTCGTGGAGGCTTCCTACGTACCATGCCTTGACACGGATCAAAGTCCTCGTAGTTCGGATGGGATGGGTCACAATGGCTTACCACTGGACCGGGGTGCGGTTTAATGTCATGCCGGATAGGAGTGTGCAGTTTAACGTCATGTTGGAAGCGGGTGTGACCCGACGTGAAAGTAGACTCGTGAGTCCACTGGTGGTGGGCTTGAACCTCGTGGAGGCTTCCTACGTACCATGCCTTGACACGGATCAAAGACCTCGTAGTTCAGGTGGGGATTTGTCGGCGAACCGACGTGAAAGTAGACCTTGGTCCACTATTGGTGGGCTTGAACCTCGTGGAGGCTTCCTACGTACCATGCCTTGACACGGATCAAAGTCCTCGTAGTTCGGATGATGCAGTTTAACGTCATGCGGGACGATAGTGAACCCTGACGTGAAAGTGGACCTTGGTCCACTGTTGGTGGGCTTGAACCTCGTGGAGGCTTCCTACGTACCATGCCTTGACATGGATCAAAGACCTCGTAGTTCAGGTTGTGTAGTTTAACGTCTTTGCTGGACGGGGGTATATAGTTTAACGTCGTGCTGGACGTGGGCGAAACTCGACGTGAATGAACGACCGAGCAACGTGGCTTGAACCTCATGGAGGCTTCCTACGTACCATGCCTTGACACGGATCAAAGTCCTCGTAGTTCGGATGATGCAGTTTAACGTCATGTTGGACGCGGGTGTGACCCGACGTGAAAGTAGACTCGTGAGTCCACTGGTGGTGGGCTTGAACCTCGTGGAGGCTTCCTACGTACCATGCCTTGACACGGATCAAAGACCTCGTAGTTCAGGTGGGGATTTGTCGGCGAACC
The DNA here is from genome assembly GCA_963277665.1 of Viscum album. Taxonomy (NCBI): domain Eukaryota; kingdom Viridiplantae; phylum Streptophyta; class Magnoliopsida; order Santalales; family Viscaceae; genus Viscum; species Viscum album. The sequence continues at coordinate 2,019,073,073 of OY728148.1, forward strand.
GACGTGAAAGTAGACCTTGGTCCACTATTGGTGGGCTTGAACCTCGTGGAGGCTTCCTACGTACCATGCCTTGACACGGATCAAAGTCCTCGTAGTTCGGATGATGCAGTTTAACGTCATGCGGGACGATAGTGAACCCTGACGTGAAAGTGGACCTTGGTCCACTGTTGGTGGGCTTGAACCTCGTGGAGGCTTCCTACGTACCATGCCTTGACATGGATCAAAGACCTCGTAGTTCAGGTTGTGTAGTTTAACGTCTTTGCTGGACGGGGGTATACAGTTTAACGTCATGCTGGACGTGGGCGAAACTCGACGTGAATGAACGACTGAGCAACGTGGCTTGAACCTCATGGAGGCTTCCTACGTACCATGCCTTGACACGGATCAAATTCCTCGTAGTTCGGATGGGTTTTTCAGGGTCGGTGCTCACTCTAAGCCCACGTGAGTCATGCTCGGTGTGAGAAACAAGAGGTCGCACGGACCTGACGATCACGTCGCGAAGGGTGCGTCCGTGAGAAGCGAAAAGGGGCTTACGCGTTGGGCGGCCCATGGTGTTGGGACTTACTCCAGGATGGAGGCCCAGGGCGCGACAAAGCGCGGGAATGATGGACCTTGGTCCGGCGATGGGAGGTGCCTCGTTCCCTATCACGTCCTCCACTGACCTTGGTAGTGGGGAAGTACCGAGATGCACGGGTGCAATCATCCGTACCGAAGGTTAGGGATTTACGCTCTGAGGCGACCCTTCCCCTGCGAACATACACCACTCCGACAAGGAGGATCTCATTCCATGTGCGGAAGAGTTCCATTCCCGTGGAGACGAGTGGTGTAATGAATGTTCGAGCTGGGGGGACCCTTCGTGAGGGAGACGAGGTTGGGTCACAGTTTAACGTCATGTGTTGAGGACGTGGTGCTTGGCAGTTTAACGTCCTGCAGATCGGACGAGGTGGGTTCACTCCACACCCCTAGGGCTTACATAACCGGCACCCTCTTGTCCTTGGGGAAGGGAAGGTGTCGGTAAGGCCATGGTAAAAGGGGGTCGTGAGAGGAACCATCGAGGGGTCCATGTTAGCGTGGCTATGCGAAGAAGCAATAGCCGTTAGCGTGCCTATGCGAAGAAGCATTAGGCGAAGCAATGCTACGAGAGGTTTTGTCCATGGGACGTTGAAATCACATCGTGCGAACCTGGAGGGTCGCACAGAATGAGGAATCGCTAAGCAGAGGAGTGTGCTTTGCGAAGTGGGGTGCCTTGGCCTTAGCATGGGGCATAGGTGGAAGTGGGAGGTGCTTCGCGAAGTGGAACAGTGTTCGCGGAGCAATGCCTCGCGAAGAAGGAGTGGTTCGCGAAGCAGGGTCCTGCCAAGCAGTGTACTTCGCGATGCATAGTTATCCTGCCTTGGCATAGGGATTACTAGCATGGGTTGGGTGTTTCGCGAAGCACAAGTGCTCCGCGGCTGCCCGGGTTCCCTTGGGAATCCCCTTCCTTTGCGAAAGCCCTTGAGCTTCGCGAAGGGCATCCCTCTCGGAAGAGGGGCTCGAAACGAAACAAATCAGAGTCGTCTCGCGAAGTAGAAATACCTCGCGGAGCTCATGATTCCCGGGGCAAAGCGTGCTTCGCGATTCGGGAGAGGAGAAGCCGAAGAGTCGGATTGTCTGTCCCGGGGACTCAGGGGGAGTCGAGTATTTATAGGGAAGGGGCGCCGTGAAGCAGGGCTCGCGCGCCGCCTTCGGGGATTCGCGGCGGCTCGCGAACGTCAAACGGGTGCGCGGAGGATTACCGCCTCTGGAGCTTCGCGGCGCCTCGCGAACGTCAAACCGGTCCGCGGAGGATTACCGCCTCAGTGGCTTCGCGGGGCCGCCAAGGTTGGGGCGCTTCGCGGCGGGGCTTCGCGGCTGTGCTTCGCGGCCGTGCTTCGCGAGGCAGCGCGCCGGCTGTCTTTTTCGTTCCTTCCTTTCGGGCCATATTTTTTGCGCCAACAAGCTTCTAAGGAAATCTTTGATTATTTTATAATGGCGGAAAATAACCGCACTCGCCGTATAAGTTAAAAAAACATTTTACCTTAATTCTGTCGAAATGGGTAAAAAGGACCTTGTTTTGAAAACGACGGAATGATTCCTCTTATAAAAAGTCAAACAAGGTTATAAATGACTTTAACCCATATTCTAGTAAATAATAAAAATGTTTTGAAATACATTTTTAAGAGAACATGGATGTGGATGATAAAGAGATCCCAGTAGATTATTACATATAAACAACCTCAGATAATGAAGAGATTGTGAAATAACCCTTACCTTGTACTTTTCATTGGTTGGGGTAGGTTAACCTCCTATATAATGGTGAAATAATTGTTATTAAATTATACAAGAATCATATATATTAATATGATATCATATATTATCTTTTAACATTGATTTGTTAATAATATCTTAGAATTATCGTCATTTCGGGTGTCAACTAACTCGTTTTCTTTTATATATTTTGTTACATAAGCCGTGTTTGTTGTATCATATTCATATCCAGAATGATATCAAGTCCTTAAACATCATTTTTAAATCATCAAATGATAATTATACTAGAATGGATACGATGGAGAATGAATCGCATCGCGTTCGTGGAGACGATAGTCCGTACATACGCACGAGCGACAATATCATTCTTTTGATATTAAAATAATATATAAATGGATGGTATATCATATATACAGAATCATTAACATGTTATATTTATTATTTACATGAGTTACACATCATTATTATACCCATCCAAATAAAAATATATTGAATAACAATTACACCACGACGTGGAGATGGTAAGCCGTACGTACGCACGTATGGTGACATGTTATTCAAAGGGTGGATAGAATACTGAATATGGTTGTACCATATTTATAATAACATCACAATATATGTGAGATACTGGAGTTATTATTTTATAATGGTAATAACAAAGAATGAAGAAGTGGAAGAAGAAAGGAACTTGAAAAGGGGTGGTGAAAACATTACCTCTTCTTCGGGTTCTTCCTTTTGATTTGATCAAAAGGGCTCCATAAATTGGATTTCTGATCAAACTAATGACTCTATGATGTAGTGAGGGATGTTGGGAGAGTATATGGGTAGAGTTTGGCCGAACCAAAAGGCTTTTAAGGTGTGAAGAAATGAGAAGTAGGAGTTCCCTTTTATAAGAGGGGTGAGGGGCACCTTTGGAAAATCTAGAGATATTATTTTATAATAAATTCATATTCGGTTTCCAATGGCTCAAAAGTAGATTAATCAAAGGTTAAGGTGGGGATAGGTTGGAGAACACTCAACCAATAGAATTTAGACAGGTTTGGGTACATATATTAACCTTATCATTAAGTATTAACTCTAAGTTAATTAGTTTAACTTTAACAATGTCTCTTTGTATTTTTATATAATATGGTTAATAAACTTACTATATACATACAAGCGACCCCCAAGTGGCCCATTAATGATTAAACTATCATGATATAAGTCTCTTGGCCGAACCTTATATTTTTAGGAATTTAATATCAATTAATAATATAATATATTTTTTAAGAACTCTTTTTTGTCAATTTTGACACTATTCAATAGTTGATTTTTTTGAAACTCATAACAGATTGATTAATTCAAAAAAAGTCAGTTAAATCAATCCTAATATATCATATTATCCAATAAAATTAGTTTCATTCATTAAAAGTTTCATATTATTTTTATTTGGGTATTTATAATATCAATTATTATAATTTTTCACTATTAAGGTAATTAATTCATCATCATTGTGTCATAAATAAATTAAATTTTTTAATGTCTAAAAATTATAAATAAAATATAATTATGTTGGAAATCGTTTTATCTTTCTAATTAATATTTATAATCTAAAATCCAACATATATAACCCTATGTAAAAATTGTTTTTCTAAAAGATATATGCTTTTGAAATTTTTGTATTCATTTTAACTTAATTAAAAAAAAGTGTCTCTATCACCTACAAGTGGCACCATGGGGTCCCAAAATCGACCCAAAGATGACTATGGTCGACCATGTATCAACCAATAATGCTAGGACACGTTTTAGGGTAATTTATTATTACTATAATATTAGTTTTTAACCCTTATTTACCAGATTTACCCTTAACCATGGCAAATAAAATATTTACCACAATAATTATTCAAAATGTCTAAAAATAAAAGCTACCTATTTACACAATTTCGACATCCTAATTCCAAATATGGAATCCATTTTCTTAAATTTAATATTAATTCCCGCTGCCAAAACAAAAAGCGTGTTTTTAAGAGATAATAACTATCAAAAGATTGACACTTGTTTATGTTCGGTTTAATTGTAAAATTATGTCCAATGAACAACATTATATTAAATGGTAAAAATATATTCTAAATATACTTTAAAACCACTCAAATTCATAATTTATCACTATTAATTATTTTTATTAAAAAAGTTGTTTTTAATTAAAATTTAGTAATTTTAACTATTCATCAAAATATGAATGTTATCTAAAAAGTACCAAAGTTTCACCTTAGGCTAAATTCGATACTCCGAATCCAAAAATGAAGTCTATTTTGATTGATAAAATTTCTATAATTTTAAAAGGTATGTATTACTATTAATAACGGCTAGTTTGATTGGTTGTGGTGTGTTAGAACTCGAAGTTGCATACAACACACACTACTGTATTATTCAAAGGGAAAGCGTACCGTGGAATCTTGGAATGTTTCATTTTAAATTTTTTTTGAGGTCCCCATCTGTTCAAAAAGATTAAATTATTATATTTAAAAAGGTTTCACTATTAAAAGTTGATAAAAGTGCAATACTGAAAATGAATCTGTTCTTGCATTATGTCTAAGAAACTCATAATATGGATCCTAAAATTATAAGGATTATATAGAGTTTAAAATTTAGTTAATACTATTCGTAACCTCTTTTGAATGGATTTTTTTTGGTAAGTCATGGTGTGATTGAACTCGGTGTTGCGTGTAGTGAAAGTTATTGAATTATTTCGAAGAAATAACACACTATGAAATCTTGGGGTGTTACATTCTCACCTCCTTCAATAAATTGCTTCCTCACAATTTGAAATTGTTCTTAGAAAATAAAAGGTTGAAAATAGAAAATATATTTGTGGGAAAACCCACATCGGAAATTGGGTTACCAAAATTTAGTATTAATATGTGGAAAAGAGAAATGAAAGGGTCACCACCAAATTACGATCTCGATTAGGAGAACATTGGTGGAAATTAGAGACATATAATTAGAGGAAAAACGTAAATATTTATAGGTAGTGATTGAGGTCATCAATCACAAACAAGTATAAAATTGAGGTCCTTAAACTCATCAATCTATGATGATTTGAAATACCATCGGTTCAACAAAACATAGGGTATTAGGATAACACATTTTTGACGTTTCAAAATATCTTAGTTGAAATCCCACATTGAAAAATGAATTAATGAGGCCTATATTTAAAATAAAGAGTGGAAAGTCTGAAGATTACCGAAAATAACACATATTAGGGTTCCATGTAGGAAAATATGGATATAGAAGAAAAATCTAACCATAAATTATCAGATGGAGAGTGGTAGAGAACATGGCTATGAAAAGGACAACAATCCCAAAGCCATAAATTAGTGATGATTTAAGGTACCGTCTAGGAAAACATTTTTGTTCTAAGTTTCTTTTCATAATGTTAAGGAATTTATTTATGAGATTGGATAAGATCATAATGAGATATACTTACTTTATAATTATATTTTTATCCATTAATAAATTTCTACCACAAACTCATATTTCACTCTAAAAGATAATAGAAAGTAAAAAAAATTCTATTTACACTATTCGTATACGGTTACAAAATAAACGAATTTATAATTCATCTACAAGATCTTTTAATAAAAATTACATTATTTAATCCAGGACATCTCGTGGGCCAGTGGTAGGTGATACACCCTTGTCGCCCTTCAGTTGCGGGTTCAAGTCTCGCAGCCTTGCCGGACGCGACGGGTTGCCGCCTGACCTCCAGGTTGTCCTTTTTTGGAAATCCAAAATAATCCAAACTAGAACTATCCAAAATACTTCTGTCCAAACTCACAGTCCAACATTTATAAGGAAGGTAAAAATAATGTAGATCATTTTTACCCCGTAATAGCATATGAATACCTTTATCATGTATTCTTTTAATACACTGGAACATCCTGAATTACCATATTCCTTATTGATTAAATTCATGCTCCCTTATTCTATATAGAATGCTGGATATAATTCATCAATACAAAAATGTTTTAAACCCCAAAAATAATGGAATATAAAAATCATTAATATGTTCCAAGGTAGTCAAGAATATCCAATATAATTTATCCAAAACAATCATGTATTATTCCAAAATCACTACCTCGGTATCAGAACTATATTATGGTTTATCATTCTCTCAACCATATATTTTCCAAAAATTTATCCGGCTATTGAGTCACTTTTCTTTATTCCACACAATCTCATGTCCTTAATGAAATAGTACTACAGTACAATCCTTATATACTCCATAATTATTATAACAAGTACATTGTTGATACAACACTCAATTGAAAAAATCAACATAAGAACTCTAATCATTCATCTTCATCTGTGGTAGTATCATAACTTGATTATTATCCAATAGCATCATTTATGGCATAGTCTGATGACTGGGACATAGGTTCGTGTAGTGTCCAAACTCCATGCAAATGAAGCATTGTACATTTGAAACCATTTTCTTACCCTTGTAGTCACTTACATTGTGCCCTTTTCCTCCACACTTATTACAAACTCCAATTCCTTTAAGGGAAGTTCCAGGGTGTTTCTCTCCACAGTTATCATATATGGGAAACTTATTCTTTTCCCTCTTCCCTTTATCCATATTTCTCTCTTCCATCCTTTTCTTCACTTGCTTCCCTTCAAAGCCGTAGGACTCAATAAACTCTTTACTTATCTTATCAACACATGATATTATTTCTTCATATGATGATAATACATGTGAGACTATTTCTCATGTAAATTCTAGCTTAAGACCATAAAATATATGATCCTTCTTTCTCTTTTTATCATTTGCATTTCTAGAGTTCTCATTCCTTCTACTGGGCGCCATTTCTAAACAACGGCATACCTAATCCCAAACTTGTAAAACACATAACATAAATTAAACAGTTTATGGATATAATCCATAATCATAAAAATGTCTCCTTTGAGGAAGTATATACTCATAAACCCTTCATAATGATTTGTAAAGAAAATGAGAGTTATCCTAAGAATATCCCCTGGGAGTGTCGTAACCAAGAGTGCAGCAAGGCCCGTTGTCGTGCCCCAGTTCCCGTTCGAGTCTAGCTCAAAGCGGTGTTTTCAGGTTTTACCCCTAGGTACATCTGTGCCAGAGCCGCCTCTACCTGCTTGTATCCAGACAGGGATGTATTGCTCGGAAAACTCACAAAATCTATACAATACCAAATTTCAAGGAAGTTCTTCTATACTAATCCTCAATGTTCATCTTAGGTCTACGTGCTCTAATCAGAGTTTATCTAAATCTAGCTTCCAAGGTTTGTACTAAACTTCCTATGATACCAACTATAACGCCCTGACCCTAGTTACCCAGAGTCGGTGGATTATTACATAACATTGGCATGATCACAAGAAAGATCAAATCTCGAAAGACCGATTGGTTTAGTAGCCTTGGAAACACTAGATATATTCATAAGTTTTACATTACATCATAAAATGAAAAACAACTACAACAACATAATGTCTCCATAATCAACACTCATATCCCCACAAAATATCCCTTCGGGTCATTCATAATTTACTTCTTCACTTCCAAGGAAAAAATAAAACATAGAAAATGGGCGAGCTCAAATACCCAGTAAGGATAACAATATAGCGGAAACATTCATAAATAAGAATAAACTTTTAAGGCAATGTATACTAAAACAAAATCCTTTCAAACTTGAACTTTCAACATTGTATGGCATAAATAAAATGAAATAATGCCATTTACTCATTCACATGGATATTCTACTAATCGAATAATCACATGCAAAATCACTAACCACATTCATAATGTTGGAATGCATAATGCCATACTATCATAACCACATAGACAAGGCCTCGTGCCAAAACTACAAATAAGATTTTGTCAAGGCCTTGTGCCAAGACACTAGTTTGTCTCATTAGACCTACCGATGCATCGAGGAGCTATAGCGGGCTCCACCCGTCACATATTAAGTCCAATTCATTCCCATATGAAAAGGTTTAAACATGACATAATCATTCGTATTAAAACTAGCATATGAAATGTCAATAATTTAACCATAAAATATGAATGGTATAAAAATAGAACATCCACAGTCAAACATATCACAAAACCTTCAATACAATATAGAAGTTTTGTATCATAAAAAAATCAACTTCAAATAAGCGTAAAATCCATCAAAGGATGTTGACTTAGATGAAATCAAAACACTTTTTAGAGAAATATCTCTTTCTATTTTTGAAATCATTTAAGAGCCATATAAAATAAAACATTTTCTTTGAAAATATTCTTATAATCTTGTAAGGAAAGCTTTTAAGATTTTATAACGGCGGAAAATAACCGCACCCGCCGTATAAGTTAAAAATACATTCTTACCTTAATTCTGTCGAAAAGGTTAAAAAGGACCTTGTTTTGAAAACGACGAAAAGATTCCTCTTATAAAATGTCAAACAGGGGTATAAATGACTTTAACCCATATTCTTGTAAATAATAAAAATGTTCTGAAATACATTTTTAAGAAAACATGGATGTGGATGATAAAGAGATCCTAGTAGATTATTATATATAAACAACCTCGGATAATGAAGAGATTGTGAAATAACACTTACTTTGTACTTTTCCTTGGTTGGGGTAGGTTAAAATCCTGTATAATGGTGGAATAATTGTTATTAAATTACGCAAGAATCATATATATTAATATGATATCATATATTATCTTTTAACATTGATTTGTTAATAATATCTTAGAATTATCGTCGTTTCGGGTGTTAACTTACTTGTTTTATTTTATATGTTTTGTTACATAAGCTGTGTTTTTTGTATCTTATTCATATCTAGAATGATATAATGTCCTTAAACATCATTTTTAAATCATCAAATGATAATTATACTTGAATGGATACGATGGAGAATGAATCTCATCGCGTTCATGGAGACGGTAGTCCGTACGTACGCACGAGCGACAATATCATTCTTTTGATATTAAAATAATATATAAATGGATGGTATATCATATATACAGAATCATTAACATGTTATATTTATTATTTACATGAGTTACACATCATTATTATACCCATCCAAATAATAATATATTGAATAACAATTACACCATGACGTGGAGATGGTAAGTCGCACGTACGCACGTTTGGTGACATGTTATTCAAAGGGTGGATAGAATACTGAATATGGTTGTACCATATTTATAATAACATCATATTATATGTGAGATACTGGAGTTATTATTTTATAATGGTAATAACATAGAAGGAAGAAGTGGAAGAAAAAAGGAACTTGAAAAGGGCTGGTGAAAACATTACCTCTTCTTCGGGTTCTTCCTATTGATTTGATCAAAAGGGATCTTTAAATTGTCATTCTGATCAAACTAAGGCCTCCAGGTTGTAGTGAGGGATGTTTGTAGAGTATTTGGGCAGAGTTTGGCCGATCCAAAAGGCTTTTAAGGTGTGAATAAATGAGTAGGAGGAGTGACCTTTTATAAGAGGGGTGAGGGGCACCTTTTGAAAAGCTAGAGATATTAGTTTATAATAAATTCATATTCAGTATCCAATGGCTAAAAAGTTGATTAATCAAAGTTTAAGGTGGGGATATGTCGAAAACAACTCAAACAAAAGAATTTAGACAGGTTTGGGTACATATATTAGCCTTATCTTTAAGTATTAACTCTAAGTTAATTAGTTTCACTTTTACAATGTCTCTTTGTATTTTTATATAATATGGTTAATAAACTTACTATATACATCCAAGAAACCCCCAAGTGGTCCATTAATGATGAACCTATCATGATATAAGTCTCTTGGCCGATCCGTAGATTTTTAGGAATTTAATATATATTAATAATATAATATTTTTTTAAGAACTCTTTTATGTCAATTTTGACACTATTCAATAGTTGATTTTTTTGAAACTCATAACAGATTGATTACTTCAAAAAAGTAAATTAAATCAATCCTAATATATCATATTATCCTATAAAATTAGTTTATTTAATTAAATGTTTCATATTATTTTTATTTGGGTATTTATAATATCAATTATTATAATTTTTCACTATTAAAGTAATTAATTCATCATCATTGTGTCATAAATAAAATAACTTATTTAATGTCTAAAAATTATAAATAAAATATCATTATGTATGAAATATTTCTATCTTTCTAATGAATATTTATAATCTAAAATCCAACATATACAACCCTATGTAAAAATTGTTTTTCTAAAAGATATATGCTTGTGTCATTTTTGTATTCATTTTAACTTAATTAAAAAAAGTGTCCCTATCACCTATAAGTGGCACCATGGGGTCCAAAAATCGACCCAAAGATGCCTAGGGTCGAACCTGTATCAACCAATAAGGCTAGGACACGTTTTAGGGTAATTTAGTATTATTATAATATTACATTTTAACCCTTATTTACCAGATTTACCCTTAACCATGGTAACTAAAATATTTACCACAGTAATTATTCACAATGTCTAAAAAAAAAGTTACCTATTTACACAATTTGGAAATCCTGATTCCAAATATGGAATCCATTTTTCTAAATTCAAAACAAAGAAGTGGCAGAAATTAATTTAAAATTAATTCCCGCTGCCAAAACAAAAAGCATGTTTTTAAGAGATAATAACTATCAAAAGATTGACACTTGTTTATGTTCGGTTTAATTGTAAAATTTTGTCCAATGACCAAAATTATATTAAATGGTAAAAATATATTTTAAATATACTTTAAACCCACTCAAATTAATAATTTATCACTATTAATTATTTTTATTAAAAAAGTTGTTTTTAATTAAAATTTAGTAATTTTCAGTATTCATCAAAATATGAAAGTTATCCATTAAGTACCAAAATTTCACCTTAGGCTAAATTCGATAGTCTGAATCCAAAAATGAAGTCCATTTTGAGAGATAAAATTTCTCTAATTTTAAAAGTTAGGTATTACTATTCATAACGGCTAGTTTGATTGGTTGTGGTGTGTTAGAACTCGAAGTTGCGTACAACACAGGCTACTGTATTATTAAAAGGGAAAGCGTGCCATGGAAGCCTGGGATGTTTCATTTTAATTTTTTTTTGATGTCCCCATTTAGTCAAAAAGTTTAAAATACTGTATTTAAAAAGGTTTCACTATTAAAAGTTGATAAAAGTGCAATACAGAAAATGAATCTGTTCTTGCATTATGTCTAAGAAACTCATAATATGGATTCTAAAATTATAAGGATTATATAGAGTTTAAAATTTAGTTAATACTATTCATAACCTCTTTTCAATGGCTTTTTTTTATAAGTCATGGTGTGATTGAACTCGGTGTTGCGTGTAATGCAAGTTATTGAATTATTTCGAAGAAATAACACACTATGAAATCTTGGGGTGTTAAATAAAATATTGAATCTAATTTATTTTTGATGTATCTCCATGGAAATCACTATATCGATCTCATCATGGATAATAAAATTTTATTTTACATATAATAACATTATAAAAGAACATTACGTATTAAATAATAACATATAATTTATGGAATATAACATAATGCTTCTTCACACACAAAGTCTCTCTAATAATTTAGATGTTTATATCATGATCATGTTTCTACCATAGTTGAATAAGAATGTAATCCAAAAATATCACTAAAAATTAATTTGAGAAAAATGTAATAAATAATTATTATTGAATCTATACAGAACAATGTTTTTTTGGTAATGTCAAAAGACATAATGAAAACCCAATAATTACATTATCAAAATCAAAACTAAAATTTTAGAATATTTTTTATTTATGTATTAACTAATGATAAATAGAAATAATGTTGAAAATAGGAACCAAATGATACCACTTAAACTGGTTGAAATGATCAATAATATGAGGTAGATGATATTTTTAGTTCATCATCACTCGGTTTCACCTCATATTTTCAATTAATATCCCCATGATATGATAAAAATAATTTAAAAAAAAATAAGCACTACCTATGTGGAAACACATTCTACAATGAAACCTTTTTTATAAAGACCATATAGCTACAAATTAGTCTGAATATACATAGCTAGTTTCATTTTGTAAGTGTTAATGGAAATTTTTTTAATCCTAGGAAATAAATAAATATAAAATTTTACTTCTCTCTTAGGTGATGGTTGGGAGAAATTCTAAAAAAAATCATATGCATAGCGATTGACCAAACTAAAATGTTAAAGTTGAGTATTCTTTTTAATGATCGAAGAACTAAGCCTTCCACCTAACATGGTAAATATATTAAATTTATAGTAATTTTTCCCTACATTCTTATATTAATATCCTTGTCTTCATTAAAGGTGTTTATTTTTTAATTTTATTCTGTAAAGAGAATTTATAAAAAACTCTAGTCATATTATGATTTAAATTGAGTCAAAATATCTATCCTAAAGATAAAAATGTATGTCTTCAAATCAAGGAATTGAAAATATCCTGATATTTCTATGTTCAAAATCATAATTAATTTTGGTTAAGACTTATATCCTTTCAGGATTTATTCTCCCAGTATAGTATGATTCCTCATTAAATATTCCATTAAATTACGAGTTAACATATCATATCAAACTATCAAGTATATATAAATCAATAAAATAATACCATATTATTTAATGTATAAATAATCATAAACACTATCGGAATGGATCATTGAACCAATAGTGTTCTGACATCATTCATTTCCTCCTTCTATATCTTATTAATGGTGACAATATTCCATTAAATCTTCAATGATGATAAAATTTTCTAATTAAAAGGAATTAAAATCTCTCTAAGAGTCCGTAAGTAAAACGTTCTTAGTGAATCTATTGGAATCCTGGAATCACCCTCTTAGTTTTTTTGTCACACCAATATTCACTTGTGAGAATATGTTAAATAATTTCTTCTAATAAACAATATTACAACATCAAAAACTAGTTTAAGAAGGATTCAAACACTTATATTTTTTCTACTTCACCATAATAGATGTTCTCAAGGGATCCCAACACATGATTAATCTAAGAAGATACCATAAAAAATATTCCTTGCTGATCATATCTCATAATATCATAGAAATCTAATAGTCTATTTTATTCAGTGAAATAAGGTAATGAAGAGAAATCGTTTTATTTATTCACTAAATCTTCCTTTTTGAATAAACCATACAAAATATATCTTTATAGGTAGTAAAAATTAATTGAAATATCATTGGTTGAATCTCATGTAATAGATACAACCGAAATTAGTTTTCCTGAGGATTTGATTCATAAATTGTTATAAAATGTACATAAAAATATAAATAATCCAAAATTCATACTAAATAAAAAATTTATTTTCACACTTGAAATATTATATCCCACAGGATCTATAAAAACTAAGAACCTCTTGGATGTATTTATCATTAAAAGAATTTTGAAATCATTTCCCATTAATATATCTATCATACCCATCTTATTACATTTATATGAACCACCTCTATGTTGGTCCCTCCAACAAAATTTTATATAACAATAAACATTGAGGCTTATGGTTCTTGTAGAAACATGAACATGAGGTATGTATTCTCAAATCACTCCTATACCAGATTTGACCCCACATCAACCTAGAATTTTAGAGGAGTTTTATTTTGAAATGGTAAATATTTATACACCTCCCTAACATTATCGTATTAAATATCATTTATAATCCCTTGTATATACATTATAATGACACCAACTAGCTGATTATGTATTAAAGCATACACTATTTATTTTTCCCCTTTTCCACATTCTTCCAAATCTATCCAATTAAACATATTAAATATTATAAAAATAATCCCAACATAACCATATAATTACAATTGTGTTCATCATAATGTAAACCAAACATTTTTTTCTAAAACTATTTAGATTCCTATTTATTTGGATAATTTAATTTTTATTTTTTATCACAGATATTTAATCGTATTTCACAATAACATATAATTTGAAGGATAAATTTTGATTATCAAACACACTGTTTTATTGGAAATCCATTTCCAGGAACGAAACTTTATTTCCTCAAAACTAATTAATATGATATATTCTATACTATGCCTACAATGATGCATTAAATCTTCGTATTTTACAAAAAAATGTGTTAACAAAGAAGAAATAATTTTCTAATAATGTTATCATCAATATCACTTTTACTTAAAAAATTATATAACAAATAGATATTATTAACAAGACTATCTATTTCTTTTTATTAGTAAATTTTGATTCCCAACCCTCTTATTTACCATGCCTCTAAAAATAATTATACATGATTCAGAAAGATAACTTTAAGGAAATTTTTTCCATCCATGAATCGGGAGCCTAAATCTTGAGACTTGATCTATCTTCTATAAGACCTAAAATGCATCTACTACTCACTGGAAAAAATCGAGAAGTAGAAAAGCTATAATGAAATCATGTTGAATGGTTTTCCCCCAAGAATATCCCCTAAAAAATGCATTTTCTTATAGAGAATATTTTAAATAAAATTACTTAAATAATATTAATTATAGACATAACATGTTATATATATCATTAATGAAAAAACACCACATAAACAGTTATAAATATAAAATGATCAAATTATTATATTTCAACTCCTTCAACATAATATATACATCAATATATGAATCAAATATAATGAGGAATTATTCTTTAATTTACCTTCATTATGTATAATCATTCTTATATGTTCATTGTTGTGAAAATATTGGGGTCAAATATAAACCTCAGTAGATATTCCAATAACTCTAATACAGTCCCAAAGAAGTTAGATTTACAATAAAATTTCAATAAATAATAATCAATAAAAAATAGTTTTGAAATCGAAAAAAAATTATTTTTCTTTGAAATACAAAACAATAATAATATTCCTTACAATTAGTTACTAAAGAAAAATATATATATATTATTTTATCAAAATTGAAAACATTTCCCAAAAAATTTAATTTTCGTCCCAAAAACCAATATGTGGGAAATTGTATGTTTCATGTAATATTATGAAAACATATCACCATTATAATCTGATGGAAATTTATGTTTCCCAACATTTAATTGAAAATCCCCATTTTTTTAGATATCTGATGGAAACTACATGTTTCACTAAACAAATCCTCACACAAATGAATTATCTTGTATAACCAAATGGAACAAATATATTTTCCATTTTTTATTTTCTAGTTATATTTAATAATATATGAATCATTATTCATACCACATATATTTGGAATATGGTGAGTGATATAGCCCAGGTTATCCAAACCATAGATCATCCAAATGCACCAAATTTGTGACACCCACCATTATAGATGAAATATGGTGGTTTTACAACAGTTACTATATAATTATTTTTTTACAGTTGAACACAAAATTATTGAATCTAATTCATACATATATTACCATATTGCATAATATAAATTCATCCTACTCTCCAAATAATTAATTCAAATCAATTTAGCATATTTTTTTATAAATTTTAATTTAAATTGAGTTAGCTCATTTACTATTGATTTTTTGAAAGAACATATTTCAATTATAAATTGAACACATCATGGTTTATTGAGAATATGTATTTCTATATTTAAAAAATATATAAGTTTATCATCGTTAGAAGTATTTATTTGTAATTTTTCAACTCAATTCAAAATAAATTATTATAAACTCCCAAATTTATGTTAAATTTTTATTTTAAATCATAAATAATTTCAAATAAATATAAAAATTACACATGGTTTACAAATATAATTTTTGAATACACAAATCAATTAAAAACATGTAAGAAATTAGTAAAATAACTGGTGTTAGTTGAACCACCCACATAGTGATATCTGTCTAAGAATTTTGTGAATGCCCAATTCAAAAATTATATTAAGGACAAAAATAAGTAAATCATTACCCTCATGAATGATAATCAGTATGATTTGAAAAAGTATTTAAATATCCTATATCAATATTCCTATATCCATGTGGAAACATATGGAAATTGTGGGAAATGTGAGAGAGATTGAAAATAAATCTATTTAATGCCTATGATCTATCATCCGATACAAAAATCCATGATAGAGAATTGTTTATGAGTTTTTAGGATATGCATAAAGGCACCATAAATTACCCTACCAATTACCAAAGGGATTTTGGTATGTAGAAAATTTAATTTTTGATATTGTTTAGGAAATAAATAATAAAAATGAGAAACTTGAAACCAAATTTATGGGTGTCATGTATGGTTTGTGGTGAAATGTAGTGGAGTATATGTGACTTAGTATTAAAATAAAATAATTCACTATCACCATATATAGTCTTTATAACTATGTATTAGATCATATATCATCAAATTTTTCAAAAATAATGTACACTCACCTCGCATGGTCTCTTAGATATTGGTGTGAAAATATTCTTCATAAAATGTTCTCCAACCATCTCTCTATGACTCATATTCCCATGAAACATAGACCGTAGGTAAATTTCCTATTATAAATCCAATTTGAGGATGAAAACTAACTTTAAGGGACATATATCCCTTCATTTATATAACATTAACCTCAAATAGTCAATAAACTCAAGTTAAATAATAGGACAATATACCATCCACAATAAATAGAAGAACTGACCCAATTAAGATATCTGATAAATTAAAAAAATAATATTACTTTTTTGAACCTTTTTAAATACATTTCCTCCCCATAAAAGGTATACTCATTCCCAATCTAAACCATAAACAATCCAAATCCCAACAATGTAAAATTGTTTCACGTCTGAAAATAGTTATTTTTTGACCCCACTCAAAAAACCACCCAAAATGAAATTTGAAACTAAAAAAATCAATGAAAAAAAAGTGGAACCTATAATATATTCGTTTCTATATTAATATTTAAAAAAATTAGACCAATACCTACCAGAAAATCTTTCATACTAACCATTACAATATATGAAATTATGAGATATAAGCCCCTCTACAACCTAAAATAAATTCCAACATAGTCATCAAATATTTATCCAAATACAATAATTCAAATCCTACAAAAATTTTACCTTTTATTATTTTCAAAAGATATATATACATAATAAATATTTCAAAAGTTTGAGTATATCGTATAGTCGCACTGATGGGGTGTGGGAATCAGGTGTTACAAAATATTAGAAACTTATTACAACTTAAAATTAGACCCTCTCATATGTTGTTAAAAAATATATATTGGTTATGATATATGGATATAGATTACATTATCTCAATATTAACTCCCTCATGAAATTCAAATAATGAAATAAAACAACAATAGATATGGGTTCTTAGAAGGTTCATCTTCAATGTAAAAATATAATTCTTTCTGTGTTTAAATCCCATAGAGACATGAATTGTAAACATTATATTACAATGATTTCATGTTCATACCATTTGAATGATAATGGTTTTGTAGGTACCATACAATTATATATATTAACTATAATATGTGATTTAATAGATCTTTAGAGTTTATCCCATCAACTATTGTCATCCCAAATGGTGTAGAGTCATTTCTACTAGTATCACATGTCTTTGATAGTGTTTTTTATACTAGAAAAAAATTACTCAATGGTCCTAAAAAACCCATGATAATTTCATCAACTAATCATGTATTCTAATATAGCTCTCATGTAAGAATTTTTATTCTTCATGTACACATAAATGTATCTATTTTACATTCAAGATTTTTTTCCTTTTGTAACATTTATATTATGGAGATTATGTTATTTAAAAAGTCATAATTTCATTTCAAGAACCTATATTTCATATTTTCACATGTTATTTAAGTAATACAACAAATTTAACTAATAATACACAAATAATATGTTGTTCATTCATAATATTTATAGACTTCAATAAATTATGGTTGTATTTTATTTTATATTATGATATTTTTTTGTATGGGAAGGTCAATAATGATTTATTAAAAATATAGATCATAAAAAAATTAAAGAAAACATTATTTAATCATATACTTATACTTCTTAAAATTCCAATTATACTTAAAAGTCAAATATCTATGGTATTATAACACTAAAAAGATCATTCATTTTGAATATTAAATGGATACCTTTTTATATATAACTATATTCATAAAAACATAATTCACATATAATTTTTGTATCATAATACTTTATAGTGTCCTTCCAAAAAAACTATTAGTGTGGTATATTACATAAATAATCCCCTTAGATAAGCCTTTTTTGAATACAGAAAGTCCATTCTAAAAACCATTTCATTCTCTTCTCCTCTCAATCTTAGTTCACTATGATTGATGCAGTATAAATTTTTATAGTAATCAATTATATCATGATTATAATGACCCAAATTTTTAATAAAGGACTATCACAACATTTTTGAGATAAATAATTAATACTAATATTGCACAGGAACTAATGGTTTTTTATATTTGGGAAATTAGGCTCATACAACAATATTATATAATATAATAGTAAAATTATTTCTTTATTTACTCAAAGAACACTAAAAGATATCAGGTTCTTATTATTAAAATTACTCACCTAGGGATATAAATAAATGAAATCAGTGATCAAAATTTTAAATAATTGGGGGAATAACATTATATTAATAAGGGAAATTAATCACTAGTCCATGGGTGAGTATAATCATTATCATCATACCATAATAATAGACTCATCATTATAATCATTAGGGAAATAGTGGATAAATTCATTGAAAATTGAATATGAATAATAACGAAACATCATAACATAGTGGTAAAATAACACACATTGATTTGAAAAATTATATCATCATTTTCATCCATAACATAAGTGGAAAAATCGTAACAACCTAATTTTGAACAAATATAGAATCATGTTCAAACATGAAATACATAATATCATAAGATATATCACGTTAGCCAATCCATTAGAGGAATTTATAATTCTGATCCCACATTTCACAACATAAAGTCATCATAATCACGAATTCCACATAGAACACATCACGAATTTGAGCAAGGTTTTGTGTAAGTGTTTTGATAGGATGCAACTCATTTGCGATCAAGGATCTCACTGAGGCTAATATACCTTGGTTCAAGATTTCCCTTCAATAAAACCCACTTGAATATCGTCGATAATGGTATTCAATAGAAAACTATGTCTCCATCTTGAATATCTAGGTCACTGAAATGGTTCTCAACGTAGTTATTCATCCGACTTTGACCAGCTTTTGTATGATGTTGGATGGATTTAACCTCTTATTTAATACCATATACAACATTAAGTCCATGTATCTCCCATTCACTAAATTTATCCAATAATATAATTGTTCTATATCACCTCCTATATAGAGATTTATAAGGACCCTTTTGAATACTCGATAGAAATCTATTATTGTAATAGAACTCAATCAATGGGATATGATAATCTCATTATGTTTTAAATTCCATTAAGATATCTCCCAACATTAAATCATGTGTATGAATGGCCCCTTCTGTTTAGAAAAAAATTAGTGATGATAGTATTTACTAAGATTTATTCTTTTATTTATATCACATTGAGAACATCTTCTAAATTTACATTTCAACCATGGATCATGATAAAAAAAGGACTCAAATAGGTACCTCATATAGCCTAACCATGTTCATAACATATATTATGTAATGTTAGCCAAATGAAAAATCTTTCTAAATTTATTTTAAGTAACCAGTCTTAGTGAGATGATCCACTACAATCCATATCACATTGATTTCATTGGATACCTTTTGAAGACTAGTTAAAATGTACATAATGACGTTATCCCATTATCTTAGAGGAATGGGAAGTTATTATATCTCCTCATCCACTTATACAACTCTTATTTTACTTACTATAATACCAAGATGTTTGAGGTGTACTAATAACTATCATTCATCATGTTTTCCCTCTACAGTTTCTCTCAAATACCATGATATATTATTGTACATTCATGATGGATTGAGAATGATGAGCTTTGTGCATTACCCAAAAGTTATTTCATTATTATATTTTATGAGGGTTCATAAATCATAGTTCCAATCTAGATGAAACTATAATCATTAATTGGGTATTCTTAAAGCATATTTCCCATTACTACTTTTACATTATTTTGAGTCTCAAAATCATCACTTTCTATCTCCTTAGACTTATATTGAATAGAAGGATGTGAAATAATTTGGGAAATGTAGGATGTATTCCAAAAAATTGTGATTTCTAGATCCATACTTTATATATCCATAATGATAGGTCTTTATTAGTCCACATCACTATTAAATTAGCAAATTATTCTTCACAAAGAGTATTCATAACCATTTTCCCTTTTCCGATTAGTTGTGAATAAGGAAATTATACTCCCTGATTAGCTCTAACCATCTAAACTGACACATATGGAGATCCTTCTATGTGAATATATACATTATAATATTTTGGTCTATATATATTTCTTAGTTACGTACATATAGGTATTAGAACAAAATCATCAAACCTAAGAACACTACTACTAATACTATATCTTGCATTAGGTAGTTATACTAATGGGTATTCAACTGTAATGAGGGTTATGATATCACTCTATTATTATCCATGTGTATGCATCCCAATAATTTTTTATAATAATCTCTATATATAATAAAATCTTTTCCACACAAGGTATTCTGAGTAATGGCATCATGATTATCATTTTCTGGTACTCCTTAAATCTCTCTTAAAATTATTCCATTTATATATAAATTAACACTTTTCATGTTAAAATGGTTATTTGGATAAACAATCATTTTAAATTTATCACAACCCCTCAGTAGTACCCATCTAAGACAAGAAAATTTTATATTTACTTGAAAGATAAGGGTATAGGGTATTCTTTAATTTTTATTTTCTTTGAAGGGTCTACATAAATTACATCACTTCTGATCATGTCCCCAAATAGATTAATTTGATGCATATAGAAGAATCAATATCTAAATATAGAATACATTTTCTCTTTTATTAATTTCAAAAGAACAATACTTAAAATATATTCATGATCCTCATTTATTTATGGATTAAATGAGAATATCATCAATAAATAATATATATTTTTTAGATAATATATAAAGACTACATTCATCAAATCTGTTAATATTGAATAGGAATTTGTGAGACAGAAGAGAATCACTATGGACTCATGGTGTTTATATGTTATACAGTAAAATTCATTCTGAATATCTTCCTTTTCCACATTTCTCTATTGACATAAAGAATAAACATCCACTTTTGAGAAGTTCTAAGCTCCATGATATTAATTGAACAAGTCATTTTTCTTTGGAAGGGGATGAGTTTTTATTCTGCTGATCTTGATGGGCTCCCAAAAATCGATACACTACCACATTGATCAATCCATCTTTTTTAAAAAGAGAATATGAATCCTCCATGGTGATCAAATTGAGTTTTGAACCCTATTTCCAAATGATATCGTGGAAACATATCTAAAGCCTTTTGATTGATCAGGTCAGTCATATTGTGGAATTGGAGAAAGGAGTGGCTCAAAATATAAGCTCTATTGAGAAACCTACATCATGATCTGGAGGAATGATGAGAAGAACATTTTCCATGTGATATTATGGATTATCCTTTTCATTTTATAAAATAATGTGATAGTTCAGGCTATACAGAAAAATTAATTTTTACCAATAGTTGATATGATATATATATATATATAAGGATATGTAATCAACACCTATTATATTATAAAACTCCCCTATGGGAAATATTATGAGATTAACTGGAAGAATATTCCACACCCTCTAACCAGATAAGAGTCCAATACATAAGTTTCAATGATCACACCACGATGTGTATTTAAATATATCTCTATTTGAATTTATCAAGTATGTGATTTATTATTTCTAGAAAACATTTAGGATATAAATGATTTCATAAAACCATAATCATGTAATAATTTTCCATTCATTAGTTAATTCGAAAGGTACATTGTAAAACTTCATTTTCATATCCCCCTTAGCGGTAGAGATGGAATTGGATTTCCTTTTATCCATTTTTTATTTTGACTAATGGTAATTACACTCAAATACAAATTTTTAGTGAACTATAATTCATAGATTCTTTTATCATAATTATTAAATCATTGAACTGTGGGTGGTGAATTTGAAGGTGCCTTCCATTTATGCAACTAATTGGTTGGATTATTCATGTGTAGTCAACATTAAGGTGTTTTGCGTCCTTCCATCTTGCACTTAAATAATTTCCACCTCCATTTCATTTAATTCCCATGAACAGTTTTCCTACAAAATTGGCATTTTGATGGTACGATATTTCCTCTGCCTTCATAATTTATTCCACCAGCTTGAAATTCCATTTATATCTTCCTATCAATATTTCAATGGTAACATCATCCAAACAAAATCTCTACATTGATATAACATCAAAATTAATCTTTATAACTCTAAAATACTCAAATATTTTGTTCATCATAGAGGTTTATTTTTATACAGAAATCAAATAAATCTATTTTTATATCATTGTTGATAAAAAACGTGATACATATCTAGAAAAAACAATGAAATTGTATTTATAATTCATGATAGATTCAATATATTTTAACTTAATCTCAAGGAATTATCGCTCCATATTTGATTGAATAATTTTAATGAAATAATTATTATTAAATAACTTCTTAATTTCTTCCCACTCTATTTTAACCATTTCATAATTAATATTTTTATTTTTTATATAATATCACCATTGATCAACCTCTCTTTCTAAATGATAATATTTAAGAGTAACCTTAGCTTTGTTAGAATAGTGGAGAACAAAAAACTCCATATTGTTGAAACATTATTACCTATAATGTTGATAATAACACCCACTAAAAGTGTGTAGTAAATTTTTAATAAATGATTCAATGGATAGTTAATTCTTCAATGATGATGGACTACATTACACATTTTTTAGGTTATTGGTCATAGCATGTGATAATAGCGTGAGCATCTCCTTGATGTTTTGAACTCCACCTCCCATTTCATTGGGAATGTTATTAGACAGTCATTGTATTTCCCCTCACATGGTTTATTGTTATATATTCTCATGTTTCCCACCAATTACTAAAGTATAAAAGGTTTTAACAAAAAAAGTCATTAAACATGTATAATAAATTTATTCTCTTGGAAAGACTAATTCTAAACTCATATCATATAAGATCCCAATGTTTAGGATTTTGGATAAACGATCATTATAGGATTATTTCAATTAACCCATTGATAATGTAAAATATATAATTACTTAATATATATATAATTAATTATTTTTTATATAGGTTTGGATTAACTAAAGCACATCCACTACGAGTGTCAAACTACGTGTACGTCAACACAATTTTTTCATGCATCGATGATAATCATGTTAATAGTAAATGTTCCATTTTTTGTTACCCTAAGGTATAACTATTATATATCCACATTCACTTATATAATGCCAAAAAATATTTCATTACTCAGAAACCACATGATCTTATTCTTTACCAAAACATCGTAATGAATCCATTAAAACTAAAAAATAACCATAGGGGTTTCACTAACAATTTATATTCCTAATTAACAAATTATCTAAAACATTATATGAACTTAACTATAATGAAAACAATTATTACATGACTATTACTTCATTTGTTTATTAATAAAATAATAGTAATTCAATATGAGATCCAGAAGATTAATTTCTTGGGAAAATTATTTTCATTCATCACTTATACATAATATAATTTTAATAACATTTAATTCCTTATTCATAGAGGTTATGATTCCATCCTTAGTAAATGTATTTTCCAGAGGATATAAATAAATGAAATGGGTGAAATAAAATCTAAATAAGGGGAGGCATAAAATGGTAGGAATAAGGGAAAAGTATCAAAAATTTATCAGTGGGAATAATCATCATCATCATATCATAATAATTGGATCATCACCATAATCAAGAAGGAAACTTTTAATAAATACATGCAATGTGGAATTTAAATAATAATAAAATATCACAACAATGTGGTAAAATACCACATATAGATACGAATAATATTAACATCACATTCACATATAAAAAATGTTCATAAATCAAAACATCTTAATTCTGAACAATGATATCATATTTGATTATGAATAATACACATAATATAATGTTGTATATAAAATTAAACAACAAATTAAAAATCTATCTAATTATAAGACCTCCCATCAGATCATAAATTATTCATAATCATTAATGACGCATGAAAATAAAAAAAATATCAATCATATTCATTAAATAAAACTATGGAATGAAATTGGTTTCATAATGATTTTATATAACATGTTTAATGTAATATCCTTTGAGGTTCAAAAATGAATAAGGGATACCATATTTTGGATTAAAATATAATTTTTCTTTGATGAAGAAATAACTCAATTAGAGTAGATGATGTGTTTCATAAAAATTAATTTTTTAAATCATTTAAATTAAAAAAAGATATAATTACAACAATGGAGACACATGTATATCCCCAAAAATAAAAGCTCATGAATAGTGGATGTACATATTATGGAAATCATAGAAATACCCCTACTGAAAATAACATAAATGATGAAATCACCTAAAATAATGTGTTGGGTTCATGATTTCCCCCACATTAAACCATGCTTTAATTCATCACTCCTCCACCTCCTATATAATAAAATTTTATTAATAAAGGGAATTAAAATTTAATTATTTTCATTATTTTCACTATTTATCAATTATAATAATTTTATTATATTTTTTACTTCCCATCAATAATGGTGAAATGTTTTGATATCATATTTTCATTAAAATATCTCATCCTGCTTTTATATAATGATCCTAATTAGTTGATATTAATCCATTTTAAAGATAAACTATATAAGAAAAAAAATACATATATTTATACTTTTATATATTTTTAATTATTTATAATTGTCATCTATAATGGTTTTTATAATTATAGTGTTGGTATTGTCATGGTAGGTTGTTAAACGACTGTTAACATGACATTTTCCAAGTAGGAGATTCCTGATATATAATATGTGATTATATTAAATGTAATACTTTTATAAGATATTAAAATTATCAAGATCATATATGTTTAATTATTTTAATATGGTTTTCTTTAGAAAAACGAGGATGGTGAATTAGATAAGGGAATCTAAATAAAATAACGAATGGACATTACCTCTTTCTTGAATTTATTCCTTCTATAAGATACATTACTTATTGAAATGTTATTGTTCTATTACTCGAAAAAATATATAATTATTTGGAGGTGATTATGAGATGTAAATTTGGGGGGTATTTTTAGTTAATAATTGGATGTGAATTATTTTAACAAGGGGAGGGAGAAGGGTTATTTTCACTTGAGGAGTTGGGTATTATAGGGTAAAATATTCAATAAAATATAATTTCCAAGGTAAACATTATTATAGTGGGATTTATAAAATTATAAAATAAATTTTATTAATATAACACTATTTTATGAATTTAAATAATTATAAATTTAAATTTTTAGTTTAATCGGGAGAAAAATATAAAAAAGGAAACATGATTACTTAATGGAACAATTTTGACTTTTAGACTTTGGAAAATAATTTATAGGTTATTAAATTAAGTTTAAATTATCTTTTATCAAATAAACTAAGTCTTTGGATGATCTTTGAATAATAAAACTGGTCAGTTCATTATTAAATCATTGATTTTGTCTTTTTAAAGATACTGATTTTCAAAAATTGTATTTTTATGAATCATTTAAAATATGAAATATTTAAAAATATTATAAAAATAAACTATATATAAATTCCAAGTGATTATTCTAATTTTTTAGTATTATAATTTTCTACCATATGTGATTTTAATTTTATAATATAATAATTATTAATTTTATAAATAAATTAAAATAATATTTATTAAATAAAATTTTTATAATTCCATTGAGTTTATAAAATTTTAAGTTATTTATTTGAATTATAATTTTAATATGATATTTAGTTTTACATCATAAATATTATTTATATTAAATTTTAAATTTTTTTAGTATAAATTAGTAATCTCTATAGTTATTTTATTAGTCATAATCGTCACATTATATTCCCAACAATCATATTACGTTTTATAAATACCTCTTCATTCCTTTATTAATTAATCAACCAAATTCCACTTAATGTTATATAGTTTTAATTCCTAAATTTTAAATTTCTATTTTTTTATAGTGTTGTTCCAAGAAGCATTAATTCAAGAAACATTGATTAATCTAAATTTTCCCATTCCAATCTTATTATTTTTGAAACCTATTGCAATATTTTTAATTTTCATGGGCTTTTTTATTGACTAGTGTAATAATATCCATAAAAAAATAATTTTCTTCCAATTTTCTAGGTGTTTTATGTGTATTCTGCTATGCAATATTATAGTACACATTTCTCCAAAAAAATAATATTTTTTATATAGGCCGAGTCACTAAATCACTCACATCTAGTTCATCTGATAGTTATAGAAAATCACTCAATGATTCACAACTCTAGAAAAGAATAAAATCATTTTTTCACAAACATATAATTTGTTTTTATATATTTATGGGCTTGTTTATTTGGTTCTTCCATTCCCAAACACACATTTATCAACTATCTTCAGATAATACAAGTTGACTACTCATCATGATGTGGACCTTCTCTACATGGAATGGATTTTGAATTACCTAGTCATCTATAAGTCTAATCATACTCGATCAACATGTCATCTACTAAAGAAAATAATATACATGAAAACATGGAACACTATTTTAAATCACTTTGATATTTTTGAGATAAATTAATATCAAATGTCATCAGAATATTATCAGAATTGTTTTCCAAATTATTCTCATTTTCATCCCATATACCATAAAAAATATAGTATATTTAATTAATAACATATATACCATGTTGGGATCTCACCCTTGATTTTATTGGTGGCTTATAGAGTGATGGGAATAGGAATAACACAATACCATTTATTGTGGAATAAAGTAAGGAATCATAGATTGAACACCCTTGTTCGGGAGAATAATTTCTATGTGGTTTAAGATAATCAAAAATTATTTCATATCAACCATTCCACATATTCACCATTAAGTAAAATTTTTTATAATAATAAATCATCTCACATTTCATTTCTCTTCAAATTAGAGTTGGTGATTTATAAAAACCATGTGGCTGCTGGTCATTTTCCTTTGAGGATGCCTCTATATACTATAAACTATATCAATAGTTCATCCTAATATAGTGGCTATTCTTTAGGTAATCCTAGTGCCTAGCTCTCTAAACATATATATTATCTCTTAGCTGGTGAGACCTTTTACCTGATTCATTTTCATTATGATAGATGTTTTCTCAAGTGGTGATACCCAGAGAGCTAGAAATTTGATAAATTTTCAAAAATTTAAATTTACTTTTAAAAAATTTTCATCTTAAGAAATGTATCACTTATACCTATTTATCAAACTACACACCATTACAAGTATAGTGTTATATATATCATGTCTCCCACAATCATCTGTACCTATCTTTTATATTAGGTACATAAAAATAATCATCAAATATAATATTCATTTCATTACATCCTAGTATCATTTCTATTTTATCTAGATGAATTATATGTATCCTTGTAGTGTGTGTCGTCTAATAGTATAACATAAATCAGAATTTCATCTAATGCCTTTAGGTCAAAAGTGATAATTTAAAAAACACTTATTAGAAACACCATCTTCATCTTCTTCATTCTTTTACATGCCTATTGTCTTTTACAAAAGAAGGATGATATTGATAATATTCATTTAAAACAATATAACACTTCATCATCAAAACACATTAAGAAACTTTGGAATTGTTTTCAATACCAAATAAATATTATATTCAATGGTTTCTTCTATTAATTATTTAAAGTGGATTCAAAGACTTGATTTCTAGTGAAAAAAACATTCACCCATAAAATTTATCAGTTATCATCTTCTCCTTGCTACATATCTTGTAATAAATGTAAACATTACATTCATTGAGGGATGGATAACATAATTTTCTCATAATTATGTATGCCACATGTCAACTAACAATAATTTTATATCAACCTTTATATGTCTTGAAATAAATACTGATTAACATAAATATTTAATTATTCCCAAAATTATATCAAGTGATACAAACATAACAATATTATTCGATGTAATTTCTGAAAATATTCCCAAATAACCTCTATCATATATTTAAATCAAATTAATTTAAAGCATTCTAACCAAAAAGAATATATGTAACACCATATATCTGGAAACACAAAACTAGTGATAATTTTTTTATATTTGAACATTATAAAAGGAAAAACATCCCAAGGGTTCACATAGATTAATATTACTTAGAGAATAGATACATACATGTTCTCTATATAACACTAGAAACATTAAAACATGACATAATAAGAATATTCAAAACATTGTAATTTCTTTTAGTGCAACCTTGAATTGATTCAATGATCCAATCATGGTACACAGTGAAAAGTAAAAAAATAAATGCAATATATGGTTATTAATAAGGGTAAATGTACAATTGAAGCTCCCATAGACACAAATGGCCTAGGCATTATGGAAGGGTGAATGATCCATGAAATTTGTATATAATCAATAATAAGATATTTAAATTTATCCATATACGACATGAAAATATAAATAATCATAGGTATTATAATAACTTATTCATGATGATGAAAAACATAATACCAAACATCTTGATCTAATCGTTAATAAATAATACAAATATTTCATACATTCCCTCAACGCTATAGACAAGGTACCTTTTTTCAATCATGCATATAGAAAATAATATGATTCTTTCCATCAAGGCTTTAAAAAAAGATTATACCTTCTATCAAGTCTATAACCAAGAGATTATTCATTCCATCATATTCATATATAAGAGATTATTCATTCCTCTAATGATATATCTAATAGATACTTCATTATATTAATGAAATAATGAAGGTATTATTATTTCATTCAATTATGTGACAAAGAAATTATTCTTTAATTGGGTCGGCATAAACTAAATACCCAAACCATTTATCTAATGAGAATAACTAATTCATTGTTGATGATTATATTTTCAGCCCCCACCCTTCACACAATCAAGTAAAAATAATTCATAATATGAAAGATATGAATAAAAAATATTTATAATATATTTTCATTCAAAATTAATAAACGTCCATGTTGGAATAACCATATTTTGGGATGTCAACACTCTCCCAATTCCATAAATGGAATAAAATTCACATAAGGTATCTAGAAAAATAAAGTGGGTGGTATATATAGATAATATCCATATTCGGAAAAGATAAAATAAGTAGGTTTTTATATAAATTAAAAATAGCTTTTTAGAAAATTCGATTTGATAGTTTGAATAATAAGAAGAAATATCCCTTTTTAAATCATTGAAACGCCCTTAAAAATGTTTTCTATAAAAAAAAATCATCTTCTGTTGTATAATATTTTAATAATAATCATATAATAAAAATACTTCAATAGAAATATTTCAAAAATAATGTTTCATTCAAATAAAATCATTGAGGATACATTTAAAATTCAATCAATTATTTCAAAAAAATGAAATCATTTAAAATATCATTTAAAAATAATATTTCCATTTATAAAATAATCCATTACTTTTGAAAAATAAAACCATATTTATTTTTATTTCCCAAATTATTCTGAATTAGAATAATTTTGAAAGACATTTTTATACATTTAAATGATGTTTCATAATAAAATTCTCATAAAGGAAAAAACTCATTCAACTTTGGAAACATTTAAATTGAATGATATGGAAAGAGATCCCTTGAGATAGAAAAGTAAACACCTTGAATATAAATAAAAGATTGACATAATATGCCAAATAGGTAGTATATATTACATACAAAATAATGAAATTTGTGAATAATACATATTTGTTATGGATATAAATTCCATATGAGAAAAAATTATGGTTTTTTAACATAGAATAAAATTCCATTGAGAAATAAAATATCATGATTGGACTGGTTAAAAAAATGAATTAAAATTAATATATGGTATAATAAAATCATTGGGGATTATATACACAACAAAATAAATGAAGGTTTATGGATCTCACATGAACCCTCAGTTTCTCACTGGCAGTAGTCAAATTAAAATTTATATTTCCCAAAAAACATAAACTACAATAGAATTTTATAGTAGAAGTGTGGGGTCATAACCATGAGGAGAAATCAATTTCACAGGGGGGGGTCATTGGTTTTATACCCTTTTTGGGTTTGTTTTCAAGGAATCTAAGTTTCTTGGGATTTTACATAATCTCTAGTTAATGGTTTCATTAGTTAATAAAATAGGGGTCATTATCATGTCTGAAAATCTATGTAAAAGATGATTTTTAATTCTAATATTGGTAGAATACTAATGTTTAGGCTGTGAAGAAAACGTGGGTCACTAGTTGACTTTGATCAAGTAACCTTGGTCTATCATGGAAGTGACTATTCCATGATCGAGATATAGTAATAGCCTAGGTGCATTATGTTTGTATTCTATGGTAGAAAGTATCCTATTCTAGTGATCTTAGCCTGGTTTACTTCAATTAGGATAGGGTAATTTTCTTGAATATCTTGTGGTTAGGGATGTTCACACAATTTGGATGAACTATTTAGTTATAATCATACTTACTTATACAATTATGATTTTTGAGTTTATAATTAAATATTATTTAGGAATACCGATACATATAATTTTGATCCATGTCCATATGCTGTTTATCTACTCATAACAGTTTGAGATGTAATTAAATAAACAAAAGAAGTCATGCTTTCCATGTTTTTTTATTTTAATTGATTTCAAATCAAGAAAATCATTCGGGATTTCTAATGGGAATGAAACACGCACATGACCACTAATAAAATTAAATTATTTTTTTACTTGAGATAAGAAATTGATATGAATCTAACAAAAAAATAGATTAAGAGTGATGGGAATTGATGTATAAAGGGAAGTGATGATAAGAATTCAAAGGCAATGAAGAAAAACATATCTATGGCTCTTATATTGATATAAAATGTATAAAATGATGAAATTTAGAATAAAAATTGAAAAGGTGATAGGGAACTCCTAAGGGAACAAAAAACTAGAGAAAAGACAATCCTAAACAACTATGAAATTATCTATCTCACTGCTATATTTATAGGCAAATATCGTCCAAAAGTATACTGATGGTACACCTCATGTACATTGATCTGTATATATCCACATGTATTTTGGATCTCCCACATTCCTCATGCCTATCTGGTGTATTTATAATGTTTTATTGAATATACATCATGTACGAGATGTTCACCGAGTTTAGGGGTCTCCATCATTCCCTTTGTGAGGATTTATTACAGATTGATTTCTAACTATTTTGTTTAGTTTCCTATTGAGTCCTTGGAATTTTTGAAATGTAGTGTCTATCTTGTTTCTAGCTTCATGGCATGGTCACAACATGTATTCTTTAGATGGGAAAATTTGAATCTACACTATGTGTCATGTATTGACAAGTCACGACGTGTTTTGGAAAAACATTCTTCATTTTTCTTCCCTTCTTCCTTTGAATATCGTGAAGATTATTTGTAAATGCTAAGAAATTTCAAGGAAATTATTTTCATAAATACCTTGGAATTTTATGAGTACGCAGTTTTTAACGGCACCTGAATCTTAGGCCCGGTGTGCCCAAAATAATTTTTTTACGTTTTCTTTGGGTATATTTAGTAAACGTACGAGCGGGATTTCCTATCTTCTGAACCGGTGTTTGGAATTGAAATCTGAGGACCCCGATGAACTCACAACACCAATATTCACTTAAAAGGACCTTTACCACAGTTGCGTTTTATATGGGTTGAATGATAATTTTTTTTGTGATTTAGAATAAATTAAATACATTTTTTTCCAAAATTTTACTTATTTTTGGTAGTTATAACCAACAAGAGGAAGTTAGGGGTGGGCCCACACCCTATATAACCTCCCATGAGAGGATTTAGTGTGTTGGGGCCCACACGAACCCGAACCCTTTTACCTCCCCTCAACTACCCATTAATTCCCTACTGTTTTTTAAAGCTCTCATCAATGGTGGAGCCTCTCCACCTCCCTCTTCCCATAAATTAGGCCAACTCATATAATTAATTCCAACAATAATTATTCAGAACCCCTTATGAATAAAATTTAATTGCATGGAAATTATATTAATTGGCAAGACTTTTTAATTCTTTTTGCGTTGGAAAATCTTTTCGTGGGGAAGGCTCAGGAGTGTTAGAAGAGAGTTGATCCTTCTTCGACGAAGAACATCATTCTTCAATGAAGAACATCCCTGACAAAGAATGTGAGTCACTTCTTCCAATGACGCATCTTCCTCAGACGCACCTCAACCCCATGGAGTCTACCTCGCCTATGACAATGACTCTTCCTCCATCGTTGATGGGACAATACCATTCTTCCACAACGCCCGACTACCACAACGCTCATCTTCCACAGCTCGACGACGTCCGATGACAATTTCGATGTAGGGGTTTCGTATAATTTATTAGTGATTAAATTATCCCGTTTGTGAGGTTTTCTTTGGATTACCTTCATCCAATTGTTATCAACAATCACAGAGGGCGCAGGCCAAATAAACAGGGCCCAGCGACCCTCTGATGTTTTCTGAAATTTTTATTCATGCTAGTGGTGCGTTGGAGGGGGTGGTGACGAGTGAAGGTGGAAGCCACGTGTCGGCCACGTGCGGAAGAATTGAGGCCCGCAAATGTGGGCTTCTCGGCCGACGAAGAACTGGACGACTAAGCCGATCAGACAGAAGAGACTTCGGTGACACGAGGGCACCACACTACGGGGGACCTCGGCCCGCATTCTGGGGGCCGCTCGGTGGACCAACTGGTCAGCTGCAAGTCGGTTGTGCATGGAAGACCCGCAGCACCGGTAGGAAGCCGCGCTAATGGAACCACGGCCCGCCCATGCGGGCCGCTTGAGCTAGAGAAGAAGGTCGGGTTCATCCAGCCGTAGAGGAGGGCGGCACCATTCGGTGCCACTGGGTTGGGAAAGAGGTCCCCCCAGGATCGCTCGACCACCCAGGACGAGCTGAGCCGCTCGACCGGCTAGGCTGAGCCATGGGCCGGGCCAAGCCCCACTGGTCCGGGCCATGCATTTTCAGGCGAGTCTGACACCATCCGGGTCGGACGCGACAAAACTGGGTCGACTTGTCCTGCCAGCCCACTGAGCTTGATGGGCTGGGCCCATTTTCACTAAAACGTGAATAACATTAAGAAAGTGTGTCTGATCGACGTGCCGTTTGCGGCACTATGACCCTTGTAACAAAGCGGTCCATTTGTGACACTATAAGCGTGTTTTTGATGACTTTAGAAACAGCCGATATTGAAACGAGCATACCTCCAACTGGGCCCCTAGAGCAGAAAAGCCAATAACTCTCAGACCGGGCGTCCGATTAACGTGCCGTCTGTCACATTGGGATTCTTTTGAAAAAAATAAAATTGGTATATATCAAATCTAACTTCTTGATAGTTGATGTATCGACACCTTATTTGAGGATCGGACCCTCCCGAAAACGAGTGTGTTTTGTGCGGGAACCCTAGAGTTGGCTGCGACTGAGTTGACTAATGTACTGGAATCCTCTGTGGGTTCAATAGCGACGACTATCATATCGGAATCATTTGTGGGTTCAACAATGATGAATACTATACTTTTATCATGTGTGGGTCCGACAGAGTTTCTGGCTTTGTATCTTGTGTGGGTCTGATAGCTTAGCTGGTCTTATATCCTTTGTGGGTCCGATAGCTTAGATGAATTAGTGACTACATCTGATCATCTCTATATTTATACGAAAGATGTATACTTTGGTGAGCTGAGTCTTGATTTTCAATCATTATCATCGATGTGATTGACTTCTTTCCTATGTGGACTGGGTTCTTTTTGGGCTCGAGAGTTGGAGCCATCCTGTGATTGATAACATAGGTATATGTATGGACATATTCCTAAGTAGGGTTGGCTGATACTTCGGGTTTGTAACTCTCTTATGTGGTTTATAATTTGTGGATTCTAGGAGTCCTTTTGGGGTCTCGGGTTCCCTAATAAGTATTATATACTCCCCCTACATGGGCTTTACCCACACTATGTTGTGTTGGATGAAAACGACAGACAACACTGATCGAGGTAGAGACTTGTAGAGCTGGATTGTACCCAGAGGTGGACCACCTGGAGAGATGTACACCGAGCGGATAGACGGACTTGAGGTGATGAGGAGGCCATCTATATCGACCCATTAGGTGGGACTCCCGAAGTACGATTCAATGGTTTCTATTTTATATTACTGCAGTTGTGCTAGCTTTTAGTTGTGCTTTAATTTCGGTTGGGTTTGTATACTGGCCAATTTACTTTTCAGCACTTAGTTTTGTACTCAGTTTACATAGTGAATACATCAGTTGTGTACTCTTTTGGGTTTTTTACTATTATAAAGTCAATGACATCCCTTTTTATCGGGATTTATGCTTTTGGTGCTAGTCACCAGCCCCTGGCCTATGGAAGGCGGGCTTGGGGTAGTCACGACACGGGCCCCAAGGGCGGGTTGTGAAAATTTTGTATCATAGGAGTTTGTTCTACCACAGAACCTAGGACTCTGATCTATCTTACTATAAAGAAATAGTTTTAAGAGTATTGATTGCAGTTCTCAGTTCAGTGAGTCAAGTGTTGGTGTGGTGGCCGATGTATCCATACAATAGGACCCTAACATCTGATTTCCAACTCAGTGCACAAAAACACTAATTGTGTGTGTGTGTTTCCTTTGAAATGTTTTCTTTGTGGTTACATTGTCTCAGCTCACAAGGTATATTGTTTTGACCGGGGCACACCTGTTTATTTTTAGGATGTCCACACGAAGACAGCCAGATAGGGCTCCAGGTTATGTTCGAGATGGTAGCCCACCGAGCAACGAGGCCTCAGTGCAGGGCTCCATCACAGCGGAGGCACCAGCAGTACGACTACCAGCTGAGCCACCGATACTGCCAGCCCCAGCTGTAGAGATTGAACGGGGCCTAAGTGTGTTGGATGAGTTCCAATGAAATAGGCCACCTAGGTTCCGCAGAGAGTTGGACACACAGGAAACATAGGATTTGTAGGAGGCTATCGTCAGAGTTTTCAGATTGTAAGGGACACCAGCCGACCTTATGGTGATCCTTGCCGCGAGTCTCCTGCATGCATCAGTAGGTAGATGGTGGAGCCTGATGGTCCATGTTCATGATGAGGAATATTTTCTATGGATTGACTTTAAGAGTCTCTATCTCTCATAGTTTGTTCTAGCCACCCTTTGTACGGTGCATATTCAAGAGTTACTGCATCTGTAGAAGGGCAGTATGTCTGTAACTCAGTACTCAACAAGGTTTACTGTCATCTCATTCTACTTGACTGATATGGTACGGGACCCGTTCATCAGGTTTCAGACCTTTGATCAGGGACTGAGGCATGAGATCAGGGATTCGACGATTCCCCTCAGCATCCCGACGTAGGCATGGGTGCTAAAGTGAGACCTTATAGTGGAGAACTTTCTCCCTGAGCAGTCACCAGTGGCGAGACCCACCATAGGGAGAGACGTAGCAGGGCCTTCCGCAGCCAGCAGTAGACCGATATCACAGGGTTCCAAGCAGACCAGGCCATCAGGTGGGCGACCTCAGGATACAGGTTCTGTTGTGCGGGGAACACAAAGTAGAGCCAACCATTTGAGGAACAGGCAGTGTTATGCCTGCGGTGGGCAGGGCCACATGGCTCGTGACTGCTCGACCCACTGTAAAGATGAGAAACATATAGTTTTGGGACCTCCCAGGCATATGAAGAGGTTTAACATTGGTGTTCTTCCACGAGCAGGAAGATGAGGTAGAGGAGCTGGCTAAGCAGCGGGTGGTGGACGACGTTTCGAGGCTCTACCACCACCACCAACAGGAGGTTCACCCCGACCACAGGGAGATGGCAGATAGAGGCAGGATCAGCTCTAGGCAGTCGAGGCGGACAAACATGGCACACCAAAGATGATTTGATATACTATCTGTGTCTACTCCACCCCTCTTGTTTTACTTATAGACACATGTGCGAGTAATTATTTTATTTCCACAGCCCTTGTTCCGAGATTAGTGATTCCGACAGAGTAGTTGGCTCGATCCTTACGGCTATAGACTCCTATGGGAGCAGACATGATGATTATGCACCGGTGAAGGCAGTGTGAGCTTACTCTAGGAGGCGATTGCTTTGGCTGGAATCTTTTCGTAGCGGTGTCGAGGCCATACGACGTCATATGGGGTATGGACTGGTTATCTACAGTTCATGCTCAGATCAATGTATTAGGCTAAAAGTGCAGTGTGTCCATATAAAAGGGATTTGGTTTACCTTCACTGGTTAAAAGGGAGCCTTTGCAGTGATGGATGGATTTCCAACGAGGAGAGGGCAACCAATCACTCATCAGTTGTCTAGTCTCATCCTTGGAGCGATTGATGTGCGGAGTATGATTTTTCATGTTATGGTGGATCAGTTTGCGAATGTTTTTCCTGATTATGTTCCATGACTACCTCCTTACAGAGAGTTAGACTTCTACATAGATCTATACCCCGAGACAACACTGATATCTACCACAGTATATTGGTTGGCTCCCGCCGAGCTTCGTGAGTTGCGGGTATAGTTGGAGGACTTTCAGTGAAAGGGATTCCTCTAACGTAGTGTTTCACCCTGGGCTTCTCCGATTTTGTTCGTGAAGAAGGCGTTTGGGAGCTTGCGACTATGTGTTGACTATCGTCTCCTGAATCAAGTGACCTTAAGGAATAAGTACCCACTTCTGAGGATTGTTGACCTCTTCGATGATCTCACAGGAGAATGATGGTTCTCAAAGATATACCTCAGTTCAGGCTATCACCATCTTAGAGTTCGAGGCATGGATGTTCAGAAGATGGCGTTCAGGTGTCGGTATGGCCACTACGAGTTCTTGGTTATGCCCTATGTCATAACCAACGCTATAGCAGTTTTAAGGAGTCTCATGAATAGGATCTTCCAGCCCAACCTCCATCGATTTGTCGTAGTCTTCATTGACGACATACTAATTTACTCGACTACTGAGGAGGAGCACGCCTACCACCTGCAGGTTGTACTCAATACACTCCAAGGGCGCCAACATTATGATAAGATATCAAAGTTCTATTCCAGGATTCGAGAGTTTTACCTTCTGGGATACATCATCTCGGAGACTGGAGTTTAAGTGGATCCAGCAAAGAATGAGTCAGTACTTGCTTAGGAGCCACCCAGGAGTATGACAGATGTGCAGATTTTCCTGGGTCTGGCTGGGTATTATTGGAGTCCAGATTTACAGCACCACTTCTGCATTGATGAATAATGGGAAACCCTTTGTGTGGTCAGATAGATGTCAGTAGAGCTTTCAGGAGCTGAGGCAGAGGTTGTCTAGTGCACCCATCTTGAGACTACCGGAGGAGGGTCTTGGGTATGTAGTGAACTGCGATGCATCAGGTACCAGACTCGGGTGTGTCCTAATGCTGGACAAAGTTGTGATTGCATATGGTTCGCGATAGTTGAGACAGCATGAGCAGAACTACGCTACCCATGAGCTGGAGATAGAAGCAGTGGTCTTTTCCTTGAATATGTGGCAGCACTATCTGATGGGAAAGAACTTTTCAGTCAACTCTAACCACGAGATTCTCAGTTATATATTCTCACAGAAGGACATGAACCTGAGACAAAGGAAATGGCTCGAGTTCCTCTAGGAATATGACTTTTAGATAGTCTGTTCTTCTAAGAAGGGGAACGTTGTAGCTGATTCCCTCAATAGGAGATCAGGCATTCAGCTACTAGGAGAGGCAACAGAGCTTCTAGTCACGTTGCATATATCTTATGTGGATATAGATGGAGCAGCCTTTCTACAATCATTCACAGTCACATCTACACTCCACCAGTGAGTCAGAGAGGCGCAGCATGGGGACGTTGACTATGAGACGCGATGTGCTCAGATATCCATAGGGAAGGTGCCTGATGGATTTTCTAAATGAGGGGAGAAAATCATCCTCTTTAGGGGATGTACCATAGTACTAGTTTCTCTACAGGAGGAGGTTATGTGGGAGTTCCACACTTCCCCTCTAGCGGTATATCTATGAGTGGAGAAGATGTATCAAGACCTCAGACGACAGCACTGGTGGCCGGGTATAAAGAAGGTTGTAGCAGAGTTCGTTTCACGATGTGTCACTTGTCACCCAGTTAAGGTGGAGAACCAAGTACCAGTAGGCTTGGTATATCCCTTAGAGGTCCCAGAGTGGAAGTGGGATAGGATCTCCATGGATTTCGTTATGGGGCTTCCACGTACATCCAGAGGACATGAATCTATCTGGGTGCTCGTAGACCGACTCACCATATCGGCCCACTTCCTACAGATCAGAGAGCTGGGCTCAGTAGAGATCTTGGGATGCCTCTACATTTAGGAGATCATAAAGCATCATAGTGTTCCATCGACTATCATCTCTGATCGAGATGTTCGTTTCACTTCCAGTCTATGGAATGGGTTGCAGGAGGTTTCTGGCACACAACATCATCTAAGAACCTCCTTCCATCCTCAAATGGATGGCCAGACTGAGAGGACCATTCAGACTCTCGAGGACATGCTCTGTGCATGTGTCCTAGACTTTGGTCGCAGATAGGAGGATCACTTACCCTTGGTGTAATTTTCATACAACAACAGCTATCCCTCCACCATCGGGATGGCTCCTTTCTAGGCATTGTATGGCCAACCTTGCAGATCACCTCTGTGCTAGACATTCCCAGGGTAGTCATTTCTAGTTGGGCTAGAGATGGTGCAAGCTACGATGGAGAAGGTGCAGATCATCCATAAGTTGATGAAGATTGCACAGAGTAGAAATAAGTCCTATGACAATAGAAGATAGAGTCTACTAGTGTTCGAGAATGGAAACCAATTTTTCATACAGGTATCGCTTCGACGAGGTCTATGGTGATTTGGCCGGGGTGGTAAGTTATCTCCACGTTTCATCAGACCTTTCTAGGTCCTCAGCACAGTAGGCGTGGTGGCTTACCAGATGGCCATTCCACCTTATTTGCACTAGGTGCATGACGTCTTCCATGTATCTCAGCTGAGAAGATAGGTGTAAGACCCATCCCAAATGATCAACCATGGGGAGATAGACATCAATGAAGGGGAAAAATTCATAGAGGTCCTGGTGTAGATCGATGATCGATAGGAGTGGGTCCTATGTGGATGGTCGATTCCTCTAGTTCTCGTTCGTTGGAAGCATAGGAACTTCCAGGAGAGCACTTGGGAGCGAGAGGCTCAGATGCGTGCTCAATTCCCCATTTATTCCCCTAGAGTGTGTTGTAGCTTTATGAGGAATTAAATACCTGAGGTGCGGGTAATGTGATGACCTGAAAATTTCATGTATGTTTTTCTCTTAAATACCTTGGAATTTTATGAGTACACAATTTTTGACGGCACCTGAATCTGAGGCCCGGTGTGCTCAGAATCATTTTTTGAAGTTTTGTTCGGGTACATTCAGTTGACGTATGATACGGATTCTCTATCTTTTGAACTGGTGCTCAGAATTGAAATCTGAGGACACCGATGAACTCGCAGCACCGGTATTCACTTAAAGGGACCTTTTCCCCATTTGTGTTTTATACAGGATGAATGTTATTTTTAGGGATTCAGAATAGATTAAATAAACATTTTGTATGCAATTTTATTTATTTTTGGTTTTTATAACCTACAAGAAGAAGATAAGGGTGGGCCCACACCCCACATAACCTCCCCTGAGAGGATTTAGTGTAGTGGGGCCCACATGAACCCGAACCCTTCCACCTCCCCTAAACTCCCCATTAATTCCCTTCTGTTTATTTTTCCATAACTCCTCATTAATGGGGGAGCCTTGCCACCTCCCTCTTCCCATCAATTGTTTCAACACATATAATTAATGTCTACATTAATTATTTAGAACCCCTTTTGAATCAAATTTAATTGCATGACAATTCAATTATTTGGAGAGCCTTTTTATTTCTTTTTGCATTGGAAGATATTTTCTTGGGGATGGCTCTGATGTTTTAGAAGAGTGGTGATCCTTCTTCGATGAAGAACATCGTTTATCAACGAAGAAAATCCCAGACGAAGAACGTGAATAACTTCTTCCCATGACACATATTCCTTAGATGCACCTCGACATAAAGGTGTCTATATTGCCTAAGCCAATGACTATTCCTCCATCGTTGATGGGAAGAGATCGTTCTACCATGACGCCAGACTACCGTGACGCTCATCTTCTGTGGCTCGACGACATGTGACATCAATTTTGAGGTAGGCATTTCTTATAATTTATAAGTGAATAAATTACCCCATTTTTGATTTTTTATTTGTATTACCTTTGGCCAATTGTTATCGCCTAACACGGAGGGCGTGGGTTGAACAAACACAGCCCGACGACCCTCAGATGTTTTCCTGAATTTTTTCTCATGATAGTGGCACGTCGGAAGGGGTGGCAATGAG
Organism: Viscum album; assembly: GCA_963277665.1. NCBI lineage: Eukaryota > Viridiplantae > Streptophyta > Magnoliopsida > Santalales > Viscaceae > Viscum > Viscum album. The sequence goes on from OY728148.1 coordinate 2,019,113,998, forward strand.
TGAAGGTGGTGGCCTTGCACAAGACTCTTATGGAAGAACCACGACCCACAACCACTGGCTGCTCGGCTGACGAAGAACCGACCAGCCAAGACGGCAGGACAGAAGAGACCGTGGCCCACATTCCACGGGCCACTCGGTGGAAAAGTCGGTCGGCTGTAGGCCGGCCAGGCTAGGAAGACCTGCGGTGCCACGATGGCACCATACTAGAGGAACCAAAGCCTGACAGTGTGGGCCACTTTTACTGGAGAATTCAGATGGCTTCAGTCGGCCAGATAGGATGGCGGCGTCGCTCGATGCCGCCAGTTTGCGAAAGCGGGGGGCCGTTCCCCCCCCCCCCCTCGGATCGCTCAGCCGTCCGGGCTGCTTTCCATGGTCTGGGATGGGCCCCACTGGGCTAGGCCATGCATTTCTAGGCCAGTATGAAACTATCCATGTCATACATGCCAAAACCGGGTTGACCTGACCCATTGGGCCACTGGGCTTGACGGGCCCGACCTGTTTTCACTTAAATGTGAATAACATTAAGACCATGCTTCCGATCGACTCGCCATCTGTGGAAATGGGACCCTCTCAAAAAAGTATTCCTTTTTTTATAATTTAATTGAGTTTTGGATGACATTGGAAGTGGATGGATTTGGAATGACCCTAATTCCAACCGGGCCCCTAGAGCAGAAAAGCTAATAACTCTCAGACTGGGCGTCTGATTGATACGATGTTTGTTGCGTTGGGATTATATTGAAAAGATGGAACATTGGGATACAACAACTCTGGAAATCATAACAGTTGATGTATCAACACCTTTCTTGAGGAGCGGACCCTCCTAGAATCGAGTGTGCTTTGTACGGGAATCCTAGAGATGGCTGCGACTACGTCGACTAATGTACTGGAATCCTCCATGGGTTTGACAGCGATGACTACCGTACTTGAATCCTATGTAGGTTCGCCGATGATGACTACTATTCTTGTTTCCTATGTGGATCTCACATTTTGTCCTCTGTACTTGTATGCTATGTGGGTCCAGTAGAGTAGCTAGTTTGGTATCCTGTGTGGGTCTGAAAACTTAGCTGGTCTTGTATCCTGTGTGGGTCCGACAACTTAGATGAATTAGTGACTACATCTAATCATCTCTATCGTTATACGATATATGTATACCTTTGTGAGATGAGTATTTATTTTCAATCATTATCATCAATGTTATTGACTTCGTTCCTCTATGGATTGGGTTATATTTGGGCTCGAGGGTTGGAGTCATTCTGTGATTGATAACATAGGTTTATGTATTGGCATATACCTAAGTATGGTTGGTTGATACTTTGTGATTGTATATCTCTTCTAGGTTTTATCCTTTGTGGATTATGGGAGTCTATTGGGGGCCTCGGGGTCCCTACTGAGTATCATATACTCACACCTGCACGGGCTTTTCCCGCACTATGTTTTGTTGGATGCAGATGACAAACAACACTGATCGAGGTAGAGACTTGTAGAGCTTGACGGTACCTGGAGGTGGACCACTTGGCATGACATACACAGAGCGGATAGACAGACTAGAGGTGCGGAGGAGTCTATCGATACCCACCCTTCAAGTGGGATTCCCAGAGGATGATACAATGGTTTCTATTTTACTTTACTATAGTCGTGCTAGATTTTATATGTACTGTACTTTTAGTTAGGTTTGTATACTGGCTCATTTACTTTTCAGAACATCCTTTTGTACTCATTTTATTTAGTGCATGCTTCAGTTCTATAATCTGTTGTGTTTTTTACTTTTATAAAGGAAATTCCTTCCCTTTTATCAGGATTTATGCCTTTGTGCTATTTGTCAGCCCCTGGCCTATAGAAGGTGGGCTTGGGGAAGTCACAAAATGGGCCCCGAGGATGGGTGGTGATATTATTTCTCTGAAAATAAACATATACAACATTCTATATTCATTAAATCAATGAAAATATATAAATAATTAACATAATAATATGTATACAAATTTCTATTTTCAACCCCCACCCCCCACAAGTGAAAAATTTCTTATCCTCAAGAACGAATGTATCAACAATGATTTCAACAAAGGATAAACAATTTAAAAAACAAGAAACATTTATTATGTCGAGGTAATTAAAATTTCTTCTAAGAAGAAAAAGGTCAACTTATAAAATATACCATGCATATAATGTTTTTCTTGCCTCCTAGTCCATTTTAAGAAAATATATTTTATTATTTTAATTTCAATATCTTTACTGTTTTTTAAATTATATACCCAATTGTAATTTACCTTAGCAAGATTTGTCTCTCATAACATAGGGTGAAAGGAATGTATAAGTATGCTAAAACCCTTAGTACATGTTACTAACAGTAGACTTACACTGGTTTTATCATCTCCAATTTATAGACAAAAGTACAAAATTAATAATGAGTGTCTTATAAATTGGGTTCTGATGACTCTGAGGATGTGGTTAGGTTGGTAAAAAGTGAAAATATAGTAGAAAACGAAGGTATGATCTGAAGTACAATGAATAAGTGACAAGAAATGTGTGATAATGTTCCCCCTTCTAGCTGATAAAATCTATACTCCAGCCGCTCAGGTTTGATCCATAAATGAATCATGTTAGAATATAATGATGATTATATGACACTTTGTTTCTTTTTTATTTCTATTTTTTGAATGTTATTCCTTGGACACATCTCACATCCTTCCCCAAACAACATATGATCCTTTGAGGGTTTCATCAGTATGGAAATATTGATTTTGGAACATTCTAATACACAACCCAAATCAATTTTTCTTCTCTTATTTATCTTGAAAAATAATATAATAGAAATGAAATGAATCAATCATAGATATGGATCATAACCAAATAGTCTGGTAAGAAAAACATGCATCTCTGAAAATAGAATCATCCCATGTTGTCGGAATGCCTCACCTACACCTTTTCAAAGTTCAGAAAATTAATTATACAAAGATAAGGGTAGGAATGGAAATGGGCTTAGAATAGATTCATCCTAAAAGGTCATTCCTCGAATCTATAGGATAAAGGAATGAATGTGGTAATTTGGGTCTCAGAGTAAATGGATATCAAATATTTCCTCATTCAATTTAAATTTGTACTTGTTCATTCATTCCATTGATAAGATATCTATCCATGTTCGGGTAGGTTGACATGTCCTGGGTATCTCTCAAAACAAATTCTCAGACAATAATATGAAATTTAATGATTAGATTACTCTAGGGTAATGAGACTAAAATAAAAATCGCAATTAAAATAGAAATAAATCTAATGTAAGGGGTTAATAAATTATAATTACCAAATTTTGATTTTGAATCATTTTTCAAAACTCAAAAATAATTTAAATCATATGTGTAGGATTGATGTTAGAGTTGAAAAACTCCATAGTGTAGATGCCCAACCCGACACCAAATTCAATGAAGTAATGATCATGGGACATACCACATAATAGAAAGCATAGTGAGGAGATATCTATGTAAAATGTAGCCACTAACTCAATAAATAACTCTCAAATGGTATCCAGCTAGACATTGATAATGTTCTAAATGTGTAGTGTCTCCAAGAGGTCCAGAACAACATAAGTGATATTCAATCGGGCCAGGACGCGCATGTCCAGCATCATGTTGATATGCAAGGTCTTCTCCAATATAATCTTATGATTAACTCGATGATTTGGTTGGTGAAACAATGAATCGGGTGTAGGTGTAGGTTTTCATCACTGGATGCGGATGTTTCATCATGCTAAGGAGAAGGGCCATTGTGGGGTGAAGGTGGTGTAGAAGCGTCGATCAGGTGGAGCAAGGGGATTCTTCTATGTTGGATATTCCTACGAAGCTTAGGATAAAGATTATTGTGAAGGGGAGGAGGATGAGGAGGGATTGGTGCATTTCGTTTGGGCTATAGAGGGAGGGGATGGTGCATATTTTGTGCCGCAACACACGAGATGGGTGGGGGTGAGATGGGTGTGTGGGTGAGGTAAGGGTGGGCATGGGAGAGTTGGAAGGAGAGTAAGATGCAGGTAACATGTTGTAAACGAGGAAGAGAGGGGGTGGGGTGTAGTTGAGTGGTAGAATAGTGGTTGTGGGATATGAAGGGTCAGGGAGGGTTGGGCATGCAGTGGGTCTTGACCTATCGGTTCATGAACTTCATTTTAATAAACAAACCCTAATACATACACAAAATGTATGATTGGGCGACGTCATGTATGGGGGAACAAAAGTGAATTTTTGAAAAGGGGTACACAATGTGAATCCTTGGTACTTGATGTGTACTAAACAGTTTTTTTTGTTTTCGGTTATCCTTCCTTTCATCCCACTCCGGCATATCTGATTCACTTCTAAGATGAACCTATTTTAACCTAGTCTAAGACTTCCTACCCTAGGTTTCCTCCTTGATAGTGATTCATTTAAAGTTGAGAGATATGATTTATTTAATCCTATGTGATCTTGAAGCAAATGAAACTACCTTCATGAAATGGTTATTGAAAAATCATCAGTCTTTGACCATTTATTTTTATCGATGGTCCTTTTTCTCTTTAAATTTTGATGGTTCCATATAGAAAGACATGAGTGACTTCGAATAGTCCTAACCATCATGACTTCAATTTTATCCGAAATATCATCAACCATGAAATAAAAAACAAGACCTTATTTATAGGGGTGAAGGTATGCCTTGCAATGCACTGGTCGTGCCACTTCTTGGTCTTCTCAATATCAATTCATGAATTCTCATACACATCTCTCCTGATTTCATCCAATAATGTTAATTTCAATAAATTAGCTTCTCTATCCTTCTACAAATCCAATATTATTTTCATGATTGTATTAAATTAATAATTCTCTAGTTCCTCAGGAATGTGACATGATTTTCCATAAACCAATCAGAATGGGGTGGTTCCTTTGGATGTCTTTTAGGCAGTTCTGTATAGCCATAATACATCATCTAGCATGAGGCTCCAATCACTGCAACTTGTACTCATTATCTCCACTATATTTTTTTTACCTCTCTATTAGATAGTTCTACTTTTCCACTTATTTGTGGGGGAAGGGAGTTCCAGTATTGTATCAAATTCCAAACCATTCTAGTATTCCATTTTATAGCATGGGTTGTGAAATGTGTGACACAATCACTAATGTGTAATCTTGGAGTCCCAAATTGTGGTAAAAAATTAGTCCTTATACATTTTATGATAACTTCCACTGTGTCATGTGTCATAGCTTTGGCATCGACTCATTTTGAAACATAATCAACTACAATCAGAATATATATTTTTTACCTATGATGTAGGGAGTGGTCCCATGAATTATAAGCCCCAAACATCAATTACATAAACACCCATGATTGTGATTCTTGTGCATCTCATTCCTTTTACTACTATTTCTCGTTCGTTGAAATCTATCACATTGTTGGTAAAATCCCTTTACATCTTGATGTAGTGTAGGCCATAAAAATATTCTTTGTAGAATCATGTCTATAGTATGCCTAGGTCCATGATTTCTACTAGTTAGATATGTGTGACACATCTCAATCACATTATGGGTTTCTTATTCTAGGATGCAATGTCTTAAAATTCCTTCATCCTAATTCTAGAATAACAACAACTCCTCCAAGAAGTATTGAAAGAATCTGATGAAAAATTATTCACTATGAGCATGAGAGGTCCTAATGTAGGAATCCCATTGAAAGATAATTATTCATATCTAAAAACCATGGATGGGACTTGATAGTTAATATGGTCTAATCTAGAATGTTCACTTTGATATCAAACTCATCACTTTCTTTAATGATGGAGAGCGGGTGTCTAGAGAGATGATCTGCAATTATATTCTCTATCCCTTTGTTATATTGGATCACAATATTTAATTCTTGAAAAATATAGATCCAACATATGAACCTCATTTTGGAATCCTTTTTGGTTAACATGTCCCTATGGGCAGCGTTATTTGTTTGAACAATTACATTGGACATAGAATTATATAGGAATGGAAATTTTCGAAGGTATACGCAATGGATTTGATAATTTACTCTATTGTCATGTAATTGACCAGAGTTTCGTTCATATTATGAATAACATAGTAAATCAGATAGAATATGTTTCCAATGCATTTCCCTAGCACATCTCCCACAATAATGTCACTAGAGTTATAGATTAATTAAATTTCATTCTACCTATTTGGTGCAATAATGGTTGGTGATGTTGTTAGTATATTAATTAGTGGGAAGAATTATTTTTGAGTTTCATCAATGAATTCTATGGGAACATCATTTTACGACAATTGTGTCAATGGACAAGTGACTTTAGGAAAATACTTCAATAAAAATATGTACATTGTACTATGGCATAGAAAACATATGATACCCTAGATAGTTGAGGGTTCTAGTAGATCTTTAATGAAATTGATCTTGGATGGATCAAATTCAAACACTTCCTCGGAAAAAGTGTGACCATGGAAAATTCTTCATTTTACCATAAAGTGAAATTTAACCCAATTTAGACAAGTAATTTTTCTTAATAGCAATGGATAATTAATTCCTGATTTCTTAAACAAAAATCAAACAATCTCCCAAAAACTGAGAAATCTTCTATGAATATTTCGAAAAATTATTCATCCATTTCATGAAAAATATGTGCAATGCATCATTGGAATTTTTCTGGAGAATTAAACATTCCACTATACATTGTTATATAATAAAAGGTACTGAATGGGCATATGATAGTGGTTTTTCGGTAATCGGAGGGTTGACTTCAATTTGATTGTATCCTAAATATCCATCATGGAAATAGTAGAAATCATACCCCACAAGTATCTCTATCATCTGATCCATTGAAGTCAAGGGAATTTTATCCATTCTTATTGCTTAATTTTTTCATCTTTAATCCACACAGACTCTCCATCTAGAGATGGTGGGTGTTGAAATAAATTCATTTTAATTTATATTTTCTACTGTCAGTCCTCCATTCTTAGAAACAACATAGAGGGGGTTCATCCGTTCACTATATTAGATTGTATAGATGGTCCCAACATCCATGAGCATCAAAACATCCTTATTGATTACCTCATTCATTGGTGGAATAAGATGCCTTTTGGACTGTTTTTGAATTTTCATCCTCTTCAAGTAAGATTCTATGGGTGCATTCAGTTGGTTTGATCACTTTTTTGAATACCACTCCCCAAAAAATGGGTCTCCTGTGTCTTTTCATATCATCAACCAATTTTTATTCATGTTCCAAGGATTTTTTTGAATGGATAATGGTTGTCGAAGAGGATAAAATACCTATATTTGAATACATCTGTGTACTAGGAAGAGGTTCTTGGTCAAACTGGGGATCTTTAATGATTGAAGGAATAAAATGTTGCATGGTTTCTCTAGTGAGTGTTTCAATGGAGATTACATCTTCAAAATCATACACTTATTCCATCTCTAATAAAAAATCATCATTATCTTCCTCTATAGACATGTACTCATCTCCTTTCTATGTGAGAGATATGGAATTAAAATCCACAATATCACTTGAGTGTTGGGCATCTTTTATCAGGATGAAAACCACTTGGTCATCTCCAACATTGAAGATCAAGCGTCCTTGGTTTATGACAATAAAATCCCTTACTATGGCAAGGAATGGCCTACCAAGTAGGATATGGATGTCACATTATTCTTTAATTTCTAGGAGTAGGATGTATTCTAGAAAGATGAATTTTATGATATTGACCAAAATATATTCGATAATGCCTATAGTATATTTCACTAAATGGTCAACTAGATACAATGCTACCTTTTTTTCTTTATGTTCATACTTTTTCATCTTGTGTAAAAACTCATAATCAATTTTATATAGGTTTCAAGATCACATAGTGCTCTTCAAAACATTCACTTTTCTATAGCACTTGAAATCAAGAATATTCAATGATCTCTCATCTTGAGGGGAACATTCTACTATATGACAACGTATAATTCCTCCATCAAATGGAGGACTCCCATATATTCTATTTACTATTTTTTTATCATAGGTCCTTGGGAAATTTTTCATAAAAAGTAATATGGTAAATGGATTCTACAAATGGTATATTGATGTGCAATTGCAGGAAAATATCTAGGAATTATATGTATTATTCCACTAGCCTACCTTGTATTTCTATCCCTCAAAGAGAACGATATGGCTTGTATGGAGGAGGGGAAATATAGACAGGGTCCTTTTGTTCTTTAATTGTTGTGTACTTCTTGGATGACACTTCTTCTTGATATGAGTTGGTGGTGGCTAAATCATATTATTTATATGATACTGATTACTTATTGGGATCCTCCTATAACATTTCATATTTTGGCTATTGAAAATAAAAAACCTTTTCTCTTTTCATCCCTACTTCCTTGGATTCATATATTGGGTGTGTTTTAGTGTTACCCGTTAGAGTACATTGTAATATATCATATAAGGTATTTGAGATTTGTCCCATTTGAAGCTCTAGGTTCCCCAAAATAGCTCTCTAATTTTTCCTTTATTTTTCTCGGTATAACATTCATTGATCAAAATTTTGGGCAAAATAATCCCGGAGATTTTCTAGGATACTTTGAGGTCGTGGAATTTGTTTTTGAGATCTTGGAAGGGTGGGTTAAAATTTCCATTTTTTGGGTCATAGTTGTAATGTTTTCAGTTGTATTTACTGATATATCTATTATTGTGGTTATGTCACATGGTTCAATGGTGTATACCCTTGTGGTCATTGATTATGGAAATAACCAATTTGCGGTTGAAAAATAGGCTTGACTGTGTTGAGGCTGCTACTGAGTAGGCCTCTATTGATGATATTGCTAATATTGTTGAAATGGTTGGTTCTGTGGATTGTAATTGAAATAATTAATAATATTTCAAGTCTTAGTAATCAACCTTTGAGTCATAATATAGGTCTGGGCCACCTTACATCTCATATTATCGGACTTCCATTATGAGAGCATGAGGGTGTTGTGGGGTTGGTATCTGAAAGGATTCTTTTTTTATTGTAAGCACCTCCAGTTACACTAGTAATCTATTATTATCATGAACTACGTGGATTCCATGACATGTTTGTCCATGATCACTCTTCCATAGACTATCATTGTGTGATACATCATCTAGTATATATCATCTGACTTTAGTGGTTCGAAACATTAATCCTCTAACAGCCGCAACATTGAAAACTGTTTGTGCTGCTTTCTGGAGTCCTTGGTAAATTTTCTACAACTAAATCAATGTGTTGATTCCATGATGTAGATAGATCCCCATAATCACTTTAAATATTTCCCATTCATCCATTGTATATTATTTTTATTCTTGAGAAGTGTTTGGGATTTCATTATGGAGATTTAATGTTCGGAATGGTGTGAGATATTTATCTAAAAACATCTTGTAAAGATCATCCCAAGTCATGATCTACACAGGATCTGGGAAATTGAGCCATTACATAGCTCTGTCTGTTAATGAAAACGGTAATATAAAGAGTCTTATGGCATCAGAAAACACTCCCTAGTTGTGAGAGGTGTCAGAAACCTCCTAGAACCTTGTCATATGTTTATAAGGGTATTTTCACTAAAGACCACTGAATTGTCCCATGTTCTCGATTATTTGAATTAGTATAGGATCAATATAAAAGGTTTGGTCCTATATTGGGGGATTAATGATGCTTAATGTCACATCATGGATCAATGAGAGGCCATAATTCATGAAGGTCTTTTCAGAGTGCATTATGTGTTCTCTTAGACTGATTTTATGGGAGTTCAGCAGGTTGGGTCCCACAACATGATGTTGATTGACCATTACTTCCCGATGATGTGCAAATAAGTACCTTTAGATATCAGGATTGAAGGATAAAGGATTTTTGGATTACAGGTTCCTTGAATGGGTTAAAGGACCATAAGACATGCACTAGGGAAAAAATAAGACACAAGGGTGTCTAGAATGAAAATAAAGAAAGAAAGAGGGTGAGGTAATGGTAATCCTAAGTCATAAAACTAGAAGACTTCACACAAATGTTGTTTTTTCTTAGTACTGGTGATAGAATTCACTAGATCTTTCATGGGCGGTGGAAAAATTATAATTTATATTTCTAGCACTTTACTAGTTACAAGAGCATAGTATAGTATAATTGTGGGGTCGATCCCCTAAAGAGAAATATGTTTCATAGTGGGATCACTGGTATTAGACCCATATAGTGTCTTTTTGAGAAATTTTATTTGTTTGTAATTTTATGTAAGCCCTATTTGGGGTGAATTTAGTTTATTAAATAGGGGTTAAGATCATGTTCAAGTATCTTCGTAAAATTTTATCTTTAATTCTAATCATGGAAGGATCCTAAGGTTTAGTGTGAAAAGGAAACCAATTTCTCTAGTTGACTTTGGTAAATTAACATAATTCTATCTAGGAAGAGACTAATCTATGACTGACAAATATTAACAGCCTAGGATAATTATGTTTGGATTCTAGGGAATCCATGTCCTAGGATATTTATCGTAGCCAAGTCTATTTCAATCTTGATAGGTTCATTTTATTGAATATCCAATTGTTGGGGATGTTTGCACAAATTGGATAGACTGTTAGGTTTTTATCCTAGTTATTAATCCAATTAGGGTTGATGATTTTATAATGAAATATTATTTAAGCATACTGATACATCTATTTTTTATCCCTATCACTATGTTGTTTAGAAACTCCTAACGTTTTGAGATGTAATTAAATAAAAAAAGAAATCAAACTTGACATGTTGTATGATTTTAATTTAAAGGAAATCATGAAAGGGGTTTAGGATTTTCAAAGGAAATGAAATATGCACAATATGAATAAAAACATTAAATAAATTTCTTACATGAGATAAAAAATGGATATGAATCTAACTCAGATTTGGAATTGATGATGAGTGATGAGAATGAATGCACAATGTGAATAAATGATGAAAATTTGAAGGCGATGAAGAAAAAAATATCCACGACTCTTGTATTTATATGAAAATATAAAACATGGTAAAATTTATAGTAAAAAAGGAAAAGGGGTGAGAAACTCGTTAGGAAATGGAAAACAGGAGAAAATATTGTCTTGAACTACTCTGAGATGCATTATCGCATCGCTACATTTATATGAAAATATCATCATGACTTGTAATAGCAGTGCCAATCATGTATCATCGATCCACATAGATCTCCAAGGAATCTGGATCTCCCACATTCATCATTCCTATCTATCAAATTTATAATTTCTGACCATGTAAACATCGAGTATGGGGTGTTCACGATGTGTAGTAGCCTCCAACTGTCCTTTTTCCCAATTTTCTCGTAGATTGATCGCTAACTATTTTGAAAGGAGACATGTCATGATTGGGGCATCATGATATTTCATGGAAATATTCTTGATGTATTTGTGGCTTGGTCCTGTCAAGTCATCATGACTTGGGATAATTATGAATCACTAGTACACATCGTGTACTGACAAGTCACAATGTGTTCTATCCACAAACCGGTATTTTTTTATCATTCTTCTATTGAATCACATGAAACAAATTCATGTGAAATGAAACATATAACACATTCATTATCTACTAAAACAAAGGAAATATATATATTAATGACATCATAAATTATATATAAATTTGGCTTATAAAGGATTAGAATATATAACATATCTCAATGAGATATAATTGAGATAACAAAACCATTTTCTCAATTATCATCTTTTATGAATTCACATTAACCTCATATATAATCAAAATAACTACCTGAATAACTCCGTTAAATACACTATTCATTTATGTGAACATTTTCACCATTTTTTATAATCATTTATTATGCATTCATTAGTTACTTATCTCTTATTTCCATTATCATGTACTATAGTTTAAATTTCATCACACATTATTCACAATGGAGAAATAAAACCCTATTTTTATGCTATTTTTATCATTCCAATTATATAAAATATATTTAAACTAATTTGATTCAATGATTTGTACATACACATGTTCATGTTATGGGATATATGGTCATATTTCAATATAATGAGATCCATGTTGAGATTATTTTGAGTAATGTTCTGATATAAAATAATTCTTCCAAATGATAGTAAATTTTTGATTAATACATTCAAAACCTTTTTAACTCTATATATATAACTCTTTTATATCCTATATATTAATAAAAAATATTTTACAACCATCCTTGTAAGGATGTGATGAAGAGGAATATGTTCTTCCATGGAGGCTGTAGTCTACACGCACACACTAAAGATATTATCATTTTACATATAATGGAAATAAAGTAGAGATTTACCTATATTTTAAAAAATTTAATCATATTATTAATATTTTATTTTTTCATTAATGAAATTCATAAAAAACCGTGAATAATAGTGTTGAAAAATGATGAACATCATTTATTGAGGTGGCCATCCGTATGTACACAAGGAAAATGTTTTCCCCATTGTAAGGAGAATGAAGAAAGTAAGATAACATCTATTACATCCATATAATAATATTTCAACATATTAATGATAATGGTGTTGTTATTTCCAATTTTTTATTATTCTCTGAAGGTATTAGAAGAATAATTAAATAAATATTAATGGAAAAGACTAATTTGGGAATTATAATGTCACTCTTAGGATTAACTCCTTTGAAAAGCTGATTAATAATTTGATTATTGGAATTTTGAAGAGAATAATATCTAGAAGATATTTAAATTAGTTTTTTGTCATTATTTTTATATTTTTTTCAATATAAAAGACTTATAGTGTCAGTGGATGTGATTTGTTGAAATTAACATTTTATATCTGAGGGGAGTGAAATTTTGTTAATTTGAAGTGCACTATTCAAGGACAGTGGCTTCAAAAGTGAGAAATAAGGGAGAGGGTAATATTTTAGATTGATAAAACCCTCAATAACTCAATTATAAACATTTTTTTACATTTATTAATTCTTTTACAATATTTTTTAACCTTATAAATTTGTTACTTTTACCATGATAACTAATTTTTACCTAAGAAATTTATTTTTATGACTAAAAATGTAATTAGGAATATAAAATAATTTAGTCTAGATGATTCAAAAAATAAAATCCATTTTATTAGATTCAATTTATTATCATGATAATATTTCATTATAGAATTATTATTATATATATAATGAATTGAAAAATAGAGAAAAAATAATTTATTTTATAAAATGTCAAAAATATGTTTATAAATTAAAAATAATAATATTAAAAATACTATTTATCTTGAAAAATACACATTGGTTCAACAAATTTTTTAAATAAATTTTTAATCAATTATTGTACTAATGAGTTCATAAATATAATTTTAGCAAGAAAAAAATTATTTTTCATTATTCAGTTAAAAACAATATATCATGAAAATTAAAAAAAAATTGAAAACATTTATGTCATGAATCCAAAACTGAAGGCAATTTTTCCAAATTTAACTTCTAAAATTTTGAAATTTATCTTTGAAATGGAAACATAAAATAAAATAAAAAACTATTTTCACGAGAATATAGGTTTTTAATATTAACTCTTCTTAGTCATATTTCATCTCAATTACATTGGATTATATTTATTATATATTACTCATGTTGAGACTTAATTTCACTATCATTTCACCAATATAATATGAGTCTATTAAAATAAATAATACATAGAGCTTAAAAATAATATTTTAATGAAAATATATTTTCATGTGTAAAATGAACGTATTGGTAATTTAGGAACACTAATTTTATTTAAAAAATGAATTATTTTTAAAAATGTTTTTAAAATATTCATATATATATTTAAATATTTACTTTCTTAAATTTATACCCACTAATTCAATGACTACACTATACGGTCTCATTTAACTCATATACTCTTATCGTAAAAAAAGGTATCATAGTTTCATTTTAATTTGGTGTTGTGTGTGAGTGTATATATTCCATTTTTATTATTCAGATTAATTCATTATTTAAATCACAGTTTATTACATTCTACACTCCTCAAAATATATTATTTCCTATAAATTTCAATGATTATTTACTAATGAAAATATTGGTGTGTATCAAAAAGGTATACAAGACTCACAATGAAATTTCTAATGAGATATCAGCCACACTGACATGGGTAATACTAAGAAACTCATTTATTCTATAAAAATAGACATATAACAAATATTTATCATCACTCTAACAATTTAGATGTAGATACCCAAAGCATGATGTACATAGACTTTTCATTACTTTTGCGAAATACATAATACATAACAAAAACAGACGCCCAAAGACCATATTAGATTAGTCTGTTTGGAAACATAGAAAATAATCTTATAGTCATTGTGAATGATATTCAACATCTCTCATAAATATCTTCCCCATTTGTTTTCTTAACTAAAACATTTATTTATATCCTTGAGAAAAAAATGGTAAGCTTAAATTCACGGTAAGGGTAAACATGGAGAACATAAAAACAATCCATAAACATTTGAACGTTTAAACATGAACACAAAACATCAAAATCTTGATAAATGGCATAAATATTGGCAGTACATAAGGTATAGATCATAAAGGAACATTAATCATGATAAAATATCATTGTAATAAGACATGTAATTGTGGAAAACCATTAAGCACATGTTATTATTTCCATAGTAGCCAAGGAATTGTTTCCAAGACCATTATTGTGGACAAATTCCATTACTAAACCAGGATTACTTGTCGTTCTAGCCCTCTATTACTGAACCAGATTCACATACCATTACATCCATGTCTATATAATGAGATATAAATCATTACACAATTCATTGGAGAGAGATATAGGTCCCACCCATCTCATAATTAAATCATTCTTACTTGTGCCACAAAATAAACATAAATCATTCATCATAACCCCAATAATAAAATGGGTTTCATAAACATCATCCCATTATAATATAATCAATATAAAAAAAATGTATATCATTTCATCCTATGATGAATCAAACCATGTAAATAATAAATACATTATACTTGAAACATAATCATTTTAAATAATTTCATCTTAGATGGAAAATAGTCTTGACAAAACACTTGAAATGAATTCTTGAGGAAAATATCATTTCTTTTTCAAAATCATTTTATTTTCAAAAAATTCTATGAAATATTAAAATAAAATGATTTTGTTGAACATAATCACGAAATCTTGTATAGGAATCATCATGAAAAGAATGTGTTTTGAAACCATAAAAATCCATTCATGTTATATAAGTTAAAAAAACATTATCCTCGTACTTTTATCGAAAAAGTCAAAAAGTACATCGTATTGTAAAAAAAGAAAGATTCCTTCCATAACACAAAGTAAATGTCAATGTGGGGTAAACATGACTTTAAAAATTCCTGGAATAATATTTAACACTTTATGAAAATCATTTTTATTGACAAGGATGAAAAATATAACCCCAGTAAATACTTAAATATAAGAAATATCAGATAAAAATGAGATTGCAAAATTATCCCTTAACTTGGGTAAAATTTCTTATGTACATGTCTGAGACTCCTGAAAAGTGGGTTTAAACATATTATTAACTATTAAAATAACCATAATAATATTTATGGTATTATATATTATTCACATATTAATTTATATTATCCATTCTTTTGTAAATTCAATGTTAAAGCAGTGTTTTGGGTAAAATCGTTTCATTTATCATACATGTTTCAACTTGTTTTTTTGATATTATTAATTATATAATTATTTACTTAATTCCATAATGTAAAACATTATTTATATATAAAATATATTCATCATAAAAATATATATGATAGATCGATAAATGGAAGGAAATACACTGTTCATGGAGACAGTAGGTCGTACGTACGCATGAACGCTATTTTCGTTTCCTTATTGAATTGAATGGAATTATGTAAATGAAACATATATTTATATAAATCCAGTATCATAATTATTTAATATCTTACATTATTATTTATTATATATACTTTATAATTATACTTGAATGGTTAATCCTGAAAAATAAATCTTATCGCGTTCATGGAGACAGTAGTCTTTACGTACACACGAGCGACAATATCATTCTTTTGAAATTAAAATCGTATATAATTGGATGGTATATCATATATAATGAATCATAATAATGTTATATTTATTATTTATATCATTTATACTCATTATTATACCCATCCAAATGATAAAATGTCTGAATAACAAACTACACCACGACGTGGAGTCGGTAAACCGTACGTACGCACGTGTGGTGACTTTTTCATTAATAGGATGGATAAAATGTATCATATGGTGGTAAAATTTTTATAATAACATCACAGTATATATAATATACTAGAGTTACTATTTTATAATGGAAACAACAAATAAGGAGGAAGTGGAAGAAGAAAGGAACTTAAAATAAGTGGTGAGATATTTACCTCTTCTTCTAGCTCTTCCTTTTGATTTGATCCTAAGGTATCCATAGGATGGATTTATGACTAAAAAAAGAACTATATAATGAATTGAGGATAGTAGAGAGGGTATTTGGGCATTTTTTGGCCGAGCCAAATGAATTTGGAGGTGTGAATTTGAGAGAAGAGATAGTGCCCTTTTATAAGAGAGGTGAGGGAAACCTTAGGAAAAACATAAAATATTATTTTATAATAAATTAATATTAGTTTCATAATGGCTCAAAATTGACTTATTTAAATACTAGAGTTGGTATTGGTCGAAATCTTCTCAGCCAATAGGTTCTAGACATGTTTAGATTTCCATTTTTACATTATCATTTAGATTTAACTCTAAGTTAAATAATTTATGTTTTACCGTGTCTTCTTATAATCTTACCCTATATGATTAATAAACATACTATAAACATCTTAAAAAACATAAATTGGTTCATTAATGTCATATATATTATTATATAAGTCATTTGGAGGATCCTTGTATTTTTAGGACCATTATATCAATTAATAATTCATTATTTTGTTTAAAAACACTTTTATGTCAATTTTGACACTATTTGGTATTTTGTTTTTGCTAAATTTATAAAAGAATTATTACTATGAAAAAAAATTTATCTAATCAACGATAATATGTCATATTAACCTATATGAATAGTTTAATTTATAAAAAGTCTCAATTTACATATATTTGGGTATTTATAATATCAATTATGTTAATATGGCATTAATAAGATAATTACTACATCATCATTGTTTGATAAATAAATTAAATTATTTAACATCTAAAAACTATAAATAAAATACCATTATATAGAAAATATTTTTATCTTTCTAGTAAATTTTTATATTCTAATATATCTTATGTATAACCCAATATTAAAATTTTTCTAATTATTAAACTTTGATTTTAACTATTTTAACTCTTCTTTGAATTAAATAATAATAAATGTCCTAATCTAATCCATGTGCACCTAGATTTCCATATATTATTCCTAATGTTTATTTTGCCGAATTAAACTTATCGAATATAATTAGGACATGTGTTAGGGTAATAATAAATTCATTTTTACCCTTAATTACCTTATTTACTTTTTACCGTGGTAAATAAAAGTAAAAAAATATACTATTCACCCAAAATTATTTTTATCTTATTGAAACAAATTATACTTACTAATATAATCCCTGTCTCTTGGATTTTTGAAATTCCAATCAAAAAATTAGTAAAAATATGTTTTATGTACATTTGTAAACTCTCCTATGAGGTAGGTAAAATGCACTAAAAAGTTCAATAAAATTTTAATATATATATAATTTTTATAAAATGACTCCACTGAATTACATTGAACATATATAGGTATTATGTATATATTTTGATTAGATATAAATTTAAATAAAATAAATAATTATTTGCATAAAAATTTGGTTTTAAACTAAAACTTAGTGTTTTTCACTATTCCTCAAAATTCTAATATTTTCAGAAAAACACCAAAAATTCACCCAAAGCTAATTTTGATATTCCAAATCCAAAAATAAAGTCCATTTTGAATGATAAAATTTATAAAATTTCAAATAGTGGGTATTTCTATTCATAACGACTAGTTTATATAATATTTTAATAATATATTTTTGTTTTGTGAAACTCGGTATTGCGTACAACACAAGCTATCGAGGAAGGTTGTTCTTGTGTTTAAATCAAGACAAATATAGTGTTGTTTATATTACAAGCTAATATGGTGTTACATATAGTGCAATATAATTTTGTTGTAGCATATAACACGAGAAATAAATGAAATTAAAAATATTATTTCTCACAAAATCTCAGGGTGTTACATTCTACCCCCCTTAAAATGAATTTCGTGCACGAAATTTGTTGGGGTTATAAATGGTTTACTACTTGAATGTTTCTTTCATAGAAACCCACATTTTAAAAATGGAATAATAAAAATTGATATTAAAAAGAAATATAATGGTTACACAAATTAAATCATCATTGGGTTTCAACATAGAAGAACATAGGTGAAAATATAGATATGGAAGAGAAATTTAACCATAATGTTCAGATGGAGAGTGGTAGAAAACGTGCCTATGAAAAAGCCAACAATCATAAAGAATTAAATTTGTGATGATCTAAGGAACCATCTAGGACAATGTTTTTGTCTTTCATGATCATTTCCCTAATGTTGAAAAAATTGTAATTAGAAGAAATACTTAATTGATTTTGGTACAATATCACTGTAGGTAATTCCTTGATCAATTTCCACTTCATCTCTTAAATAAATGAAGTTAAATTTTTCATTCGTGAAGTCTTAATAGATCATGGAACAGAATGATAGGTCATTTTATCTATTTCAAAAAAAAGGTTAACAAAAGTTATTAAATATACATAATTCCATCTACGTTGAGATTAATCGTATATGGTTCCAAAAATGGACTTATACTTCATATATCATACCACTTAATAACTTAAAACTAATTTATACTAACCATGGAATTTTTGTAGGCCAACAATAGACGATAATGGGTTGTCTCCCTTCGGTTGTGGGATCGATTCCCATATACTTACCCGACGCGACGTGTTGTTGCTCATCCTAAGGGATGTCCTTTTTTCTACAACTATACTATTAAAACATGCTTGAAAATTGTTTTAGCCATAAACAATACTATCTGATGTCCATCTTAATCAATTCCATTCATTAGGCTTATCAAAAATACTTCTGTCCGATTACTAGAAATGCCATCTACTGAGCATGTGAATTCATTCATTTGTCCCCCATATATCATAAGATATATATTATTGTTGGTCACATTCCAAACATGTGAATAACTTAAACATGTATTCTTTTGAAAAATGTGTACCCCTTGAACTTTAGTGAAAACATGAATGCAGTCCAAAGTTAACTCTTTCCACATACCAAAAATTCCAAAAAATTTGTATAATCAAACCGTGACATCACTTTTCCCTTATATCAGTCATGAGCTCATTAATACTATCAAACCTATTATTTTCCCCATATCCCTTCATTATGCACATATAATATTCTTTCCAAAAATATTTAAATCACTTTTCATGGTTACCAATACCATATTCTTATGGAAAACGACAATGGACCAATACACATATATTTCAATATACCATAAAAGTACCTAAACAACATTATTCTTGAATTCCAATACATAAGCCCTTCAATCCATCCTCTTCGATGATTGGCATGGAATAGGTCCTTCCTCTATTTAGAAGTAACCCCTTAGGTCAGCGCATTGAGTTGGGGAATGCCCAGGTTCTCCACGATGATACATTGAACTCCATAACAATCTATCACTCTATGACCCTTTTCTCTACATAGATAACATCTTCCCATCCATTTAAGATATTACTCAAGGTTCTTCTTCCCTTCTTCTTGATATATAGAAAGCTTCATCTTCCTTCCTCTACATTCCTCTTCATGAAAACCTGCATAAATGTTTATCTTTCTCTTTTTTGATGACATAGGAATATCACCAAAGCTCACCTTGTTAATAGTATATCATGATGACTGATTCGGCATAATAACAATATATTTTTATCTAGGCATTACATAGTTTTGTTGATCAAAATCACCAATTTGACCATCGGAATCAACGTTAACTGAATACCTTCTCATTCCCTCCATTGATTAAACATGAAACCATACTGTAAGAAATAGTTAAAATAATGAGGAAACAAATTATGATTAAAAATAACATCTAGGTTGTCACATTCTTTAATCCATGACACCTTAGCTTCACCCTAGGTTATTCATGACAACCAATATAATTCTAGGACTATAGCATACAGTTATACAAAACCGTACGACATCACTAGACATACCTTAGAAATATCTATAGGTATCTCTATAAAGTTCTTGTGTCCTAGTTTCCAAAGGTTAACTAAACCTTTGCTCTGATCCCAAATGTAGAGACCCAAAGATTGACGTACATAGACATTTCATTAATTTTTTAGAATACATAAAAAATAACAAAAACAAACGCACAAATACCATATTAGTTTAGCGTATTTGGAAACTCAGAACACAATCTTCTAATCATGGTGAGAGATCTTCAACATCTCCCATAAATATCTTCCCCTTTTGTTTTCTTACCTAAAACTTTTATTTATATCCTGGGTGAAAAACATAAAAATGGTGAGCTCAAATGCTCAGTAAGGGTAACCATGGAGAACATAAAAAAAATCTTTAAACATTTGAACATTAAAACATGAACATAGAGCATCAAAATTCTGATCAATGACAAAAATCATGGCAGTACATAAGGCATAGATCATAATGGAACATTAATCATGATAAAATAGCTTGGTAATAAAACATTTAATTGTGGAAAACCATTAATCACATGTTATTACTTCCATAGTATCAAAGTAATTGTTGCGAATACCATCAAAGA
The DNA here is from genome assembly GCA_963277665.1 of Viscum album. Classification (NCBI taxonomy): domain Eukaryota; kingdom Viridiplantae; phylum Streptophyta; class Magnoliopsida; order Santalales; family Viscaceae; genus Viscum; species Viscum album. The sequence continues at coordinate 2,019,134,844 of OY728148.1, forward strand.
AGACAAAGTCCATTACTGAACTAGGATTACTTGTCATTCTATCCCTGTATTACTGAACTAGATTCACTTTAAGTTCCAACCATGTCTATCTCATGAGTTATAAATCATTACCCAATGCTTTGGAGGGAGATATAGGTCCCACCAGTCTCATAATGAAATCATTCATACTTGTGCCACAAAATAAACACAAATCATTCATCATAACCCAAAGAATAAAATGGGTTTCATAAACATCATCCCATCATAAAATAATCCATATAAAACAAATAGATATAATTTCATCATAAGAATAATCAAACCATGTAAATAATAGAGACACTATACTTGAAACGTAATCATACTAAATAATTTCATCTTTGATAGAAAATAGTTTGGACAAAACACTTGAAATGAATTCTTGAAGAAAATATCCTTTCTTCTTCAAAATCATTTTCTTTTCACAAAATACCATAAAATTTTAAAAGAAGTGTATTTTGTTGAAAATTATCATGAACCTTTTTAGAGGATTCTTCATTAAAAATAGGTGTTATGAAACTGTAAAAATCTGTTCATGTCGTATAAGTTAAAAAAACATTCTCCTCGTATTTTTACCGAAAAAGTCATGAAGTACCTCGTATGGTAAACAAAAGAAATATTCCTTCCATAAGACAAAGTAAATGTCAAATATGGGGAAATATGACATTAATCATAAATGGAAGAATATTAAACAGTTTATGAAAAACATTTTTATGGACATGGATGTAAAATATAACCCCAGTAAATACTTACGTATAAGCAATCTCAGATAAAAATGAGATAGAAAAAGTATCCCTTACCATAGGTCCAATTTATTCCATACATGTCTAAAACTCTTTTATAGTGGGTTTAAACATATTATTAACTTGTAACAGAACCATAATAATATTTACCATATCATATATGATTCACTTATGACTTTTTATTACCCATTCTTTTGTAAATTCCATGTTAAATCAGTGTTTTGGTAAAATCGTTTCATTTATCATATGTGTTTTGACTTGTTGTTATTGATAATTTTACATATATCCATATTTAATTTTTTCCATAATTTAAAACATGATTTATATATAATATATATTTAGTATATAAATATATATGACAGACCAATAAATGGGATGAAATACACCATTTATGGAGACGGTAGGTCGTAGGTACGCATGAATGCTGTTTTCATTTCGTTATTGAATTGAATCAAATTATGTAAATGAAACATATATGTACATAAACCAGTATAATTGTTATGTAATATATTTCATGACTATTTATTATATATACTTTATAATCATACATGAATGGTTAATCATGGAAAATTTATCTTATCACGTTCCTGGAGACAGTAGTCCATACGTACGCACAAGAGACAATATCATTCTAATGATATTAAAATCATATATAATTGGATGTTATATAATGTAAAAATAATCATAATAATGTTATATTTATTATTTATATCATTTTTACTCATTATTATACCCATCGAGATGATGGAATGTTTGAATAAAAAACTACACCACGATGTGGAGACGGTAAGTCGTACGTATGCACGTATGGTGACTTTTTCATTCATAGGATGGATAAAATAAATAATAAGGTTATAAATTTTTATAAAAACATAAATTTATATATAAAATAATTGATTTAGTATTTTGGAATGGAAACAAGAAAGAAGTAGGAAGCAGAAGAAGAAAAGAACTTGAAATAGTTGGTGAGATATTTCCCTATTCTTTGGGTTCTTCCTTTTGATTTGATAAAAAGGGCTCCATAGGATGACATTATGTCTAAAAAAAGGACTCTAGGATGACGGGAGGATAGTTAAGAGGGTATTTGGTCAGGGTTTTCTAAGCCAAATGGCTTTGGAGGTGTGTATTTGAGAGAAGGGAGAGTGACCTTTTATAAGAGGGGTGAGGGGAACCATAGGAAATACCTAAAATATTATTTTATAACAAATTAAAATTCAGTTTATAATGGCTCCAAAGTTACTTATTTCTAGGATTTGTTGTGTATGGGTCAAAATACTCTCCAAAAATAGGTTTTATACAATTCTAGGTTGCCATTGTAACTTTATCAATTAGATTTAACTCTAAGTTAAATAATTTATCTTTTACTGTGTCTTCTTGTATGCTTACACTATATGGTTAGTAAACATATTGTAAACTGCTAATAGAACCCCATTTGGTTCACTAATATCATATATATATTATATATGTCTTTTGGATGAACCATATATTTTTATGACCATTATATAAATTAATAATATAATATTTATTTTAAAACCCTTTTTTGTCAATTTTGACACTATTTGGTAATTTGTTTTTTTATAAATTCATAAGGGCATTATTACTTTGAAAAAAAATTACTTAATCAACCCTAATATTTCATAGTAACCTATATAATTATATTAATTCATAAAAAGTTTCAAATTAAATTTATTTGGGTATTTATAATTTCAATTACGTTTATATTTCATTCATAAGGTAATTATTGCATCATCATTATAACATTCAAAAATTAAATTATTTAATGTCTAAAAAATATAAATAAAATATAATTATATAGGATGTTTTTTATTTTTCTAATTAATATTTATATTCTAATTTATCTTATGTTTTACCCTATATTTAAATTATGTTAGTTCTTAAACATTGATTTTAAATATTTTAACTCTTCTTTGAATTGAATAATAAAAAATTTCCTAATCTAATCCAAGTTAACATAAATGGACATATTTTATTCCTAAGGTTGTTTTTGGTCGAATTAAACTTATCAAATAAAATTAGGACATGTGTTAGGGAAATAATAAAATCATTTTTACCCTTAATTACCCAACATTCTTTTAACCGTGGAAAATAAAAGTAAAAAGTTATTATTCCCCAAAAATTAGTTTTATCTTATTGAACAAAATTTTACATACTGATAAAAACCTTTTCTATCGGAGTTTTGAAATTCCACTCATAGAAGAGTTAAAATTATGTTTTCTGTAAATTTTCAAATTCTCCTAGTAGGTGGGTAAAAGACACTAAAAAGCTGAATAAAATTTTTATATATCTAAAATTTTCATAAAATGACTCCAATGAATTACAATGAACTTATATATATATTATGTATCTAAATTGAGAAAAAATAAATTTAGTTAAAAATATAATTATTTAAATAAATATTCGGTTTTGAACTCTAACTTAGTTTTTTTCACTATTCATCCAAAATTGAATGATTTCATAAAAATACCAAAAATTCATCCTAACCTAATTTTGATATTCTGAATCTAGAAATGAAGTCCATTTTGAAAGATAAAATTTATAAAACTTAAAAAATTGGGTATTAATATTCATAATGGCTATTTTATATAATATTTTAATAATATATCGTTGTTTAGTGAAACTCGGTATTGCGTACAACACAATCTATCTAGGAAGGTTGACCTTGAGTGTAATGCAAGCCAAGAATAGTGTTTTGTATACTACAATATAATACAGTGTTTCATATAGCGCATGATAATCTTTTTGGAGTGTATAACATAATAAATCAAAGAAAATAAAAAAAAAATATTTCTCATAAATTCTCGGGTTGTTTCATTAGATAAGAGTCTATTATTACACATTATCAATTACCATATTATAAAATTTTTCATCTATAGTATGTTTATAATAATAACTTCTTGAATTTAATTTTATAGGTTGATATGAAATTCGATTTTATTGTTACGAAAATTAATTTATCCTCTATGTTTAAATATTTAATCCACATAAAGAAAAATTATATTCTTCTAAATGATTATTTATAAAATTTTAGTATGACATATTCCAATAGACATTAAATTTAGAAATAAAAATTACATAAATAGATGTTTTCTATGATAATTCAATACAAAATAATCAGGGTGATGAGTTAATGATCTTAAAAAATAAATAAATAAATATATTAGTGTCTAGAATAAAAATCCAAATTAAGATTCACAACTCTATAGTGGAGGGTAATTATACCCTAATTATCAGAATCCAAAAAAATAATTGTCATGTCTTCGACCTTACTTTTTTTCCTTTGGTCATGGTAGTTGCTGATTATCAACAATATTTTCAGCTGTTGGGTTATTGAATTGGCTTGTATAATATAGTTTCCCATATTAAATGCATTAAAATATTAGTGTTTCCTTATAATGATCTTCATTTCCCTTCATCTTGTTAAAAAAACTCTTTATTATTCCTCAGAAATTATTTACCAGATGTCTAACTTTTCTATAAATAAATAATATTTTAGTCCCATGGAGACATTTACCACATAACTTTATCCCTTTTTATTAACACATGGGAAATTGAATATTCATTCCTCATGATCTATATCACAATAAATTATTTGAAACATCAACCATCTATTCATTGGTTTATTTTGGAATTTCAACTATGCTAATGTTGTTAATCATAATTCCGGATAAAAAGATAGTCATACAAATTGTAATCCTCCCTCTAACTCCCTTTTAGTTTAATTTCTCATTTGGGAAATCACTACATTATCCATTACATATATTGTTATAATAGTTCCACAATTCCATAATTAGTACATGAATAATGAAAGATGATGGGAATAAATAAATTAAAAGTGTGAAATATGAAAAATATGTCAACTATGAACATAAATAAAATAACTCATAATTGATATTTATAATCATGATTATGAGTCTAAATGTTTCAATCATCAGTATCCATGGATATATTCCTATTATTTCCCCAAAGTAACTAATTAAATATTAAATAATTAATTTCCATTGAGATCCATAACAAGGTTTCATAAAGTGAGTTTGAATGAACCAAATCTTATCAATTGGGATAACCAAACTATATATTTAGTTTGGAATTTTTTCATAGACCTTGGGAATATCGATTTATCATCCCCCACCATCCTTTTCATGGTTATTTCCCATAGGTGCATATGTTCTAGAGCATGCATCCACTTTTTTATTCCAAAATTGGATTTCATTTCAATAGAGCAAAAATTATCCATTTTACTAAAAGTGTAGGATTTTTATGTACATATAGACTTATCCAAAGATTATTTTATAGGGTTATGTTCTCTAACCAATGTTTCCAACATCTTGTTCCCATAATTTCTATTATGATTCCACTAATACTACCTTGAAAACCCTAACTATAGTATCCTAGAGACAATGGTCACATTATTACATTGTCCTGAGGCACGAGGTATGAATTCATAAAGAAGCATAAAATTTAGAAATCATGAGAGAATAAATAGATATATGTTTGCAATATTTTAATAAAAACATAAAACATATAAAATAAAATTCATGAAAACCTCTTATTATTTTTAGTACATCATTTAATTATATAAATTTCTATTCTAGTTTCAATAGTGAAAGGAAAAATATAATTGGTGTTCTCCAATTCTATGTAAGGGGAATATATAGTATTAACTATCTTCGATACAAATGAAATACACATTATTATGCGGTGAATGATCAAAAAATATTACATCTAATTTATATCATGATCATTAAATATACACATTGACAATACTATAATGTTAATTATATAATGGATAACATTGAAAAAATTATCGGTATGAAATGAATAATCTTGAAAATATAAATATATCATCGAGATATTTTTCAAGGAAATCATACCTTCTAACAAATATTTAGCCTAGAAATAATTCTTTTCATCAAGGCTATATCTAAGAGATCATATTTTCCATCAAGTTGGTATCTTAAAAATCATACATTCAATCATGGATATATTCTTGAGGATATTCCTTTGATCAAGGAAATTTATTAGAGATTATTCATTCCATAAAGGTCATATCAAAGTGATTATTAATTACATAAGGTCTATAAAAAATATATTATTCATACAATCATGTTTGTATTCAATATATTTTTAATTAAATGTCTAGGAATATATGTAAAACACAAACCATTTTTCATTGGACTAATTGATGGATAAAGAGAATATATAATTTTAGGTCCCATATGTCATTATATTAAGTCCAATAAAGTAACCATATTAATTATATGAATAATAAATAAATGGATAATTAAATGACTTAGTAATCAATAAAAATCCATATTGGAATAATAAATATATGGTATGTCAATTTCTTCATCATTAAACAAATCAAATAACATGATAATGAGCATTTCAGAAAAGGAAGGTGGGTGTAATCATTAGAGAATATAGAAATTAAATCTTGAGAAAAATTGAAGTAAATATTCATTGGTGAATAATGTATTTTTAATATTATTAGATAAATCCCTTTGAAAACAAGAATTAATATGCCTTTTTAAAATGAATGAAAAATATATAAAACGATTTTGTTTAAAATAATAAATATTGGAAATGATAATTTATTTTTGAAAAAAATATTTTGAAATTAAAAATGTTTTTCCAAAAAAATATAAAAAATAAATTGGAATTTAAAAAATAGCATTGAGAAGAAATAAAAACATTAATGACTTATTTCTTATAAGAAAAAAATTTAAATACCATTTAATATAACGAATTATTTTTCAAAGATAATTCAATTATGTTTGAAATGTATAAAAATATTTCAAATTCATTGGAAAATACATAAAAATAATTAAAAATTTTAAAACCATTATAAAACATGTAATGTGATCTTCAGAGGGAAGAATTTTCATAATTGGTGAAGGAAATTCTTATGACATTGATTTCATTTAAATTCAATGCCCATGAATATGTTAAATTGAAATTGGAAATTAAATACATTGAATATAATTATAATAATGATATAATATATCAATTAATAATTATATACACTAAAAAAAATTGGGACTATGTTATATGTCTCAATGAATTAAATTCTAGACGAGAAGCCCTTATGCTTTTTATAACTATAAAATGAAAGGAAATGGAAAGAATAACCTTGAATTTGATATGTAAATACCATGAATTTTAGGTACAATATATTATAATATAATTATGGGTAATTATATACCCCACATTATTAATGAAGGTTTTGGATATGGAATATATCTTAGTGAATGAAAATTGAGATGAGAAAAGTCTTACATTAATTCCCATATTCCCCATAAGCACTTTATCCTCTTGTAAAATAAAAGTAAATATTTTAATAAATCATTTTATGAACATATTAATATCTATATTTTTTAATACTTTGGTTATATTGATTAATTAACATTACTTAATTTCTTATCACTTGTTTTTATTATCATATATCATATTATTTATTGTTTCTCGTTTGTCTCATAATGGCTTTGTCAAACCCCATTCATTAACATCAAGTACATAATTTCTATAATAGAAACAATGATGAAAAAGATAATTATTTATACATCCCCAATTTTAATTTATGGGAAATATTGGCAATGTTTGGGAGTACAATATTTTGACATGTGTGTTTCAGGTAATTTACCGAAATCATCTAATTAATTCATAATGATCGTTAATTAATATTTTATAATTTCATAAAAACATTCATGATATATATAGGAATATATGAAATTATATATATTCATAAATTATGTTTTAGAATTAGGGGTGTAAGGAAATGATGAAAAATTAAATATATTGTTCCATGGTGGTGGTAGTCTACACGTACCCACAAACGATAATTTTATTTCCCATTGTAATTCCCTGACCCCTGAAGCATGATGATGGTGCATTATTGTAATATATTGATATTATTACATGGAATTAGTTCCTGATTGACCAACTAGTTTAGCAGTAATGGAAATAATTGATACAAACATAAGTATTAAAAAACAACATGAAATGAAAAACAACATATTGTACCCTTTGAAATATATTATATTCCATAGAATATTAGTTCATGTCAATCATAATATAGTTTTTCATATCCTAGGAAAAAATGATTCATATTAAATGGGTGAGCTCAGATTCTCAGCAAGGATAAAAAATATAGAGGAACCTATAATAAACAAGTAAAATATTTTAATCCATGGTATAAAACTAAATCATAATCCTTTTAAACATAATATTCAGCACAATATGGAACTAATAAATCAAATAATACAAATTAAACATTCACATGGTTATTCTACTAGTATAATAATCACTTATAAGAAAAATGTCAAATCTCCTAATGAGGAAAAACATAATTCCAAACATCATAAACATACCATCAATCCTCATGAAAATACCATTTCCATACCATCAAAAACTTGTGCCAAGACAGTAGTTTTTCTCACTAGAACTACCAATGCATCGAGGATCTATAGAGGTCCCATCTCACACATACTCCAAATATATATTTTTATTAAAGATACACTTTTATTGGGAAATTGTGAAACAAAACTGTACAACCTAGCCATTTGACACCGTGGCAGATAACAGAATTATTAAAAACCATCTTGAATGCATTTGACTTGACATCCTTGAACAATTTCTAGGAATGAGTTGTTACCTTATTATCGGGGTCATCTATGATAATGTCTTCGAAATGATAATCCATCTTACCCCATTCTCGCAAGAACACCTCCTAAAAAATCTTCTTGTGGTTGAAAACTCAAACTAGGATTAGAGGTTGTTTTCCAATGCACTCACATTGCTCCATATTCGTGTAAACCTGAATAAATCTTTCTTGCATCATTTTTTGCAACCACAGTAGAAGAGTGTATGGATACCACCTTCTCTGCCATCATGTGACACCCCAAACATAATTTCTGTAGCAATAATAGTTTTTAACTATTACACTTGTCTTAATTTACTATTTTATATATGCAATGCCTAATAAATAAAAACAAGACATTTTATTCATTCAAAACATTAGAAATAGATACATGGAAACAATGACTAAGGACCATAACTAACTAAAAAATCAAACAAGTAGGCCAGTCACGATCACTGGTAGACCCCACATCACCACAAACATGATCATAAAGTAGTGGATTTATTTTGGATTTACCACAATGATGAACAATATAACTAGAACCACAGAAATCATACTAACCATTAGAGGGATGAAGAGCACCATCTTCCTTGTCTTGATGCTTTTAGTTGGAATACCCTAATCATATTTTTATAAGACTTAAAATTCGACCATTTCCATTTAGGTGACCGTTTAATTTACAACGACTATAATTATATCCATTTGGTATTCTAGTTTAATTATTTATTAATATTAAAAACTTTGATGTGTACGTCATTAACTATTATTTATATTTTGTGATTTCAAAACATATTTCAAGAAATTTTTTTTAATGTTTCAAATATTTTATACATTTTGGCTTTATAAATTAATCTCCTATATAAAAATTATAAATATTTACTTTTGAAATTAATAAATAATGATTTTTTCTAAGTAAAAAATCACCGTGAAATCTTCGATGTGATTGAGTGCTTTAAAGTCCTATCATTGAAAACATTAAATGGATCTTATCTTTCAGTAACATGACATTTGAACTCATAATGTTTTTTTTTATATGAATACTTAAATTAAAAGAAAAATATTCATTTAGTTTTTGATTTGAAAACATTTTTTATGAATTCATTTATTAATTAAAATTATGTAGTTTGATTTGGGTATTTTAAACTTCCAAAGATATGAATAAATCAAATTTTATGATAGGAAAGATATTATGTATGTGTAATTTTCATAGATAGATAATTAGATAATTGGGTTAATAAAAAATGTTAACCCAATAGACCAGCCCTTTATAGGTGGGTTGTGGGAGGCATCTCACACTGTATGGCTGATCATGTCCCTCAGTCCAAGCCATAGCTCACCCAAGAATGGGAATAAGTTCCCTGAAGGGTGCACTAGAGAATGAGTTCTTGAGAAAGCCACCGCGAGCGCAAGGCCGTGACATAGCCTTAGTAGGTTGAGGCCTGTGAGGGGCAGGAGCCCATGTGTAAGGTTCCCATGTTTGTGGGTGCTGTGAATTCTAAGATGAGCATCAGATCGTCAGTATTATAAAGAAGTCACGTTCTCCTCCCCGATTCGTTGTGGGATGACAATTTTCAACTTGGATTGAATCTAGGCCGTCAGATCTCACCCCTTGAAATATGGGCCATTGATTTCGATCTAGTACATGGAACTCAGCAGCCACAATTTATCTCCACAGTTTTATGTGCCATCCAATCCAAAATTGATCCAATTGTTACCGTCAGATTTTTTTAAATTCACCAATATTATCTAGGCCATCCTGATCTATGTCGGATTTTATTGAGGTCATCCATTTTTAAAAAAACCACAAACTCATCTCAACCATCCAAACATATTTCGCCTAATCCGAACCATCCATTTCTTCCCTGTTTTTCTCTTCCATGTCATCCTCTCCATCGGACTTGAATCAGTGGTCACCCACTGGTTATTCTTTCTTCTTATTCATTATCTTCTTTTCCCTTGAGTATCCCACATTAGTTTAGGGTACTGTAGCCTTCACATCTACCTATAATATCCTCCCTAATTCCCATTATTTTTATTTTAATTTTTTCAGTTTACCTTCATTGGTTTTGGTTTTAGTTTTCTACAAACATTATATATGTGTATGTATTATTATCATAGATTTATTTTGGGTTCTCCTTTTAAGTAAAGTGTTTGAGTGGTGTTGTTTTCATCAAGATCATGGGTCCCTTTTCATGTTTTTCTTGTATCAAACATTATATATATATATATTTAGGGCTTCTGTAAAACCTGGTTGCACCCACAGTTACCAGTTCCTCCTCTCCTCAACATACAGAACATTCCCTACCCATCATCTTTGCACACGTGAAGTCAAGTAAGGGATAAATTTGGTTATGTTTTCATTATTAAAGCTCTTATATTATCGTGTATATATAGAAATATATATAAATGTATTCAGTTTCTTCTAAACCATAATTCACGTGGGTCCTTTCTAAATTTATTTTGAGTATATAAACACATACAAGGGGTAACACTTCAAACATTAAAACCCCCCTTGTACATTTTAAAGTTTCATGGAATATGTAACCTAATTATAACTTATTTTGAAATTTCGAAGTCTCATATGGTTTCTTCATAAAAACTATTTCTGGTTATGATCTTTGATGAGTGATCCCTTGTTTTCAAGAATTGTATTCTTTTTTATACATAAAACAACATACAAGGGTTCTAGTTTATCACATTTTTTGCATCCTTAAATAAATCTCATATACATGTGGTTATGTGTGAAAGTATACATATATAATATATAAGTTTGGAAACAATTTAGATTGTGCAAAACCTATCCCCATTAGTTTAAAACATGATTTTGATGAATGCAACAGTTTCAGGAATCTATTTATCCTTGTTTGGGTTATGCAGGATCTCAAGTTTATACCTTGTGTACATATATAAGTATATATAAGATTTTAAAATGATTTCCCAATCCACATTAATACATTACTATATTTTGATCTTTATTTCTCAATAAAATGATATGATAGGTATTATGTTCAAGTATAAATATAAATTTGTTCATGAGTACACATGCTTAATTGTTTCTTTTATGAATGAACATTTCACTATGAAATAATCCACACATTGTATTTTAACAATTGTCGCAAGAAATTCTTGGATCGTTGGAAGTTTATGATTTAACCTTTTCACTTTTCTTGGGTTAAATGAGTATCCAAATGTTAAGGAATGTAAACATGGTTTTTTGAAAAATGGTAATGTTCTTAAGAGTTTAATTCATGTGTTGTTATTTAATGTGATAACCTGTCATTTTATGTGAACTATTTCTTACTACATGTTTAAGGGTATAATGTTTTAGTTCCTACACATCATTGTTAAATCTGTAACTAACAAATCTAGTTCATTTTTACAAAATGCATAATTTAAATAAATTAAGTGAATGTATGCGTATGATTATGGATTAAGAATGTATGTTTTCTATGTAATATGATCTCAAAAAAGATTAGAGCATGATAACATATATTTGGAATGTATTGGACTAAAAATTATGTGAAGGGTGCATCTAGTATTGTACAGTGCTCTAATTCATTTGGTAAAGTGATGAAGTCTCATGAGTTAAGAGAAATGATGTGTGAACATGATGCTAGATTGGTTCAAAACTATATGGGGTATTTAACCCAAATTATATCGGGTTTCTACCCGTACAGTCTTGGAAAAAGGCTTGGATGAAGTCTGGCATTATACATTTCATCATTATGGAATGGTAAACGATAAACCAAGGGATTGTGGATACATAGCTAAGAATATTTTATGATAATGGAAGTGAAATCATAAGGCATAACCATGTATGAAAATGGAATGTCATAAAAGGAAAAATAATCTAATATTAAAGCCATGTGAATTTATTTTTTATGTTTTTATGAATCATGATATGAATGTCTACGATCAAAACTATGTCTTTGCAACTGGATTTACTATGTTATGAATTATGCACATCTCTCACACACATGCACATTCTGATTCATGTTTTTGTAGAAAGCCCAGTTATCTTTTATGAAAATTTTCTTTTGAAAAAATGACATCATATAACCTCAGAAAATATTGATGGTGTGCCTCCAAATGTAATATCTTCCAATTAAGAAAATTCAGTATGATTATTTTCTTGGCGGTTGTTTTTAAAGGGGGTATTTTCTTTAGATGTTTTAAAACTTCCTTACTCATCATTTTTATGCTCACCCTATGTTTTAATTTATGTTTTACAATATTTTAGTAGTTGTTTCCAAGCCTCGAGTACTCTTTTTGACGACATCAATTTGATGCTTATCCTTGTTATGTTTTCAGAAAATATGAATTAGCAACATCTGATTTTCAATGAACCTAATTTGAAACGATCCTCTGTATTAGGACAAGATGTGCAATGTTTTTTTAAGCTTGTTTTTTTATAAATAATACTGCACACCAAGTTTCAGGCACCGATTCCATACTTCAGGGCTCGGGGTCATGACATGAAATGTAGATAATTAAAAATTATATCAAACCTTTTCATGATTAACATCATGTCACCTGGTAGTTGGGTACATATGTTTTTTGGATATATGTATAAAATTTTGGATTCTCATTATTATTGGTTTATCCAATGGGATGAGAATGGTATTAATTGTAGAGGAATGAAATACCTCTTGGATTTCATATTTCATTTGGAGTAATAATTTATGGTTTTTGAAATCACCTAAATTTTTGAAAATTGTAGTAATTAGTTTCAAATGAGAGACATTTAAAAAGGTTATTATTGATGTATTTTGAAAATGGATTGATTTTCAAAAGAAAGAGTTGTTTATAAAAAATGGTTGAATTGGGAAAATTTTGTTCTTGTAAAACAAAAAATTGATAGTTTCTATGATATAATTTGAAATTCTATGCTATTAGTTGCAAGGGATTGAGACACACTGAGTTTTTGTTTGTTTATAAATGTAACCTAGTAGACATTTTTGAATCTTATCGAATAATCTATAGAGATCGTGATTTTACATGAGCTACATGTGAACTAATAGATAGTTCAAAGTATATTCCAAGCATTTCAATCTATAAACATGAGAAAGTAAAGGGATGATCCAAGGCATATAGATCATTCCATCTAGTTCAGGAAGTATAGTCCACCCATCTTATGGGGTGATTCCGAACTAGAAAAGGTAGAGGTGTGGCTATAAAAGATGAATCATATCTTAAAACCCAACGACACACCATCAGAGCTCAATGGAATTCTATCCACAAACATACTGGAGGTTCTTTCACACTAGTGGTGGGAACTATTACTGCATGATAAAGTGGATCATGTCCTTACATTGGAGTATTTTTAGGAATTATATAATAAAAAATTAAATCTTCATGAATTCATAACCTAGAGAACATTGGAAAACATTATCCTTTAGTAGAAGAATATCTCAATCAAAGAATCTATGTCCAAATTTATGAACTTTTTCTGGTTTTCATTAGAAGTTTTGGCTTGTGCATACCTAAAGAAATACATCTCCAAATCGAGGATATGGACTGAAATTGATCGAATATTGGTGTGCTCTATATTAATTACCATAATTATATGGTTAATAGAGATGTGGTGGTGGAGCGAGACATCTCATGATCTATTAGAAGAGGATGTATGATGATCCATACTAGAAATGGTGGAAACTCCAATGCTAGGAGCAAGCCTAAGAGAGAAACCTATTTCAAAGGTGGGTGAAGAAATCAAAACCAGACAGCTAGATTAGTAAATAATCGAGAATGACCAATGAGACAATTATAATTGTACCAATGTGTTTCCATTGACCACATAATGTTGGAGTTTACAACCCAACCTAGAGAATTCTATAATTGTAGAAAGATGGGACACCTTATGCACTTTTTTCATACTGCATTAAAGTACCATGCTCGAGACACTTCTCAAGTGTTTCAAGAATTGTATGCTTTGATTGGTTGAGGCCAGTTGAATCAATGTTGTTAACAGGGAAAAGTTATCCATGGTGATTCTCAGAATTCCATGAATCCTTAGGAAGGGAAATATTGTCATGAAAACAAGGAGAAGAGTATAGTAACGAATCAACTGTATGGTGCTGAGTAGATGATTGTTGATGATCAGGTTAGACCATCTAGAGTGAAAGGATTTATTATATTGAATTATACCATTGTGAATGTACTATTTGATACCAGTGCATCAGATTCCTTCATTTCTTCTCATTTTTTTATTTTCTATGTTTAATACTTGAATTGACGCCCTCAGTCATATAACTGTAAACTCCCCTAAGTGAATCAGAATGTCAAGCCATTATACGTAGAGAGTATTCTATAATGATTGATGGTATTTGGATGAAATTTTACTTCTCAGTGTTCGAGATGAATTCCTATGATGTAATCCTATGTATTGATTGGTAGAAAATGTTCAATGTTCACATTGACTTTTCTAGAAGAATTGTTAGAATCACATCTTCAGACGATGCTGAGAATATCTTCACAGGAGAGATGTTTTTAAATAAAGGTGCAATAATATTTTTAACTCCAATAGTGGGAATGATATCATATCAGTTAGGAGCATTGATTTTTTAAATAATGAAAGTGATCGAGGAAGATAGTTTTCCAATAGTTTTGGATCAATATCCATATCATTACTAATAACTTCATAGGGTTACCACCTACAAGGGAAGTGAAATTTACCATTGATATTATTAAAGGGACCAATCCTATAACCTTTTATGTCCTATAGGATGGCCCCAACATAGTTAAGGGAATAGAACGTGTAGTAGGAGGAGTTTGATAAAAAATGTTTCATTCATCCAAGCACATCTCTAGGGGAAGCAACATTCATGTTCATGATGAAATCATACGGAACTCTTTTGTTGTGAATAGATTATCATAAACTTAACCAAGTTATGATAATGAACTGGAATCCAATTCCATACATTGTTGATCTGTTTGATCGATTTTGGATAGATAAGTGCTTCTCTAAATTGTTTTCCAATTATTATATCAACAATTGCGTGTTCAGATGGAATAAATTACAATGATAGATTTTAGAAGAATATATGGAAACTATGAATATATAGTCATTATTATCGGTCTAATGAAATCCCCATTAGTCTTCATGGATTTGATGAGTTATATATTTCCATGATATCTAGGCTCTATTGTTGTGGTTTGTTGGAGATGAAATTTGGTTGTATTCAATGAGAAGGGAACACCTTAACACAGTGTTTTAAATCTTGATAGATAATTTTTTTATACCAAACTATCTAATTGTAATTTTTGGATATAGTATGTATGATTTCTTGCCCATGCAATTTCTAAAAAAGGTGTTTTGGTGGATCCTGACAAGATAGAAGCTGTGACATCCTAGAAACGACCAAATAATGACTTTGAGATATGATGTTTTCATGGTATATGAAGTTATTACTAACCCTTTGTGAGTTACTTCCCATGGTTATCCTTGATAATGTTATCATTTAAAAAGATGGATTCTCTACTCAAATGGAAAGAGTAATGACATAATCCTTTCCATGAGCTAAACGATCATCTTACATTGGCACCTATCATGATTTTAATGAGTTAGGATGGATATATGTTGTGTACTGTGATTCATTGTTATATGAATTGGGATGTGTTGTCATAAAAGGAGAATATGGGGTTGTTAATGATTCAAGGAAGTTGATAGTTCATGAGAAGAAATACACAATAGAATAAGTGTATTTAGCTATAGTCATTCTTGGTTTGAATACACAGAGTCACTATCTCTTTAATGAGAATTATTTTTGTTCACAAATCATTAATGATTGAAACATATTTACCCACAAAGATATTTGAAATTGTTTAAAATGAGATGGATGGAGTATCTTCATAAATCTTATGTGGATCATCATAGATGACCATTTTTGTTGTTGTGAGTGATCGTATGTTCTTGAGGATCACTCCAATGATTGGACATCTTCATTTTGGGAAGCATTGAAAGTTATCTATGAGATATATTGGCCCTTTTGAGATAGTGGAATGTGTTGCAGAGGTTTCATATCTGTTGGGATTACCATCATGGTTCAGATCATTGAATAATGTGTTTCATGTATCCTGGTTGAAATAGTATCAGTATGATGTTGACCACATGATCATATGAGATTATGTTGTCCTATAACAAGATGATTCATTGGTAAATATCCCATTTCAGATTATTTATATGAAAGATAAAGTCTTCAATGAAACAATGCTTCATTTTAGTGTGGATTTTATTGAAATATGGCCATGTTCAGGAAGATACATGGGAATTAGAGAAGTTAATGAAAGAGAAATGGCCAAAACCCTTTCAGAGACGAAATTGTTTTCTACTTTCTGAGGAAAAAATGACCAATGGTCGGGAGGAGGTAGTACCCTTGATTTTTTGGAATGTAACCCTAAAATGATTCTTTTCAGGGTAATAAATAGTAAATGTGACGGATGGAGACTTGAGAGATCTCTAAATGATTTTGTTTGGGGAAAAAGTTGATGCGCACGGGTTGCACATGATTTGTCAAAACATTTTGAATATCATAGGATAAATTCTTCTCAATTGTTGATTTCATGTAGAGAGCTTCATCATGGTATGAGTACAATTATGGATACCATTCAAGGAGGGTATGTGAGGTTGTTCTTGATATAGTAAAAAATCCATTTTAGGCACAAATTTTGTCTAACCATTAGAACTAATAATGAATGAGGTAAAAAAATTAACCTAAAAAGTGGATCTATGTTGGCCATTCAATTAACCCACTCATTATCCAAAAACAGGCTCTAACTCTGGATTTTCTATAACCTAAGTGAATTTTCCTTCTCATATTGATCTGGAGGCAATCATAATTCAATCCTTTGTGATTCGAAGTCAGATTCTTGATGTATGTGATTGTTCTTCATCATTCTTGTTTTGTTTCATAGATATCCTTAGATTTACATCTCATCTCTTATTGTTTTAAAAGATATAATCCCCTCATACGTATATGTATTATTTTAGTTGACAAATATGTTGGGATTTTTTCTTGATCATCATATGAGAAGAGATATAAGGCGGTTTTGTAGTGAATCCACCCAGTTTCTTATGCGTTGGTTGTCCATTGTTGATTTTAATCAAAACATCGGGGTAGATGGAAACTATATTGACTACCATTTCTAGAATATATTGTGTTAGTATCAATTTGGTTCATTTGAATGGAATGGATTGTAAATATAATTCAATAAATATTCTCTAGTGATGATTTATGGTTTTCGTTGAAATTGTGTGATATTAGTGAATTATTTTCTAAAGTGATTTAGTTTTTTGAATTTAAAATGGTCATGTTAAATTATTGACATTCTAGAATTGGTAAATGGTTTGATGAAAAAGGTGATTCCACAAAATGGTGTTTTATTGAGTTGGTTTAGCAATGAAATGGTTTTTACAGAAATGGTTTTAAATAAAACTATGTTTTTATTAAAAGGGTTTTTTTCACGATCCACGAGAATATTAGTATGTAAATTAATATGAGATTTCTGGGGCATGGTTTAAGTATTAATATTTCCATAATGCCAAAATTCAATTGGAACATGGAAAATAATTACATTATAATGACTGGGTTCATTGATGATAAACCACACATGAGTCTGGAACTATCATCGTGTCACATGCATGGCTGGTTGTGTGGATGTGTCAAATGGATTGGGTACACAAATATAATATTGATAAATGGTTTTAATGAGTATTTATTTATTATTCTAGTAAAATAACTTGTTGCAAAATTGGTTTCAATTTCATTTGTATGCTTTTGGTTATAACCTGTTGTCTAATGTAGTTTATTTTTAGTTCTAAACTGTCATGAGAAATTTTGTATGTAAATTTTTTTATGTAAATGTTCCCAACTATTTTATTATTGTGTAATGTGTAGGTATTTAATTCATGAAATCATACTAATTTTTATTCTCACCCCTTGTTTTGGCACTTTGGTGCTATTTCATATGTTATCATCCGAGTCATTGAAAAAGGTAATATATCACATATTTTTAGCACAACCTTGTGATACATTGTTTTTTCGATGATAATAGATCATATATCGAGATGATAATGGAGTCTTGTGGACTTTTGGAGTCTATAGTTTTTCTTTTCCTACTTATTTAGATTATTTTTTTGTCTCTCATTATTCCAAAATTTGGAGTGGTTTTGATACATATAATGTAATTATGTTGTATAAATTTTATTCATGCATCATTTAGTGAACCGTTTGGTTATGTGGTATTGGTTTATTGGTTTATTTCCTAAAGTCTAAATCATCCAAAAACTATATTAGAATTGCTTCAATGTTTTCTTATAGCCATTGGTGTTTTGGGGATGTCACTTAAGGAAAAGTAATGACTCGTTGTACTCTCAATGTAATGGGAATTAGTAGGTAATTATATTAGACACTCATGAATAATAAATATTAGATTATAATAAATATATTATAACCTTAACTATATATATTATACGATACACAATTTACTTATGTCCATTCATTATATTTTTATTACTAATTACTAGTTTAAATCATTTTTTTGGTAATACTTGATTTGTCTTTAATATATGATTGGTTTTTTTATTTTCATCCCACAAACGTTAATCATGATTACTTCATTTGAATAATAATGAAAATTTCATAATTATTATTATGAACCAAGTCGGATCTCCATCAAATCGATGCCTGACCCGGTCTGTGACAAGGCCCGAAGGGTGTTCCAAATCCCCACAGGCAGGCATAGGTTCCCGGGTGTCAAAAACTATACTTGGGAATGATTTACACGAATAAATAAATATAAAAAATATAAATATGAATAAATTGAAACTAAAAATCATACAACCAATTAGACCATTACACTATGTTCAGATTTAATGTTTATAACTTACCTAGAAACCCAAAAGAGACTATAACAATGGAAAACAGGAATACAAACTCAAACCTTTGTGCAACATGAGTAGCCACATCCCCATGCCACCACCACCAATCCAACATGAGGATGCCACAAACAATCTGAACTACCAATGTTGTGCATGATGCCTCAACCTAGAATACAATGAAACATGATTCACATACACCCAAAGGTGTACGTAGGGTGTAAGCCAACAGCCCCATAGGATTCCACTGAGAAAGAGGTTCCATGAAAAATTATTAAATGAGAAATACATTTAAAATATTAATTAAATAAAATAAATATAAGTTTGAATATTTATAGAGGAAATGGGTTTAAAGAAAATAGTTTCAAAAGGAACAACTTAAATTAAAACACACACACACTTACATTAAAAATAACAAAAGTGTCACACCGATGAGTGTAAAATAACCATGGAGTACCAAATATGGGAGAGGCATCGTGGGTGTTAGCTAGTATGGGTCCCTAGATCTTCGTGTCACATTGAAACGTGGCTTAGAAAGATATGACCCTCAAAAATCATGTCTTAGAAGTCCACAACCCTAAAAAAACATGGCTTAGTAGACCACATGCCTTAGAAAATCATATGATTAAGTAGTTTTGCAATCATCAATCCTGCAAGTGAAACAGGTTTGAGTCACCTCTATAACACTAAAACACTAGATCTTGTCCACCCACCTAGTACCCAAGCATCCCATTTGTGCTCATGTGGTTCAGAGTTCAATTCATATGTCATAATCACATACTTAAACCAAACAAGACACTACGCACACCAAAACAACCATTTTTACACAAAAAAATCCATTTCAAATAAGAATCACACTAAAAATATCCCAAAACTAAATCCACATCCCTTACACAACCAGTTAAAACGACTGAACAATCAAAGAATTTATTTCATCATCAGACACGCCATTAAAATAATTTATTAAATGATTTTAACTCACAATCACAAGACTTTAAACAAAAAAACCATTTCACCACTCAACAAATACCATTTTCCACCCTTAATAATTATTTATATAAAAATTTAGAATTTTTTAGGAATAATTTTTAAGGAGAATGACACCACTTTACTCAACGAACCAACACATAGTTAAAAAAGGTAATTTCTATGCTTAAAATAGTCGTCATAAAAATTTACCAACCCATTTCAAAATACGCTGCCAGAATTTGAACACCAAAAATCCACTCAAATGATCATTTATGTCACAATGCATATGGATGATAATACAGAACAACATTCACACAATTTTCACATCCTAAAAAATAGTTTTCACAATTTATAAAACACTATTAAATAGTTCATCATGGGTTTTCAACAAAATGAATTACCCAGATATATCATAAGTGTGTTACAACCAAATCCAATGCGCATTAGATTCCAACAAAAACCAAATTCAAAGGAGGAAAACTAATAAATAAATGTGCTAAGCTAACCAAAATCACAAATTAATTCGTCAAACAATAAATATACATGTAACCACGTACCTGAAATGTATGAAACCTCATGATTTTACCGCAAAACTCTGATCGCACGACTGTCGTACATCAAAGGGCCTCACAAGAACCATTTTTCATGAAATCGGACTAAATAAAATGAAACAGAACCAAATTTATATTACACCCTATCTCGTTAAACTGTCAAAAGAAGAAGTCAATCGGACGAAGAAGGATGAACCTGAGACGAGGGTGCATAATGATGGCCGACCAAGACGGGGTGGCATTGGAGGTGCGCCACCCCTGTTGGAGGCTTGACGGAAGGGAGCACGACCAAGGTTTTCCAGTGAGGAGGAGGGAAGTTTTGTTTTTGACAGAGAGAGAGGGGACGAGAATGGATCAAGGGGGAGGTTGTGCGCCGAAGGAGGCCGACAGGGTTTCTGACAGTGTGCGAGGCAAGACAAAGATGTGGGGCGCCGGTCTGGGTGAAGCCAGAAGGAAGGTACGATTGTGGTTCGGCGAGGAAGTTGGTGTAGTGAGACTCGGTTTCTTAGGTGTTTGGGGGTGGCTTCGTGGCTAGTGAGGGAGTCATGAGGGTGGGGCATCGAAGAGGGAGAAGAGAGTGGTGGAAGAGATCCAATGAGGAAGATGGGGGAAGTGGGTATCACCTCTATGGTTAAGAGGGGAGAGGGGTCTGCACAAGGAAGAGGGGACTACAGGAGAGGGGGAGAAAAATAAAGAAAAAAAAGGGAGAGGGAAAAATGGGGTGGGGGAAGAAAATAATGAATATTTAAAAGAGATAAAAATCAAATAAAAACAATGATAAATTAAAACATAAAAAACTCTAAATCTACTTAAAATAACAATAATATTTTTAATAATTATAATAATAGTATTAATAGTGGGGAAAAATGCTAAACAATTTGTAATGAAAAATAAAAAATAATTACAACATAATTTAAATAATGAAAAAAATTATAATAATAATAATAATAATAATAATGATAAAACTAAAATAAAAAAACTAGATGCTAAATAATTGCATTAATTATTGAGTCTGGACTCCGTGCACAGGCGCGTGCATGGTCGCGGCATAGTCACTCATCCATGTAATAATAATTTTTTTTATAAAACGTTCCCTTATTATGGTTGGGCACTACACATAGTCATTTGAATAGTCACACACCCATATAAGATCCCAAATTTCATTTAAAATTGAACCGGTTCAAACCATGACTCAAAAGTGAAACCTATAATAATTAAATTAAAATTATGCATCGGTTGGGGTGTGATAATTCTCCCCACCATGACACATTCTTTCCATAGAAAGTCCCATAAGATGTAGTCAACCCAAGAGTTCATGCAAGAATGTGATGATACCTAAAACAAAAATTCAATCACTCGAAGACTGATCTTTCAAAACACACATGATCTAAAATTTTAAAGGCCTCAAAACCAGAATAACTAAGAAAAACAACCAGCGAAAAGGAATTCACCTTAGGTAGAACTACAACATTAAACACGAAGTCCCCCATCTTAGGGATAACAGGGCCACTCAAGATCTCCAAGAACGCTCATGAAGCGACCCACTACCCAAGATAACCAGTTAGCATGGTTGAGGTCGGGCAGAGCCTATGTAAGGGGTTTCTCCACCAAGCACACTTTGAAATCAAATTCTTCCACGAGCTTGTCCTATGGAGGTCTCCCCATCATATTAGGATTTTTTTTCCAATATTGTTTCTCCAAACCAAAACGACTCACAAGCCTAGTCAAACCTTTAACACTTTCTTTACCCCCCCAAAGATCCCTATATTAAACTGAACCAACACAGGAGGAGACTTCGATGAGATTTCCACTAGGTCTCCCCACCATTTTAAAATTTTACTAGCACCACGACACACTCACGAGCATTCCCAATTTTCTTTGAGAGATACTGACCAAAATCTTCAACACAAACCCACCAAAAAAGGCATGCTTTCACACAAAAAATGAACAATGAACAACACTCTACCACATGAGATGGTTGTGATAGTAGAAACTCCCAACCTAGTGTGAAACTCGACAGGCGAGCGTTAATCCCACAAGACAAAAAAATCTCCTAGATGAGTAAATTCCTATCATTAATTGACCACAAGAAGGTCACGGAGTATGCCCGCCAACATTAAAAGAATACAGATTCTTCATACCTCTATATGGCCCTAGAAGAAATCCCACAAACAAAGAATGCCATAAGGATACATGGCCTTCATACCCATCACAAAAAAATGATGCCTTCATAGGCGATACCATAGAAAGGAAATTTTTGTTATCCTAATCCATAAATGTGGACATAAGTCGAACCAGACTTACACCATGTCTGATGAGTCTGACTGCGCTCAAGCTTCACCTTGAGTCTTATAGATGGGGACCTGATGTCTGATGCATATACCACCTCACAGTCATTAGCTGACCACCTATGATTGAAACTTTCATTCCTAGGTATGAAACTTGCATACTTCTCATCGTGCCCAAAGTGGCCACTTCGTTAACTTAGCAACTGAGAATAGCGGTGAACAACATAGAGTGTCCGACTGACCACACTAAAGATAGGAAATTGATATGTCTGTCAAACGTGTATCCCAAACTGTTAGAAGGATAACTCTAAGAACAATCCACACTGGTTCACACCCCTCATCGGATGAGGGACCTACACTTACCATAATATAAACAGGACCAAAAACATTCATGTGTTTTAAATTGATGGTCCCACACTACCTCTGGGGAGTATGGAACTAACTCATCATGAAGTAAAACACACCTCAACCTTCACATGTTGATTGGCTGAGCACCTATGAGATCCACCACTTTCTCTTGCATTCACTTCCTTAGGTACAACCGTGGAAAGTGGTTAGTCTTGAGGATCGCTCACGACATCCCCATTTGTAATCAAAACAGAACTATCACCATTGACTGTTTTAATCCCTGTCCACAAGAATTACTCGATACAGCTTAAACCCACACAACTTTTGGAGTCCCTCAATAACTATAGACACTTACAATTATCCCAAAGAATTCAGAGATATCCAACTATTTTCGATGTCTTCAAAGAGTAGAAACAACTGACAGAACCCGACTCCACCACTCCTCTGATATTCTAGGCTGAGCAAAGAACTAAGA
The DNA here is from genome assembly GCA_963277665.1 of Viscum album. Classification (NCBI taxonomy): domain Eukaryota; kingdom Viridiplantae; phylum Streptophyta; class Magnoliopsida; order Santalales; family Viscaceae; genus Viscum; species Viscum album. The sequence continues at coordinate 2,019,158,766 of OY728148.1, forward strand.
GACCTACTAGAAACCCCTAGGACCTTTCTAGGGGGATTATCCCAAATATGAAACAATAATAAAACCTTCCACAAATCCAAAAAAATCAAAAAACTAACATCTGCATACTGGACATAAATCCAGCACTTTAAATTTAAAACATCAATTCATTCTTAAATAAAAACACCTGCTTGAAATACCAAGCACCGTACAATATAACCCAACAACTCTTTTGAGCTCATCTCATTCACTCCAAAATAGAAACCATTTTCCAATTTCAAAAACCATTTACGAAGAAAAACCTATTTTAGAGAAAACCCCACTTTTTAGTAAACAAGAAGCAGCTTTAAAAATAAATCACTCACCACTGATATTCCTAGATGCCTCGCAGATATGCATTTTTGAGCCACTTAGGAACTCATCGACATGCTCCACTAACTATCCATTAATCACATCCACATACACCTATGATAACCCATAATAATACCACTGTGAAAAAAGAAGGCTACTCTGTTTCAAAACAAAACATTCGCAATCTCTGATAACAATTTTCTCCTTCCAAAACCATTTCAAAAATCCAAGGAAAATATCGAAATTTCATTCCATTTCTAAAAAACCCAGATCAATTTTAAATAACACAAGACATTATTTTAGGAATTTAATATCAATAAATCAAATTCCAAATTTCAAGATAAAAAAACCCCAAAAAAACTTCCAAACACACACAAAAATAAATTAAGAGAAACCCCAAGGTCTGCTTTCCTTTTATAAGAAAACACATTTGCACCAAACCAAAACAAAATAAAGAAATCACAAAAACTAAAGATCCTTGATGGTGGAATATTGGTTCTATCTAACCCGACTACATGGTTTAGCAAACCATTCCCTAGACAAGCACCAACCACTAGGAGTGTTGAACCGTACTCTCGGGCATCACATGTGTCGCTACTCCATGTGAGACCATGCACAAGACCGGTTTACTCATATCATCATCCCCCTTCCACAATTACCAAACCCAAAACATAAATCCTGAACTACCCATGTTAACTCGAGGGTCGGAATGAGTAAGAGTTCACGTCGTTCTTCTCGCACCAACCACACAAGTACCGACAATCCAATCTCCGATCTACATGACGCCCCAAATAATAAAACCAAAACCCCTCTGATACAATTTTTCAAAAACCAATTCAGTTCCCCATCAAATCGACACCCGACATGGTCCACATCTTGTCCCGAAGGGCATTCCCGATCCCCACTGGCGGGCAAAAGTGCCTAGATATCAAAAACAACACTTGGGAACGATATAGCTGAATAAATAAATATAAAACAAAAAGCAAGATGAATGAATTGAAACTAAAAATCATAAAACCAAAGATACCCTTAAACTAAGTTCAGATTCAATGTTTACAACTTGTATATGAAACCCAAAAGAGACTATTACAATGGAAAACTAGAAGACTAACTCAAACCTCTATGCGAAATGAGGAGTCTCATCCTCAAGTCACTGCCACCAAACTAACACGAGGATGCCATTAAAAATCTAAACCACCAATTCTATGCATGATTCCTAAACCTAGAATATAAAAGAAACAAGATCTACATAAACCCAAAGGTGTATATAGGGTTTGATCTAAGATCCCAGTAAGATTCCACCATGAAAGAGGTTCCACACATAATTATTAAATGAAAAATACATTTACAATCTTCATTAAAGAACAGAAATTTATGTTTGAATAGTTTTAGGGGAAAAATGTTTAAAGAAAATAGTTTCAAAATGAAGGACTGAAATTAAAACACACACACACATAATTTTAAAATAACCAATGTGTCACACTAATGAGCCTAAAAAATCCAAGGAGCAACAAATATGGGAGAGGCCTTGTGGGTTTTAGCTAGAATGGGTCCCTAGATCTTCGTGTCTCAGTGAAACGTGGCTTAAGAGGACACAACCCTCAGAAAACGTGGCTTAGAAGGCCATGACCCTCAGAAAAATCCTATGTTTAGTTAGTGTTGCAATAATCAATAATGCTAGTGAAACCAGGTCGAGTCACCTCTGGAACACTAACACACTATATCTAGTCCACCCACCTAGTACCCAAGCTTCCCATTTGTGCTCAACTGGTTCAGAGTTCAAGTCATATGTCATAATCAAATATTCAAACCAAACAACACACTATGCACACAAAAACCACCATTTTCACAAACAAAAATCCAACGGAAATAAGAAGCACACTAAAAATATACGAAAATAAATTTGCATCCCATACACAACCAATTAAAATGTCTACATAGTCAAAGAATCAATTTCAACATCAGACACACCATTAAATGACATTATTAAAAGATCTCAACACACTTCACATGACTTTGAACAAAAAACCCATTTCACTACTCAACCAAGACCATTTTTCACCCATAATATTTATTAAAATAAACATTTAGATATTCTCATGAATAAATTTTAATGATCATGACACCACATTACTCACCGAACCTACACATATTAAATAAAAGGTCATTTCATTGGTTAAAGAAGTCATTAGAAGAATTTACCAAACCATTTCAAAATAGGCCACCCGAATTTGAACACCAAAAATCCACTCAAATGTTCATTTATGAAAGGAATCATAAAAACACTAAGCCAAAACACTATTCTCACACATTCCACATCCTAAAAAATAATTTTCACTATTTATGAAATACTATTAAATAGTTCAACATGGTTTTTACAAAAAAAGAATTACCCACATATAGCATAAGCATGTTACTACCAAATCAAATGCGCATAAGATCCCAACAAAAACCAAATTCAGAGTAGGAAAAATCATAAATATATGTGATTATCTTACCAAACTAAAAAATTAATTCATCAAAAATAAATATACCTAGAACCACTAACCTGGAATGTAGGAATCCTTGCAATTTAGGCACAAAACATTGGCCGCTCAACTGTCGCACCTAAAAGGACCTAATGTGAATCATTTTTCAAGAAATCAGACTCAGAACAATGAAAAAGAACCAAATTCATATTACACCATAACCTAATAAATTGTCAAATGAATAAATCAATCAAACAAATAATGACAAATCTGAGGCGAGGGTGCAGAAGGCTGGTAGAGTGAGACGCGGTGGAGTCAGCAGTGCGTTGTGCCAGTTGGAGGCTTTACAGAAGGGGCGCCAACAAAGGAGGGTGTGACCAAGGCAATCATGTGAGGAGGAGGGATGTTATGGTTCACCAGAGTGGGAGTGGAGGGGCATGGCACAAGGGGGAGGTTATGCACTGGAGGAGGCCATTCGGGTCATCGACGATGCATGAGGCAAGTCGAAGAGGTGGGGCGCCGGTCCTGGGGCTGCAGGAGGGATGGTATGAGGGCGGAATGGTGAGGGAGATGGTGCTGCATGGATCGAGTTTTTAGGTAGCTGAGTCGGTGGCATCGCTACTAGTGATGGAGGCACGAGGGTGGGGCACTAAAGCGGGAGAGGAGGGTGGCGGAAGAGATCCGATGAAGAAGATGGGGAAGGGGGGTATCACCGCTAGGGTTAAGAGGGGAGAGGGGTCCTCATAGGGAAGAGGGGAGTGCAAGAGAGAGGGAGGGAAAAAAATAAATGAGAGAGGGATGATGGGGTTGGGGAAGAAAATAAAGATAAATAAAAAGAAAAAATTGAAATAAAAACAAAGATAAATTAAAACCTAAAAAAATATAAAACCATTTAAAATAAGAATAATATTTTTAGTAATAATTGTAATATTAGTGGGGAAAATTTCTAAAAAATTATATAATCATATCTAAAAATTAATTATAACCTTATTAAAACAATGAAAAAAGTGATAATAATTATAATAATACTAATGAAAATACTAAAATAACAAAACTAGATGTAAAATAATTGTATTAATTATAGAGTATGGACTCCGCGTACAGATGCGTGGATGGTCGCGGCATAGTCACACATCCATGTTATAATAAATTTATTCATAAAATGTTCGCTTTTAAAGTTTGATCACTACACACTGTCTCCCTCACATTCGTGCACCCATATATGATACCAAATTTCATTTGAAAATGAACTAGTTTAAACTACAAGACAATAGTGAAACCAAAAATAATTAAATTAAAATGAAGCATCGATCAGGGTGTGACAATTATCATATTTATACATCATTTATTCTATTAAAACCAATAATAAATGAGGACTCCTATAAATGTAATACATTAAAATCACGGAGACTATAGTTCGTACGTATACATGTGTAACATATCCATTTTTCAAAAATCATTATTAAAAGGATGTAAGAAATATTGTATCATTCGATAAATATAATGTTATAATAAATAATTTATTTCCTTCAAATAAACTAATACCTATGACTCATGTGGTGTGGTGATAAAAAAATACTCACAATGCATCTTGAGTTTCGTAGTCCACAAGTACATAAACAACATTTTCATCTTTTAGTGATTGATAAGGTAATATATAAAGTTAAATACTATATTTTTATACTGATAAATTTTTCACTTTCATCGTAATTAAGTCATCTATAAAACATATATTCATTAATGATATCCTTATTATCATTTAATACAAGCATTAATAAAGAAAATAATATCTCTACATGTAGGGAAAGTCCACTGTACATGCGGGGAACATTTTCATATAATCTACATAATGGAATGTAAAAAATTTAGACATTAATATTTACTGAATAATTATAATAATTTTATTTAAATAATATATATAAATTATATCCATCATCATACACAACTAATCGAGGTGGTAATGGAAAAAAAGAATGACATTTTTTCATGAGACAGAAGTCCACCATACACCCGAATTGTGATTTTTGAAAACCATTTGATGGATGCAAGAATGGTTGTTTGTAAAGAAATTAGGATGAAGACATATAATAATATTAATGATACTAATATTATTATATAATCATGTTTTAATAATAATTCAATGATTTTGAGGAAAAAATAAAATAAAAAATGGCCATGTAAGAACATTACCTCTACTTCGGGTAACCATGTTTGGCTTGAAAAAAAATTCGTAGATGCTTGGATTTCTAAAATTAATTAATATTTTAGGATTATAGAATGGAATTTTTGGATTTATTTTTTAGGTGATTGAATATAAATGGTTTTATTATGTGTATAGTAGAGGTCTCTGTGTCTCCATTTATAAGCAAGTTGAGTGGCACAATTGTAAGTATTTATAAAAATGTGTACCATGTTTTTATAAAAAAATGGATATAAATGAGGTATTAACAAGACATAAAAATTAGAGGTTCTCAATACATCCAAAAAAATTATATTATCAAAAGGGATTGTTCATTTGGACCCTTTTCATTTTATTTTACCCCATGAAAACAAAATTTTACCGTAACCATAAAAATTCATTTTCACTATTTCAATTGTTCATTTTGATAAAAAAATTAATATTACCTCATAATATAATAAAATATATTTATATTCCAAATATGTAATCACTTTTAAATATTCCATTCAAATACGTTTGAAATTTTAATTTAAAATTAATCCTGAAGTCGTACAAAGAGAAAATGTTAGATATTTTATAGGTTCTTTATATCCATGTTCAATATAAAAAGGATTCAAATGACCTAAATTGTATTCATAGATGTATAATTAAACTAAATAAGGTTTATACCAAGGAAAATTTAAATTTAAATTTTTAAATCATTTAAATGAAAATAAAATTTCATTTTAAATTCAGTATTATTTCCTATTAGTCAATGGAATAATCCATTAGGAAATACTAGAAAATTTCACCCAAAGATAATAATGAGATGTTGACTAAAAATGAACATACATTTTTCAACTATTTTTTGAATATTGTAGAAAATAATTAATATATGTACATAAAAATGGGAAAACCCATCTTTTTAGAGGATTACAGTTTTATACATAAAATTGGAGTTATTCTAATCTTATATATATAAAACATGTAATTTGAATTTGAAATTGATTATTGAAAATATAATATTTAAATATAAATAAAATGATTCTCTAAAAGTGATTTTATTAATTTATTATGGTGAACCATGACTTTTTTATTAAAATTAATTTTTTGGTAAAATTATTACATTTTATTGGGTAGTTATAATTTTCATTTTAAATTATTTGGTCAATAATTAATTAATTTTTTATACATTATTAACCATATATCATCATTATTTTGTTAATAATATTTATTCACACCATTCCAATGGAAAAAATATAACTACCATTATAAATAAAAATATATAAATAGTATGTCATATTTCATTTGAACTCATTTTATTATGTTACACAAGATGAAATAACTATTCAGTGTAAATAAAAATATTTAAAAGCATAGATTTATTTAAAAACAAATTATTAAAAAATGAATATTACATGTTTATCTAAATAAATTCATGAAAATATATAACTGGGATTAACCCCAATGATATGAAAAATTATTTTATAATTTAATAAGATTATAATGGGTAAATTCACTCCTTTGGTCTAGAAATATTGGTGTCAATTATAACTCTAGGGTGGAATTTTGGACTGTGTATAAATGTTTTTATATATATGGCTATATTTGTTCCCACCATTACAATACTGATAATTAATGAGAATTGCATAATAATGATTGTATGATATAAATTTCATCAATTATTTAGGTTCAGTGATTTACATTAATTTATGATTTTTACTAATAAAATAAATAATATGGATATTTATGGATTCTATGAATTAAGAAAATAATAATAGAGTAAAATAAGTTTGATTTAGTAAAGAAGATCTTTTCTAATATTATATGGAACAAATTTAATCTTTTTGTCCTACCTAATTGGAAACTCATGTCTTATCAATTAGTATCAAATCCCAATAGAGGGGTTATTACTCCCTCATTGAGTATGACATATGATTTAAAAAAAACTTTATTTGTAGAAAAATTTCAATCATAATAACAACAAAAACAATTATTATTAATACCTAATTGTTTCGGTGGAATTTAAATCTAGAGATACAACAATATGTTCACTCCTTCACCATAAAAATATCTGAGTGACTTCCAATTCTAATATCATCCATATATGTAATAATGTTTTCCTGTGTATATCATTCAATTAAAGTTATATATGGTGAAACTCAATTCACCTATTTTTTCTATGCAATAGGAAGTATGATGTGGAATACATTTCTTATGCTATAAATTTATAATTCAGTACAGTTACTTTTATTTCTTATATCAAAATGAATGAAGTGTTTGTCTTTAGTGATTATAATTTATTATTAAAAAATTATGATATTTACTTTGACACATTATTTAGGTAAATATATAAAAATAATTTCATATGATATAGGTTTTCAGAATCATTAAATTGGTGTCATAATTTTATCCTCTAGATCTTGTCTAGGGTCTACTGAATCAATTAGTTAGTGAGAATTCATTTTCTCTCAAATTATCATAGTGGATAAGTTATCAGTGTGAGGGGTTTAGTGAGAAATAATAGTAAATATGTTTCAATATAAAACCCCATATAATTTTTTTTAATTAAATTAAAATTTATTAAAACATTTATCCTCCACTCTATATTGGATTTTATAATTTATAATTTAAATTAACTAATGTTTTATAAATGGAATTCCATTTTTAGTAGAATAATCTAATTTATATTTTATGAATTTATAGGAAAAAATGTTGTATATTTGTTATTTTAGACCTTTATAAGTAATATACTTTAAAAATTAGAATAAAATTATGCATCATAAAAATTAAAAATATATTCAGTGTATAGTTCCCATTATCAATACAATATAATATGGGGATGAAAAAATATTTTTAACATGGAATGAACTGGTGATTATCTTGATAAATAGAATTCTACACTATGAAGCCCATTCATTATAGAATTTAATAGAGATGACTTAATTGGGGATCACTCTTGACAACTTCTGAACCATGATTCAATAAATAAAACATTAGTGAAATGTTGTACATGATAAGTCCAATGTTATCTAAATCATGTCCAAAATCATTTTCACCAATCAGGACCATTAATGTGTCACTAGCGCACACTATATTTTTTGGTTTGAACTTGTGAAATAATATGGTATCTGTTGTGGCCTAAGTAATAATAATTTTTAAATTTCACCATTAATAAAATAATTAATTTACTTTTATATTTTTATTAATGTGTTATAAATGATTATATATATATTTTGATTCAAAATTTTGATTTTAATATAAAGATTCCATATTGTACTTTTATGAAATATATACTCTAATGTAATATTACCTTGTGATTATTTAATGAATTATTGAAATTAATGATATAATATTAAAATAATCTAATTAAGTAATATTAATTTATATATAAATTCTAATTTTATTACTAATATACAATGTAATTTTTATATGTTTTGTAATATTGGAATCGTAAAAACTAATATTTTTTAAAAACAAATTAACTTATATTTAATTTTGAAACTCTACATATTTCTATAATAATTTTCATAAATATTATATTACATTTTAAATCATCACATCGAGATAATCCCATGAGTATTTTTTCCCAATTTTCTGAGATAGTCGATTTTCGGTGTAATAATTGTATATATTATTAAAATATATTCTATAATATGACATCCTTAGAGACTAGTAGGGAAGTCATTAATTTACAAATATTTTTCATGACATAAATTATGTTTCCCAATTAAAATTATTTATTTTATGTTACATTTTAATTTCATAATCATTTACTGAATGACCCAAAACTAATATTGTATTCAACGGGTTTTAAATCAAAATTTTATGGAAATAAATGACTAAAACATCACTAGTGGAATTAATTTAATGTGATCAATTAATGGTTATATAAAATTTTAAAATAAATTCAATATTGATATAAAACATGTACAAAAACCATAGTATGGTTTCTTTATTTATTATATGTCATAGATTCCAAAACCTATGTTTAGAAATAAAAATTTAATTAAAATAACTTTTTATATAAAAACCCATCCACCTTCCCATTAAAAATAAATTAATAACATTATCTAGATTTTAATATGAATCTGACACTTTATATAATTCCCAGGATCATCCAAATCTCTTATGAGTATCTACAAATGCTTTAGGAACATTGTTATCAAGGTAAGGGATTATCTCCTACTCATTTTTAAGTAACATAATTTGTACTATGACATTTAATTTCAAATCCTTCATGTTGGAATAATATTTTAAAAATATCTCTTAATATAATTATGATGTTATATTCATGTGATGGGATACATTATTTAACTCTCATTAAACTCGAGTATATATATATATGTATAGATGTTATACTAAATAAAATATCCTTTGATTTTCAATGAAGAAGTATTTTTGTGGTGAATGCCAATCTATATTTGTTTTCAAGGGTAGTTACCAAAATTCTCCTTTCATTCATTGATAGTATAACTATATGTATATAAAAAATACATGTTATTTATGGGATTAGAAAATTTAATGATGTTCTTATCCTGAAAGACATATGTTGTATGAAAATATATATACAAAATATTAATATGATAGTTGGATCGAAAATTCTATATTCCTCCAAATGAAATTACAATATTTTGATCACATTAGATAATTTGTATAGTGAAAAATATGTGGTCATATGAACAATATGTAGTGATTTCTCATTGTTTATCCTTTACTTATTATTATTATTTCATGATTTTTTTAGTTTGAACATTAATTATGTTTCAATAATTCTATCATCATTTACCAAGGTTAGATGATCAGAATTTTGATTATTTCCATTTTATAGAACTAGTCCATTAATCTTGTCTCACAGGTAATGTTATACATTATTATATGATTGATTACTCCCATAATGGTATATATATCAAACCCATAACTTATGTATATCCTATAGTTAAATAGAGCACTTTTAGATGTGAAAATGAATTTTAAGAGTATGATAATGAGATTTAAATAATGTTAGTGCACCCTTGAAAATGTTATCATACAATGGGCATAATTATCCAAATAATTTAGGCCTCAATATATTATGGGATATTATAATGTAGGATTTTATGTAATAAATCATGATTTAATTTGTATTCAAATTTGTTTTGTTATTGTTCGCATTAATGGAATTACTAGATTTTTATGGTATTATGAATATAAAATTCAGTTTACAACCTTTTGGATTTGAATAAACATATAAACAATTAACATTTTACTATAATTTTTAAAGTACGGGGATTCCATGAAATATATAAAATTAATTTTTCTACAAGTAGATATTCACTATTACCATCATACCTTGGGGTAATAACCCTGTTTAGAGTACCTTGTGATTAACTCAATAGACACCTAATTCTTAATGGAGAAACATTTATACATTAAAATTTTGACACTCCCATAGGAGATTACTTAGTAAATCGACATGATCATTACAACATAATTTTATTGGAATAAAAATACAAAATAAGTATTATATTCAGTATTAGATATTTAATAAATTAAGGTCAAACACATAAATTCATAGGTAATGCAATATTTTATTTTTATTAGAATTCTTGAGTAAATATTTTTCCATTTAAATATTTACAATGTTGAAAATGACCATCCTTAAATGTACATGAATTTGTTTTAGATGTTTGGAAATGTGAGAAATTAATTGACATCAATGTGAGGGGAATTGTGTTGACTATATAAATGAGAATCCAAACCCATCGGGAGAACTGATCATGAACATCATGATGACAATTTCTAAATTTACTAATTTTTTCCAATAAAAACCTGAATCCTGAGGAAATAATATCACCCTATAAAATATAAATAATCTATAGTTTCCATTACATGACTAATTCCATTAATAGTTAGTGGATATTCATATCTCTTAATGGTGTAACAAAAGATTCACTACATTATAAAGATAATTTATATATTTTAATGCTCTGAGGATGAGAGTTTCATAATCTAATTTATCATAATAAGTATATTATTATTAATTTTGAATGTTGAACAATAATATATATACAAATAATGATATATAGGATATAGAGTGGAAATAATTATTTTAATTTTTTTAAATGAATATTATCCTCGCACTCTATGAGTTAAATTAGAGTGTAATTTTATTCCCCTCAAGAAATAATGTGATGAGTTCCAAGGGAAGTAAAATTCCAATAACATAGTACTTGTACGATACATTTCCATATTTTGAATCAAAAATTAACATACTATTTAAAAAATATTGTTTCATGTGAATTTGATTATATGAGATTATTTTGATATTTAAAAAATTAATTTCTATGGGGAAATTCACTAATGTGCTCTCAAAGTTGACATATTTATGATTGATTCTAAATGATCTCACATTTATATTGGAATTAATGATTGTATTTTAATTCTATCATTTTGATAGATAAATATAATGGTGGAAAGAAATTACAACATCATCAATGTGTTTTGAAAGAGATAAGAAATTATTTATCTATGGGGAGTAAGCGAACCGAACTATGAATTCTAATGGGGGATACCCACCAATGTGAATGAAGAGTGGAATAATCCAGTTATTCATCACCCTATTGTGAGTTTTTTAACTACAAGGATTAAGAAAACTATGCAAATCAAAGCTTTAATCTAAGAGAAATTGATGATAACCAGAAAAATAGCATCCATGTCCTAGAAATCACGAGAGAGCATGTTCTTTAAAAACTACTATGTTAGATCTCGATAATGAATTGGTGACATTTTTTCTTGATTTTAGTTAATGTATACTGAATACACTACATTATTCTAACTTTTTGTATTCTTTAATATAAGAGATGTTCAGTTTTACTATTCAAAAAAACCCCAAAATATGGAAGTTTATCTTTTAGTAATGATGGGAAATGTGTATATTATTTTATCCTAAATATAAAACTCAACTTCTATTATTATTTTTGTATGAGTTGATCAAAAATACATTTGATATTTTTTTAGACAAATTTTTTTATTATATGCATATATTTTATTTCATTTTATTATAGAATAATAAATTCCAGATAGAAGGAAACAACCCCATGTATCAAAAAAATTCCTCTGATTAAATATAGTTCAAGGTTGAGGTTGAATTTCCATCATTATATTCATCAAACTCATGGTTATTATTTACTTATAAGAAATAAAATGCAAAAATTAATTGATACAATTGAAAATATTTTTCTATATGACATTCCCAATGAATGGGAATCTACTTATGTGGATCCCATAGAAATTTCTAGACTTCCACTCACATGAGAGGATGAGGTTCTGAAAAAAACATATGAAAATATATTTTTAATTAACCAAAATTCATTTAGAATGGACAGTATTTATAATAAACATCTAATGGGGAAACTATGTGTGAATCAAGATAAAGAGTTTATAATATGATGTGATTTATAGTTGGGTGTATTGGTCTTTTTAAAAATGATGAATGATGGGCCTTTAAACATTAGTAATGATTATTGTGAGCTTAGCAAGATCATAATAACAAAAATGTATTATCTAATATGGATTGATGAAATAATGGATCTTTTACATGGTACCTAGTATATCTATAATGATGATCTCCAGTCTGTATATTAAAAAATAAATGTGAAAAGCGTAGATGTCCCGAAAACATCTCTTCATACATGGTACATGTAGAATGAGTTCATAGTGATTCTATTATAACTCACCAAGGCTTTATATATAATCATCATGTTTAAAAATTATTTATTCTTGGAATACCTAGAAAATATTTTTCTAGTATTTATAGAATCTATTCTTATCTAATAAAAACAAGAAGCAACATGTTGGGAATTAGAATTTAATACCAATGATCATGTGAAAGAAAAAGTAATATTTGACCTTTTTAAATGAATGAATTGGATAGAGTAATTAAAAATATATTGAAATTTTATCATGATAAAATGTATATCAGTTGATCCTTCAAAGACATAAGGAATTGATTAATGACTTAGACTATTATTTGTGATGGATAATTGTATTTCACATGGATAATATCTCCATAATCATTCATTTGTGAGATACTTCTAAAACGTTTCATTCCCAAAAACAACGATTACTTAGATGCCATTCAAGTTTGACAAGACTGATGACTTTGAAGATGTCATAAAAATTTATATAAGATGATAATCACCACATTTTTACTCAAATTACCCACAATAATGAATTGAATTTTATTTTATGTTGATGTGACTAAAATTGGATTGGGTTGTGTAGTCATGGAGAAGGAAAATTTTATATCCTATACATCCCATTAAATAAATAAACAATAGAAACAGTACCCAACATATGAACCTTAATTGGATTTAGTGACCTTCATATGACGATTTGGTGAAAATAGATTTACTCAAAAAAGTATGATATATATACAGATTATACATTCCTTAAGTAAAATTCCCACTGAAGGAGATCAATATGATCTAATGATAGTGTTTAGATCTAATGAAATATTATTTTTGTTAAATAAATTTAGATCCTTGTATTCTGAAATATGTGAGAGAATCTTTGAGTATAATTGATCATTAAACCATATCCTTGATGATTATTTCCAGGGATCCAATATTCTTATACATACATTGGATGGAAATGGAGAAAATAAATAGATATTAAACATGAATTCTCCCAAATAAACTATCATTTATCCTTTGTTTATAAGACCATAGAGGACAAAAATATAATGTTTTGCAACAAAAAATGATAGGAAAATATTATAGATTTTGAAATTTTTAATGTTGTAGTTATAATGTTTGGAAATCGTATATATGACTCATCAATAATATAGACAAATATGGAAATTCATTATAATGCACATAAATATTCATTATATATTCATACAGTAAGAATTATTATGTATCTATATCTAAATAAAATCATCTAGTGGGATAACCAAAAGCATATTATTTTAGGATTTGTATCTCAATTCACAGTTTACCAATTTGTCCACGATGTATGATATAATGGTAAGGGTTTTATTAGAACATTTATTATAACCATTTCAAAATTTTAATTCGTGTTAATGATATTAATTTTAGAAATACCCATGACTTATAGTTGATATAACACCATCGTATGGTAGTCGATTAGCTTATAATAAGGCTAATTTACCACTTGACCAAAATTTTAAGCTATTATTTAGTTAATATGTATGACTGCATGAATTGACACAAAATATTGTATCTGATTGTGTTTTGAGTTTACAATTTTTTTTGATGAGAATAATTTATACAATTTTCAATAAATAGATGACTATCAATACTAAATAGCATCCTAAAAATTATAATAATCTAAAATAACCTTAAAAACACTAAAAGACATTCTCTGATATTTTTAAATGTATTTTAATTTATATTGGGATCATCCCTACAACCCAAAGGATATCTCCTATAATAATATTTTCCATCCAATAATTAGAGTGATAAATTAGGAGGATTTTTAAGCTAATAGGTGTTACACAATATAATTATAGGATAATGGTGGAGAGTATAATAAGACCGGGATTGATATTATCCAAGAGATAATAAATACATTTTAATCAATTAAATGTTATTTGAAATCAATAAAACATTTATTGAGAATAATTAAATACAATCATAGATGTGACCATAAGTTTGATGTCAAGAATAATTTTTTCCTTTATATTTCTCAATCAATGAAATTCATGATGTTTGGGAAGAAGTGAAATCTTGTTCCCAAATATATGATACACATTGAGATCATTTATCACAACATTGTCGTGGATTATAATAAAATATTGCCACCTAAAGAAACTCAAGTAAATTATGTGTTCCATGAATCTATATTATGTTAGTACATTGTAGATCCATTACATGTCCTCAATCAAGTGGTGGTTCCCGTGTATAATTATCTTTAATAAGAAGATACACTAAATAAGGTTATCTATTATAGAGTCAAATTTATATTAAACTATAAAATAAACCTAACAAAATTATCTTGTTGAAATATAATGATCTAAGAATATAAATGGGAAAAATAGGTGATGAAATAAAATTAAATTCATCTATTTTAGTGTCTTAAAATAAATTTTCATGGAAAATGATTTAATTGGAGAAGAATGTAATGAGTGAATGTTTTATAAATGAAATTCCATTTTAAAATTTATTCAATTATATTCATGTAATGATTTTATAGAAATAAAATCACTTTATTTGTTAATTTGGATAGTTATATGTTTTATATAGTAATATATAAAAATAAATAAATCTTAAAAACCATTTATAACATATCCATTGAATATTATTCCTTATTATTTTTTTATATTAAGGTTGATGAAAAATATAATTACCATAAAGTAAAAGAGATATTATTTGAAACAATTAGATCATAGTTTATTATGTATATTTATCACTGATTCAGATTCATATGGAATAAAAAGGATTTTCCATTGACTATGGTAAAATCATGATTCAACAAATAAAGAATGAGAAAACCCATATATAGAAGATGCTCAAGTTATCAAGAGAACATATAAAAAACATTCACTAAACCACCCCAGGGATGTTTCACCACTGTACATGTAACCCTTAGAGTATATTATGGTATAATAATGTGTTATAAATCTAGATAATATTAATATAAATTATTATATTTTGTTTTATATAAAAAAGGTTTTTCTAATAATTTTTTATTATAAAATTATAAATAATTATATAATGAATCATATAAATAATATATACTAATATAAAGAAATCTGATTGTATATTAACAATATATACTAGTTAAAATTAATTATAATGAATAAGGTAAAATTAATCATAATAATGGAATAAACAATAAAAACGGTTAAAATGACATCTACACTAGTCCAACAGCAATATTATGGTCATATTTATATCCTATTCTCCATTGGACTCAATTATTTAAATTATTGGATAAAAATTCAGTGGCAAAAATATTGATGGAATTTATTTTCCAAAATTTAATAAAGTGCCACATAACCTCTACTATAAAAAGGAACTCAAGTCTCCATCTTTCTGACACCTTACTAGAAATTTCTATCCAAACTAGGCCTAAAACATTATATCCTAATCATATGAAACATTATCCAAGATTTATTTATTGGTAATAAATCTATCTGTTGTATCCCTTTGGTGAAAACTAAAAGGATTTACTAGTAGAATAGGTAACATATTTCATCAAACTATTTAGTTATATTTCCTTTATCTATCCCCTCAACTGAATGTATTCCTTGATTATATGAAAATAATTCAATAAATATAATTATATTTCGATATATTATGTGTTTTACCTATACTTTACAAATTTCCAAAGAATGGGTAATGAAATTACCATTTTCATGTATGGTGAACTACCACCACATGAAATGACAATAGTTCGTAATTCGATTAACACATATCATGAGAGTAATTATAATGAAAACTCTTTTTTTATATGACATAACGGATATTTATAATATATTTGTTCTTATAAAATTTTTATATATGAAATACCATTATGCTTTGCATATCATGGGCATACGATAACATCATTTGTGAATCTATGGACTAACACCTCCTCAAAGAGATGTCATTTGTTCAGACTATACATGGAATGTATAAAAGATGTTTTTAATTAAAAAATATTAAACATATGAATTAGATATGAAACTATAATTATTATATGAAGATACATATATAACATTTTATTTTCAATATTTTAATACGATAGTGGAATTGAAGTAGTGCGCATGAAAACGTATGGCATACATATCCATGAATGATGCATTTTATTTGTCATGTAAAAAATATGTAGATTATTATAAATAAATATTTAATGAATATATATGATATTTTAAAAAAATACATTGTGGATATGATTAAATCACGATACATGTAATAGGAACAATAATAGTAAGTTAAAACATACTCCACAAACTAGGAAATTAACACCCAAAATTGTGTAAATAATGAAAGATTATAACCAAAAGGGTATTAAGTTATTGAAGGATGTTAATATATGATATTATAAATATTGTTATGGTTTTGTTATATGTTATTATCATGTATAATGCACTTATACAAGAGGTTAAATGACATTCACAAAAAAAGAAATGAAATGTAAGAGAATTTAATCTAACTATTTACATTTGTGGGATAAATGTCTTGTTATCCACTTATATATTTTGGGTGTTGTATCTACTAATCATTTTTCTATATTTTATAATGATTTATTTTTTTGTTTAATTTTAAATTATTTATTCTTTGGTTATTTGAGTTAATTGTAACCCATGAAGAACAAAAAATTTCATAACAAAATTCAATTTCAATGGGTTATATTTTCTTCCTAATTGTCTTTAATATTGTATGATTCTGTGTATAATGAATTATAATATATATAAATCTTTATATATATATATATATTAACATAAAATATATATATTAATTTTTGATAAACATAATCTGTTATTTGGTCATGTATTACGTCAATGTTATGGTGTTTTCAATGGTTTACATCACAATGTAATTTTATTCGGGATTTTCTACACTTGGATTTACATTTGAAAAATGATATGACCATTCATCAATAAAAAATTTGCATTCCCATAATCATACTATTCATAACCTTTTTCACATACTACTACAATTTTCCACTCTATGGTTCAAAAAATGTTTTTGAATTTTTTTAGGAAGACCCATCTTCATTTTTCTATTTAGTTAAAGAACATGTTTTATTATAAAAACCATGTTTTCTAAAAAAGGGTTTCAAAATTTCTTTTTACCCTTCACGTGATGATTTATAATTTAATTTTTACCCTTTTTTTAACATTTTTTTCAAAGTAATATTCTTGTCACTTTTTGAATAATGATTTTTTCTAACCTTTTTATAGTGAAGAATGACTTTTTTAACCACATACAACATATATATATTTAACATCAATAATTTCATTAAAACATCAATTTCATGTTTCAATGGTTACTTTTTAATAAATTTTTTTAAAAGGTATTTTCAATGAAATTATTTTTCAAAATCCTTTATTAAAAAGGGATATTTTCATAAATAATGTTTTAAAATGTGTTTATACAGTATCTTTATTCATCAATAACTACAACACTTAATGTATTACCATATATGTATATGTTGTATTGATTCCCTCTCTATTCATCTTATGTATGTTTTTATTGATTTTGCGAATGATAGTATTCATATTCACATCCTCGGTTTCTTTTAGTACCATTGGAATATTCAACTTACAATGGTCATTGATCATTGAATTTTACCTATGTCTCTGTATCATATATCTTTCATTTGTTTATAGCCTAAACAGTATATAATTTTTTATATATGGTGCTCACTATTGTAGTTATCTAATTTACTAGGGAAATATTGATATATATATATATATATCCTTTAATCAATAGAGATATTTTATAAGATACATTTTTCATTAAAATTATTTTTACATGCACTATAGGTGTTGGGGACTATTGAAAACTAGAATTACGGATTGGATCAGTGGTGGTGCGGTGGTGAAGGGGAGTTGCCAAAACAGGTTGTTCTTTGGGAGGTTCAGGGTTCGAATCCTGGGAGTCTGCTTTCAGGGCGAGCCTCTCCCCCGGGATCTACCCGCCCTGCCGGGACGCCCGAACTTCTCTGTGTGGGAAAAATGAGGCGTAGCCCAATTGCTGAAGGATCGCTGTGACGAACCATCGCTGACGGGCCGTTACCCTCTTCGATGCTCTGCCATCTTGGCTGGCAACGGCTCCTTCCCTGGCTGGGGAGTTTCCTTCGGGTTCTACCCCTTTGTGGGGGAGGGGGGTTTCATTGTGTGGAGGGTTCGAAAAGGCCACACTGGGGAATACCCTTTTCAAAGAGAATGATTTACTAGTTTTATACTAGTTAATTCATGTCTCATAATGAATACATAATGTCTCATGGGATGAAATAATTTTTCTATCTATGGTAATGTTGTTTTTACAAATTATGTATTAAAAAGTCATTATGGTAATGTAATAATGTCCCAAGAAAACATTACCATAATAATTAGGCATTTCCCTCAATTTGATTTAGTGATTATTTACCCCAATGATATTTCAAGGTAATATATAATAATATATTTCATTTTCACTTAATTAAGTAAAATAAATTTTTTTAAATTTTTTTTACTTTCCATATTTATTTATCCTTATCCATTTATTTTAATGGAATGTGTTATTAGATATTTAAATTTCTATATTGTTTATTATCATTGATTCATTATTACATACAATATATTATAACATTACTAATAGTTCAACCTCACAATTATTATGTTTAATTTCCATAGGAACCAAATATGTGTACTAAGAATAACATGCAATGATATAATAGATTGAATAAAGTTACTATCCCCAAATGGGGGAAATTATGTTGTGATTAGTGTGTTCTAATTTAAATTACGTCTCATGCATGTATCTGTTTTACTAAAACAAATAATCTACTCAATGATTTGGGATAAAATTTACATGTATCTGATTCCAATGTTTCAATTGTAGACACCAAATCTAGGCTCCAAGGGGTCGGGTAACTATAGTGGGCATCTGGGGATGTTTAGTAGCACTCTTGGGAACAATATTTAGGAATTCATAGACAATATAAAATATCCCTAAGGTAGAATTTTTGGATAAATATAGATGAATATACTTTAATTTTGATTTGGTAGAGATTACTTGGGTCTTCAGAAAAATAGATCCATTTCTGGATACAATATTTTGACATGGTTCAAGAACATGTGTGCATAGGGATAACAACATCGACAAGTAGCATTGGGCATAACACGACATAACTCAATACACATCAATGTGACTTATTGTACACATGGTTTTACTCTCCTGGGGGATATGATTAATATTATTCACATTTACATTATAAATCATTGAGAATTATTTTAATAGAAAATGAAAATTATAGAACAAGGATAAAGCTAGGGTTTTTTAGATTTAAAATAAGGTTTCATAATTTTGAAATCCTATAAATGATAATATGATTTATTAAATATGAATATTGTTACAAAAATAAGGGACTATAGTTTATTTAATGGCGGGAACTCAAACAAGTCAAGTCAACAATGAACATGAAAGAAAAGGAGGTTAAAATTATCAACCAAATTAGGTGTTCATTGAAGTAAAATATATCATGTTTATGCATAATTATTTTCCTATAAAATTATTAAATACATACACCATATCTAACTCCTAAACTCAGTAATGAAGAGAATAATGGAGGTTTCTAGGAGCTTTACTTGTGGAGAACATAAAGAAAATAATGCTTGATTTCCATGATGCATGAAATTGGGAAGTAGGAACCACGTAATGTGTCTCTATGGATGAAGAAAATGTATTATTTGTGGGGAAAGGGTACAGAGAAATTATTATCCTAGGAATAATGAAGATTATGGTGGAAGAAAGTAAATATCATCTAAAGGCTTCATTTATAATTCATTGACATAAATTATGGGGATCATAGGAATTACCCAAGTCAATTAACTCTTTTTAAGAATATACTCTATACCAGGAAGTACCATAGGAGAAATAAATTAATGAAGTATTTATATACAATATTTGTATTGAAAACCTATGTTAAAATTCTATTTAGTGATTGAAATTTTTACATTGAGGTCCATAATATTTATTTTAGAAATTAATTTAATATTGTTTTAGAAAAGGATAAATAGTTTTCTTGGAAACATTAAATAATGTATTCAATGGACATGAGCCTTAAACCCATGACCATATGATGATATGTGTTTCTCACCTATAATAGACCTATGAAATTTCCTATTTAAAATGTAAATGTTTTTAGTTAAAGCATTTGTGGAGTAAATATTAATGATGAACTAGTTATGTAACCTTTTTTAGTTTAGCGAATATTTTCATAACAATAATAGTTTTAGAAAATACATAGAAATAAATGTATGTATTTGTTTTATTGGCCTCATTATTTGTAAAAATATAATTTTAATAATTCGGGCACCAATGTTAAGTTATGGGTATCCCTTACTTGAATCAAGGGATGAATTTCAAATTGATCATATAACAACCAAATTATGGAAAATTTGTCTATATAAATATATTAAGGATGTATATTTCCTTATTTTTGTATTGTATAAAATAGTTACTAAACATTTTAAAAATTATCAAAAAATAAAAAGAAATTTTATCATAATTCCTTACTTTTTACTAAACCAATAGTCATACAAGTCATCTTAGATCTTTGGATTTGAGGCCCTCAACATTAAATTGATAATTCACTTGATTATGATTGATGATATCAATGACACGCTCTAAATATTTATTCAATCACCCGGGTATGTGTCTCTACTTGCCAATAATATTCTCTTATTAGAGACATAGTAATATGTTATTCCATGTGATTTTTGTACCTCCTATTATATCTATTATAGTGGATTTATTAAGAACCCCTTTTAATATTTGTGATTTAATACAAATGAAATATAAAAAAATATATCACCATGAACTTTTTAAATTTGAGAAAACAATATTTAATTAATGTTCGGAAAATGTAATGCCCTAAAAATCAAACGTGGGAACATTGTATTTAGTAGATCATATAACTGTCAACCTAAAGAGAGTGAGGGAATAGAATATCATAAGAATTTATAATATATTTAATATTTTAAATAAATTTAAATCTATGGTATTTATTATGATAAATTATATACTGAGTTAGTGTATGTTTAAAACAACAATATGTTTCCACAATGGATTGCATTACACAGAAGACTGATTATTATCGAATAATAATATAATATTAAAATCAAATTATTTAATATAATTACACATATCCTTGCCATTAAATTAATGGTTATGAATAGGATTACGAAAATATGATAGTGTATTTTTTTTTTAAAAAATATATAATTAATTCATTTGTTAGTAATTATATATAAATAAGTATAAGATCCAATTTAGTATAAAGGGAATGTTTTTATAAACACTATTTATAATCCCATAAATATGTTTTATCCTAATAAATTAAATTACATAGAATAAAGAGATTATAATAATGAAATATATCGGTTAGAAAATCTATCAATATTTTTTATATTCATGAAACACGCTTGATAAAGCATAAGAAAAGGACAAACCCAATTTTAAACGTAAAAACCTATATTTTAATTAAGGCATGTTTACCGCCTTTTAATGGAGAATTGATTTGAAATAAAATTTTAGGCATATATATATATATATATTATGTGTTGAAAGTAACTAAATGTTTTAAATATGAATATATATATTATTTTATGGTGACATTTATCTATTTTTATATGAAGATTCAATTCTAATGAATAGTGAAAATACTAAATTTTAATTCAAAACATATCTTTTCAAATAATATATTTATAAGTTTATATTATAATTTTCTTTTTTTAATGATTAATTAGATTAATATATTAAAAATTAATAAAATTTAGGACATTGATGTAAATTTAACTTTGAAAATAAAAATAAAAATATTGCAATCATTAGAACAGTTTTTCGTTAAATCATGTTTTTCCGTATCATCTACTTGATTAAATTTAAATTAATTTCCTCCATTAATGTGATTGTAATTTAGAAAAAGATATTACAAAAATTAAATAATAATAACTTATAATATATAATATGGTCTAATTAGTTTTTTACAAAAACTATTAGTGAAAATAATTAAAAAAAATTACAAAGATTAAGATGAAAATAACATTAATATTGGACTAAACCATAATCTTTATTGAAAAATGACATATAAACCTGAAACAAAGCCCATGGATGTTCATATATAGATTCCATAATACCTTGTATATAATTGGTTAAATTATTCGACCACTTTATATTGAATAAATTTTAGTGGAATACCATTTCAAAAATTTAGAAGTGAGTAACTCCACGTCAACTATAGAAATGCACTCAAGTCTCCCACCTTCTCACATATGTCAAGAACCCTTCACTTTGACATTATCCACAAAATAATCTCAAAAAATATCCTCTCCAAATATTATTACACTACCTTCTTTAATAAATCCATCCTTATAAAACATTTGGTGAAAACCAAGATGAATTACCCAAAGAAGAGGTAACATTTTTTCTCACACTCTTTAGTTATGTATATATTATCCCCCCACAAGTCCCATTATTCAATGATTACATAAAAAATTATCCTTGATATAGTTATATTTTTTTATGTTATTTTTTAATCATAAAATTACATGCACTTCAATCTATTGGGTTAAAAACATAACATTTACGTGTACAGAAATCTATTGCCTCACGAAACGATGATTATTTGTTTTTCCTTCAACACAACTCATTGTGTGCATTATTATAGAATCTCTATTTATATATAATATTTATGATATTTATTATATTTATAATTTCTATAATTGTCTATAATTTATTATAGACCATATATTTTGTATTTCCATCTTTTGGGAATAAGATAACATCATTTTTTGAAGTGTGGACTACCGCCTCTTCAAACTAACAAGACTTATTCACATTATAAAAGGAAATTAATAAGTATAGTTCCAATATACCAATGTAACATATATGATATATATATTTATTATAATGGAATTATATTTTATATTTACATAACTAAATTTAGTTTTAATTATGTTAATAAGATAATAAAACATAGGTATTGTTTATGCGTATGCATGGCCTACCGTCTGCAAATATAGTGCATTTGATTTCCCATATCAAACCCTTATAGAATATTATAAATACATATATTAATAATATATAATATGTTTAAATCATGTTTTTAATTTTTTAGGTGATGAAATAATTAAATATGTAATTGTGGAAAAAATAAAAAGTTAAAAATACTCAATAAATTGGAAAATTAACACCTGAAATAGTGAAAATAAACAAGGATTTTTAAAAAATTGGTAATAAGAAATTATTAGAGGATAATATATGATATTATAAATATTAATATGGTTTTTGAATAATTATTAACTTGATTAAATCCCATATACATTCATTTAAATGATGTTCACCAAAAATGAAATGCATGGTAACGAGTTTTCATCTCACATTTTACATTTGTGAGATAAATGTCAGTTTCAACACATATATCTTTTGTGTCGGGGTATATACTGAAATTTTTTAGTTTTTTTTATCCTAGATTATTTTATTTTCATTTCTTTAGTTTCAATTTTAATTATTTATTCTATGCAGATTTGAGTTTAGATTTACACAATTTGAAAACAAATTTCATTACCCAATTTCTTTTCATTATGTTATATTTCATCCTCATTGTTGTTAATATTTTAAGATAATGTTTATAATGAATTTAAATATATCATGATTTACTCACACATCCCATTTTTGTTTTTATTGTTATTATGCATAATAATTTTTATTTTATTAGAATCACTTAAACATTAGGGTCCTTTCAACTGTTTACTTCCCAATCTAATTTTATTCATGATTGTTTACACATGAATTTTAATTTGAGGAAATTATATAAATGTTTTTCAATAAAACCAATAATTATCAAATTAAATGGTTTTTCATGAAATATTTCTTATATTTGTTCCATTTTTTCACTCATTGGTACTCCAAATATTTAAGATAATTTTTTCAATAAAACCAGACATCAATTATCTCTTTAGTCAGATGAATTGTTTACATCTAAAAACCATTTTTCTAAAAATTATTATAAAAAAATATTTTTACCTTCTAAATAAATATTTATTAAAGGAATTTTTACCATGGTTTAGTTATAATTTTTTTATTTCAAATGAATTTTTTTCTTTCGGTACAAGGATTTTTTCTATACATTTTATCTTTTTAAAATGAAGTTTCTTTGGACATATTAAATCATATACTGATTTACCTATAATCATTTATATGAATATTCCATTTCACAGTTAAATATTTATTTTTTAAGAAATAATTTTTTATAATTTATTTTAAATAAAATGGTTTTCCAATTGGTTTTTTTATAAAAAATATATTTTCTTCAATAATGTTTTAAAAGGTATATTTATAGTATTTCTATCTTTCAACAAAAACAACCCTTTAGTTTTCCCCTACATAAAAAATTATTAATTATATCCTTCTTAATCATCTAGATTATTTTTGATTTATTTTTTCAATTATAGGATTCATATTAACTTCATAGAATCTTTTTAGTCCCGTTGAAATACTAAATTTCCAATGATTTTTCAACATTGAATTTCCAATAAATATCCATACCACATATCATGGATATGTTTACTACCTAAACCATATATTATTTTAATATATGCTGATCCCATTTGTAGTTATTATATATAATGGGGAAATACGGATCAATATATTTCCTTTAATCAATTCAGAAATTTAATAAAGAACGTTGTTTATTTAAATTATTTGGACATGCACTATAAAAGTTGGGGGGGCAATTAATGCAAGCCATATTGGTTGGAGACTCGTTAATATAAGAAATATTGGTTGGGAAAAGGTTGATGAAATACCCATGAGTCATAATTAATATCATGGGGTGATATAAGATGGCTAGCCTAAGTTAATGTTTTTTACTAAATAAATTTAACATTGTCTTTATGGTAAAGGTATCAGGTACCTTAGAAACCTGACATCAACTAATTAGAAATTTCCCTCATTTTAATTCATTTAGTATTTATGAAAGTTATTTTTCATTGATATATATATATATGGATGCATTTTAGTATTAGTTTATTGAATAAATAGTATGTGTTTTGAGTTTCATACCATGCCATATTGATTTTTATCCATTAATTTGAATGGAAAAAATTCTATGTTATTTAAATTTTCATATTGTTCATTCTCAACAATTGATTATTTCATATACTATATTTTAACCTTACCAATCAATTTTTCTCACCCTAATTATGATCTCATTCCCAAGGAATGCAAGAATAATAATAATAAAGACACGTAAGGTATGAAAAATTGAATTCAATTATTATCCCTGAAAGAAAAAAAATATTCTTTTATAATTATTATAATCAATTTTAAAATAAGACTTGTGTATGTATTTTGTTTATCAAGAATACTAAACTATTTGATCCATTAGTATGATATTTACCAGTATCTTATACTAATGCAATTGTTTTAGGCACTGACTCTAGGATTTTGTAGATTGGGATGTTGTAATTTAAAATTTTAATAAAAAAATTATATATATTTTTTATGAAATTTAATTCATTTAATCATAATATATATTTTATATTTTGGATTTTATAAGAAATTTTTAATCGTCAAAAAGATTTTTATTTTAGTAAAACTATTTTTTTCAGAAAATATGTACTTTTATATAAAAGATAAAATCATTATATATATTAATAGTTTTTGGTTAAATGGCTATCATACTTGAAAAAAAACCTATTCAATTGTGGTTAGAGAGAAATGTTTATTTTTTTCAAAATACATTATTATTCCATGAAGAGTGAAAAAATTCAATTCTGTGTTATTTATTTATTTATAAAATCATTAATAGAATATATTGATTTCATTATTAATAAATCAAAATCTACTATGTAAACTAACATAATATATTAATTTATTGTTTTATAATGAATTGAAAATAATTTTTAAACATTTAGATTTCTTTTTTAATTATATGATGGAGAAATGGTTCTAAATACAATATTTGTTTAGAACAAAATACTATTCAAATATGAATGATGTAAAATATATTGTTATTTTTTTGATACTCAAATATATAAAAAACAACAATAATAATTTTATAAAAAAAACTGACATAATAGTTTGAAGACAATGATATTTTATCTTCCAATGACTGGATTACGTTTCCTATTTTTTAAAATTTTTAAAAACAACACATAAGATCATTTTATAACAACTTTTTAACCCCATATCCTTCAGTCCCATTCCATTAAGAATATCTTTCCAATAATTGCTCAACTCTATAATTTTCTGTGGTGTATTTATGGTTCCACGAAACACTCATTAATAATGCAATTTCCCATTATATAAATAATTCATATACTCTATTTTTTTAATAACACAACCATTATAGATAATCATCCAATTTCAATGTTATTATATTCTCTTTTAGTCATGACTATCAGATAATTATCCAAAATATGTTCTATTAATGATAGTAATAAATTTCTACTAGTTTATCACATCCAAAAAACCATATAGAATACTCATTATGCTTTAAAAATCATCTATCAATTTCTTATGCCTATATTATTCTGTTATTTATACTGATATATATTTTTATTCAACGTTATACATATATAAGAAATTATAGTTCATTTATTTGTTATTTTCTTATTTAATTCCAATATCCCCAACTCTTGGGTTAAAAAAAATTAAAATTACTTTTCACTACAAACAAATGGTCTAAATGAATTTCTTATGAAAATATTCTCCTATTCTCAATTCGATGTGGATGTGATGATTTATTATGATAAATGTTTAGAAATAAAGTAATTAATATTATAGTATGGAATATATATTGTAAAAATTAATTTGGAACAAATTTATTTATATATATATTGCATTTTTTATGATAAGTTATAGAATAAACATTATAGTGGAATTTATGACACCACTATTTTGAACATTTGTAATATGATTATAAATAAATAATTATTATGTTTTAGAAAAAATTATATTATATTTATAATATACAATTATTATGACCTTATACCATGCTTCATGTTTCATACATCTTTATCACTCATATTCAACTTGAATAATTTAATCTCTTACATGCCTTTTTTAGAACCCTTTTAATTTTTTTATGTCCCTTGTAAATAAGATGTAGTGATGTGGTATATTATGGTATAAGAGTTGATATTATTTTAAGAGTATTAATTAATTTCAATATCTATGTATTATTTACTTAATTATTGTGTTACATGCCTAGTTTCCCATAGCGTAATACAAAAAAAAGATCATTTAAAATTATTAAAATAATATTTTGTTAAAGGAATTACATAAATATTATTTTAATAAATTGGTATGCGACCATATCTACTCTCTTAGGAGATATATTTTCTTTATTTGATGTTTAATCATATCATTATGATTCTTAAAATTATTATATGGTTTATCAACCATTATATGTCTTCAGTTAACTAATATTTTTAGGAATAGAAAATAAGGAGATGAAAAATGTGATCATATTAGAAATTTATCACAATAAATAAATAATAAAAAAATTGGATAATTAATTGTGGGTTCTAATCCCAAATTTATAGGTATATGAATGTATTATTTAATCCAAAATATAATTTATATAGGACAATTTAGTTTGGTAATGATTGGTAATTAAACAGAAGGACGTTATTGAAAATGATTTCTGAATAGTAGTTTAAAAACATGGAGTTTCACTATACTTATAAAGTTTATAGAATCATTAAAATAAAGATAATATAATCTGATGTTTTTCTCAATGTATAATTTATTATAATAGCTAGAATATCAATGTTAAGGTTTATAATTTATTAATGAAATCACAGTGTATAAATGTGAATATAAATCGTCTATAAAATAATAAGATTACATTCTTACACATGGTGGATGAGTAGAAAACATTATTAGAAAAAATGTTTTACCAGAAATTATTATAAATAAAGGGGATTTTATTTACAAATAATAGTGGAATAGATATTCAAAATATGAATACAATGAATCGATATCAATAATATTATAAAAAAATCAATTTATTCAAAATATATTTTTTACTAATGTATAATGACTCATATCTAAAATAGAAAATGACTTGAAATAAATTTAAATCTATTTATTGATTATTATTATTTTATGAGTTTTATTACCTTTATATAGACTGAGAATAAAGATACAGAGTGAATCAAATGACCCTATAAGTATGATTAAAATTAAATTAGAAGATCCCTTAATTTTATATCTGTAAATAATGGAATTGTGTTCATTTTTATAAATAAATAATAATTTATTTATCAGATTACACTAAAATATAATATATTAATATAAGAACATGATTTGAAGTTGGTTCTTCTAGATGAAAAATTAAATAATGAACAATATGAATATAAAGTATATTGTTAATATTAAAATCTACAAGAACTACTAAATTTAGGCAATTCATGTGGAATTTCATAAATAATTGTTCAAAATATTATATCCTTAAGATAAGAAAGTACATTATGTGATATTATTTGCATGGAAGAAAATATATAAATAATTTAAAAACTTTTGATAATATTACATTTTAAAAAATAACAACTGAAGGAAAACTATTATATGTGGATGAAGAATGTATTTTAATATATTAAACTATAAAAAATAAAACGAGATAAAAAAATTAATTCATCATAATTTTTGTGTAAAAATGTGATATTAATTTTGGATTCATATTTAATTAAATCAATAAATTAAATTTAAGCAATGTGGTAATTTTGAAAATGAAATTTAATTAAATAATATATAACTTCAGATATCAAGTAGGATGAGAATCCTATTTTTTCATCTCATTATCCAGAGGTTTATAAAGAGTTTATTTTTATAAAAATATTAGAATAAGAATAAAACTCAAAAATTAACAAGAGGATGAACTAACATCTTTTGAGAATGAACACTTTATGGATTCATATTCCATTATATGTATTTCTCAGTTCATCCAAATTTAGAAAAATTTAAATGGTAACTTTTTTATAGGGATTTATGGAAAAAAAATTATTGAATAAAAATAGATATTTAATAACTAATATGTTTTATTAAGAAAAGGTATACAAAAATCTATGTAATTGGAAAGAAATTATTTTAGAAAATTTATTTGAATGATTAAGAAATTAAATTGATCAGAAGGGGTGAAACATGAAAAAAGATACTTTTTTACAAATAAAATATCCATGAGAATAAAATATTTTGAAATGAAATTTCATAGTTAATTTCTTAATGAAAATGTCAGTATTGATCAATAGTAGGTTTTTAAATTAGAGACATCAAATTAATGTTGTTTATATTATAGAATAATTTTTCATAAATTCAATAATATAACTAGAGATTAGTATATAACATGAAATATTTACTTTATGTTGTCTTAATTTATTGTAAGTTCTGTAAATGTAATCCATCATGTGAAAATTGTCTTGGAAGTGTGGTCTATGGTTAACATCTATGATGTTAATATTTATTTTTTGGATAATGAAAAAATTAATAGATATTGATTCATGTTTGATGAGTTCAAATTTATTTATTAAATATAATAAAGCGGTTATATATTAATCTGAGCATTGAATTAAAATATAGATATATTATACATTTATTTATATAGAAACAAGCCTTTAGTTTTTGAAGAAGATTGAGTTCCATGAATGAAACCCAATATCAACTAGATTTGTTTTCAAATCCAACATAAAAATCATGATAATAGAATAAAAATGTATAATAAATTATATAATGGAATGATTTAAATATTATTTTACATGAAAAAAATACATATTCCAATTTTTTATAATATATTCTAGGCGTAATTATATTAATTTATAATGAATTAAGATAGTATTATTGTTGGAACATTAAAGTCAAGGTATGTTCAAAGTACTCTTATTTATTGTGTGGTTATTAATGTTTAAATATATCAACATTTAATGGATTAATCAAATTAAATTTTGTCTATAAACATTTTGGGTAGAAAATATATGTGTTTATGATTATTCCTTTATATGAGAACGTGTGTTGGTCTAATTTTGTTTAAATAAGATATTTTATTACTTCTAATTGATGAAAATGGAATATATTTCATATATTAATGTGGATATATATTTGAATTGGATGAAACAAATTAATGGATACTTGAGAACAAGATGATATCTATGAATATAAATTGTGATAATTATAGAGAAATTAAATTAACAATTTATCTGACTCCAGATACCTGTAAAAAGCACATGAATTCTAGAATTTGTTTTTTAAAAACTATTTATAGAATATAATGATATAAATAGTATAAGTTTAAAAAAAATTAGAAAAATTAAATAAAATTTAAACAATTAGCCACGATAGAATTTTAAAAGAATTAGTTGATCCTTGGTGTTGAACAAAACCCATCATCATAATAAGGACTAGAAGCTCACTTATCCTCATATTAGTTTATTAAATAAAATGGAAGTAAATGATACGATAGAACTCGTTATTCGGGAATTTTTTAGTGGGTTAAAAATTAATAGTTACACTCATTATTGAATTTTATCAATCTGAATAAAATTTTATTTTTAAACAGTAAAATATCATAGAGTTGAATGGGTATAGAAAGAGGAAATGTGACTTCTCAAGTTAATGTAAAACAATGTGGGGGAGTATGTGGTAAAACATAATTGTGATGATTTTATTTAAAGGACCGTTCTAGAATAAGATTCATATGGATGATGGCATGGAAAATTTGATATATTTTCTAATATTACCAATTAGGGGTTTGTCAAGATTCTATAGATAGTTATAAAAGATAATTAATGAAATATCCATTCATCTAAATTTCCAAATTGGGCATTTCTATCATAGAAACTGATTGATTATTGATCTATACTACTAGAAGATTATTTTTGAAGAGTTTTAATGGTATGCAATTACTTTATAGGCACTTTGGATAGAAAATGAATGAAAAGTGGTAAAATATTAACAATTTTTAACCTCAATATATAATTTTAGGTAATTTATTTGAGGTGGGAGGTAATTTATGACATAAAGAATTAAATTGGAACATGTGTTGAGTTTTCATTTTATTCATTTTTGGATGTAATTAATTGTTTGGGAATTTATGTATAGATTGATTCATATTGGATGTTAATCTTTTATATAATAAATATCAAATGAAATAAATGCATATATCAATTTGAATCATATTGTGTATGAATAAACTAATGTGAAGGAAAGTTAGTCACACAACAATGATACAGTTACATACTTTTATTTGAGTATACATCATAATTATGACTTAATTAAAATATTGTGTTGATATTTTTATAATTGGTTTAAATTTTCATTAAATAAATATGTATACAAGTATAAAATATTTAAAAATAATACATTGATAGAGAATAATAAAAACACAAGATATAACTAGAAATGTTTTTTTGTTCTGAATACCCATATTTAAAAAGATCATTCTATATATAGTGGTTCACAAATAAATGGTATTCTTATCAATAATTATCTATAGGGTCATTTTTTAAATATCAATGTTTTTAAAATTTAATATCAAGTTGATTTTTTAGATCCACGGTTGATGAGAAGTGACACAATTATGAAGATAGTCATACATCAATTGTGTTGTTGTATAATTAATATACAAAACAACATACATCATCATGGAGTGTTTTCATGGAATAAAAACTAATTTAATAATATAAAATATTTTTCAATGTACGTGAGATTATATTATTCATCATTACCTCTTCTAGTTTATTAAGAATGGTTTTCGGGTTGAAACATTTTATGTAAATGTGTAAAATTAAAATTGGATCAAAAGTTATTATTACTTTTGCAATGGAATATTTTTTATAGGAAGTAAATAAGATGTTAAATGGGAAAATATTTTTTTTCATAGGATATCATTTATTACCATTTAATTATTAAAAAATATATAAATTTGGTAGGGTATGTGGGTTCATAAAAAAACAACATCACTGTTTGATATTCATTATATTTATTCATATCATTTAAGAGTAACATTAATGAAAACCTATTATTTTATAAATTATCTCAATGTAGTGTGTGGACATGTATGTTTAATATGTTAACCTTGTATTAGTAGTGATAAATTCTAATAATATGTAATCATTTCAATATATACTTGTTTTTTATTTCCAAACATTATAGTCTCTAATCATAGGGTGTATCAATTATTGGTGAACCAAATAAAACAAAATTTTATCCCTATATAATGTTCAATATATGGTTTCACAGAATTTTTTGGTTACTTGTGACCTATTCATATTATTAATGATTATATGAGAAAAAGAAAAATTTAATCATGGGAATAAATAGAAACCCATATTATCTCAAATTAAAGTGAATTTTTTCAAAAAAAATGTTTTTTATAACATACTAAATCATATTCCAAATCATTGTGAAACATCACTCAAAAATATATTTTTTTGGTTGTCAAATATATATTATCAGTTTATTTATTATGAATAAAATACCTCAGTCTATTTAATATTTGTTAGTCTAGGTTAGAAAATAAATTGAAATAAGGCCTGAATCTAGTTATGCTAAATATTTTTTAAATTAGAATTGTGACACATTTTTTTAGTGATATGTAATGATGATGATGATTATGATGATGATGTGTTTATGCTGATTGTGATGATAGTTCTAATTATATATTTATTCATGTATTATTTGGGATGTGTGGTTAAAATGGCACTAGATGTGATGGGAGACACCCTAGTGGAGGCTGTGTAGTAAAAAACTACGAGATTAAGATGGAGAAAATATAACATGATTATGTGAGTTGTAGAAGGGAAGATCTAATATGGTAGACACTAAAAATATGGGATATCCCATATATTAGAAAATTGAAACAATAAATGGATATAGATTCAATAGTTTCATCCTTAGAGACAGATAACAAAATAGTAATTGAGATGTGATAAAAGAATTCATTTGGTTTGATTTATTCATAATAATATATATGAATATAGTTATTTTCAAATGTATTGAAAACAACATATTAGTGGTGGAATTATTTTGAATCTTTCACATGATAAAAATGAGAGAGTAATATTGAATTTGGTTTCATATATGTTAATTTAAAGATTAAGTTAATTAATGTGGACTTTTGGATTTTAGAATTAATGTGGATGTTTTGTGATGAATTTTTATCTAGAGAATGATTTAATGGAATGATATATTTTTATGTGGCTTAGACTCAATGTTTTTTTGTGTATTTTTTTTGAGGTACAATTTTATTGAGTGTAGAATTTTATTTATTTTTTATATAGAATCAATGGTATAATTCATTGACACAAAAGCATGACTATTCAAGGAGGAAAGTATTTATCATAATGATATTTTCACCCATACAATATATAAAATATTTTTTGATTTTCAATGTGTAGTTGGTGTTGGGGGCCTCTAGATTAATGAAAAAAAATATCACTAGTAATTACCTTCCAATAATTATTCTATACAGAATTAATATCATAAAATCACATTAAAAATAGAATAAAAACCATATAAATGAATAATGAATGAAATAAGAGTTATTTCTGGAAATTAGGTAACTTATCTTGGTGGAATAGTAACGTTCCATTTGGAATAGTTATGTGACCATTACAAATTGTAATCTAGAAAGTAGAATAGTAACCTCATTTATGAAAGTACATATAATATTTATGTATATTATACATGAAAATATAATATAATTATATCATAGTATATACATATGAATATTTTAAAATTTATTAATTAAATGATTTTTTAAAACACAAATGATTATTATAATTTTATTATATAAATAATTATTCAAATTTCTTTTTTCACAAAATAGATTCATAAAGGAATATATTATTACTTATGATTTTTTGATAATTTCATGATACCTGAATTAAATTTTCAATTTTTTATAACACAAATTTTATTTTTAGAAAATAATATTGTTCATGTAAATGATTATTTTAATTAATAATATAATTTCATATATTTAAAAAATTAATTTCACGAAATGGTGTTTATTGTATAGTTTTAATCATCGAAAAACAGTTAGGGTGATGTTTTACAATCATTATGAAATAATTTATTTTTTTCAGAATTGTGAAATATAGTAATTTATGGTCTATATACATTATAAGATAAATACACTATTCCTTAAGTCTTCTCAAAATAAAGTACCATAATTTCTAACTGCCCAACATTATTTTAATATCTGTTTTGACATGGTTTAATATATTCATAGTCTTGATCGAAAATAATAATAAAATGAATAAAATAATGAGAAACACCCCTATCTTA
Organism: Viscum album; assembly: GCA_963277665.1. Classification (NCBI taxonomy): domain Eukaryota; kingdom Viridiplantae; phylum Streptophyta; class Magnoliopsida; order Santalales; family Viscaceae; genus Viscum; species Viscum album. The sequence continues at coordinate 2,019,193,709 of OY728148.1, forward strand.
CCATATGAATACCACCCCTCATGACCTATTCCCCTCACACCTTTTTAGAATTATGAATTATCCATATTCTTCTCAATACTCTTCCTAATCACCTCGACTTCTCTAAGAGCTCATAGGAGCATAAAATTACCAAACCATTCGCAATATTGTGGTTCTCAAGGAAGAGAAATTCAAGATGTATAATTCTCTTTCTGTTTCTATTAATTTATTTTCAATTTCATTACATATATTATCCTCTCCTCACCTCCACTTATACAAGTGACATTGGGAGATCTCATATATTTTTTTGTTTTATTTTTAGATATTATATTGATTGATGTTGAGAGCAGACACTAAGATAGATTGCGATTCTGAGACTCGAGGTGATTAAAAATATTTCATGAAAGATATTAAAATATTATATACCACACACTTGCATTTTTCATAAAAAAAAAGTGGAATAACTTCTAAAATGGTAGCTGAATCCGAAATCTAAGGGTACTGTTGTGTTCAATGATGTGACTTTACCTTAGGCCAGGCCTGATATCGATTGACGTCGGTCAACAGTGGATGGTAAGTTTTGGATGTTTTAACAAATGATATAAATTATGATTTATTTATATGATGTAATACAGTGATGTAGCATTCAATATGAGTTTTAATAAAAACTTTTTAGTGAATTGAGGGTTATCTCAATAACACTAGAATTCATATTAATATTGGAGAATTAATCATCTCTAATGAATGATGATGGATCATAGATTAGATCAAGGATCATTGTGCCAATAGAGTTAGAGGATCACATCAATAACAGAAACACATCCTCTACTTCTCAACAACCTATCAAAACTCTAGTTAGGTAATTCATTTTACATTATGGTTTCTTAATTTATAAAATCAATGACAAATATGGACCAAGCCATGAATAAGACAATTCGTGGTTAATTTGTTTACAAAATATATATTTGTTACAGGGGTATAATGGGAGATTGATCCTTGTGATAATTGTGTATCATAATTTATTCTTCTTATAAGAACTAAATGAGGTTGAGGAAAATAAAGGAAAATTATTGTTCCTCAAGAGTTCATGGTTCTTTTCTCTTCCCTCGTTCTTAGTATTCTTCAATTTTAGAACCTCATGGCCACAACATGAATTCCCGGGAGTCTCTAAATTAAATAGGACCCCTTATTGGAAGTAAGATAAAGAGACTTATAGATCATTGAAACATGAGATGCATGGATTAAAAAAGTAACATTGTATAAAAATCAGACTAGTAGAGGGGGTGAGGAGGCCCACCAAAGGGTCACCGGTGTTCCATCAGGATACGTGTGGTAGGTAGCTTTCACACTGGAAGAGCAGCATGGATGTGTCAGTTATCATGCGACTCCTAAATACTATGATTCCTATAGAGGTTGTGTGTCTAAAAAATACTGCGTGTCTCATAGAGACTATGTGACTCACAAATTCAATCAGTCTTATAGAGTTTGTGTATCCCTTGTATATTTTGTGGCTCCCAAATACTCTTTGTCATATATAGACTATGTGTCTCATGTAGACTTTTCTTCTCATCGAGAATGTGTGTCCCGTATCAAGAGTATATCAGGATATTATTGATATATCTTTTATAGGAATATGTCCTTAAGGATCTGAGTATACTATTTCCTTCTTGCTATTTTATTTATCGTATTCCTTTGTGGTATATACAATGTGGTATTGTTTGTTTGGTATATCTTATGTGTTATTTTCATTTTGGTATTCCTTTGTGGTTTTGGGGTTCCTTACTGAGTATTGTTTTTCACACCCCTCCATTGTCTCTTCCCACACATGTTATGTCTTCTGAAGACATGAAACAATTTTCAAAGTCTAGGATGGACTATGACTAAATAATTATTAGTGAGTTCAAGAAGGCATTGGTGTTCCCACAGCTTTGATCATCAGTCCACGTACATTTCTCTACAATTTGTAATTTGTGGATTATAGACATTTCTTTTGGTGGCCTTGTATTTAGTCCCATTATACATAATTTCACATTACATTCAATTCATACTATATTGGTTGGAATATAATGTATGAATGATTTTTAAATTACTGTTTTTACATTTCATTATTTTTGGATTGGAGATAAGTGTGTGTGTACTAGTAGCAAAGATACACCCTCCCATTATTGGGATATGACTACTCAGTGATAATAATAAGCCCCCACACCATTGGAGGTGGGATTTTAATAGTCAGGGAATGAGACCCTATGGGATGGATCCTAACAGAGTGGTATCAGAGGAATTTATTTCTACCATAGAATTAAAAGTCTATGAGTTTGGTTTGGGTCAATGTTTTTATGTGTTTCGAGTTTGGATTTTAGGCAAAGGAACCCAGTGTTGGTGTGGCGGTGATATATCCATACACTAGGACTCTTTTTATTGTATTTCAATATGGTACATAAAAAAATTGTTCTAGGGAGGCATTATGAAACATGCATCTTATAAGAATGGGTTGTGTTTTCAATGTCCATCTTAAGTCAACTCTTTATATATATTCTATTAACTATGGAACAAATTTTTTTTGTTTAGGATGAATCTATGTATAATACCACAAAATATTTCATTGCGTGATCACAAAGATGATATTCTTAGTGTTGAGGCATCAGTACATGGGCCTGTAAAAGTGATAGCACCTCCAGGAGGTTTTCCAGCAATACCACTACCCATCAAGCAACAGGTACAACCAGAATTATAGGATTAGGATATACATAATCTGATTACATTTCATGAGTTTTAGTGGGAGGGAAATCATAGTTTCTGGGTTGAGCTATACCCCCAGGTATCTAAGGATTGAATAGAGGTAGTTACATGTGCCTTTCACCTTATGAAGATGCCTTCTGACCTGACAGTATTAGTTGCATCATATCTTTTTCCTGGGCTCAAATAGGCAATGGTAGAGCTTAGTGACCCATAAAAATGATGAGACTACTATGTATTAGGAATACATTGGTCAAATATTGAGGGAGGATTTCATTATGGTTATACTTCAGTCAGTGTGCATAAATGATATTCTATATATTCCACATCAGAGTATGACTATGTTGGTGAACTCAGTGAGGTTTTATGATCTTTCACATTACTGTACAAATATGTTAGGAGACCATTTTTTAGGGATTATACCATCAAGAAAGGCCTATGTGATGAGATCATAGATCCAATGATATCCCTTAGCATTCCTAGTTATTATGGGGTAATTTAGTGAGCCCTTCTAGTGGAGAGTTTTATTGGTGAGTAAACACCGAAAATGGGAGCTAACACCACACACTAGGTAGTTGAGACATCAGTAGTAGATATCCAATGGTATTTAGTGGGACTAAAGTTGGATATAACTTTGGTTGATGATCCAAGTGCATAGGATCAATGGTGCAATGATTATAGGGTTTCTCAAATCTACTGACAGATAAATATTGTTACATGTGAGGTGGTTAGGGATAACTAGCATGTGATTTATAGACCATTCGTACATAAAATATGGAGACAGTCAAGGGATTTCTGAGGAAGAGGAAGATAGTGGTGTCATGTGTTCCTAAGTGTAGAAGACAATTCAGAGGATTTGGATTGACAACAGCAGGAGGTGGGCAGAGGTTTGATATACTACCACCCAAACCCCAGGTGCTCCATGACAAGATCATAAAGATAGTGATGGATAGATTCATGTGATGGATTCTTATGAACCCGGTCCTCTATGGATGATTTGAGTTATTCTATTTCTATTTTCCACCTTAGCTGTAGTTTTTGATACACAATTGTGTCGTTTATTGTTTTCATTCCACAAAATGTTTTTGAGACTCGAATATTTTGCTTGAACTATTTATTCAACCCTTATTCATAGAGTCTTATATGGGAAAATATTCAATTATCACACATTAGTGTCGATAGCGTAATCCTGCTACTATAGATGAAAGTTTTGGTTGGGTTCTCTCGGTATTGGCATCACGGCCTTACGATGTCATTCTCAGTATGGACTGTTTATCCATAGTCCAAGAATAAATTGAGTGTTTTAGGTGTTGAGTGTTGTGCGTATATAGTGATGGGACATGGTTTTCCTTTTTTAGAGAAAAGGAAAACCATGAAATGTAAGATGGACTGAAACATAGCGGGTGCATCTAATCACTAACCAGTTGGCTACCCTGACCCTCAGAGTAGTGGATGATATGAGCAATCTATATCATACTATGGTGGAGGAGTACGAGGAATCATTTACTAAGTATATTCTAGTATAACCTACCCATTTGGTGGTAGAATTATTCATGTATATATACCATGATATAGAACCAATATCTACACATATATATTGGATGGCTCCAACAATGATTTGTGAGCTGAGGGTACAATTGGAGGACTTACAGAACAACGGATTTTTGAGACCCATCGATTCACACTGGGAAGCCCCGTTTTTATTTTCCAAGATAGTGTATGAGAGGATGAGTTTATTTACAGACTTATGGTGCATAAACCATGTGACCATGAAAATTAAGTATCAAAAACCAAGGATCAATGATCTATTTGATCAGTTGAAACGGAAACAATGGTTTTCCAAGATTGTCCTTAGAACAGGATATCACCAGCTTTGTGTACAGGATGAGGATATAACAAAGATGTCATTAACATGTTCTTATGACCACAATAATTACTTGGTGATGTATTTTGGAATGCTGAATTAACCAGAAGAATTCATGGGACTCATGAACAGGATAACCAGCCTTACGAAGACTGATTTGTGGAGGTATTTGTTGATGATATTATATTATACTCAATGTCTGGGTAGGAACACATGAGACACTTGAGGATGGTCCTAGATACACTCTGAGATCACTAGAATTATAGGAAGCTCACAGTATTTCAGTTCTATATTCTAAGGGTCTATTTTCTAGGACACATAATTTTATAGGCTGGATTTGTAATGGAACCAGGGAAGACTGAGGTAGTTGTTTATTGGGAGCCACGAAAGAGTGTTATTGAGGTATGAAGTTCCTTCATTTATATGGGTATTATTGGATGTTTGTACCTAAAATTTGCAGTGTAGAATCTTCTTAGAGATATTTAATGAAAATTGGGAATCGTTTTATGTGGACAGAGAGGTTCCATTATAGATTTTTTATGCTGAGAAAGAGTATTACGATCACTACCAAATTGAGATTTCTAGAAGAGGGTGTAGAGTACGTAGTGTTCCACAATGAATCAGGAATCAATCCTAGTTGTGTCCTATTGTAAGGAAAAGTAGTGATTTCATTTGGTTCAAGCTAGTTGATAAAAAACTATCAAAACTATGCAAACCATGTTTTTTTGTTAGTATTGGTAGACATCACATTGAAGATGTGGAGACACTAATTGATAGGAGAGGGGTTTATTGTATATAATGACCAAAATATTCTCTTTTATATCTTCTCATATTAGGATATGAACATGAGATTGAGGATATTTATAGATATCCTCCCGTAATATGAATTTGATATTGTCTATACTCATGGTAATGAAAATGTGGAGGAAGATGCTCTCAGAAGAAGATCAAATTCACATGTTCTAAATGATGCTTCAGAGTCCTTGTCCTCATTGTAGATATCATTGTATATGAAAATGTTTTATCTTAACTCCAGTTTATAGATTTCACACCTCCACTCATATAGTGATTCAAGGGGGATATCTTGGGTATACTGACTATAATACACTATGTTCTCATATGTCCACTGGGCATTCCCCTGAGGGATATTAGAAGGAGGAACATCCTTATTTTCAAAGGACACAGTGTAGTACCAGTGGTGTTGTGGGAATAGGATTTGATGGAATTCCATACAACCCCTTTGGCGGTATTTCTAGGTGTGGTGAAGTGGTACCAGGACATCTGATTTTTGTTATGGTGCCCGAGAAATAAGAAGAGAGTTGTGGACATTTAATCCTGATGTCTCACTTTCCAACAAGTGAATGCTAAGAACTATGTACAATCATGTTTAACTAAACCACAAGGGGAGACTTAATGGATGTGGGGTGTGATATCAATGGAATTTGAGATAGTGTTACCACATAATAAAAGGTAAATGATACCATATAGATGATCATTGACTGATTCACTAAGCTAGTCCACTTCTTAGATATTCGAGAGAAGAGTTTAGTAGAGATCCTGGGAATACTCTACATGAAGGATGTAGTTCAACTACCTGGAGTTCCAACAATGATGGTCTCTTATCATGATACTCACTTTATATTATTATTGTTGAAGGGATTTCAGGAGGCGTTTTGGACATAGTTATGCTTGAGCACAGGTTTTTACCCTAAAATGGATGGCCTGTATGACTAAACCATACAGGTTCCTGAGGACATTCTTGTAACATCCCAAATAAGTAATGAATAATATATATTCTTATATATGTCTATTTATGAATTAAATAGTGTTTTAGAGGCTTAAAATGGGAATAAATCAAATCTTAAGCATAGAATTCTCTAATATTTATAATAGATTGTTTTATCGCCTTTTGATGGAGATCATTTTTTAATTAAATATTTTGACAATTTTATAATCTCTATTTGTAAAAATAAACTTATTCATTATTATTGGGACATTGAAATTTACATTTGATAATTTTTTGGCATTTTACTGAAAATGTTTATTTTTTTAAATGAATAGTGAAAAATACTGCATTTTACATCAAAACTGCTTTTTCATATAATTTAATTATATGGTAAGATTATCTTATTAATTTGGTTTAAAGTATAAATAGAATATATATTTAACATTTAATCCAATAGTGGCCATTAAAATTAATTTCACTTTGGAATTGGGCATAAACCAATGCCAAACTTTTCATAGATATTGTTTAAAAAAACCCACTATTTGTTTTGACAATTGGAATTATTTTTAAATAAATTATTAAAATTTATATGTTTTTAATTTGGTGAAATGGATTCCATATTTGGAATTAGAAGGTCCAAATTATTTAATTAGGTTTCTTTTGTTTTTGGACTTTGTGAATAGTAATGACGGTAATTATTGTTAATTATCTAGGATAATTAGTAATCAGGTAGTTTAGGATAATAAAATAATATCATAATAATATAAAATGAAACCCAAATGTGTCCTAATACTACTTGTTGTGTCATGGCAGACCATGGGATGCCTTGTGCCAAACTTGGGGACCCCATAGAATCAGTTTTTTGTGATAATGACTTTTTATCTCTTTATTTTTTTAAAGAAAGTTAAATATAACAAAGAATGTATGAGCTGAGTAAAGAATTTTTAATTTTGACTACATAAATGATCTATTGGACTATAAATATTAATTGGAAAGCTAAAAATATTTCCTAGATCATAGTGTTTGTTTTATAATTTTTCAACATTATATAAATTAAATTATTTATGACATCATGATGATGCAGCGATTACCTCATTAATTAACGATTTAAATAAAATGAAAATATAATTTAAAATCTATAACATACACTTTTCAAAGACCTATTGGATGAGTATATTTCGAACACTAATCACCTTATCCTAAAAATATATCAATGTGGGACCTTTTAAATCTGAAACTCTTTTTATAATAATGTAACATTTCATAACTTTCCAAGAGTGCCCCTCCTCTACTCTTATAAAAGGCCCCCACCACTACCTCGTTACCCACCCCTCTCAAGCCTTTGGATGGGCCAAGATCTGCTCATTTTTTCTTTACAAATCCCTCTCTTCATCCTAGAAGCCTTACCTTAGGCAGAAAGCTCTTCAAGAAACAATTTTTGTTCAAACCAAGAAGAGTTACCCGATTTAAAGGTAGAGTCCTCTCTAATGTTATTTTGTTTTATTTTGCTTATCCAACACCATAAACACTTTTTATTAAATTCATTTGTAACTACACCAGTATCTTCAATAAACTAGGATCTTGTGATAAGAATAATTCGAGCTACCCTTACACACACCTTCATCAAATGGTTAAAGAGCATACTGTTTCCGTGGATGGTGAATTTCTGCCTCACAAAATGATGATTGTTCAATATCCATATAGAACCTTCAATGGTGGCCATTAAGATGTCACTATATTTATATATGATATATAATAATTTTATGTTTTCATTAATATTTTTTATTTTACATTTATGTCATACCTTTATGGTTTCCATTATGGGTAAAAGCGATATCTTTATTTTAGGAAGTGTGGACTATAAACCCCTCAAAGTGATTTGATTCGTTAATGACTTATGTGGGACGTATAAGGGATATAGTTAATGATATTATATATGATATTATATGGGAATTATAATATATCTTTATTTCATTATGATTTTATTCCATTAAATATGAAATAGAAATGAAAGTAGCGTTCATCTGTACGTACAGCTTACCGTCTCCATGAACGGTGCATTTCATTTCTTACCTCTATATGTTATGTAATATTATAAATGCAAGCATATATTGGATATATATGATATATATTATATCTAAATAATGAATATAATTCTGGATATAATGGATATTTTACCCCATGAAAAACTTGTAATTATAAAGAGTTTATTTTTGACTCAAGTACCAATGATCGACAAAACGACCATTATTAACTTACATAATTACATAGTGTTCATAACATCATAATAAGTGATATAAAAGGAATAATGAACTTGAAAGGGGTTATTAAGAACGTATAAATTAACTCAAGTTTATTATTCATGACATTAAAGAACGATCGAGTCATGTTAGACCCGAGGTAAGGGACTTTGTCTCAATCTCCTTTCATTAAGGAATATTTTCTTTTTTACACAACTTTCTTTTATACGGTGTATAAACCCCATTGACTTTTAAGTTTATTAAAAAGGAATATTTTTTATACTAACTGTTTACATAACAAAAAAAGGGAATGTTTTTTTGTCATACATATGTGGTGACAATGACTTCTCCGTCGTCGTGACCATTATTTGAGTTTCGGCATCCTCTACAAGCCATAAATGTTTCATAAAATGAAAAAAATAAATACCATGTTTTACTTTAATTTAGTTTCGTATTGAAAATTGTTTTCATAATGTTTTTGTTATATCAATGTGTTGTATTGATATCTTGTGATTGAAATGTGGAAATGTTATGTTTCCTTTATGCATGTTTTATGTGATAAAATTATGTTATAGTTCTTGGGCATTGTTTTGAAAACGGGTGGTTCCATGATAAACTAAAGGTGGGTGAGCCCGATATAGCTCTTCAATGCATTGGTTAACACGATGGGGTTAAACGTTAAATTTTCTCTGAAGATATTTAGGGAATATAGTGTGATGGGTATTCCAAATGTAACCATGAGGGTTACTCCCTACGTAAGAATTTTATGAATGCCTCAAGATTTATTTATGTCTTATGATTTCTATGATTTATTCATGATTTGATGAGGTATGTTAAAGTGATTATGTTTTATGAGTAAAGTATGATTTCATACATGGGCTAATGTTTTCATTTCGTACTTTTATATCCCTTACTGATATTTTTATGATCATCCCAAGTTTTTGAAATGTTTTTTACAGGTCAAGGGAAAGGTACATGATGTGATGTTAGTGTCAGGGAAGTGTCAAGAATGAATCCATGTTTTATTTTAAATATGTTACTTTTGATGGTAAAAATGAGTACTATATTTTATGTAACCACTTTGTTTAAATTTGGAATATAAATAATGTTTTATGATCTAATTATCTAAAACTATAAACCTGAAAAGATCCTCAACGTGTATTCTTGAAGTAACTCATGATTAAGTATTGTTTAATGGTGGGACCTTATAGTTGGTATCATAGGTCGGTTTAGATAACTTTAGGAGTTAGAATTATAATTAAATGATTATCCAAAAATATTTTTTTTATTGTAAAATTGAAATGATATAGCATTTGAAGATTACCATGTGGATTCATCTAAGACATGCTTGTTCAGAATATTTTTCCGTATAGGAAATAGGTAAGTAGTGCTTGGAAGACATACAGAAGGAAATAACCTTCTGAATAAGAATACAGAGATGGTCTAAATTGGAACTAAATAATTTGTTGCTGTAATGGTACAGTTGACTCAAGCGAAAAATGGTGGTGGTATCCATGCACGAGATCAGCCAGATCAACCGCAGGGGAACATGTTAGTGGTGGAACATTTTATGAGGCAACATCCCCCATCATTTAGAGGATTATCTAACCATGTGCTAGCTGAAGGGTGGATTAAAGCACTGGAGAATATTTTTTATTTCATGGGGTGTTGAGGAAATAAAAAGGCTAATATTTCTATTTACCATTTGGAGGGTGAAGCAGATCAGTGGTGTTCGATGGTTAAAAATATCAGGGACGCTGATGAGATTGATGCTCTTGACTGGGATTAATTCAAAGGTATGTTTCTTGAGAATTATTTTCCTAAGGATGTTCGACTTAGGGTGGAAAACAATTCTTGGAATTGAGGCAAGAGGATGACTCAGTGGCCTCTTATGAAGAATGGTTCACTCGATTGGAAATGTATGCTCCAAATTTTATCTGAGACCTTGATAGTGAAATCAATCGTTTTTAATCAGGATTAAAGAAAAAAATATCGAAGGGCATTGTCTTCTCGTGAGATTCAAAGTTATGAAAAGCTTGATTGATGTGCTGAGAAGGTAGAAATGGAGTTTTTCGATGATCAAGTGTTCTATAACAACCATCAGAACAAGAGACCGAGGTGGTAGAAGAAAGGGAATAATTCTTCAAAAAGTTCTGTTGGTAAAAAAAACTAACTTTCTAGTTTGTGATAAATGTGGTAAAAGGCATGCTGGGGAATGTCTTTTGAATTCTATAAAGTGCTACCGATGTGGTAAGATGGGACATAAGGCTCATGATTGCACTGAAAAATTTCAATGTGATGGTAAGACCAAATTTTATTTACAATTAGTGAAATGTTTCAAGTGCAATGAGATGGATCACTATGAAAACGCGTGTTCGACAAAGAGCTCGAGTGATGGGAAGTAGTTAGAATACAAGTAGAAAGGGGTGGTGAAAGCCTTTGAAACTACTTCAGCAGATGTTGGGCCATCAAATGAAGTGGTACCATGTACTTTGTTTGTTTTTTTTTTCCGATTATGCCAGTGTGTTGTTTGATTTGGGGTCTACACATTCTTTCAACTCTGAAAACTATTCTAGAAAATTGGGAATACCAACTCAAGAAATTACTCCTGAACTTGTGTTAAAAACACCTAGGGAAATGTTGAGGCAAAAATAATTTATAAGAATCTTCCTATCCTTATCTGTGGAAAGAACCTACTTGAAAACCTTATTATTTTACCTCTAGTAGAGTTTGATGTTATCCTGGGTATGGATTGGCTCTCTATTTACGATGCTATGATTGACTGTAGAGCTAAATAAGTTTCTTTTCAGAAAGACTTTCAGTTTTTGTACAAGAATGAACCCTTACTAATGATAATATATCAAGAGGCCGAGAATTTTGTAAAAGATGGAAATTAATGTTACCTTGCACATATTGTTGAAAATAAGGGAACCGTTCAGATTATTGATGTGCTAGTGGTAAATGAGTATCCTGAAGTTTTTCCTGATGAGTTTCCTGGAATAATACCAGTTCGAGAAGTTCAATTTACCATTGACTTAGTTCCTGATGCTAAGCCAATTTCAATATCCCCTTATCTAATGGATCAAATTGAACTTTAAGAGTTGAAGGAAGAATTTCAAGATTTATTAGAGAAAGGTTTCATTCGACCTAGCACATCACCAAGGGGTGCTCCTGTTTTATTTTCTAAAAAGAAATATTGTCTTATGAGACTTTTCATTGATTATAGATCCTGAAATAAAATCAATGTTAAGAAGAAATATCCTTTTACTCATATCAATGATTTGTTTGATTAGCTCCAGGGAGCTCTGGTTTTTTTCAAAGATTAACTTGAGATTGGGGTACCATCAGTTGAAGGTAATGGAAGAAGATGTTCCGGAGACCACGTTTCATACACGATATGGCCATTATGAATTTGTAGTAATGCCTTTTGGTCTAACCAATGCACCTGCTATATTCATGGACATTATGAATAGAATTTTCCATGAGTTCTTGGATAAGTTTTTGGTTGTTTTCATTGATGATATTTTGGTGTTTTCTAAAATTAAAGAGGAGCAAGAAATTCATTTAAGGGTTATTTTACAAACCTTAAAAGAAAATAAATGGTATGGTAAATTCAGAAACTGTGAGTTTTGGTTTCAAAAAATTTCTTTCCATGGTCATATTGTTTCTAAAGATGGAATAACTGTGGATCTTGCAAAAACAAAGGTTGTGGAAGAATAGCCAAGACCCACAAATGTAACTGAGATTCGTATAATCCTTGGTTTGGTAGGATATTACCGAAGGTTTGTTAGAACTTTCTCCCGGTTATCTAGTCCAATGACAAAGCTAACTCAGAAGGGTGTTAAGTTTATCTGGACAAAATAATGTGATGATTGTTTTCAGGAACTGAAAAGAAGATTGGTGAATGCTTCAGTATTGGCACTACATTCCAGGGATATGGAGTTTATTATCTACAATGATGCTTCATTGAAAGGACTTGGTTGTGTCCTAATACAGAATAATCAGGTAATTTCTTATGCTTCACGTCAGTTGAAAAATAATGAGGTAAACTACCCTACACATGATTTGGAATTAGCTACTGTTGTTTTCGCTTTAAAAATATGAAGGCATCATTTTTATGATGTAAAGTGTGAAATATATACTGATCACAAAAGTTTAAAGTATATATTTACTCAGAAAGAATTGAACATGAGACAGATGAGATGGCTTGAATTAATCAATGATTATGATTGTACAATTCATTACCATCCGGGAAAAGCAAATAAAGTGGCAGATTCTTTGAGTCGAAAAAGTAATGCTTCATTAATAATGTTGTGTTTGGAATGTGAACCTTTGGTTAAGGATTTGATGAACATTGGAATAGACGTTGTCGGTGCATGATGTCCTTCTGTTTTGTTTTAGGTATCAGTGAATTCTTCTCTATCAGAAAGAATTAAGCAAGCACAGAAGCAAGACAGTGAGTTGCAGAAAAAGGTAGAGCTGGTTCAGAAGGGTAAGTTTCATGAATTCAACATTGATAATTATTGTGTTTTGAGATTTTGGAAGATATTGTGTGTGTCTTGTGATTCATAGTTGAAGAGAGAGTTGTTATGTGAAGATCATAGTTCTCCGTTTTTAGTTCATCCAGGAATTACTAAGATGTATAGAGATCTTCATGAGTATTACTGGTGGGACGGAATGAAAAGAGACATTGCTAATTTTACTATGATGTGTTTGAATTGTCAATAGGTTAAGGAAGAGCGGCAGTTACCTAAAGGGATGATTCAGCCTTTACCAGTTCTTGAGTGGAAAAGAGAGAATATATCCATGGACTTAGTTGTGGGATTGCCGAAGACACCTTGATATAATAATGCAATCTGGGATATTGTTTATCGCTTGACTAAATCTGCTCATTTCCATACTATACGTGATACTTTTTCCCTAGATCAACTTTCCCGTTTGTATCATAAAGAGATAGTTAGGTTACATGGAGTTCCTCTCTCCATTGTACCTGACCGTGATCCCAGGTTCACTTCTACCTTTTCTAAAGTCCTTCAGAAGTTGCTGGGTACTGAATTAAATTTTAGTACGGATTTTCATCCTCAATTAGATGGGCAGACAAAATGAATGATTCAGACTTTGTAGGATATGCTACGTTCTTGTTCGATGGAATATCAGGGAATTTGGGACCAACATCTTTCTTTGGTTGAGTTTTTTTTATAATAACAGTTTTCATTCCAGTATATAGATGGCGCCATTTGATGCATTAAATGTGAAGCGGTGTCAAACTCTATATTTTTAGGATAAAGTGGGTGAAAGGAATTTGATGGGACCAGAATTGGTAGAAGAGTTGGTAGAAAAAGTTCAATTGATACAGAGACTCATGATAATAGCTCAGAGAAGGCAGAAGAGTTGTGCAGACAACAGGAGGAAGGATCTTTCTTTTGAGGTAGGTGATCATGTCTTCCTCAAAGTATCACCATGGAAATGTGTGATACGATTTGGTAAGAAAGGAAATTTGAGTCCAAGGTTCATTGGACCATATAAAATTCTGGAGAGAGTTGGATCAGTTGTATACCGAGTGGTTTTACCTCCTAGTTTATCTTAGGTACACAATGTTTTTCATGATTCAATGTTAAGGAAGTACATGCCAGATACATCTAATGTTTTGAGTCCAGAGGTGGTTCAGTTGGAAGAGAATCTATCTTATGAGGAACAACCAGTCCAGATTCTTGACCACAGGGAGCAATTTTTGCGGAATAAGGTGATTCATCATGTAAAGGTTTTGTGGAAAAAAGACATGAGTGAAGAGGCAACATGGAAATCTGAAAATGCAATGAGTGATAAATACCCCCACTTATTTGATAAGTAAATAAATTGTGGGGAAACAATATTCTAAAGGGGTGAATGATGTAACAGCCCAAGTAAGTAATGAATAATATATATTCTTATCTATGTATATTTATGAATTATATAGTGTTTTAGAGACTTAAAATGTGAATAAATCAAATCTTAAACAATGAATTTTAAAATATTTTTAAAAGATTTTTTTACGTTCTTTTGATGGCGAACCTTTTTTTAAATCAATATTTTGAAAATTTTATAATCTCTATTTTTCAAAATAAACTTATTCATTATTATTGGGACATTTAAATTTACATTGGATAATTTTTTAATATTTTTCTGACAATGTTCATTTTTTTAATGAATAGTGAAAAACAATGCATTTTACATAAAAAATGATTTTTCATTTAATTTAATTACATGGTTAGATTATCTTGTAAATTGGTTTTAAAGTTTAAATAGAATATATTTTTACCATTTAATCCAATAGTGGTCATTAGAATTAATTTTACATTGGAATTGGGCATAAACTAATGCCAAACGTTTCATAGATATTGTTTCAAAAAAACCCTCTATTTGTTTTGACAACGAGAATTATTTTTAAATTAATTATTTAAATTTCTGTGTTTTGAATTTGGTAAAATGGATTCCATATTTGGAATCAAAAGGTACAAATTATGTAATTAAGACTCTTTGGTTTTTGGACTTTATGAATAGTAACGATGGTAATTATTGTTAATTATCTTGATTTATTAGTAATCGAGTAGTTAAGGATAATAAAATAATATCATAATAATATAAAAATACACCAACATGTGTCCTAATACTACTGGTTTTTTCATGGCCGACCATGGGATGCCTTGTTCCAAACTTGGGGACCCCATGGAATCACTTTTGTGTGATAATGACTTTTTATCTTTTTATTTTTTTAATGAAAGTTAAATATAACAAAGAATGTACCACCTGAGTAAAACATTTTTTATTTTTTCTACATAAATGATATATTAGACTATAAATATTCATTTTAAAGATAAAAAAATTTCCTACATCATAGTATTTTTTTATAAATTTTATATAGTAAATAAATTAAATTATTTATGACATCATGATGATGTAGTGATTACCTCATTAATTAACAATTTAAATAAAATGAAATGATAATGTAAAATATAAGACATACACTTGTCCAAGTCCTATTGGATTAGTATATTTAGAACCCTTATCACTTTATCCTAGAAATATATCAATGTGGGACCCTTTACATCTGAAACTCTTTTTAAAATAATGTAACATTTATTAACTTTCTTAGAGTGCCCCTCCTCTCCTCTTATAAAAGGCCCCCACCTCTACCTCCTTACCCACACCTCTAAAGCCTTTGGCTCGGTTAATATTTGCTTATTTTGTCTCTCCACATACCTCTATTCATCATAGAAGCCTTACCTTAGGCAGAAATCTATTAAAGAAACCATTTTGGTTCAAACCAAGAAGAGTTACCCGATTTAAATGTAAAGTCTTTTCTAATGTTCTTTTGTTTTATTTTGCTTCTACAACCCCATAAAATCTTTTTATTCATTTAATTTGTAACAAAAAACGTATCTTGAGTATACTAATATGTTTTTATAAGAAGGATTCGACCTACACTTACACACACCTTCAACTAATGGTTAAAGACTATATTGTTTCTGTGGATGGCGAATTTCTGTCTCACGAAACGATGATTGTTCAATATTCTTCTAACACCTTCAAATCTGGCCATTAAGATGTCACTATATTTATATATTATATATAATATGTTAATTTTTTCCTTATGATTCTGTATTTTTCATTTATGTCAAACTTTATGGTTTCCATTATGGGTAAATGCGATATCTTCATTTTTGGAAGTGCGGACTACCGCCCCCTCAAAGTGATTTGATTTGTTGATGCCTTATGTGGGATGTATAAAAGATAGAGTTAATGATATAATATATGATATTATACTGTAATTATAATATATCTTTATTTCATTATGATTTCATTCCATTAAATACGAAATAGAAATGAAAGTAGCGTTCACGCGTACGTACGGCTTACTGTCTCCATGAACGGTGCATTTCATTTTTTTTCTCTCTAAATGTTATGTAATATTATAAATGCATGCATATACTGGATATATATTATATATATGATATCTACATAGTGAATATAATTCTGGATATAATGGATATTTTACCCAATGAACAACTTGTAATTATAAAGAGTTTATTTTTGACTCAAGTACCAATAATTGACAAAACGACCATAATTAACTTAAGTAATTAAATAGTGTTTATAACATGCTAATAAGTGATATAAAAGGAATAATTAACTTTAAAAAAATTCCAATGAAAGTATAAATTAACTCAAGTTTATTATTCAGGACGTTAATGAACAATCGAGTCATGTCGGACCCGACGTAAGGGACTTCATCTCATTCTCCTTTCATTGAGGCATATTTTGTTTTATACACAACTTTCTATTATACGGTGTATAAACCCCATTGACTTTTACGTTTATACAATAAGAGAATGTTTTATATGAATCATTTACTAAACGTCAAAAGGGAATGTTTTTTTGTCGTATGTATGCGGTGACAATGACTTCTCCGCCGCCGTGACCAATATTTGAGTTTTGGCTTCCTCTACAAGCCATAATTTTTTATAAAATGAAAAAATAAATACCATGTTTTAATTTTCTTTTATTTTTGTATTGAAAATGGTTTTCATTATGTTTTTATTATATCAATTTTTTGTATTGATATCTTGTGATTGAAATGTGGAAATGTTATGTTTCCTTTATGCATGTTTTATATGATACGATTATGTTATGGGTTTGGGAATTATTAGGAAGACGGGTGGTTCCGTGATAAAATAAGGGCGGGTGAGCTCGATATAGCTCTCCAATGCATTGGGTAATGTGAAGGGGTTAAATGTTAAGGTTTCTCCGTAGAGATGTAGGGAACATACTATGATGGGTATTCCAAACGTAACCATGTGGGTTACTCCCTATGTAAGAATGTTATGAATGCCACAAGTTACCTTTAAGTCTTATGATTTCTTTTATTAATTCATGATTTATGAGGTATGTTAAAGTGATTATGTTTTATGAGTAAAGTATTATTTCATACATGGGCTAATTTTTTCATTCCGTACTTTTATGCCGCTTACTGAGATTTTCATGATCATCCCATTTTTTTGAAAAAAATTTCACAGGTCAAGGGAAAGGTACATGATGTGATGTTAGTGTCAAGGAAGTTTCAAGAAAGAATCCTTGTTTTATTGTAAATATGATTCGGTTTGAGGAAAAATGAGTACTACCTTTTATGTAACCACTTTGTTTAAATGTGGAATGTAATGTAAGTTTTATGATCTAATTCATTAAAACACTAACCCTAAAAAGATCCTCACTGTGTATTCATGAAATAACTCAAGATTAAGTAGTGTATATAGTTGGGGCCTTATAATTCTATGTGATTACATACTATATTTGGACATATTTAGGAGGATCAACTACCTTTGGTATAGTTTTCATACAATAAAAACTACCATTTCACCATTGGTATGGCACCGTCTGAGCACTTGTACGAGTGACCCTAAAGGTAACCACTATGCTAGAAGGACCCAGGAGAGTCAAAACTCAAGGTCCTGGAGTTAGTGAAGGTGACTAAATATATGGTAAATATTATACTAGGTCATATGAAGAATGAAAAAAGCTATTATATGTCATATTCCGACAGAAAACGAGAGTTTGATGAAGGATACCACATGTTCCTATGGGTCTCACATTGTTTCAAATTATGTAGAATTGGAAGGAAGAGAGATATCTCAAATGTTCATCATCAAATTCCAGATTCTACATAGACATAGAGAGGAGGAGTACTGCTTGATATATCTTTATAGTTATACTGTGTTCACAAATCTTTCCACAGGTCACAACTGAAGAGGTATGTGCATTACCCATCACACATCATTGATTAGGGCGAGCTGAACATCAAAAACTGGGTGAAATTTTATTGGTACCCAGTGGAGATTGAGGATTGATAGGATATGATATTTTTTGGTGGTTAATTACTATAGGGTGAATTTGTCAGCAGCATGGAAATCTATAAAAGAGAATATAGGATCATGATTATCAGATTCATGCTTAGTACCCTCTTTTGTTTGATTATCCCTTTTGTTTTGGGTTTTGAGGATGTAAATACACAAGGTGGGATGAATGTATCATATATAATTTTCTCTTTATTAATTTTAGATATTATATGTATTGATTTTATAACTATGTGCTGAGGCAACATGAGATTCAAAGGCGTAGGGTGCCTGGGATATTTCCTTGAAAAATATATAACTATTATATAGCACGCACACATATTTTTCTAGAGCAAAGTCAAATAACCTCAAAATGGGTGCCTAAATAAGAAATCATAGGGAACCATTGAATTTCAAGAAGCACATTTATATTAGGTGAATCATAACATCGACCATCATTTTTTAGTTGTGAAAGGTTATTTTTGGATGTTTTAAAGAATAAAATAAAATTTATCTAATTTATGTAACATTTTTTACTAAATCATGGAGAAATAATCCTCTCAAAAGAATGATGGTGGATCATAGATCTGATATAGGATTTTCCTACCAACATATTTAAAGGATATCATCAATGACAACAATGCAACTGATTCTCATCAATAAACAACAAAAACATGAGGTAGTACATTTATTTTCATTTGAGATTTACATGTTCATAAATTCAAAATTGAACCCAGAATAACCTATTAATAGGTGGTTCCATGGTCAGATCATTTCCGAGATGGATATTTATTACATGTTTTTAAAGGGAGACAGAACTTTTTTATAATTATGAATTCTATTTATCCATATAATGAGAATCAATTGAATCTGATACCAAAAAATGTTTGAGTATTGTTCCTCAGGTTTTCATGGTTCTTTTCTATTCCCCCATTCTTGGGATTCTTTTTTTGGACCATCTTGGTCATGGCTCAATTTACTGGGGGCACTGAATACAATCGAAACAACCAATTAGTGGAAAGATAAAGAGAAGATCATATTAGTGTAGATAAATACCCAACGATCAAGGAAGTGTTATTGTTTCAAAATTTAACCATAGAAGGAGGTTTGGTATCCAAATGAATTGGGAGCTAGTGTGCGAGCACTGACGACTGGCATTGGTGGTGGCTGACCACGTGCGGGAGTCAATGTGCATGCTGGTGGAGCTAGGTGGATGTGGAATCCTAGCCATGTGGGAGGCCAAAGCATCCAACCACATGTGGAATTCACGAGATTCAGAAGTCACTGTGAAGGGGAGCATGTTGGGGGAGCTTTAGACACGGCAGAGCACCACGTGGACTAGACCCAGCAACAGGTCGGTTCAGTTGAGTGGGCTGGTACTCGCCAAACATTTCTAGGCCATGCAGATCAGGTCAGACCTAGGAGGACGGATTGGACAATGATTGAAATTGATCCTGGGTTGACCAATATTCCACGCTTCCACAGTAGTTGGGTCATGGTCGACTGCTATGGTCATTTGATCAACCACTTGATCAATCAACGAATCAGTGGGCCTCTTTCTGAATTTTCAAACACTTGTAACTTTCAATCAGTGTGTCCATTTAATGAACTGTCTAAGAAATTGACAGCCTTTCAATGTGGATGTCAATATGAGATATCCTAAGTGATTAATTATGGAATTTTTCATAAAAAATAATTCCTTGTGGTGTATTATATCTCAGAACAAGCTTCCTTGAGTGGAATACTATAGATGCATGAGACACAAAGTCTTGGTTTCTCAAAGATACTATATGACTCCCAAAAAATGTGTCTTATAGAGAATGTGTGTCTCATTAAGACTATTGTTATTATAGAAACTATGTGTCTAATGTATATTGTGTGACTCCAAAATACCATGTGTTGGTCCGAGACTATTTGTCTCTTGGAGACTATGTGTTTCTTTATGACTAGGTGACTCATGGGAGAGACTATATCTAGATATTCAGGATATATCAGTCAAGGGATTATATGTTTAAGGTTATTTTTGAAATATTTCCTTTGTTTTATTTCATTCATGATATTCCTTCATGGTATTTTCATTATTGTATTTTAAGTGTGGTATTTCATTAATTGTATTTCTTATTTGGTATTTCCTTCGTGGTGTTTCCATTGAGGTATTTTCAACTGGGTATTTCTTTTGTGTTATTCTATTATGGTTTTAGGGTTCATTACAGAGTATTGTTTTACTCACCCCTACACATGCTTTTCCAGCACATTTCCTATCTTATGTAGAAGTTTGACCATTCGATAGTGTTTAGGGAGGACCCGGACCGGATAGAGATTATTGAGTTCAGGCAGGATGAGGTGTTCTTACAGCTTTGAGCAGCTGTCCATGTAACGTTTTCGATATGTTGAAATTTGTGGTTTATATACTTTTTCTATGGGAATGAATTCTGGCCTAGATTATTTCATTACACATTACATTCCTATGGTACCATGCTGGTAGGAATATAATGTATGAATGCTTTGTTTACATAGTGTTTTTACATTTCATCATTTTTTTCATAGATATATATGTGTTTCTATTTGTGAGTAGGTTCGTAAGGTAATGCCTCCCATTTGTGGGACTTGCCTAATTCATGCTATATACTATCCCCTGGCCTACTGGATGCGTGATTAGGGTAGTCACGATATGGGACCCTCTAGGATGGGTTGGGATGTGGATGATAACTCTAGTATATTTTACATAACGAAATTTTATATTGTTGATGGAATAATTATTATTATAATCCACTCACTTTTAATTTTATTCTATATATTAAAATATCATATATTGTGTGTTAATTTGCCGCCATTATTGCTGATGTGTTTTCATTTTTCACTACCACGTTCAATGCTAGTCATAAATCTATAATTATTGTTAAATTAGATTTTATTATAAATATTAATTATTATAGAATGTTTTTCATACAATATATAAAAATTATATTAAATTAAATGATATGAGTTTATGATAGTGGTAAATTCCACCAAATTAATTAAATCTTTTATATTAACTATTTATCTAATGATTCATCCTCATATAATTCAATAAAATGAAATATAGGATAATTTAATTTTATGAAGGTTCCTTAATAAAATATAATTTAAATCATTTATAATTATTCTAGTTTACAAGATCTTTCATAATCATATAGAAGAGAACTATTCGTTAAAACAAAGTGTATGAAATTTCTTGAAAGATGAAATTAAACTCTATAAGTCGTCAGAAACGCCAAAAATGAAAAAATATATATAACTATAATGAATCAAATGAATTTATAAAAGGTTAATAATTTGTTAATTAATGAATTTATTTTTATTTTCTTTGATATTATAATGAATAAATCATTCAAACATACGTTATGGGGATTTCTCGAACTCAAATTCGTTTCATTGGGTTATTCTTTTTTCATGTAAAATTTATATGTGGATGTTCATTAATATTCCATAAATATAATTTACATATTCATGACTGTTTTTATTGATTACACATGTTTATTATATGGTTTAATGAAAAAGGAAACAGTTTTTTCCTAAAGAACAGTTCCTTCTAAAAATATATATTTTACTTCTTATGAGATTTATACATATTCTCTCATGATTAATGATTATTACATTAATAATGTTATTATATATTTCTATTTATAACCCCATTTTTTTTCTTGAATGTATTATTTTTGAAATGAAAATAATTTCATTCCATGGGTTATTTCAGGTTTATGATTGATATACATTCTATGTATCATGAACCTTTATGTAAATGTTATGATATGTCAAGAGAACACAAAATTATATAGAACATGTCAATTATATAATGTAATTGTTGAAAATAGAATTATATATATCTCTAATTTATCGGGTAATTTTATGTATCTCATGAGAAAAAGTAAAATATTCATGACCATGATTCTGTATTTGTCAATTACTATGTATGGTAGTTGACAAATAAGAGATGATGTTCAATTTTCATGAATTTCCACATTCCATGGGTTTATCTATTGTTTCCTCTCATGATAATTATGTTGAATTACATTTCCCACCGATGTTATATTTACTATTTACATTATATATATTATTTCTAGGATTTTAGGTCACCCATTTCAATGATGTATATCCATAAATGATTATTTATAATAAAGATAATGTGAAGGCCACTAAGAATTTAGTGAATATGGAATTAAATAATATTAATGTTTTATTATTTAAAATATATGAGTAAAATTATTTTATCAAGACACTAAACAACATTATCCTGAAATTTTATGAATATTATGTTGTTTACCTTAAATGTGATGAAGTATTAATGTACGGGAATGCAGGTTCAGTATTGCTGGAATCAGAGACAGATTTAGTTTTATTTGCAATTAGGATTATAGATCATTAATATAATACCCAATGTATAGGACATAGTGCATATAAGAACCCATGAATCATTGTTTTAGAAAAATGATAAACATTGGGATCCAATATGATATTTTTTTAGAGTTAATAACCTATTTGAATATTTTATCAATTCATTACATGTTTACTTAGGATTTTATTCACAACATTTCTATTTTAGAAAATGGTGCAAAATAGGAGAATCCAGACAAATATTACATAAGAGGGGTAATGCAGTAATTGCCCGAACGACATCCCCAATTCCTTGGGAGTTAGAGTTTAAACATTAATAGTGATTCTTACCAAGCTATGTCAATCCATTCACAATAACATAAATAATGAGAATTTTATCCTTTAGAAAATATGAAAAAATAGTTATCAAGACTTTTATATGGCAATGACCACTAACATTTATTTGGCCCTCTGATCCCCTAGTCATAGAATAGTTGGTCAACTCAATAGAGTAGTTTTTTATGTAATTTTCTATTCTTAGGTAGATAAGGTGAATCTTTTCATTTATCATCTAAATAGGGAGCCCAACATATAGTGACCGTTGATTTAGAACACCATGTTGAGGGATAGAATTGAATAGATTGGATGGGAAGTCTATAAGATATTCTATCATAAACATTATTTAACTCTGAAAATTATACAATTCTAGTGATATAATTCATAGATATGAAGTGAAAAGAAGATAAAAATGTCGTTTTCTATGATGAAAATTTCACAAGGCATTCATGGAACATTTTAGGTTTTTTATCAACTATGGTAGAAAAATACCTAGATTATTTAGTTGTTTAAAACCACCTGTTTTAATGGATCTATAAATTTAATACATTGAGATTTATAAAGAATTTATTTTATATTCTCTCAATTGGGAGATGGAGTTGGGATAATGGTCCCATGGAAATGGTGATAAGAAATTAATGATGGAAATTCATTTTGGGGATTATAATGAGGAAGGATGAAAGGAAAATATTAACCACACAAAATTCAAAAAGTGGGAATAATAATCATGGGAACTACCTCTAATGGATGAGAAAATGGTATAAGTGTGATAGAGAAGGACACCAAGGTCAAGGATGTCGAAGATACATATGGATGATGGACAATGTGGTATAAGAAAGGGGAGAAATTCCTGTAGTTCAATGGTATAATTTTAGGAATAAAAATATATATGCAAGCCAATGTAATAAACATTATGGTCTCTGAGATAATCAACAAAAAATAAACCAAAGACAAAATATTAAAAAAAATTATGCAACCAATACTGCGGAAGTGTATACCGAAAATGATGTGGTGATAGGTACAATATTTATTCATTAATTAATAGTTAATGTAATATTTTATTATCATTCTATGTGTTATTTAATTTCATGCATTTTTAGTATAACTATTAAAGAAACCCCAAAAAATATAAAGGTTGAGTTATCAATGAGAATAGTAAATGAGGATAATATTTCATCCAATGTATATAACTCCTCTTCAGTTCTGGTTAGTGGAAAAAACCACCTTTAGAATATTTTCATACTTCATTTGGTGGAGTTTAATGATATTTTTGGAATTGATCAACTATTTTTTAAATTAAAATTGACTATTGATAAAGATATATCACTCATCACATCCCAAATCATCATCTAATTAATTATTAGTGTTTGATGGAGGATGAATCTCCTTCAGAGTTATCATCTCAGCTGTGGATATTAATTCCTTGTTTGAAAGATAATCTATCTCAAAATATTGAGTCAAAGGTTAGCATCATGCTCGAAAAAATTACGATTGTGAAGGACTACAATATTGTATACACCAAAATAATTACTCAGTATTCCTCTAGATCGAGAGGTTATGTTATCATGTGAACTTATTCCTTGATATCTACATATCAATTATACCTTATATAGTGGCAACCATTGAGTTGGAGTAATTGAAAAAGTACTTATAAGAGATTATAGAAAACGGTTTTATATGACCTATTTCATCACCATAGGGTGCACTACTCCTCTTCATAAAAAATAATGATGGATGGATGCACCTCTATATTGATTATTAGAATCTCCACAAAATCACAATAAAGTACAACTATCCAGTTTCATGGATTTGTTACTTGTTTGATCAACATCATGGGGAAAAGTCTTTATATGAGTTGGACCTTTAGTCATGTATCACCAATTAAAGAATATAAAGGAACATACTCTAATAACTTCCTTTTGATTGATGTTTATACACTCTGATTTTATAGTGATGAATATAGGACTCACTAATGCCACAAAACTACAAATTCACATATTGAAGTTTTTATTTATAAATTACATTGATTAATTTTTAGTAGTATTTATCGATGATATTATTATGTAATATAAAAGTAATGACGAAAAAGTGGAGAATTTTAATATTGTACTAAATACATTGAGAAGGGAGTGGCTTTATGCACGGTTTAGTAAATGTGCATTCTTTATAGAGGAGGTATCATTATTGGGGAATGATATCAACAATAATAGAATATCTGTGGACCTTTCTAAGAAAAATGCAATCAAAGTGTGGCTCATGCCAACATCATTATTGTAGATCCATAGATTCCTTGGCATATAATGTTATTACTGATTATTTGTATAGAGCTTGTCACAATTCTCCAAACCAATAACCAAATTGACTTAAAAGGGAGAAAATATTTTCTAGAAAAGTATATGTGAAGATTGTTTCTAATACATGTAAAAGAGGAAGATCATAATTCTAGTACTCAGAAATCTGAAAAGTGGGTAAATATTTGGGTATACAATGATTCGTTAATTAAAGGATTAGAATTTTTACAAACAATAAATGAAAAATTTATTTCCTATTCATCAATGTTGTTGAAAATTCATGAAAACAGATATCATATACATGATCTATTTTTGGATGTTGTGATATTTGTGTTTAAAATGTGGAATTATTATCTCTATTTGGAGAAGTGTGAAAAATATAATGACCATAAAAATTTAAAATATATATTTATACCAAAGGATATTAAAATGCAACAATGATGTTTCCTAGATATCATCAAGGATTATGAATTCTAAATCTACTACCATCATTGTAATTATAATAATATGGTAGATTTTGTAATTAGACCAGATCTGACAAAATAATCAATGATTATAATTGAGAATGACCCAATATTATTATATTTGAAAAGGAAGGACATGAGAATCACTATGGGAGGAAAATCACCAATCCATTATTAAATTATTTCTCAACCATACCTCATAGTGAGCAAAGGATTCCTAAATAACTGATGTGGAAATTTTGAAAGAGGTGGAAGCAATGATAAAGTGAAAAATCCTTAGTGTTAAACTTTATTAATGATGTAGTTTTATGATTTGGGAAACAATTATTCGTGCCATATGATATGGAGATTTAAGAGTATTTTTTAAATGATTCACATTTCTCAACGTTCTCTATTCCCCAATGGAACAAGAAAATGTATCATGATCTCTGAGAGAAATATTTATTTGAAAAGTTGATGAATGATATCATTGTATCAAAATCAATGTTCTTAGTATGTCACTAAGTGATGGATAAAAGGAAACAGAAATGGGGGATGACGAAACCACTATCCAAATGAAAATGGAAATAGAAAGACAACACTGCATAATTTTTCATCGTAATTCCAAATACATCTATAGGAAAAATTAATATATGAGCTATTATGTATCATCTTAAAAAGACATCACACTTTATCCCAATTTGAGATGACTTATAACAAAATCATATTTAATATATATACATCATTGAATGGTTAATGTTAGATGGAGTACCCCTATCTATTATATCTAATCGAGTTGAAAAATTCAATATGATGTTCTGAAGAAGTATCAAACATTCTCTAAACATATATATATAAACTTTAGTAAGAATAATCATCCTCAAAATAATTTCATTATTTGAATGGAATATTAAGACAATATTATCCATTTTTATAGAATGGTCTATGGACTTAAATATATGATGTGACTGACATCTACCTCAGGTCGAGTTCTCTTACAAAAAAAGTTCCCACTCGAGTATCCAAATGGATCCATATGATGTACTTTATAGTAAAAGTTGTAAAAAACTAACATGATGGGAATATGACACTAAAACTAAGCTATTAGATCCTAAAATGGTCAATGAAATGATAGAGACGGTGGAAACCATTCAGCATCTGATCAATACAACCCAATGTCGACAAAATAGTGACGTATACAATCATTGAGGGGACCTAGTGTTTAATGATGGATACATGGTATTCCTCTGCATATCTCTATGAATGGGGATTATGAAATTTTGGAAGGAAAGAATGTTTAGTCCTAAGTACATCACCCCTTTAAAATAATTGATCTTATCAAAGTCATGGCCTATCGAATGGATCTTCCACCTTCTATGTCTCCCGTACTAATGTATTCCATGTATCTCTCTGGAGGAAGAAAATACATAATCCCTCACATGTACTAAATCCCAAGGTGGTGTAATTGGAAAATGAAAAATATTTTAGGACTATCTAATTATGATATTGTATTTTAGATATAATGTTATACAAAAAAGGACTACTAACCAGGTCAATGTACTATGGAGGGACCACAAGTACGAAGAGGTAATGTGGGAATAAGAGGAAGTGATAAATAATAAGTACCCTCTATTATTTTCAACATATTTGTCAATATGAAATTTAAAGGGATAAATATATTAAACGGTAAAAATGTTATTACCCAGAATATTTTCAATGGAAATTGTTTACTTATAATTTTTTAATAGATTAGTAATCACATAAAATCAAAAATAGAACACAATAAAAATATTACAAATGAAGATTGAATAAAATATGAAGTATTTATAATAATTAAGGAACCTATCTAAATGGGATAGTAACATGGAATTTCAAATAGTAATGTGACCATTCTGAATAGTAATTTGGATTATAGAATATTAACCACATCTAATATTGAATAAACAAAATCTCTGCATCTTATAAATGACCATATGATATATTAAAACCATTGTATAAATAAATATTTTAAAATTTATTAATTATTTTGTGGTTATTTTTATAATACATAAATGATTATTTATAATGTTATTATTAATAAAAACACTTAAAAGGAAATTTTATTTTCCAAAAAAGATTCTTAAATTGACATATTTTTTCATATTATTATAAGACTCTTTATACGGAATTTATTAATTTATCATATTTTTTAAAAAAAATTATAATTATAACATCATTATCGTCCTAGTAAATGATGATATTAATTAAAAATTAAATTTATCCTATTTAGAAAATTTTATTATAAAATGGTGTTATGGATTTAATTAAACTCATTAAAAAATGGTTCAGTTGTATTCTTAGTATTTTTGAAATATATTTGATTTTTAGTGAATAGTGAAATATGAAGATTTATGGTATTTATAAATCATAATATAAATACACCATTATGCGAGTCATCTCTGATGTTAGTTCCATAATATAGAGAACCCCTTTAATATTATAATTAGTGATATTCTTCAGTGTATTCATTTTATTGAGAAAAAATAATAAAATAATGGGTAAAATAAATATAGAACCCCCCACCCTATAGACCCCTATAAATACCACCCATTACAACCTATTCACCTCACACCTTCTATGCTTTGATCATTGGGCATATTCAACCCAATAATCTTCTCAATACCTCCCTCAGTTCTAGGAGATCATGGTCACATAAAATACATAATCCTTTTCTCTAAGTAGGTTTTCCAAGAGGATAAATTGAAGAGGTTATATCATCTTTCATATTCAATTATTTTCTTTTGAATTTCATTAATTTTATATCCTCTCCTCACCTTCACATATCCTAGTGGAATGATTAATCTATTATATTTTATATAATAAAATCTTATTATGTTAATGGAATAATTTTTATTATAATCTCTTCAATTTTCCTTTTATTTTAAAATGATAATAGCTTTTGTTGTGTGTCGATTTACCACTACCGTGTCAAATGAATTTTTAGTTTTCAATAACAAATTCAATGATGGAAATAAAACAATCTTTATGGTAAATAATATTGTATTATACATATAATATTATATATAATGTTATTAAAATTGTATTTAAACACCATATAAAATAAAATGATATGATTTCATGATGATCCTAAAATCTTTCAAGTAAATTAAATCATTTCCATTAACAATTTTTCTAATGATTCATTATAATACCATATAAAAAATTATATATATGTTTATTTAATATTATATTTTTTAACTAATAACATATAATTTAAATTTTCTTATCAACACCTATATTACTAAAACATGCATAGTCATATTCAAGATAATAGATCATGAACCCCATGAAAATGACCACTACTAGATGAAAATGTACAACACCAATTTTAATTTATATTATAAAAACAGTCTTTGTGGAAATGTGGGAACCTCTAAGCACACAAAACACACACATATACATGATGAACTAGAAAACCCTCCCAAGAGTAGGATCAACTAAAAGGAGAAACATAACATCAAAACCAAGGAACACTGCATAGGGCCGACCCATCCAAAAACCACCACCCGAAAGTCAGACCATCGAACATTTAGTTCCTCTTGAAACCATCAAACATGATACCCGTCCTTGGGATGGTACACTGCCATGACACAAGTGACCATCCATCCATGAAAATTTGGGTAGGGATATAAAATAAATACCATCAGAGCATCCAGGTAGGTGTAGGGTCACCAAATCCCTCAGAACGAGATGAATAAAGTAGAGGGCTTCATTTTAAATGCTCATGAAAGAAGAAACACCACCATACCCAAGGAACACAAGAGGACAACCATCAACAAGGATACCAATACTTTTCAAAAAGACCATAAATCAACTTAATAAAAATATAGTGAATCAAATTAATTCAAAAAACATTATTGAATATATAATTAATGAATTTATTTTGATTATCCTTGATTTTAAAGTGAAGAAAACATTAATACATAAGGTAAGGGGATTTGTCAAACCAAATTTTCTTATTTTGGTTATTTCTCATTCATTCCATATTTATTTTTTGATGTTATTAAATATACCACAAATATAATTTCATTATTCATACCTTTAATGTTTTGGGATATATATGTTTATAATCTATTTTTATGATAAATAATTTTTTTTTTGAAAATTTATTATATTTCAAAAAATAAATCTTTTACTTATCATGATATTATTTCTTCTTCAATAATGATTGATTGTTATTATATCAAGTATTTTACTCTCAATATATTTTGGGAA
Source organism: Viscum album (assembly GCA_963277665.1). NCBI lineage: Eukaryota > Viridiplantae > Streptophyta > Magnoliopsida > Santalales > Viscaceae > Viscum > Viscum album. The sequence goes on from OY728148.1 coordinate 2,019,223,797, forward strand.
TCCAAATTTTCTTAAGGAAGATATGTTTTATTAGATGAAACTAATTTCTTTCCATGGGGTTTTATATCAAATACTGATACACATTATTTGTGTCATGCATGATTGATGAAATGATATAATGTGATGGGTGTGCCAGGAATTATATAGATAATGTAGATGTTATGATATGATGGGTGCACGTGGTATTATAAAGAAATGAAATTCACTTGGAAAATTAATGTATATTAGGAGAAAATTACAATATTATTTAACATGACTAAATATTTGTAGACAACTATGTGAGCTATTTTACCACCAAGACATGATGTTTTAGACAATATTTATTGTGACACTACCTAAAATTATCTAATGATTCCTATCATGATTATTATGTTGATGATTACTATCACACAAGTTATATTGATTCATGTTGGTACCTATCCTCTAACTGGGATTTTAGCTAAACCCTTTAATTAATGTATATCCTCATGTGATTAAATATACTAAAGAGATTCTGAAGTCCACTAAGAACCTATAGAAGAACGAATTAAATATGTTTTATGTGTAATTTTTTATATTTTATGTGTAAGAAGAATATTATCAAGACACTAATATTAATGACTTTTTAAAACAATATCAATTATTTGTATACTATATTAAAATCAATTCTTACATTAGTCCATAATATATTTATATAGTACACATATAATTCAACCCATGTGAAAAATTTAATATTATTTATTATTGAAATGAGTATACACAACATATTTAAAAATGGTAATCATATATATTTATATATTCTTATATTAATAATGGGATATGAAAGATGAACCACCACATGACTTGGTTAATGACAATATATATTGATATTCTATTTATATGACATGTGTTGTGAAGTAGTTAAAATTATGGTTTATTTTTATGGAATTTATTGGTGATATATGAATATAATTCGTAATATGGTGTTTTATTACACATTATTAATGAATATTTTAGGATTATTATATATTTTAAATTTCAATATAACCCCATGATCAACCTATACCCATAATCATTTGTCTAATGATGTTTTAATATTTTAATATTCTACTTGTTATTCTAGTTCAATATCTTCATAATATTTTTTAGGTTACTAAATATTATTGGATGTATATAATAGAATTATTAAAATAATATTATAAAAAATTAATTAATTTATGTATAATTATTTTTAAAACTATTAAATATATAATTTTTCTCAGAACACAATAGACCGTTATGTTTTTGTGTATGATTAACAAATAAAATATTTAATATATTCTAATAAAATTATATAAAATATATTTAAGGGATTTTAATATTTTATTATTAATTAACCATGATATTTTAATAATTATATTATTTCTTGTTGCATTATCATTTAATTATATTTTATCAAAACACCATTATAAAATTTATATTATTAAGGTAATTACCACATAAAATAGTTATATAAAAAAATTCACTATTATATTAAAAGGATATCATATAATATGAAAAACATTAAATTCTAAATACAACTCTAATTGCTCTATATTAACACCACCTTATACCATTTGTTTATTTTTACAATTTATAGTATCTCAGAAATAAATTATCACAAAACTATTAATCATTACTTATTTTTATAATTTTTACAATGATTACCTTAAATATCTGTTTTTATAATTATCCATAATTTATATGGAAATACATTCATCATGTAACTAATGAGAACATTTTCAGTTCATTATGATTTTATTTCTCAAAATTCTCTTCTATGGAACTACTATAAACCAAAAATAACATTTTTGGGATATCTCATTTTTTATTTGAGTAACTGAATAATGATAACACAATCATTGGTTAAAAAATTTCTTCTTAAATAAATTTCATTGATAAAATTTAATATAATGGTATCTCGATAATTCATATTGGGATATCATTTAATTTTCCCTCATAGTCAGCATCGACAAAAACTTAATCATTTTTAAATTTCATTTGAAATACAAAAATATAGTTATAAATATAATGATAAGATGAAATGTGTTATACGTAAATAAATTATTAATTATATTAAATAATATCAAATTATTAAATCTAATATATAATTATTATACTACTATTATTTCAAATAAATTTCCCTCAATAGATTATTTCTTTTGATATTATAAAAATATATATATTATTATCTTTTGATACATTTCAATTACCCATAATTTAACATATTTGGACAAAGATATATCTATGTGGTATGATAAAATAATATTTTATTCATAATTTATGAATTCTATAAAGTACCAAAAGTCTTATTCAGTTTTTGAGTTGAAGAAGTAAACCATATTGTTGGGTTTTCTACCAAATTGGTTAAATTCTGTTTAATAGATAAAGATGATATCACTTTCAATTTCATTGTTTTATAAAAAAAGTTTAAAAGTTAAATTTTTGGTGAATTCCATTCAATGGATATCTATTGAACTGTAATATTTTTAAGGAGTTTAATTTTTTCATAATAATTAAGGAGACGTTTTTGGTGCTACCAAATAATACATCAAACAATTTTAAGAGGCTACCCCAAATATAATTTTGTGTATATATATATTTGTTTTTTGAGACTAAAATTTCTCTGTGTAAGATTAAAATAGTTTTTCATTATATTAAACAAAATTTTAACATAGGGTGTCCAAATTTGATTTATTTTTCTGTTTAAAAATGTTTTAAATTACACTTTAATATAAGTAAATATTTATGAAATTAGTAGATAGAGGGAAATAATTATTCATTCGTATTAAAGGTTTTATAATTTTTGTCTAGATTGATATATATCACATTGTAGTGGATGAAACAATTATTGATAGTAGAATGAGTTGATGGGTTTCATACTATGGAGGTACTTCTTGGACAATCATTCATTCATTAGAATTAAATCATAATTCATAAGAGTAAATTGAAATGTTGAATATTTATAGATGGATAATTAATTAGATCATTAAAAATGTAGTGTTTAATATGAGTATAATTCATTTTTTATATTTGTATCATTTTTATTATCATTCTAAATATTTTTCCAATAAAAAGTTTTGCAATATTAGGAGTTAAATAACAACATTATTTTGACATAGTGAATAAGTTCATACCATATTTTTCTTGGTGGGTTCCACATATTAATAGAAAAACATATTTCTCAAGACATTATTTTATATGATATGCATTACAGATTAAAAATGATAGAATTAGTGTCATGAATATGGGTCCCTCTTAGTGATTTTGTGGACAATCAAAATTTATTCATTATTCACTTCAATAATTAAAAAGAGTGTATATAAGAAAAGGATATGTTTGATAGTTTATTATTACATGGGAATAATTTATGTGATTATCTCATAAAAAACAAGGGATAGAGAAATTTTTTGAGAAATATATACATTATGTGGTTGTGTGTATAGTTGTCACTCACAAAAGATGAAAGAGAATGTAAAGATGGAGTAGATAATGAATAAGAAGAAGTAGAAGATGAATCTTGTATAAAACATGATGAAAATTATTCTTGTGGGGAGTCTCTATTTATATTTTAATCTCAAACTCAATAAAAATGTTTTCTTAGAATAGAATACCAATTTCAGTAGACACATTATATATTAAATGTCCAAGGATATTCATTAATTATTTGTAATATATATGTGGAATCAAGTGGAAAAAATGGTTACATATTTTTTTATGTTCTACCAAGGATGTTAATACAGATCTGAAGTATTGGACATAGAAATGATTTATTAATTCATCTATGATATATATTTAATGTTTTTTCAATTCTAAACATAGATATCGGTTTTCTTCATAAAAGGTGTAGAATATTGGTTTATTATGAAATTTAAATTGAAATTAATTCACAAAATACCCCATTACTTCAATAAATTATATCTATTTATTGGTAGCATATCTTTTTCAATCCGTGAGTTATAGGTTCAGTTTTAAAATTATATTATGTTATCATTTTGGTGTTATATTATTTACATTAGGGTACATTTTATAGATAGTAATGTATATTTAGTGGTAATTGAAACTATTTATTATGGGAAAAATAATTGGAATCCTACATAACATTGGAAGAAATATTATATGTTGAATGATTTAATTATACCATTTCAAATTATTTTAGATGCATTAGAGGATGTGACAAAGGGTTTTCCGTATTTTGTAGGTTTAAATTAACTACAATTGTGAAAAATAATTTTTATTATTATTTTAATTCCAAAAATTAAATATTTTTATATAATCTAGAATATAAATTATTAATGATATCAGTATAAAATAGTGGATGAATTTTGGGTTAAAATTATGGATATTTATAATGGTATAGTTAATTAGAAATGAACGAAGCTATTGGTTTATCGAGTAAACTATAGTACGTCAATATAAATAAAGATGATATAGTTTATTAATTATTCTAATGAGTAAATGAAATAATGATCACAATTAAAGGATTTTCAACATGTTGAAGGAACATATATGATTAATGAATGAATTTTACAAACCTTATATGATAGATTTATTGAAATTGATTTTATATTTTGGGACCGTAATCTGAGTAAATATCAATTTTTTGAATATAATAGGGAGTTTAATTTATATGAATTGTGTAATGGTAGTTTTATTATGAAAAATGTGAAGTCTATTATAGAATATCATTAACACCCTAGAAAAAATGGAAGTTTCAAAAAAAGGTGTTATTGTAGAAAAGTAATTTTAATTAGGGACATGTTGTTGAAATGAAATTTTATAAATTAATTTGATTAATTTATAATTGTGTAAGAATAGGATATGAAATGTATCAAGGAATTATTCCACCAGAGTGTTTTAGTGATGGTGATACTGGGATTTGTTTTTCAAAATGACATAAATTATTAAGAAGGAAATGATATTAAATATGTTATGATCAGAAATGATGTTTTATAATGAAAATAACATTCAGAAATTATTTTACAGTATTAATTAATGTGAAAAGGTAGAATTATTGAAAATAAATAAAGATAAATTTAGGATATAATTATAATGATTATGGTAGCTATGATCCTGAAGAATAAGATTCTATATTCGATCATTTTTCTGAAAAGATCAATATTATTAATGTTACTGAAGGAGAGACTACAAGTTATGAGAAATGATTTAATAGATTTTATTCCTAAAAAAATAGATTTCAGGATATAAATATTTCTCAAACAATGAAATTCAATATTCAATATAATAGATAATAAAAATAAACATAAAGAATTCTAATCATCATGAAATGGTTTCTCCCTAAATACCAAAATATATTCAATTTTAGTAAAGAAAATTAAACACGTGGATAAACTATTATCTAGAAAAAATATACTTATCATTCCCCTAGAATAGAAAGATTGTGAAAAAGGATGATTTTATTGAAAATGTTTCATATAAATTTATATAATTAGAGAATTAATTGAGAATGATAAAATATATCTTTCATAAATATGTTCATGGAATTGGGGGAATCAGGAAGGATAAATTAAATAAAATATTTAATGTAAAAAACCATATAGATACAAATGATTTTGTGTAATTATATAACTCATAGAATTATTAAAACTTTATGAATGTTGATTTGAAATAAATTTTATTATAAATAGTTATTCAATAAGTATAAATATAATATAAATTAATATTAAGAATGTTTTAGATTGTTTTTTTATTTTTGATTATAAAAAAGAACCATGTTTGATTTTAAAAAATATCATATATTAATAAGAATTAATTTTTGGGAATTAACTAGTGATCAATTTTAAATAGTCATTCAATTGATAATACTTGTATTATTAATGGTTTGGGAAAATAGAAATTTGATTTTTTTGAGATACTGGTATTTCTATGAGTATAGATTATATTGGAGACTTTGTTTTGAAGAATTATCCTCCATGATGAAAAAAATGATATAAATATAGATGAAATAATTTATTGAAGAATGTATCTATGTTTCATTGACTACAGTTTGTTTAATTAAGACACGACTACATTAGAGATATGGATGTACGTTGTCTCACTATAATTGATAACAAAATTATTTCAAATTTCTCTACTAAGAAGCCATAGAATATGAAATAAAAAATATGACGGTCCTGGTTCATTAAGTCAAAAAAATCTTCTCAAATGGGTTATTCATTAATTATATAAAGAGTTTTCTCAATAAATACGGTTATATATTTTAGTTTTTTGAATGATATTGAATTTTTCCAGGATGAATCTGTTATCTTTTCTATTGAGTTATTAATAAATTTGAAACTGAGTTTTTTCAGGAGTCATATGAGATGGTATTGTGATTTTTATGAACACACATTTAGTGTACGAGATGAAAGATGAAAAACTATGTTTGTATCGAAATATCATTGAGGGATATAATACTATTTTTTAAAGAGGTATGTCTTTTGAATTAGGTTAAATATGGTTGAGTTCTAATGGAAGTATAAAAAATATGATCTAATATTCATAAGAATAGTTGTGTGGAAAACTCATTCCATTTATTCTTTGTGGAAGAGAATCAAAGAGAATAAATTACCATGTACATAATTTTTATGTTATACAAATGAAAATTACATATATAGAATATTTCATCATATACATTCAATAAATTGATTATTTAAAATTCAGTAAACCAGAAATCATATATTAGAACAGGCTCACATTACACAACATTCATTCAAATGTTTATGGACATATAAAGAAATAATAAGCTATTGAAAATGAGTATATTAATTAATATAAAAAATTTTAAACACATTTTACATGAATTATTTTTAGAGAACATTAATCATATGTCTTAAACCTATTAATTAATTTTAAAATATGTTTAAAAGGAGTCTTCTTTCTACATAAATATGATTTTGAATTCGTATATATTTTAAATAAATGCATTTGATTTTTTGAATAATATATCATAGGAATGGTGTATAAAAATATTCTTTAACTTTATATATCATTTCAATAAAATGTATTTGTTGAATTTTGGATGTTTTTTTAGTTTGAATGGATCTAACATTGTTACTAAAATATGATAGATATTGAATTTTCTTAATACACTAAATTAATTATTAATATTTTATTTAAAATCATTTCATGTGAATATAAAATTTAATATGAGTTCATATGGTATGTACTATGTGAATACACTAATCATGGGGCACATTTGGGTATATGGTAGGTCTTTCATAATAGTGGAGTAAAGTGAAAATCATGTGAATATCGAGAAATGATGGGTTTAATATCTCTTCAGTGGCCATTCTTAAAAGGCATAATGATATATTTATTATAAACAATATATTTGGATGAATATTTTTTATTATTTAATTAAATTCAATGTATCACATAATTGATGATTTAAAACATCAAAAATAATTTTATGGAATTAAGAGAAGGAAAAAAATCTCTTGAGAAACATGATGAAAAATATTAAAATGATTTTAACTAATAAGATGTGTTTCTAGAATACGATTAATTTTAGGTCTTGAGTGTCAGTAAAAAATCATGCTTAACTCGTCCATGTAGTATATCATTTTTGTTAGTATATAATATAATTTTATACAATTGAAAACCATTAAAAACATAGAGAATAATAAAAGAAAAACATACTTCATTATTTTATAAGGTTTAACTGAAATATTTCAATAAATCACTAGATTATCACATATAAATAAATTAATTAAACTAGTTATGGGGTTTGATTAAAAATAATTTTATTTTTGAGTTTTTACCGAATAAATAATATATATATATGTGTATGTATAATTATATCAATGTGGATGTTCGATAATAAGTCAAATCATATAGTTTTGTGTTGAGAAACAAGGTTAGAAAAGTGTAAAAAGGTTTGTCAAATGATGGAGGAATTGTTTTTTACGTGACCATCATAATGGGGATTTAAGATAGAAACAAGTTGCATTTTTGATTTTTAATATCAAAGTGATGATATATGATCCTCCAAATGAATTTCAATCCATAATTACTCAATAGATAATATAATTTTGATGTTATTGTTATGAAACATAATGGATTAATTTTAATAAAATTTTAATGATATGATTTGTAAGAACCCGTGTTTTTAGAACGGGTCAAAATCACGACCCTGTTTAAATTTTTGACTTTCTTCTGAGGAAACTGGAGGAAATGGGCTGTTTTTGGAATTTTCCAGACTACACGCCATGTAATTTAAGTACATGCCTTGTATGTGTAGGCGAGTGACTGGTCATGTGCTTTCTGAGTACATGTCATGTGATGACCATGTTGAAAGGTTCTTACTACACAGCGTATAGTTTTAAACGTGTCGTGTACCCCCGACCGTGTGGTGGATATACATGGCATGTAGCTCTATTGGCCAAGGAGATTTGTTTAAACCAAGAACACGCAGTGTTCCCATTGTACACGTTGTGTATTCTAGCCATGTATAAGGGATATACATGGTGTGTGGGTAAGTCAGCGAGGAAGAGAAGGAAAACCAGGTACACATAGTGTACCTATAGGTACACTTCATGTACTCATGTCGGCAGGTTCGAAAAGTAATTCGGTAAAATTTCAGCCTGCAAATTAATAGTTAAATGATATACATTGCATGTTATCATGAAGTACATGTTGTGTACTTTCTTTCTCTTTTTTTGCGTTAAAATGGGTAGTAGCCTCATTTTGAGGCAGAAATCGTTTCCTCCATTGGGTTTCGCAAACCATGTCGGCCGGAGCTTCAATACTTTCTCGGATCATCATCTGAACTCCATTTCAATCACGTATTGTTTTGTTGGAACCACCTCTCTAATGCCTCGATTCCTCTTGAGCCTTTTTTTTTGCGTTCTAGAATAAGTTATACAGGTTTGAGAGGTTTGGATTCTTTTATTGATCTATCACATTTTAGACCGAATTGGATGTTGTTACCGAAGGAGTAGCTTCGTACGAGTCTTAGGTAGGTGGTGCATAACTCTTTTTGTCTTTTTTGTGGTCGTTTGTGTAATGAGGCCTTTAGCGCGTTTTCAGGTGTTTTGAGCAGGACCCATTTTATCTTCTATTTCATATTGAATTATTTATTAGACCTATGGGATGCCTTTGGGTATATCATGTTACCAGTTTTTCTTGAGCGGGGTCGGGCAAGGGGCCATGGATCATCTGGGAATTTTGGCTGGGTGATGCCAATATATGTAAATTTGAATTATATTGGTATAAACTGTTGAGTTTAATTTATTAAAGCTTGATATAAATTGTTATAGGCTTTTAAGACCTCAGTGGTGGTATGGGACAACACGTTGCATAGTGCAATTCAACTATTTAGTTTGTTTTTCCAATTTATGTTTTCTGTTGGAATATGTTATATATGAAATATTCGAAATTGCATCTACCGGACCCTTTGGGTGGTGTTGGGAATGGCCCTGATATTCTTGAGTGATGCAGATCACAGGTTGGACTTGGACCAGGTTACGTTTGGTGGTTTTGAACATGAGATTAGGCATCATGAACATTGGTTTGAGGGAGGATGAATTTAAGGTAGGGTATGGCCTAGGTTACTAGTATGGCGATTCCATCGGACATGAGCGACATGGTCGTAAGGACATGAGGTGTCAAAGATGTGGTGGCATGGTTACTATGTTGGTGATTACTGCTCACGTGGAACCTTGAGTAGTGTGCACATAGAGATACTCTTTGATGAGGTGGTTTTGACCACTCGTGTGGGTAGAGGCCCTGTTAGTTGCGGTTTAGGTACTAATGGTTTGGAGTTTCATGCCATAGGAAGCCACGTGGGAGGTCAGGAGCCTTCTAGGGATATCGTTGAGGCTATCAGGTTGGGGGCTGAGGCTCGTTGTTATTTGAGGGAAGATATCGTCGTCCCTCGGGATACTTTTTTTTAGGGCAGACATCACTGCCCCTTCGGTTATTTATTTGAGGGCTGACATCATTTTCCCTCTGGTTATAATTTGAGGACATGCATTTTTATTCCTAAGGCTTACTTATTTGGTGTGCCTTTGGGACGTCGGTACTTGAGACATGTGGTGTCAGGGGGCACATGGTGCTGGGTAACATGACAAAGATTCTGGCTTTGGCCAAAGTAGGAGACACTCCATGGTGGATGCTGAGCACCAGTGGAGTTTGGAATTATTTGTGCATTATTATGTTTACTACTTTCCTTATCACTACATGCTTGCTTAAACACTTATATTAGGTATGCACCGTTGGGTGGTATCCAACTGAGATTTGTCTCACACCCTCCATGGTCCCTTCAGGATGCGTGTAGACATTATGGATTTATATGCAGGAAAGAGGCCAACATTGGGAGTTGGGCTGTGTTATTCATAGCAAGGAGATAGTATGGAACTTGTGGTCTTACCTTGTTGGAGTTACTCTGTTTTGTTTCCTTTACATGTATCATCATGCTTACCTGTTGTAGCTACAATTTGTTATCCATTGGAACCTTTTTATATTTAGTTATGTATGACCTTCTTTGGATGCATGTTTTATTTTTATGTAGTAGTTACATGTTATCAGCATATTGTTGTTCTTATTTTTGCTACTGTTGTTTTTATTTACTATTTACTCCCTTTATCTATATTGATTATGCTTGTGCCCTGTAGGTCTGGTTCGAGTCTACTGAGTCTTTTATTCCACTGCATCTTTACTGTTATACTAGGACATGTACCATTATTATGATCCTCCGAGAGGGTATAGCCTCCCCACTATACCTATCAGACCCTCGGTACTGATCATAGCCTTTGGCATTCGGTGAGGTGTGCCTAAGTTTGTAACACTCGACCCGTTTAGCATTGTCCGGGTGTTTTTTTGGGTTTGAGATGTTACAAAGTGGTATCAAAGGAGTTCTTGATAGGAATTTAGTAGCAGTGTCTTTCTAGATACTAATGATATTGAGACTTCTCTTTAATTTCTGGTGGTTTTAATATTTGGGATATGGTATATTGGAGATAGGTTGTTACTAGAACTGGGTTTATAGCTTGTTCTTGGGTGCCTGTAGGCCTAGGTACGAGGGATAGAATAAGTTACCTTGGTTGGGAATTGTTTTTTTCTTTTTCCTCAGATTACAGTTTGTATGATTTCCACCTCGGTGGCTCACTTGGTGTGTGAGGTTATTGATTGTGATATGTGACCCTTGGCCCGGTGCGGTAATGGAGAATTGGAGCTTGGCTCGGTATGGCATGGCTTGTTTGCTTGACTTTTGATAGAAACATTTTAAAGGTATTTCAATCTCAGAAGTTCATGTATGATTTTTGAAGTGATAATACCATGTGAATAAAATTCAATTTACATGCTTTATATGCTTTTAAATGTAAAAGGTGAAATTCCTGATATAATTTCTTGTTGTTGCAATGTGTGTTCCATGTGTTAAATTGTAGAATTAAATATGATAGGGTTTTTGGGTCAGACTCTTATGAGAGTAGGCAGATACTATCAGTTGAGGTGATTTTCATCACCAGGATTGGGTGACCCGGTCATCGGTTTGAGGAAACTTGAGTTGTCAGGATAGGCATGGCCCGAGGTACTTCTGATACATGGCCCTGATAGGGGCGGGTAAGGAGTCCATGAAGCCAGAATGCGATGGGGCATGGGTTACAATGGGGGAGAGTAGGGGTAGTATTTTTGCGATGTCTTTTACTACTTTCTTATCTGCATTGATTATATATTAATATATATATATATATATATATGGGTTTTCTACCCATTTATGGTGTTTATCATGTTCCTCCTAAACGTCTCGATGGAGAGTCAAGCAAGTGAGGATACGGTGTCATTGGTGCAGGATCAGGTTCAGGATTCGGTATAGGCAGAGCCCGAGCCGGAAGTATAGGATCAGGTTTAGGATCTAGTGCAGGTTGGACAGCAGCCGGGTTTGGTGACGTTCAGGCCATGGCTCGACGGGCAGCTCTGAGCTAGCCTGGTACGCTTCTTGCAGAGGATCGACAGAGGCGCACAAGGTACAGATCCATCTATAGAATTTCTTACGCTGGAGTACCAGTCGCAGCACCCTCCACTCTTTCAGGGTGAGGGTGGTCTGCAGGAGGCTGAGAAATGGTTAGAGAGTATGCAGATGATCTTCGAGCTGCTTGAGATGCCTCCAGGGTAGAGGGTCAAGCTTTTGATTCACATGCTAAGAGGACCAGCGAAGCGTTGGTGGGATGTACTAGTTCAGGCTCGTAGGCATGAGGTATTGGAATGGAAGGACACCGAGGACATGTTTTTGAGCAGTTATATGCAGAGACACTAAGGGCAGACATAGCTCAAGAGTTCTTGAGTTTTCAGTAAGGAGACATGTCTATCGTGGACTATGTGGCTACCTTCACAGAGTTGTCACACTTGGCACTTGGTATGTTAAGTGATGATGTGGCTAGGGTGAGGCACCTCGAGGATGGCTAACAACACGCCATTTGAGTCTTGGTGAACATCTTCAGGCTGTGTTCCTTCTCAGATGCGGTGAACCAGATGCTTATAGAAAAGGGAAACCAGAGTGATAGGCCCCAGGTTGGTCGGACAACAGCTTCAAGTGACGGTTTGAGTAGAAAAAAGGGAGGAATGGATGAGTTCCAGTAGGGAGGTTAGGCCAAGGAATTAGCTAGGCCACCTCATGGTAGTTATTCAGTAATTTTTTTAGTGCTGACAAGAGGGACATGTTTGGACTCGGTGCGATAGGCATCCAACGGAGTGTTAGGCATGCGGACAGATCAGGCATCTGGAGAGTTTTTGTAATCAGCCTTCTCGGACAACCGGGAGACAGGGACCAGGACAGATAGTTGAATCGAGAGTTATTTTGGGTTCAGTACCAGGAGAGGGTAACTGAGGTTCAGCTACACGTGGAGGACGTGACAAAGACAACATGGCCCATCTGAGGGGTTAGTGGCCGGTGACTAGAGAAGCACCGCTGGGAGTACAGGCATCAGGACATCAGGCCAGGTGCACGTCATGGAGCTTCCAGAGGATAAGCTGGCTGGTGAGCCGATGGTGGTTAGTGGTACACCACGGTGTGGTCGTGATCTCCATGTTTCCTTTTGGGCATGACCACTAGAGGCATGTCTTTTTTGAGTGCACGTAGTCCACAGGATTTATGTGGACTGACTAGATTCTAGTCAGTGGGATTAAGACCATATCTCGTGCATGATAAATTCTATATATTAATATATATGAGATGCATAGAATCAGGGCATAGATGATACATGTTATATGAGGTGCCTTGGGCTTTGGGGCATCAAGGACGCGAGTTACATGAGGTGCCTTGGGTATCATGGCATCAAGGATGAGGGTTAATTGAGGTTTCACGGGAATCAAGGCATCAAGGATTCAGGTTACATGAGGTTCTAGGCACTAGGACCTCATGGAGGTGGACACCGATGTTGTGCGGGCTATGTTGGGTGTCTGGAGCAACACAGGAGAACCAATGAGGTACAGGGGTGGCGATGCATCATGAAAGGACAATGCATCCAGAAAACTGGTAAGTAACCCTTGTTTTCATTAAGTTTTGATGGGTTGAGACCAAGTTAGGTGATTCCTATGTTGGGGAACCCCTTTGAGGAATTTAGTCGGGACCTCTGAGACCGGGGAAGTCCGGGTTACATTGAACAGGGTGGTATGTTTGGTACCATCTTCAGGAATCATTTGATAGCTCGGAGACAAGCTATTTTAAGGTGGGGAGATTTTAAGATCCTGGGTTTTTAGAACGAGTCAAAATCCTGACCCTGTTTCAATTTTTGACTTGTTTCTGAGGAAACTGGAGGAAATGTGTTGTTTCTGGAATTTTCCAAACTACACGTCGTGTAGTTTAAGTACACACCATTTATGTGTAGGCGAGTGACCGTCCATGTACTCTCCAATTAAAGGTCATGTGATGACCATGTATAATATTTCTTACTACATGGCGTGTCATTATAAACACTTCATGTACCCCCGACCGTTTGGCGGCTATACATGGAATTTAGGATTGTTGGCCGGGGAGATTTGTTTAAAACAAGAAAAAACTATGCTCCCTTTGGACACGCTGTGTAGTCTAGCCTTGTATAAGGGATATACATGGTGTGTGGGTAAGTCTGTGAGGAAGTGAAGGGAAAACAGGTACACACCGTGTACCCATATGTACATGTTGTGTACTCATGTCAGCAGGTTCGGAAAGTAAGTCGACAGAATTCAAGCTGCCAAATGAACATTTAAATGATATGCATGGCGTGTAGTCATGAAGTACATGTTGTGTACTTTCTAGTTTTTGGGCATTAAAACGGGCATTAGCCTCATTTTCAGGAAGAACTCATTTATTCCGCCGGGTTTTGGGAACCAAGATGGCCGGAGATTCAATCATCTCACAGATCGTCACCCGAACTCTATTTCGATCAAGGATTGTTCCGTTTTAACACCCTCTATAAGTCCTTGATTCAACTTGAGCTGTTTTGTTTGATTTCTGTTCTTGAAAGAGTTATATGGGTTTGAGAGGATTGGTTTATTATGTAGATCTATCGCATTTTAGACTTAATTGGAGGCTGTTACTAGAGGAGTAGCTTTGTATGAGTCTCAGGTTTGTGGTGCATACTTCTTTTTGTGTTTTCGTGGTCTTTTGGATAACACGGCCTTTAGAGTGTTTTCAGGTATTTTGAGAGGGGCCCATTTTATCTTTTGTTTCATATTGAATTTTATATTGGACCTAGGAGATGACTTTTGGTATGCCATGTTTCTAGTTTTTCTTGAGAGGGGCTGGATGAGGTGTCGTGTCTCATCAGGGCATTTTGGCTGGGGGATGCCAAAATAGTTAAATTTGAATTATATTGTTATAACCTAGTGAGTTTAATTTATTAAAGCATGATATAAATTGTTAGAGGAATTTAAGACCTCGGTGCTAGTATGTGATAGACCCTTTCATAGAGCAATTCAACTATTTAGTTTGTTTTGCCTATTTATGTTTTCTGATAATTATGTTATATATGCATTTGTAGAATTGCATCTGCTAGAACCTTTGGGTGGTGTTGGGAAGGGACTAGATATTCCTGAGTAATGTGGATCACAGGTTGGGATTGGACCGGGTTACGTTGGATGGTTCTGACCCCGGGATTGGGTGTCATGGACGTCGGTTTGAGGCAGGATGACTCTCTGGTTGGGCATGACCCGGGTAACTAGGATGTCGATGCCATCGAACTTGCACAATTTGGTCATAGGGACACGAGGTGTCAGAGATGTGGTGGCTTGGGTACTATGTTGGTGATTAATTCTCACCCAGAACAGTGAATAGTGTGCACACAATGATACTCAATTTTTACGTGGTTTTGACCACTTGTTTGGGTAGATGTCCCGTTAGTTTCAGTTTTGGTACTATTGGTCTGTGGGTGTTTGACGTAGCGAGCCATGTGGGAGGTGAGGAGCCTTCAGGGGATAGCATTGAGGCTATCGGGTTGGGGGCTGAATCTCACCATTATTTGGGGGCAGATATCTTTGTACCTCCAGATATTTTGTTTGAGGGCAGGCATTACTGTCCCTCCAGCTATTTATTAGAGGGAAGACATCACTATCCCTTTGGTTATTTTTGAGGACAGAAATCACTGTTCCTCCGGGTTACATCTTTGGTGTGCCTTCGGGACATTGGTACATGAGACACATGGTATCAGGGGGCACATGGTGTTGGGTTACATGATAGAGATTCCGGCATTGGTCGAAATAGGTGGCACACCATGGTGGCTGCTGAGCACCAGTGGATTCGGGGTTTATTTGTGCATTGTTTTTTACTGCTTTCCTTATAACTACATGAAAGCTTAAACACTTACATTATCTATGCATCATTGGGTGGTATCCTACGGTGACTTTTCTCACACCATGCATGGGCCATTTGGGACGCATGTGGACTTTATGGATTTACATGCAGGCAAGAGGCCAGCTTCGGGAGCTGGGTTGTGTTAGTCGTAGCATGGAGATTGTATGGACCTTGAGGTCTTACATAGCCGGAGTTACTCTGTTTTGTTTCCATTACTTGTATCATCATGCTTACCTGTTTTAGATATGGTTGATTATCCATTTGTGCCTTTTATATTTAGTTATGTATGACCTTCTTTGGATGCATGTTTTATTATTCTGTAGTAGTTACATGTTAGCAGCTTGTTGTTGTTCTTATTTCCACTGCTGTTGTTTATATTTACTGCTTCTTCTATTTATCTATATTGATTATGCTTCCACTCTACAAGTCTGGTTCGAGTTTGCTGAGTCTTTTATTCCGTTGTATCTTTACAATTATACTCGGACCAGTACCGTTATTATTATCCTCCTAGAGGGTATATCCTCCCCACTATACCTATCAGACCAACGCTGCTATTCGGCAGCCTTTGACGTTCAGGGAGGTGCGCCTAAGTTAGTAACACCCGACCCATTTAGTATGGTTCGGGTGGCTATTCAGGTCCAGGACGTTACATGATTTCTAGTTAAAAATGGTGATGTATAGATTTACGTAAGACAGAATTAAAGCGTCATAAATGATAGAATAATTATTAAATTCAATTGAATTCTTAGGAGAAATAGTATTAAATAACATATAAATCATCAATTAATATGTTGTATATTTACTTATTATGGTCTATATATATGATATTTTATTTTTACATAATTGATGATTGTGATTTAAGAATCATCCAAGCCAATCCAATAAAGAATCACCAAAACATTATAATTTGATGTATATTATTTTTCGCATTGATTCTAGAATTTACAATGATTTGATAATGTTTTTTATAAAAAGTTTTTTTGTAACTACTTCGGTAATACTAGAATAATAAATTTCCATATTTATTATTATTTATGGATTCAATGGTCATATTCATTGTAAAAATATTATATAACATTTAAATAATAAAGGAAAAATTATTATTAAGCCCTCTTCTTATATTTTATAAAATAATAACAATTTATTTTTATAATTTCATTTAAGAAAAATGATTTCTATTTTTAATTTTTTATTATATGATTTCCATAAGATAAAGGGTTGAAAAGATGATGTATTGATTGACATTTCATAAAAAGTTAAAATTATATATTTTGGTGAAATTATATTTTTTTAGTATGTACATACAAAAAATATTATAGATTATATTTAATGTTTCATTAGTTAAAAATGATTTTTATTAACAATGATACTCTTTTTTAAATGAATTTTATACATGAACTTCATATGAAAAAACTGTAAACAAAAAATATGCATTATATGAAAAAATATGTGTTAAATGTTTTTTTGGATTAAATATAAATAAAATTATACCACATATTAATTTATATATCATTAAAATTGATACCATGTATTAATTAATTAAGTCCTACTTTTTAAAAAATTCCTCTTTTATTTTTTAACATTATGAATAGATATAACAATAATTTTTCTATCCATGGTAATCCAAAATTTTGGTCATAAAGGTTAAAAGTAAAATGATAATGACTAAATAATTAACGTTGCACATTTATTAATTTTTTTGGATGAAAATATATTTTACATATTCTTCCAAATGTTTAGTATCTTTCCTTATATTTTCATTTGGAAATGATTTTGACCATTTTTTTTATTTAATATAAAAAATTAAAAAAATTGATTAACATTTCTTTATTATCCTTAAATTTGGGAAGTAGGGATAAATAGATGATATGTTATATTTAAATATTCATTTTAAATAAAAATTATTTTTTCCCATCATGGTGATTTATTTTTAATTATTTTTTTGAAATAGTTACATTAAGTTATTATGAAACACTAACTGAGTGCTCATACAAAGAGTAATAGAATCAATAAAATAATTTTTAAAACAATAAAAATTATATTATATAAATAATTTTTCATCAAATATATTAGTAAATACATATGAAATATTATAGTTTTTTTAACTTATTTTATTAGAATGACATTATTTCTTATTTATTTAAATGTCAAATTAAACGAATTATTACAAATTAGCATTAATGATATTTTATAATAAATAAAATCATATTGAAAATTTTGAAATTATAATAAATTAAATCATAAACCGATTGATTACATTGAAGTGTAAAATATCCACCATGTTTCATTTATGGGGTATTTTTATTTTATTATAAATACATTATCATTTAATGAGTAAATAATCATTGTAATTTATCGTAATTCTCAAAAGGATTAATAGATATTTAAGCCAAAATTATTTTTGTACAAATATATGATAAAAATTTATAAATTTCAATGAAATAATTTTTTGAATTATTAAAAAAATTATATTTGAATATGATCAAGTTGGAAATATTTACCCATTAAAATTAATTTATATTAATTTAATATTTTAAAATATTCCATGGGATCCCCTCTACACTATTATAAATGGGAACATATCATTCTACTCTATTAAAATATTAATACCCATTTATCATATAATAATTTATAAAATATTTTTCGTAATCGCTCTAGACATCCAATATTTTGTTTTTATAATAAAACCATTGTAGGATACAATATTGTGTAATCCAGTTCAGGTTATCTGAAGAAGTTGTATATTGCTTTAGAAACAAATTTTTTATTCAACCACATTAAAATATTCCATATATATGTTAAAATAATAACATCAGTATCTCCTATATACTATTTTTTTTGTTATTTCAAAAGAATATCTATATCAATCATCTCATCCATTATGTTCTAAATGAAACCATCATTCATGTGTAGAGCAGATTTCCACCTCTCAAAAAAATTTAAATTGTTTTCCATCACACCCTCATAAGGATAATAGTAATAATTAATTTAATATATATATAATATTCATGAAATATTTACCACTTTTTAAGTTAAATAAATCATTTTTCTTCATAGATCTCTATTCACTAAATAATGATAATTTCGTTCTTGTATAAATGTATGCTACAACATTTATGTAGGGATGATATTTTTTCAACACCCAGTCACATGGATGATAAATATAATAATATCGAAATAAATAATATATTATTCTCGATATAATTTTAATTCATAAAATATAAGTTAACAATTACCATCTTTTTTATTGACTGTTTAAAAAAAGAAACACTACTCATGCATACAAATGGCATATTGTCTCCATAATTATAACATACTTCATTTCTCATAAAAAATTATTGTTTTTTATATTAATTTTTATGTAAAAAAATAAATATTTAATTATTATTATTGTATTGATGATGAATTCGTAACCTCATTATTTTTAATCATCATACCAAATAAATTTTGGACTTATGATGCAATTATCATCAAAATGTCTCATGTAAACTCAATTTACTACATAATTAAATATAACATCATAATAAATAAACTAATGGGAATAAATAAAATAAAAATTTTTAGGAATAATGTAAAATTATCATCATCTTATTATTAATGAATATAAATAAAATATGTGATGATTTAGACTTATTATAATAGGCATTCATTTAAATAATATATTTCCAATTATTCTTTTCGGATGTTTTTTCGTCTATAGAAATAAATATTTATTAATTATACTATTGTTTTTATATAGAAATAAAATAATTATAATTGAAATTTTATAATTTTATTTGGATTCCTTAAATGTTCTTAAAAAGGAATAATTATATGGAATGTTTATAATTTCTTTATAAATGTGAAAAGGATAATTATATTTTAATGTAAATAGAGACAATATCTTTTCCCAATATTGTAACCATTAATTAATTTTGGAATTACATTGTAATATTTCATTTTTATTCATTGAACATTTATCATTAAATTTTTTTTACTTATTTTTGTATTGAATAATGGTTCAGAAAATAAATGTTATATCAATATCAGAAAGTATATTTCACCTCAGTTAAGATGTTTTATTTCAAGAGTTTTATGATGTAAGGGAGCATATTTAAATTTTTATATTCAGGATATTATAGTGAAACATTTTTAATGATAAATATTGATCCTAAAATAGAATATAAAAATGACTTTTCCAAGATAGATCTCTACTTCAATGAGAATAATTGAATGTAGAGCTTACATTTTATCCAATGTATTTGGGTTATATAAAGGTTTTATAAAGATGATGTCCAATAGATCAAACATGAATAATGCATGAATTATTAATATTTTTTGGGAAGTTATTTTATTTTAAATTAGAATATAAAAATAATTTATTTTAAATGAATTAAATATGAAATTTTTTGTTTAATATATACATTTTTATAAAAACTATTAAATGGGTTCTCATGTTTTCTATGAAACACTCCTCTTTTTTTCTATTTTTTTATATAATATTTTTTTGGAGATATTTTAAAAGTAATGATGATTTGACGGGTAAGTAAATTATTATTTGAGATCAGTGATTATTTATTTCAAAGGTAACCTATTTTTATTATCTCATTTTTATAAAATAGGCCAGTGGGATTCTTCTATATTTTTATCCCCTGAAGAATATTTTGTGCATATAAAATATATAAAAATGTATTTCCTAGCATTTAAGGATGAATAATATAAATTAAAAATTAAATAGGAATGTCTTAATGATTTTTCAAGAAATGAAAGAATGTTTTACATAAATAGTGTTATAATTATATAATAATGTATATTTTTTAACAGTGGTCACCTTGTAAATTAAGGAAATTTTATATAAGAGTTATAACCAAATTATCTTGAACTCAAAACAAAAATGATATTTCAGAATGGAGGAAATATATTATAGTCTACATTAATTAAATATATAATATATATGGTCATGTCCATAATGATTCAAATTGAGAAGGGTTTTGATATCATTATATTTTAGGATATTATTAATATAATTAACTAGATAGATTATACATATAGTTATGTTGAAAAGTGTTACACCGTGATTTTTTGAATTTATGTTTTTCAAATAATATTAATCATTTTAATATTTCTCATTAAATGAAATATTAATTTAAAATTTCCTTACAATAAATAGAATGTTTGGATTTTTTACACATAAAAATGATTTTAAACAAAAATGTATTTATTATTAAAATTATATTATTTGAAATAATAGTTATCACCTATCAATTGGAATATTGGGTATCAATATAATTATATGTTTTTTGATAATATATTTTTTAAACATATCTAAATAATGAATTCATTGGTGAACGATTTATTAAAAATAAAATCGAAAATATTTGAAAATAATGTAAATTATATTTTGAAAATCATTATTTAGGAAAAAAAATATTAGATAATAAAATTAAAAACAAACTTATGGTGAATAAATTTAATTGAATTAATATATTATTTAATAAATAAATATATTTGTATTCATATTATGTGTTTTCTATCAAAGAGATAAGAATGATCCAATTTTAGGATAAAAACCCTTATATTTAATGAAAAATAAATTTGGATCCCTTTTTAACTCATATTTTAATAAATATCAAAAACATTATAATATCTATTTGAAAAAAATTAATTTTTTAAATAAGATTTTCAAAATTATACTATGGTTATTTTTTAGAATATTATAAAAATAATTTTTTTTAATGAATACTGCAAAATAGCGCATTTTAATTAAAAAAATATCTTCTGGTTAACATAACTATAAAGTTGAATTATATGTTAAATTAGTTTTAAAGGAATGTTACATAAAATAATAATATATGAAGAAATATTAGGTAATTTTGAAAATTTTATGTTGAAATTCAATATAAATTGTTTTAATCTTTTGAATAGATTATTTTTAAAAACCCACATTCTCATTGTTCCCAAGAGATTAATCTTAAATTAAATATTCCAAATATTTAAATTGAATAATGTAAAATATGTAATATATTTTTAATCATAAAATAAATGTTATCAAATATTTTTATCTTTTTTTCCCAAATGAAAAATGAATATAGAAAAAATTAATTAGTGTGGTCAATGTAAAGATAGGCCTATAGGGGTTAAACTAAAGAGATAGGGGATAAATAAATAAGGGTCTATGATATATTTTCTTTCTATATATAGAACCTAATAAGTCTAAGGTTTTATAATTATTTATTTTTGATCCTTTTCTTTTGATAAAATTTGGGTAAAACATTTCTTGTCCAAAGATTACAAGTCATTAACTGACCAAACTTATAAAATGCCACCATTTTCTTCTCTTTTTTGACAGCATTAATCAATATTGTTTCATCTAGAAGAAAACCTAATAACATCCCAGATTCCATCATCTCATCCTAGATTCCCTATGCGGGAACAAAATCCATCCAATTAAGGATTTTAGTTCAATCTAATAGAGATTACTTGAAGAATAAATAACCATCTTCAATGTGATTTTTTTATTGCACTGCATCTATTAAATATTTTTAATATATGGTGATATAATATCCTCAATAACATAAAAATTGATAATTTTTTTAGTTTTTCCCATTAATTATAAACATCTCCACTCCAATTGAATTGGAAAAAATAATCATTCATGTGTATAGTGGACTACCGTTCAAGAAACGTTGTCATTCATTTTTTCATAACCACTTCTCATTATAAGGTATGATGATAGACATAAAGTATATATATGATATTTATAAGATTATTATTAATCATGAGTCATTATTTCATTAATAAGTTGTTTGGAATTCTATTTTATAGAGGATACAATAACATCACTCGTGTTTTTGGTGGACTACCAACTCATGAAGCGATGTGATTCGTTTTCACAAACACATTACATAAAAGGTAATTTGAATATATTTAATTAATATATGGTATTTAAATCACATAATTATGTTATTAATTATATATATTTAAATTAAAGGATGATATATCTTTTCCTTCCATTAATTTTCACTTAGTTAAATATGATAATGTCAATCACATACATGTGGACCTCTGCTTTTACAAAGAGATGTAACTATCTCTTTTCTTCAGCCCGCCACATGAATGATGAATCTAGTTATAGTCAAAGTAAAAACCAATTATTTGTGATATTATTATAATTCACTAAATAATAAATATTACTTATCCCATTTTCATAATTATCATTAGAGAAAGGAAATTTTACTCTTATATATGTATGGTCTACCATATCCATAATCATAACCTACAATATTTCTATAAACTAAATATTATGATTTTTTTAAAACAATAACTGAAATATAATTATTATACTTATGTCTAGATTATTTTTCTCTATATTACTTAACTATGATCAAATTAAGAGGATAAAAATTAACAACAAAAATCATTAGAAAAAATAAGAAGGATTATTACTCAAAATATAATTTTAATAATGATTTGCTACAAATTTGGTCTTAAATGTAGATAATTTAAAAATACATTGTGTTATAAATATATTTAGGGTCCTATAATATATTTATAATGATTTTATATTTATTATAATTGTTTTATAAAAATTTATAATACAAATTGATACTTATGGTAATACATTTCCTTCTGGTATTTATTTTCTATGAGATATCGTCCATATTAACCATGTATTTAATTTATGTGTTAAATATAATTCACATTAATGTATTTTATGATCACTATGAATACATTTTGGGTACTTATATAAATCCATTTTTTTATTTCTATTTCAGGTGGTTTACAGTTTGAAAGAAACCAAAATGGTAATGGATTTTTGTCTTAATTTCCGTTTCTAGACATATGTTATGGTGTGCACCTATCCTATTTTATTATGCATGTTTATTATAAATTTTACATGATATATCATAATTATATTTGATTTAATAGTAAAAATTTTGGTAATTAATATTATTATTAAAATAGGATTACAATTGAATGTTTCCAAACTAATAAAGGTTTAATGTTACAATCTGATCATTTAACCACATTGTTTATGATTACGCTTAAAATAATGAAAAAAAGATGAAATGTCACTCATTGAACTAATGAATTTTATTCAACTATATATAATTCTTCAGAATAAATACTTTACCTTAATTTTACTATCTATATGTACTCAATAGTTCAAAAGATGTTTTCCCATAAAATCCAACCATATTTTTCTCTTCTATTGCAGACCTATTTTATTGCAAAAAGATATTTTCTAAAAATAATTTCAATTTTTTTCATTATAATATTTAATTATAAAATTATTATCTTTAAATTTTTTAGATTATTAAAAAACAAATTAATGGAATATTTCGGTTATAATTCAAATATTTAATGTTTGTATTTTTCTAGTAATGTGGAAGGAAACATTGTTTTAATATGCACATAACAAACATAATTTCAAAACATTATAACTATTATTTTCATTCAGGATTCCATTTTTTCAAATTATATTTCAAATAAAATGATGTCAATAATATTATTAAATTTTTTTTTCAAAGTGGAATGTATATTTTTTTAAAACACAATTTCAAATTATTTTTTAAAGAATCCAATAAAAATTGACATTTATTTTCATAGGAAATGGATTTTCAAAAATATTGACATATCTCTTCAAATAGGAAAGGATAGATTTTACAAGAAACAGTATAATTGAATATTTATATCTTCCATTGTATTATTCCAAATTTAATTTATATGAAAATGATATCTAAAATATTTTATTAATATTTAGTCTTAAAATGTGATTTTCATATAAATTTTTTCTTCCATAATATTTTGTCTGAGTGATTTATATTTCAAAATACTTTTCATAAAAAATGACATCCTTGGATGTAACATTTTATTTATTGGGAATATTATCCAATGATACCATTAAAAATCATTATTTTAGGGTTTATTGATTATGATGAAATGTTTTTTTATAAAAACCACATCTCTTTATGGGGTATATCTTGATAAAATCATTATAAAACTCACTTATTTTTCCATGGAATATGCTTTGAATTATTGATAAAATGAGTAGGAAAACGGTTTATTTGAAAAAAAAATTATGTTTGGAGGAAATTTTTATGAAACTCATTCCACACTATGGGTTCTCATATAATTAATGTTTTATAATCATATACAACACACAAGTTTGTTTTTAATTTTATGCATTTGGTATGTTATAACCATGGAGATTTGTAACATTATAAATGAGAAAGGTGGTTATATTATAACTATGTATGATGGTTATGTTATAAACATATATGGGTGATACATAAATATCTATTGAAATAAGTAGTTAATAAATAATTTTTCCTGAGACGCATAGGGCATGAATTGGGAGTGAACCCAATTCTAAAAGTGACTTTGTCCAGTATGATGATATTTGGAGTGAACTATCCCTATAATGATGGTTTGGGGAGTATACTCATTCCACTATAATGGCCTTTTAAATGACTCTTTAATTCTTTGGAAATGGTTTTCAATTATTATGTTTATTCCACAATTCAATGTATTATTCCAATGAAATGACCTCATGGATCCCAATTTTTATTTTATTTTGAATTATGACTTATGAACATTAAACGTTTATTCCATGACCCAATATTACAATAATCAATATTTCGGATATGGATTCCATATGTCATAGTCATTTTATAAAACCCTTATATTCATGTTATGGTAATGTCTATCCCTTTTACCCATTTTGAGAATGCTAGGTCACCGTTTATTATGTTTTCATTACTCCGATAATGAAGAATGGTTTTATGTTGGGTATGTTTGTGATGGGTAATAAAGGATATGTTTTTTGTTGGAGTTAGAGAAGATATTTCAAAAATTAATAATATTGTGTTTCTGGATTCCAAAGGTAATAAACAATTATGGTCATTATTCATGTAATTTTTTTATTGTAATGAATATTTCAATAAACATATTTAATATCAATGTGTGAGAGTCCTGGGTCACTATAATTGGTATCAATTGAATATTTTTGTTAACCGTTAAAAACTATTATGAGGAAAACATTGTGAGATCACTTGTGTTATTTGTTTGGATATGTATAAGGATGTCTCAAGGACATGTCTAATGATGATTCATAGTATATGAAAATTTCCTAGAATTTTTCTAAATGTTAGTTCAAGTTGATTAAATAAATGTCATACCTACTTAGATGATAAAATTGGATTTCGATATGGAATTGATATACCCAATATTAGTGACTCTGAAAAAGGTAACATTGAGTTAAACTCAGTCATAAACTGGTTCCTAATAATGCTCAATGCTTCACACCTGATATGAAACACTCGGGGCATAAGGATTTTAAATCATCAATCACATAACCAGCCATAATGAAGGATTAAAATTGATGATGGTTGTGAATGGACTATGTAATATATATGGTGAGATATATTTAACTGAAGACTCCATGTGTAAGAATTTCTCTAATTTATTTTTCCTGATTATGTGGTCTTCTACTAAAAATATTTTTTCGCACACTATGATTTTTAGTTTTATTCCATGGTTGGAACCTTAACGAATGATGATAAAAATTAATTGGATGGAAAATTCATTGACTATTTGAAAAAAAATTGGATGATGACAAGAGGGATAAATGTTTTGTTTTTTCCTAATCAATAATAACACTATCTGACTAAAAACATAAGCTTCAGTAATATTACTAATTAATAATATAGGACGATGATGGAATTTTTTAGATCTTTTTATGATAATAAAAAATTAAGGAAAATTAAGCATCAATTATGTATGTAATTGGGGAATAATAACATTGAATAATATCTCAAATAGAGGATAAGATGTTCTCCATATAGAATGTTAGGACATAAGGTAAAAAATTTGTGGACCTCAACATATTATATGTTCCAAAATGTGGAAATTATCCAACTCATTTCCATAAAAAATTATCTTCTTGAAAAAGGAATGATTTATTCATTGTAAGTCACTATTCTGGAAGGATTTCAGTTTTTATGTAATGGGATTCATCAATTATGATGTATAAGTATTTCCTAAATTGTATATGGGTTGTATAAATCAATAAATATCTATGGTTTGTGATATTTTGGAGGTATAAGTGTCTATATGTAAGAATAATTTAATGGTTATGGATTAATTCATCGGTTTATATGGTTGAGGTTGATCATAATTTCCATGTCTAAAACATCACTCAAAATTTATTATGTGATCTGATTTTATTTTGATTAATGGAATTTTAAGAGATTTTAATGGTAATAGATCCATTTTGTTTTAATAAGGAATGAATTTTTATAGACATGTAATTAAATTTATTGGTATCATTTAGGTTATATAATATCTTTTATGTTTTAATAATTGTTGTTTATTTCAATTTCAAAATTATTTTAGTAAAATAATTTCGGAAAAAGGATAACATTAAATAAAGTCAATAACCAATTACATTCAAAAACTCCATGGTACTTAAACATAGAAATGAATAAAAAATGGTAGAACACCTACCACATGTCTTCAAGAGAGATAAGTTACTATGGTAAAACAAAAAGAGACATATTGTTGACTATATATCAATATGATTAAAAATTCATCATGTCATGGATAACTGATAGTGGTCTAAAATTATTTTAGGATCATTATCCATACCAATAAAATGTGAAAAAATTACCATGATATTTTTCCTGAGACTCACTAAAGCATGTAAATGGAAAAATTCAATAGGGACTATAATCAATCAAAATAATATTTAATCACACATAATTTATACCATATAAAATTAATCTTCTGATATGTTATAGAGGATAAATATTAATTAATTGTTATGGTTCCATTGTGAAATAAATTTTATTTTTTCAGATTGTGATCTGAATTTTACATTGATGTTTTGGTATTATTTTGATCAATATTGTGATATAAGTTGTGTTTCAGCACTACAACATCAATTCAAATCCTATAGGATATGAAATCATCTTATTCAATGGATTTACATTTTTTTAAGGATAACACATTCCTCTAGTTGATATTTCTTATAAGAATACCTTTCACAAGAAAAATTATATGGGCCTTTATAATGAATTTTATATATTATAAAATGAATTTGTAGAAAGAATACTTTTGGGACATGATCATGCTAATGAGAAGACACTAAATGATAAAACCATTTAGCATATTTTAAGTTAATGGACTTTTTGATGGAAATATTTTACTAATAAATTTCTCTATAATATATAATTTGATGAGAAGGACTATCAGGGTATTTCAATATGAATGAACAAAGGGAAAAATAATCAATATATATTTCAGTATCATTAAAATTATTGATGATATAAATAATGTAGCTTATAATTTTTTTCTTCCATTTATGCTCTAAGTGGTACAAGATATTTTTCATGAATCACTGTTGAGGAAGTACATACATGAGCTACCACATGTATAAAACTCATAGTTCATACTGTTGGATCATAATATTTCTTGTTCTGAATGATCAGTCGAGATTATGACTAAAATATAGAACATCTTATATAACATGACCACTGACCACATTAAAGTATCGTGGAAATCCCACCATCATTAGAAAGCGGCTTAGGAACCCAAGGAAGAAATGAGGTAGAAGTATACATAATTGTTGGTGCCAACGTGACAAATTTTGAAAACCAAATTTATTTTAAGGGAGGAAAAATGTACCACCCCTAGATTTTTTCTACATATAATTTCCAGAAAATTTATTATTTAATGTGTTTTTAATTTAATGAAACACTAATATTATCATATGTGAAAATAAATAGTTGTGTTTTCATGTGTCAAAATCAATTATGATTTTAAATGAAATGTGAATTAGTAAAATATTATTATATTATATAATAGTAATTCCCAGGCCATTGTGATGGTGGGAATGAATATGATAAACTATATTATAAAAAATATAGAATATAAATTTATATAGAATAATTACTTTTTGAATTATTAATAAAATATAAAAAATACTATTTGAAAATAAAGGAAATATTTTTTAAAATAATTATTTTTACTCAAATAAAAACGATTTTCCTAAACAAAGTAAAAATATATATTTTTAGATAATTATATTAATGAATCTTATATATAATATATTCAATAAAATTACTAATATTATTATCATTAATTCTTTGTGAAATAGATAAAAATTAATTCAATTTTATGCTTAAACACATATTTTTCCAAAAAAATATTATTTCGCGTTTTCTGCACACTTTTTTTGAAATTGTTTTTTCATTTTGAACATTTTCAATAGAAAAAAATTCAATGTGGAAATAATTTTTTTAAAATTAAAAGATGTTTAATTTTTTATAATTTACATAAATGGTTAACCTTTTAGGAATAATTAAAAATACTAAATTTTAATGCAGACAACTCTTTATTTAAATAATCTATGAGTAAAAATGATATTTTTAATTTTATTTAAATTAAAATTATGAAAATTATATATCTATAAATATGTTTTAATTTATTTTAAAGTTTATCATCTTTAAATTGGATATAAAAACAATATACAATTTTAAACAATTTTTTCATTAAATACCCCAATCCTCGTCAAGTCTATAGGATTAATTTAAACAAAAAAGTTTCAATTTTAATGAATATAATTTATTTAAATCAATAAAATACATAAAATAATAATTAATTTTATTCTATAATATTTTAAACACAACATTGACCCAAATTAATATTGAAAATATTAAGAATTAATTAGAACTATTTATGTAAAAATGCTTTACATAGGGTTGAACTAAAATGATAAACATGAAAAGAACGAAAAACATGTCTAAAATATATTTTAAGGCCCTGTATAGGCCTTATCATGTCTAATAATTGATAATAATTCATTTTTATATATTCTATCATGATAAAAACATAGGTACACATTTTTCATTTTAAAATATTAAATGTGTGACACTCACCTAACCCATAAATGTCCACAACAAAACAATATAATTCACACAATAAAAACAATTTTTCACACAATAATTGAAAAAATAAATTACAAAATTTTGTCCTCTCATGATATATTCCTTATATTTGGAATAAATAAATCCTATTGTGGCTTTTGTTGCAGACCTAGGGAGGTTACTTGATGATGAGGTAACATTTTTTAACAAGAATGTTTATTTTATTTCCTCAACATTTTCATCAATTATTATTAAAAAATTGATACGATAAAGTATGTATCTTCCATATTATGATACCTTTTTATGTTACGATATGACCTAAAACCTTATCCACTAACATCAAATGCTTTATAAAATCATAATTAATTTGTATGGAGGACTATTTCTTTGAAAACCACATTCATTTTTCCCATAGAACCCCTCATAGTTGGGTGTGATGATGGATATAAAGTATATATATGATAATTATAGAATTATCATACTTATTTAATGATTATATCAAATATATTATTTTTAAATTCAATTTCATAGGCGATATGATAATATTTCTCGGGTGTACAACATACGACCACCTCACGTAGTGTTGTTATTTATTTTCACTAACCGCTCATATGGATGGTAATAAGGGTAGTTATAATAAATTAATGTTATATAAATGAAATAATAATGAATTTTATGATATATTTATCATTACTACAAGTAAATATATTATTTAATATCATTCCTTTTCACTTAGTATGAGTTGATAACATCATTCGTGTACTTGTAGACAACAACATTCATGAAGTGATGTGTCTCTCTCTTCTCATCACCATAGCACATGGGATATATTTATATGTATAATTAAATGAAAAAATATTCATTTTTTAATATTATTATTTATCGAGAAATTTAATCTATTACATACCTGTTTTTCATAATGAATGTTGAAAATTTGAAACGGCTATCATGTGCATGCATGGCCTACCATATCCAAGATTTTAATAGACATCATTTCTCAAAACCTTATTTAGTGGTTGATATTAATATTAAAACTGATTTATAAATATTATAATTATTTCACTACTACTATTCTATAAATGATCGGGCCATTATCATAGTTATAGTAGTGAAAATAACAAGTCCAAAAATATACAAAAAACAATGTGGTTCTAACCCAAAACATGATTTTAATAAGGAATTTTTGATAAAGGAGTAATAAATTGTCGAATGTATATCATAAATTGTATAATATAAATAATTATTGTTATATATTATAGCTATAATAATATAAAATTTATTAAACTTTCTGTTTGAACGTGTATGAAAGACATAGATAAATAATATAAGGGATTTCTAACTCATGTTTATTTTCTATGAGACATAAGCCATATTCAGCATGTGTTTATTCATTGTATTTTATATGTTTTTCTTGAATTTATTTTATTATTCATATAAAGATATTTTTAGGACTTTTAGATTAATTTTGGTAGATATGTTTCAGGATTTTTATCATCTGACAGTTAAAAATGTGATAAGGTGGTTTTTTCTCATTTTTTCATCTTTGAGACATATGTTTTGGTTTGAAACTATCATCTTTTACGATGTTCATATAATACCACATTTTAATTTTATATTATTATTATAATAATTATAATTATATATTATTTTTATAAAAATATAATTCTATCTTTGTTCTTACAATTCAATATTACTGACGTGGGATATATTTTCTTTTATAATCTCATTGTTTATCTATATTTTTAATGGTTCTGCATCTAATTATAAAATATTATGATTTATATCTCATGAAAATAATGAATTTCATTAACCTATATTTTTTTAATTAGATTAATTTATTATATAAAATTTTATCTCTATATGTACACAAGTGATCGATATTAATTTTTCATGAAAATCTACCATGATATTCACTTCTGTTTAAAACACTATTTCTTCCAAAAACCAAATTTCTAGAAATGATTTCAAAAATTTTATTAATATTATAAAAATGACATATTAGATTATTTTTTTTACAAATTATTGATTTTTTTCATATTTAATTGAAAATAATCTTCATTCCCTTAACCAAATAATGTTTTTATTATTCAACTATTGAATATACGAATTGTATCTTTAGTACCATGAGTGGAATCAAAATAAATCATGCCATTATAACTATTATTTTCATTGAAGAAGACTTTATAATTTTTTATTTTAAATTTCTAATAATATTATTTCCAAAAATCTTTAAAAAAGTTAAATGTGTAAATGATATTGTTCTCTATAATAGTTCCATTTTATTTTTTAAATCATACTTTATAATATTTGATTTTTATTTGAAAAAATTATTTTTAAAATTGTTTAACATGTGATCTCAATGAATAGGGATATTTTCATTCTGAAATGTTATTAATGGTTTCACAACGATTAATTTTTAGGATATTATATATAATTTCATTGAATAGGATTTAAAAAATAATTTATAAATTATTTATAATAAAAAATTATTTTTAATGAAACTTTATTTTAATTAAGGATTGTTTCAATTAAATTATAATTCAGAATCAATTTCCTTATTAACATTCTATTATGTAACAAATAAATTACTAGGGATATGATACAATAATAAAATTATTATTATTTATCAAAAAAGTTTGTGTTTGTGGAAAATTATGGTTATGGAACCCATTTCTCTTCCAGAAATTATACCCTGATTAAATTCAAATGAATCCCCCTCTATTTACAATTAGTCATTATTTAATTAAATTAAGAAATGATTATGAAAGAAGTTCATTATCCAAAGGGTATTTTATGATGAATGGTTTATAAAACACATTTCATTTAATGGGTTCTGATATGGTGAAATAATTTTTATTATGTGACTATGGTTACATTATAACCAAGGATGGTGGTTTTTTATTACAAAAAATAATGATTAAATTATAAACAATGATCGTGGTTAGGTTAAAACTACTAAAAGTAGGGAATTATATCTACATAAAATTAATCAAGTAAATATTTATATATCAATTGATAGTCAGGATTAGAATAGCGAGTGAACCGATTAAAATCATAGAAATTGTCAGTAGCGATGGTCTTCAAGTTGAACCATGACAAATATGATGGATGGGGGAGTGAACCCTTTCAAATATGATAGGTTTTGAATGATCCTAACTATATTGGAAATTATTTTTTAAAAGTTAAGTGTATGCCAACATTACATATTTTATGACTATGTAATAATATCATTTCCCAGGTACATTGATATCCATATGATTCATTTCTTATCAACTACCAAAATCCATACTGAAACTCATGATTATAATCCATGATATTCATCTTATGGTTTTCAAATGTCATCATATTGATCTCAAACTATTAATTTTATGTTATGATTTTGTTTATCCCTTATTACCATTAATAATATTCTAGTGTCACTATATATTATTATTCATTTCCCCAGATTCTGAAAAAATATAAAATGTTGGGTATTTTGGTTAATTTAAGATATTTAATGGAGATATTTATGAGTGTTCCTAAATTAAAAGTCATCATTCCATGTTTTCAATGACACTAAACTATTAATGTCCTCAAGGTTGTGTTTGTTTATTATATTGAATATTCATCTAAAAGATGTAATATACATTTATGAGAATCATGGGTCACTATAAAAAGATATTAAATATGAATATTACCATATTTTATTTTTCTAATCTATATTTATAAAGAATACTGTTCCATAGTTGAAATAGGGATGTTAATGAATGAAGGCCTAAAAGGGATTATATATTTCCAAATCACCAACACAGAATGGTTAGAGTTGGAATATATCTATTTATAATTGTAATGTATCGGTTATCCCATTATATAAACATTTTTGGAATCCTAGCGAGGGGGAAAAAAGAGTAACCATTGAGGAACAAGTCTACATTGGATAATATCATGAAAAAACACCATCCATCAATTAGATTATATTTTAACCCATTGGTAGATATAGGTTAGGTAAAAGACATATAAAAGATATATGATGTCAGGAAATGTTCTAAGAATAAATATCACAAACTTTATATTTATTATTTTGAAGGTAAATCTAAATATTGGTGGTTAATTATTTTGAAATATCAGAGAAATATATGATCTTGAATCCCTATAATAGAATCAATATAAGAATATAATGCCTGAAAAATATTTTATGAAGGATTTTTGTAATAGAATGGAAAAAATATTCATTTAATCAAGAGAAAAGGAAGACGATTTTGAGGATCAGTAAGAAGAAAAAATCACCGAATTAATAAGGTATGTCAAAAAATTTAACTTGGATCATCATATGAAAGTAAATCAATTTTATTCTATATTAAATATAAGATTATATTGTAATTCATTTTTTATTAATTAAATGATTATGTGATAATTGTTTGATGTTTCAACATGTTCATAATGGATTTTGATGATAAAAATGTCTTCCCTGAAAAAAGAAGAAAATGTATAGATGGAATGAAATAGGGAATCATTCATCCGAGAAATAGGGAGGTTAGAAAATGATGTTCCCATATTCTCATAATTATAATATAAGTATAATATAATGATTATTGTAAAATAAAAAATGATTTTCTAATGAAAAATAGTTTATCATGTACCTAAAAAATTCATGGAAAATGATAATACAAATAAGGAAAATCCAACAGTATGATTATTTAATTGTAATTTTCTTATGAAATTATTCCAATGTATTTTTGAAGTTTGTTACTCAAGGATTAATTCTCCATTAATGAATAGAACAACCTACGATAAATATATTTCTGACAAAATCAATGGATGTGTGGTCATCTATTGAATTGGTGATTGTTATTTTATATGTTTACGTGATATAATAAAATTCCATGTTTGACTATAGATCATCACGTTTGATCATTTCTATGAAATATGAAATCTAAACGAGAATATAGACATAAAAGTTAAGATAAAACAAGTACTGAAAACAATAGGGGAGAATATCAATGAACCCAACATTTATAGTAACACATAAATTGTTATTAATGGGATAGTAAGTCGAATTTTTTTTCCTTTTTATGGATGATTATAGTGTTATTTATTTAATTATAGGAATTCGATTTAGTAGGATATGATATATTGTTGATAAATGAATTCTATGTTCAATGATTTCAAATCACTAATAATCTAATTACTTGAAAATAAATAAATTATATTTTAATGTGAAAGATACAAACACATGTTGATAAAAATAATGAAAGCATTCCAATTAATGATTTCCTAGTATTAAATGAATTTATATATATATTTCTTGGTCATTTCCCTTCTGTTGTTTACGATCGAGTGGTTGTGTTTACTATGGACACAGTATATGAAATTAAGAAAATTTCAAAACCCCATTATCAAATATCTCATGTCAAATTTTTATAACTAAACAATAAGCTAAATGAGTATCCTAATAAATGTTTCATTTATCCTAACACTTCATTGTGTGGTTCCCATATTTTATTTGTATAAAATATTAATGGCATAACGATACCTTTGATTGATTATAGACCATGATGTGATATCACTATTAAGAACAAGTATCTTTTTCCTCACATCAATGAATTTTTTATTACCTCTATGGAGATAAATATATTTTGAAGATTGATCTATGGTTGATTTACTACCAGCTAAAGTAAAAGAGGTTGATATCCGGAAGGTCACAATTCATAAATGATATGGGAATTACAAGAATGTTGTTATGACCTTTGGGATATGTAATGTACCCAATATATTTTTCACTATTATGAATACAATAGTCCATGATATTTTCGGTATTTGTCATTTTTATCAATTATGTCATTTTATATTCATATTGTCATGATGATGGAAGAATCATACGATTGTTTTTTAAAATAAATATTAAATGAAATTTTAAAGACACATTTTTTTTAATAAAAATTCATTTAAAATATTTATTTTAATGATAATAGATATGTTGAATGAAATAAAACTAATGTTGATTGATAATTTCTATCCTCTATATATTTAACAAAGATTATTAGTCTTCCAAAACTAACAGGATACTACATGTGGTGTGTTGAATCTATTTTATTTACCATTACCTAAATTTACATGAATATGACTTAAATTCATCTAGATCAAAGACTGTAGTTGTAACATCCATACATTTTACAATTTAATTACTTTTAAATAAATATAATATTCCTAATATCTTCTGATGCATGAAACGTTAGTATAAATAAAACTATATACATGATAAAATATATTATTGAAACATGACCATTAAAATATAGATAATAAGTTGTAATGTATGAATAATGATAAATAAATTATAAAATTTATATTTTTTTAATCATCTAAAAAATAAATTAAATAGTGATCAAAATATTAGAAATAAAATAATCATTAGTTGAAATAAAAATAAAATTTTTTATAAAAAATTGTATTTCTCGAAACTAAGGTTTAATCACAATCTCCCCAAATTATGTGAAACTAGTTTTTACCAATTAAAAAAATTAATAATTAACTTCAAATTTAATAGCTTAAACTAAGGATTAATGTATATTTAATTTTGTAGTATTGATGAAATGTTTTTTTTTCTATTAATACAGAAAACAATAATTTTTATTGAACATTGCCAATTCATTGAAATTATATTTAATAATAAATTAAATTAATTTATTTTTAAATTAAAATCAGTTTTGATATAATATAATAAAAAATATCTGGTCTATAATTAGTTTTCTATTGTATTTTGATATTAAAACCATTTATACTTGTGATAATTATCTATTTGGACACTAGATTTTTGGTCGCGTTAGATGGAATAGTTTTAAATTTTTTTCTGCCACTACATTTAATTGAATTTATAAAATAGATACCATATTTTTATTTAGAATAATTTATGTTATTTTATAATTTCCACCTAATTTTGATACCATTATGAATACTAAATCCAGTACAATTTAATTTATGTAGTTTAGGTTACTCTAATTTATTTTTATGTTAAAATAAAAAGAAAAAGGTTAAAATGAAAAATAAAAACATAAAAAATTCTACTTATAAACACATTTATACCTTATAAAATTGTATTTTATATAATGATCCGTTTTTAGTCATTTTAATGAAAATGTATGTGTAATTTAGTCTTTTCAAAAATTACATGTGTGTTATATCCTCCACTTCTAAAAGGACACCCCTCTCCTCCTATATTTAGATATCTATATCCATCCATGAAAATCCCAAATAACATTATTACTTTCCCAAAAACATATTGGAGCACTTATTTTGATGTAAAATTCATCCTATTAAGGATTTATTTAAACTTTTAAGTCGTTGTTTGAATAAGGCTCAATATTCTTAAGTTATCATTTTAATTTCATTTCAACTTTAACCTCTATCTAGTCTTATTTAATAATTATAGTCTAATAACACATGTATATAACAAATATTAAGATTTTATTATAATATTTTCATAACTTATATCCATCCTATATGATATAAAATGGGATACAAAATAGATGATCATGTGTATATAGTACTACTACCTCCAAAACTGGTATAAATTGTTTTCCATTAACATATCATGTTGATGAATGTAATTATGGAATAAATGTATACATATTATATTTATTATATTTATATTATTGTTCAATTAAAAATTATAGTACACAATTTTACATTACATTTTCTTTAAAATTCGACAATGTACCTCACATGTTCTTCAGACTACATCCTCACAAGGAAATGTGGTTTGTCTTTCACATAATGATTACATGAAATGTATAAACCATATATTTAAGGAATATATATCATACATAATACAAGATTACATAATGTCCAATTAATATTTGAAACACTTCTATATCCTTTTATAGGTTATGTTAATGATATCGTCACTCGTGCATACGTATGACATAACCATCTCAATGAAGTGATGTGATTCATTTTCAACATGTAAAATTTAATAATGGTGATAATTATGTATCTAGAGAGTAAATAAGATATTTAAAAAATATTATCATGAATAAATAGACTTATTTATATACTATGTACGATAACAGTAAACCTCATTTTAAAACATTCTTAAGAAATATATCAAATTACCCCACGATTCAATAAATATGATAAAATATTCTTGACAAATAGTTTGAAAAAATTATTAATAGGATCATATATGATATAATAGATATGAATTTTTTTCCTATATAAATTAATAACATGAATAATAAAATTATATGAAATGATAAATAACATTTAACTAAATACAAACTTGATGTAAGGGGTTTCGTCTCAATTTCCATTTCATTGAGAAATACTTATCAATATACACCTTGTAACTTTTAAATGGTGTTTATAATTTAAATTAATGCATTTAATATGAATACATATTTAGTCATGATGATTAGATTTTTTTATGTTTATTATTTAATGGATTACAATTTTAAATATACCAAAGAGGTAAACATTTATTCTATACTCTCACATTGTTTTGATATTTTTCTTAATTCAATTGAAACATTCACATTCATGTGATCATAATTAATTGGATTAAAATTTTCAATTAAATATCCATATTTAGGTATTTCATATTTGATTATTTCTATAACATATACCATATTTAGATATGACATTAACATTGAATGTTATTTGATTAAATGGGTAAATTTAGATAAACCTATATCCTTTACTCAATATAGACTTTTAATGATATTGAAAATTAATTCATGAATTAAAAATATTATTCTATAATTTAGGATTTCATTGGGATTATTTTTATTTTTGGTTAATGGGTATAGATATCCTGTTGATGAATTTATAGGTCTCATATGATAAAACTCTTGAACAAATGAGAAGTGATTTTATTAATAGTTTCAATCCTTCTATTAAAAGTATTGATAGCAAATGTATCAGGATTCCTAAGATCATTATGTAAAACAATTTATAATTTTCATCATTAATAATTAAGTTATTAGTATTAACTATGAGATTTCTGTATTGATA
This sequence comes from Viscum album, assembly GCA_963277665.1. Classification (NCBI taxonomy): domain Eukaryota; kingdom Viridiplantae; phylum Streptophyta; class Magnoliopsida; order Santalales; family Viscaceae; genus Viscum; species Viscum album. The sequence continues at coordinate 2,019,262,437 of OY728148.1, forward strand.
TTACCTCTAGGTTCATTTTATTCACACGTCATTTATTATTTAGCCTTTTTATCAATTATTTAATTCCACATATTATTTATTCTATATCTAATTTCTATAGTTAATTTATGGATTAATGTTAATGTTTTTTTAGTCATTTAGCTTTCAAAATTGATTATTTCATATTAATCAATGATAGATTCTACTGTATGTTACCCTTAATAAAAATTTTACCCATACTTATTTAGTATCCTATAAGAAAGATATTATGATGAAATCATTGAATGATTTTCAAGTATAAGGATCCTTTTTTATTGTTATGTATTTTTTTTATTTTTATTATCACTAAAAATTCGGTATAATTTATATATCTACTTCCTAAATACTACTAAATTTTTTGTTACATTACGATGTGATCAATTTTATCTTATTCAAAGGTAATTAACTATACCTTATATATAGGTTACTAGAATCTAGGTCATTATAGTCAGTATAAGAGGAATAAAATTTTAAAATATGGTACCACGAATTTGTAAAAAATTTATAATTGAAATTATAACTTTTATAGACACTGTTGTTATGTATATAATAACATCATAATGGTTTGGTAACATAAATATTATTTGGTTTTTCCTATAAATAATTTCCAATATGGATAATATATGTGGAAGAGGATCTAGTACTATTGTACCAAGGAAAAATAACACTAGGAATGGAACTTTCAGATTGACCAAATCATCACTATGTTCCTAAAAATAGAACTTTTTATGTAACTAGTTTCAAAATATTGTGGTATATTCATAAAATAAATAAAATTTTCATTAAAATCGTTTTGAAGAATTTTAAAATAATTATATCCCCAATGAAACCAAATTTAGGATTTTTTATGTTAATAATTCCTAATTTTTTTTATTTATCTAATGTATTACACCATATTAATTATTATACAGAATAATTTAAAATTCATTATTATTTATCTAATCTTGTGTATTTCATTGTTTAAAAATTCCCTTACGAAGGAAGAATGGTATTAGTAGAAATGACCAATTTATAGATTTAATTAATAAGAAAGAATATATACATGGTATTGGAATTTTAATGATCACTAATATATTATGTTAAATTAATCATGTAATGAAAAATAACCTTACCCAGATGGATCAAACTGTTTTTCCACTATGAGATTCTCATATATTTGATCACATCTTGTGATAGAATTCTATATTATGTGGTCAGACTACTTATCCAATTGTATTTATTCAATGTATTAACTCACTTTAGAATATATTTATAGAAATTGAATATAATTAAAATGAAAACATTACACATGAAATAGAATTTTTCAATGGCAATGTTGATCATTTGTTTAGATTTATTTAGAGTATTATGAAGGAATAAGAAATACAAAACATTGAATGGAATTATTTTAATGGAACATAAATTGAAAATTATTTCCATCAATAATAATATACATAAATGAAGTGAAATTTCTTCATCATTAATAATAATGAATAAAAACATGTTTCTTTGAATGAGGCTCCCATTACGAGTCTATATTGGTATGCAATTGATTTCAAAAGGAAAATAATATCCTTGATCGAGAATTTCTTTGAAGGTTTTATGTAAATTTTCAAAAAGGTTATGTTATATAAAATTTTTTTATTAAAAAATTATATATATTTCCATTCCTTCAAAATAGAAGAATTATTTAAATATATACTACAAATTAAATATAAATCAATCCACTTAGTGGTTGACTAGGAACCATAAAATTTGGAATGTGTTACTATAGAAAATTAAAAATAAAAAATTTAAATATTTGAAAAAATGTGGAAATGATAATTTTAAGAAACTCTTTAATGGAATGTTATATATATACGTGTATAAATAAGGGTCATTGGGAGAAAATTTTCAAATGTTTGAATTAAAATTCTATTAATGAATGTTTAAACTATAGGGTTTTGGGGAACTATGTAAACTAATTCCCTACACATCAATGAAATATACCATGGAGGAGGAAAAATGAATAGGTATAATCAAATGTGATTAATACGGATGAGGTTTAACTTCCCAAAGTAGTGGTACCAGATACATTAATCATATTTTGAAATATACCAAATTATATATTTAATTCTTGATTATCAAAATATTTTTCCACTACTAGGTTTTCTATGATAATTATATATTCCATTTAAACATTAATATGGTAGATTTCAGTCAAAAATCTTTTTATAAATCTCCCTGGAATAAGGATGTTCCAACACATCCTCGATACTAGACATAAATGTCCTTTAACTATTGACCTTATTTCCATACCTACAGTTGACATCGATATAATTTTTTTTGGAATGTAATTGAATATATAATGTGAAATTTATTACTACATGAAGGAAAATAAAAATCATGATAATGTTTTTGAATTCATTATCTTTTTAGTAGAGAAAACATCATCTATGATATGTCTATATCCACACCCCAGTAACTCTACTAAATGAATGTGTTGGGGGAAAAGGGAATACAAACTCTTGGGGTGGACAATATAATTTTACAATTGTGGATGTACTTATTCTATAAGAATATATTGACTTATATCCTATGGAATAATTTGGACACCACCTAGAGCATGGAGTTGAGTTTCCTATTCATTTTATTCTTGGTGGAAAAACAATATCAAAGACAATCTATATAATATGCACTATTGAATTATTTGTGCTGATGAAAAAATGAGAGTAGTGATATTGGTGATTCTTTCACTATAGTTTTAATTCCAAGACCCTAGAATCCAAGAGTTGATGCCTTACCTCTTTATAATGTAATAATTATAATGAATCAAATCCCAAATGACATATAATTATATCAGTTTTGGAAATGATATTATATAAATGATAAAAAGTTAACATTTGAAATAAATAATAGTACATAAAAATTAAAATTCTCATCATTCATTAAACTCATTCAATGAATTCATATTCACACTGTGGGGAAAGGACTCTAAATAAGGGTAAGGTCGAATACTCATTATGGTTAAGAGTATAATGAATGTAATTATGAATCAACAATATTAATCAATATGTAATATTAAAATTTTTTATAGAAATTGCATTTAAAAAATTTGATATGGAATAATCAATGTGCAAAGGAAAATAAATTAACACACATTCAATTTAATAAATAAAACAGGAATAAAATACAATCATAGATTCAATCATAGAGATAGTAATATATATAATAATAACTAAAATGAAGTTAATGATTCATTATCAGATGTCATGTATATAGAACATGAATAATCGTACCACCATGATATATTCTCAATATATTTTATGTCTATTGTTTGGAACCACTCAACTTCTACAAGGAAACAAACTTGAATGGTTTTTTCTGACTAATTTCATCTCATGATACTATTAATACTTTAACATTTTTCCATTAATAGGTTCCAAACCCATATATATCATTTCCATATAATTACTAATATATTTAATATTCAATTTTATTATTTAAAAAACATGACTTATCATTAAATATCCATATTTAATAAAATATATGAATTTATCAAAATTTACCTAGTCATTTAAATTACTTTAAGTGTAATAATTGTTTCTCAAAATGAAATATGGTTTAGAAAATAATAATATCTCTAATAATTTAATATGTATAATTAAGAAATATGTTACTTTCAAAGACAAATGATTACCATAATGCGATTATTTCAATAGAATCTTTACATTCTCCATAAAAAGTGAGATTTGTTCAATATCACTTACCATGTGGTAATTTTCATGTTAATATTCCATGGATGAAATAATTCAATGTAAAAATTAGAATATCCTGAAGAATTATTTAGCCATGATATCACATGTCTGATAGATAGTATATACTCTTCATTGAATTGAATTGGGGTATAATAACAAATATGTCTCAATTGACTCTATATTGAGATAAAATCACTTAAATTATACATTCTTTTTGGATGGAAACTCATTAAAATATTTTAATCTTGGTTTAATTATTTTATTTAATTACAAATAATAATATTTATAAATAAATTCAATTTTTTGATTGAATATCTTATAACCCATTTGTTAATAATTTGTCATTATTTTCAATATTTTTGGGGTTAATACCCTTGTTTTTTTAGTACGTTATGACTGGTTATGTTAGTATTCCCTATTATATAGATCATGATTTCATCATCTATAGAGTTTAAAGCGTGATATAAAAATTATATATGTTATGTATATATGTATCTAGGGTAACCCCTAAAATTTGGATACTGGAATTGAAATAAATAGTTAATAGAGATGGTAGGTCATTCGTACACATGAATGATGTTTCCATTTTTTCGTATTGAAGGAATAATGTAAAATAGTATAAATATGAAATATCATTTTAGAATCATATTAATTTTATATATATAATATATTTTTATTAAAAAATACATAATAAATTCCAGGTAATGTGAGATATCATATCTCTTTGAGGATGCTTTTGTGCACACCTACACAATTGATTTTTTGTATTCTCAAAAAATTAAAAGCATAAAAATTGAGATTATAAAATAATTAAAACATAACAATATCACATTATATATAACATATATATTTTATAAACTATAAATCAATCCTTATTATCCAACATTAATTGTGTTAATGTAAGAACGAACAACATGGGTTAGTGAGGTGGTTGTCTTCCATACTTAGAAACGATGATTTGGTATGAAATTTGATCAAAGTGTGTGTGCATGTATTTTATACCCTAGAAATAAAAAAAAGTTTAGTATTTCTAAGATAATGTTATTATTATATAAAAATATATGATAATAATTGAATGTTTTTATAATGGAATTAATAAAAGTAATTGTTGATGAATATTACCTCCTCTTCAGGGAACTACTTGTGGATTCCACTTAAGCAATTACTTTGATAGATTTAATCTGAAAATTAGTATTATAGGAAAGGGGAATTATGTTTGATGGAAATATGGATAGATTATTTATGATAATATATCCTAATAGTTGTGAAGAATTGGGGGTGGTGACTGATGGAACCATAAAACTATTCACCAAAATATTCCAAATTATTCCATACACGATCCAAGATCATAGCTCATTTCGCAAGCTTTGATTTGGGAGGTCGTAGGGCCAGAACGGTGTTACAAATTATGAGTTATAGACACATGATTTTGGGTGTGAAAATTGGTTTACCGGAGCCCTGGGGCACCGCACCGGCGCAAATATCCTCCTTCGCGAACCCACCATGGAGCAAGGAGGTGGGATGCTCTACAGGCCCCTGTGATATTCGTGAAGTTTCCGTGGAGCAAGGAGGTAGGATTCTCCGAAAACCCCTTTGAAGTTGGTGAACCCGCCACAAAGCAAGGAGGAAGGATTCTCAGTGAACCCTGTTGACATTTGTGAACACACTGCGGAGCAAGGAGGTGGGATACTCCGCGAACGCCTTTTAATGTTAGAGAACCCGCCATAGAGCAAGGAGGAAGGATACTCTGCGAACCCCATGAGACACCTTGAGTAGACTTATTCCTCTTGGATCATTTCACATGTCATGAGTAGATATTCTCCTCATCAATTCCCTGAGTACCTTGAGTCGAACCATTCCTCAAGAAACCCGTCCAAACAATATCACTTGGATCAAATTCCAGGTTGAACCCGAAAGGGCCGCCCTTGCGTAAGTCCCAACACAATCCATTTCTAGGCCCCTTATACCAATAGTCCTCTATATATTTCTTTAAACTATAGTGCACCCTATGTTCCAAGCATAGTATTCCTATTTCTCTATATGTTAGATACCTTTTTCTCCTAGAATAAGATGCCCACAACCATCCCCACATGAATATAAACTATAGTATTAACTATCTTCTAAATATTGGATACCTCTTATTGTAAATGAGAGATTCTTTATTCTCCAAGCATAAGATGCCGACAACCATATCTATAGGACAATAAACTATAGTATTACCTATGTTCAATGTATAGGATGCCACTTTCTCCAAACGAGAGATGCCTTATGCATCAAGAACAAGATTCCTAACTGTAACACTCTGAGATTTTATGAAAAATATTATTTTTAATTTCATTGATGTCTTGTGTTGTACGCAACACCAAATAGAGCTTTCACTATACTCAACCCAAACATGGCTTGCATTACAAGCAATCAAGACCTTCTTCGATAACGTGTGTAGTACGCAATACCAAGTTTCACTAAATGATATATTATTTTAATATCTTTATGAACTACCCATTATGAATAGTAATACCCACTTTTTAAAATTTTATAAATTTTATCTTTCAAAATGGACTTCATTTTTGGATTCTGAATATCCAAATTATCCTAGGGTGATTTTTTTCTTATTTTTTTGAAAACATTCAATTTTTGATGAATAGTGAAAACACTAGGTTACTATTTAAAAACTGAATTTTTATTTAAATAATTAATTATTTTTTTAAATTTATTTTAGGTCAATATTGATACATAATACCTATATAAGTTCAATGAAATTCATTGATGTCATTTTATAATAATTTTAGATATATAAAAATTTTATTGAACTTTTCACCGCCTTTTACCCACCTCCTAGGAGAATATAAAAATCTATCTAAAACATAATTTTACCTCTTCTGTGAGTGGAATTTCGAAAATCTGAGAAACAAGGATAATATCAAGGAGTAAAATATGGTTCAATAAGATAAAAATAATTTTTTTTGAATAGTATCTTATTACTTTCATTTACCACGATTAAAAGTAAATAGGGTAATTAAGGGTAAAAATGATATTATTATTACCTTAACACATGTACTAATTATATTGGATAAGTTTAATTCAACCAAAAACAAAATTAGGAATAAAATATGACCATTTAGGTCCACTTGGATTAGATTAGGAAATTTATTATTATTTTTTTTAAAGAAGAGTTAAAATAGTTAAAATAAAGGTTTAATAACTAAACAATTTTAACATAAGATAAATTTGACTATAAATATTTATTAGAAGGATAAAAATCATTCCTACATAGTGGTTATTTATTTATAATTTTTAGACTTTAAATAATTTAATTTATTTATGACATAATGATAATGTATTAATTAACATATTATTGAAATATTAACATAATAGATGTTATAAATACCCAAATAAATGTAATTTGAGAGTTTTTATGAATTCCACTAATTATCTATGTGAATATTACATTTTAGTATTGATTTAATTAACTGTTTTTTAACTAACAATTCTGTTATGATTTTCAAAAAAAATCAATTACCAAATAGTGTCAAAATTAATATAAAATAATTTTTAAAACAAATATTATATTATTAATTGTCATTTTATTCCTAAAAATATAAGGTTCTGACAAATGACTTATATAAGGTTATATATATTAATAATGAAAAATTTGGGGTTCGTGTGGCTTGTTACATTGTGTTTATTAACCATATAGTGTAAGAAAACAAGAAGACACGGTAAAAGTAAAATTATTTAACTTAGAGTTAAATTAAAATGATAAAGATAAAATTGTCACTAAACTTGTCTAAAACCTATTTTTTAAGAGGATATCGACCCATCCCCACCTTATCTTCGAAATAAATCAATTTTGAACTATTATAAATCGAATATGACTTTCTTATAAAATAATATTTTATGTTTTTCCAAAGGTGCCCCTCTCCTCCCTTTTAAAAAGGGCACCTATTACCTCTTCTCTTCACACCCTTTTGAACCTTGAAGCTCGTCCAACCCCTGACCATTTCACTTATCCACTACCATAGAAACAATAGAGAGGTTTTGTTCTTCTCAAAATACCAACTCTACTTCTTTAAGAGGAAGCTTAAAGGTGGTGCGTTGAAGAAGAGGTAATCTCTTCATCTGATTCTCTCAAGTTTCGTTCTTCTTAGACTTCTTCTTATTTATTTGTTTCATAATAAATTAATAACATAAGTATCACTCATATAATTATATGTTATTATAAATATGAAACAACCCAATTTCATCTTCGATCAATCCTACAGAAAATGAAATAACTGCGCGTGCGTACGTACGGAATATTGTATCCACGTCGTGGTGTAATATGTTTTCCACCACCACCTTACTTGGATGGTTATAATGGTGTAAATAAAAACTATATATGATTATTGTAAAGTGATATTTATTCTGAAATATTATACATACACTTCAATAAAATTCCACGATCAGGGGAAAGATATCATCGCTCGTGCGTACGTACAGACTACCGTCTCCACGACGTGATGAGATTCATTATCCATGTTAAGCATTCATGAATGATTATAAAGTATATATAATGAATAATAATGAAATATATGACATAATAATGATACTATATTTATGTATATATATATATATATGTCATCTACTTAATTCCATTCAATTAAATAAGGAAAGGAAAATAGCGTTCATGCGTACGTACGACCTACCGTCTCCATGAACGGTGTATTTCATTCCATTTATCGATCTATCATATATATATGTATATGATGAATATATATTATATATAAATCATGTTTTACATTCCTTAATTAAGAAAATCAGGATATATTTAATAATATCTTGAACAACAAGTCGAAACACGTATGATAATTGAAACAATTTTACCCAAAATGCTAATTTAACATGGAATTTTCAAAAGAACGGTAATATAAAGTCATAAGTGAAACATATATGATATCATAACAATTAATATTATTCTATAATAAGTCAATGAAATTATTTAAATAATTATACTGGAGGTTCAGATACGTACGAAGAATATCAGACCTAAAGTAAGGGATAATTTTTCAAATCTCATTTTTATCTGAGATTGTTTATACTTTGGTATTTACTGTGGTGTATTTGTCATCCACATCCATGTTTCCTGAATATGTAATATTATTTATATCCTCATATAATTTTTTTATATCCAATATTACTCATTGTTTAGTTTTTAGTAACAGATATTAAAGGAATCTTTTGTCGTTTTTAGCAGGAGGTACTTTTTTGACTTTTCCGACCAAAGTACAAGAAGAATGTTTTTTAACATATAAGGAATGAATGGATTTTTACAGTATTATAACACCTTATTTTTATGATTTTTAATCTACAATATTTTATGATTATTTTCAACAAAATCCTTTTCTTTTAAAATTTTGTGGCATTTTGTGAAAAGAAAATGATTTTTAAGAGGAAAGGATATTTTCCTCAAGAATTCTTTTCAAGGGTTTTATCAAAAACATTTTCCATATAAGATGAAATTATTTATTATGTGTATGTTTCCAGTATAATATATCTATTGATTATATGGGTTCACTTCTCTTATGATGAAATGATATCCATTTGTTTTATATGTATTATGTTATGATGGGATGATCTTTATGAATCCCATTTTTATTCATTGGGTTTTGATGAATGATTTATGTTTATGTTGTGCAACAAGTAAAAATGATTTCATTATGAGTTGGGTGATACCTATATCTCCCTCAAATTCATTGGGTAGATATTTATATCTCATGATATAGACATGGCCAGAATGATAAGTTAATCTGATTCAGTGTTACATGACTGAAACGAGGAGTGAACTCGATTCAGAAAGGGACATTATCCACTAGGACGGTTTTGGAAGCAATTCCTTGGATACTATGGAAATCATAACATGTGATTAATGTTTTCCACAATTATATTCTTTATTACCATGCTATTTTATCCTGATTTATGATCCATTATGATCTATGCATTACATACTGCCATGTTTTATTTCATTGCTCAATATTTTTTTGTTTATACATTATGTTCATGATTTGTTTTATTTTATAAATGCTTACCCTTACTGAGCATTTGAGCTCACCCTTTATATTTTTTCTTTTCTCCAGGATATAAAGAAATGTTTTACATAAGAAAAAAAGGGAATATCTTTATGGGAGATGTTGAAGATCTTTCACCAAGATTAGAAGATAATTTTTTCCGAGTTTCCAAAGACACTAAACTATTACAGTCCATGTTTGTTTGTTTTTATTATGTATTAAGTATTCTGAAAAAAGTAATGTAATGTATATTTACATCATGATTTGGGTCTCTACAGTTGGTATCAAACGAAGGGTTTAGTTAACCTTTGGAAACTGGGATGCGATAACTTTAGTGAGATCCCTATAGATATTTCTATGGTATGTCTAGGGATGTCCCTAAGGTTAAGTATAAGTAATGGTTTTAGTCCTAAAATTATAGTATCGATATTAGAATTAAACCTAAGATGTTAGATATTGAAGATACTCCCCCTTTATTATGTTTCTTTCCCCAGCATGAGTTTTGCCTCTCACACTATTCTTTTTGGGTTTTAGAGGATGGCTGGAACCCGAAGGAACTGTGTTGATCAATGTATTGGAAAATGCAATGACTGTCCTCCTGAACAAACCAATGTTATAGGAGATGGAGTGCAGAATCTTATTGCTATACTTACACAAGCTATGAATCATTCTGAACATACGAATGAGCTGAGAAGGGAACAATATTTTATTGAGTCCTTCATGAGGAAACATCCACCTTCTTTCAGTGGGTCTTCTGATCCACTTGTTTCTGAACAATGGATCAGTACCATTGAAAAGATATTTTCCATACTATGCTGTTCAGAACATGAAAAAGTAATTCTATCTATTTACAATTTAAAAGGTGAATCAGATTAATGGTGGACTCTAATTAAGATTACGAGGCCCCGAGATGAAATTGAATCTATGGAATTGGATGTGTTTAAGAACTTATTTTTCAATAAGTACTTCACTCTTATTCTTAGAACAACGATTCAAAAGGACATCCTTGAGATTAAGAAAAATGATGATGAATCTATTGGTATATACGAAGAGAATTTTACAAGGCGTGCAAGGTATGCATATGGATTTTTCATCCAACCTGAAAGTAAAGTTGATCGATTTTTCAGTGGAATAAAACCAAGTTTTCGAAGGGCATTGGCTATAAGAGACTTCAGTAGCTATGAAGAAATTGTGCATTGTTCTATGAAGGGAGAAATAGAAGTTGGTGTTACATATCCATCTCATAGGTTTGACATGAAATGAGAGATGGAGTTCAAGGAGAAATCTCAGAATAATGGTGAAAAGAAGATGAATATTTCTTTATGCTCAAAGTGTGGAAAAAAGCATAGTAGAGATTATCTTAAAGGGACTAGAAAATGTTTTAAGTGTGGAAAAGAAGGTCATAGAGTAGCTGAGTGTCGAAGTACTGGAAAAATGGTTTCTAATGATGTCAATAATGAAAATACTGCAAATAACGCACCACCAACGCTTCAATGCTTCAAGTGCAAGGAAATGGGGCATTATGTTAATCAATGCCCTAATCCAAGGGTTAATGATGATCAACGTGAGGAACATCTTAAGGAAAAGGATAATGGGATGTCACATGCGACCATTATTTTTTATGATGAGTATGAAAATGGTGTTCTGTAATGATTAAGTGTTTATGTAATGGGATTCCAAAATAGTGTCATGGAATCTCATTTATGGTATCATGGAATTTTGGAATATCTATGTATTGGTTTTCAATAATTATATGGTATCAGTAACCATGAAAAGTGATTGAAATATTTTTAGAAAGTAGATTATATGCACATAATGAAGGGATAAGGATCAAATAATATGTTTGATTGTATTCATGAGCTCATGATTCATATAAGGACAAAGTGATATCATGGTTTGAGTATATAAAATTTTTGGGATTTTGGTATGTGGAAAGAGTTAACTTTTGACAACATTCATGTTTTACTAAAATTCAATGGGTATTAAATCTTCAAGAGAATACATGATTAAGGTATTCACATTTTTGGAATGTGACCAACAAGATATATCTTATGATATATGGGGGATAAATGATGGTATTTACATGCTTGTTATATGACTTTTCTGGTAATTGTTTTATTTTTACTATGAGATTGGACAATGTATTTTGGATAAGTCTAAAGATTGGAATAGATTATGTTAGACATCAGATAGTATTATTCATGGATAGAACATGTTTTAGATAATATTTTTGGATGTTATAATTGTATAGTTTTAGAAAAATGACAACCTGCAGGACGGGTGACAACCCGTCGTGTCGGACAACGCTGTGGGAATCAAACCCACAACCGAAGTGCGACAAGCCTTTATCATATACCATTGGCCTACAAGAAGTCCCTAGTTAGTAGAAACTAGTTTTATTATATTAAGTGGTACGATAGATTAATTATAAGCCTATTTTTGGAATCATATACGATTAACCTCACCATAGATGGACTTATTTATTTTTGATAACTTTTGTTAACCTTGTGTTGGAGATAGATGGAATGACCTATCATTCTATCGAATGATCTGCTAACACTATACAGAAGAAAAATTCAACTTCATTTCTTTAAGAGATGAATTGGAAATTGATCAAGACATAGACAATAGTGAGACTGTACCAAAATCAAGTAAGTATTACTTTTAATTCAAAAAATATTCAACATTAGGGAAATGATCTTGAAAACCAGAAATGTTATCCTAGTGCCCTCATATCTGATGAATTAGATGGTACCTTAGATCATCAAAAATTTATGGCTTCTTGATTTTTGGCTTTTTAATAGCCATGTTCTCTACCACACTCCATCAGAACATGATGGTTAGATTTCTCTTCCATATCCTTACTTTCACCTATGTTCTCCTATGTGGAAGACCCAATGATTAGTTAATTAGGGTAACCGTTACATTTCATATTGTAGTTTTTAAAGATATGTTTTGTTATTCCTTTTTACGATGTGGGTTTCTATTAAAGACACATTCGAGTAGTAAACCATTTATAACTCCGATGAATTTTGAGGGAGAAATTCATTTTAAGGGGGCTAGAATGTATCATCCCTTGATTTTATGAAAAATATTCTTTTTAATTTCATTGATGTCTTTTGTTGTATGTAACACCAAATGGAGCTTTCACTACATGCAACCCTAAATTGTCTTGCATTACACGGAATCAAGAACTTCTTCGATAGCGTGTGTAGTACGCAATACCAATTTTCACAAAACGATATATTATTATAATATTATTAGGAACTACCCATTATGAATAGTAATACCCACTTTTTAAAATTTTATAAATATTATCTTTCAAAATGGAATTCATTTTTGGATTTGGAATATCCAAATTAGCCTAGGGTGAATTTTTGGTATTTTTCTGAAAACTTTCAATTTTTAATGAATAGTGTAAACACTGGGATACTATTTAAAAACCAATTTTTTTAAATAATTATTTATTTTATTTAATTTTATTTTAGGTCAAAATTGAAACATAATATCTATATAAGATTAATATAATTCATTGAATTCATTTTATAATAATTTTATATTTATAAAAAATTTATTGTACTTTTCACCGTCTTTTACCCACCTCTTAGGAGATTTTGAAAATCTACATAAAACATAATTTTACAGCTTCTGTGAGAGGAATTTTGAAATACTGGGAGACACAGTTAATATCAATAACTAAAATGTGGTTCAATAAGATAAAAATAATTTTTGGTGAATAGTAATTTTTTACTTTTATTTACCACGGTTAAAATTAAATATGGTAATTATGATTAAAAATGATATTATTATTACCCTAACACATGTCCTAATTCTATTAGATAAGTTTTATTCGTCCAAAAACAACCTTAGGAATAAAGTATGACCATTTAGTTCTACATGGATTAGATTTAGACATTTATTATTATTTTATATAAAGAAGAGTTAACATAGTTAAAATAAATGTTTAATAACTAAAAAAATTAATATAGGGTAACACATAAGATACATTAAAATATAAATATTAATTAGAAAGATAAAAAGATTTCCTACATAATGGTATTTTATTAATAATTTTTAGACATTAAATAATTTAATTTATTTATGACACAATGATGAAGCAGTAATTACCTTATTAATGAAATATTAACATATATGATGTTATAAATACCAAAATAAATGTAGTTTTAGAGTTTTTATGAATTATACTAATTTTATAGGTTAATATGACATGTTTTTATTGATTTAATTAACTTTTTTAGAACCAATAATGTTGTTATGACTTTCAAAAAAATCAATTACCAAATAGTGTCAAAATTGATTTAAAATAGTTTTTAAATCAAATAATATATTATTAATTGTTATTTTAATAATAAAAATCTAAGGATACTCCAAATGACTTATATAAAGGTATATATATTAATAATTACCAACTTGGGGTTCTTTTGTTTTGTTATATTATGTTTATTAACAATATAGTTTAAGAAAACAAGAAGACACGGTAAAAGTAAAATTATTTAACGTAGAGTTAAATCTAAATGATAAGGATAAAATAGTATCCTAAACTTGTCTAAAACCTATTTATTGAAATTAATTTGGCCCATCCCCACCTTAGCTTCGAAATAAATCAATTTGGAACTATTATAAACCAAATATGACTTTATTATAAAAAATATTTTAAGTTATTTCAAAGGTGCCCCTCTCCTCCCTTAAAAAAGGGGCACCCATTACCTCTTCTCTTGACACCCTTTTGAGCCTTGAATCTAGGCCAAACCCCTGCCCAATTTACTTCTACAGTACCCTAGAAACATTCATGAGGTTTTTTTCTTCTCAAATGACCTTCTCTACTTCATTAAGTGGAATCTTAAAGGAGGTGTGTCGAAGAAGAGGTAATATCTTCTTCTGATTCTCTTAAGTTTCATTCTTCTTATACTTCTTCTCTTTTATTTTTTTCATAATAAATTAATAACATCAGGATCACTTATATACTGATATGTTATTATAAATATTAAACAACCCAATTTCATCTTCTATCCATTCTACATAAAATGAAATCACCGCGCGTGCGTACGTACGGAATACAGTCTCCACATCTTGGTGTAATCTCTTTTCCACCACCACCTTACTTGGATGGTTATAATGGTGAAAATAAAACAATATATGATTATTGTAAAGTGATATTTATTCTGAAACATTATACACACACTTCAATACAATTCCAAGATCATTGGAATGATATCATCGCTTGTGCGTACGTACGGACAACCGTCTCCTCGACGCGATGAGATTCATTCCCCATGTTAACCATTAATGAATGATTATAAAGTATATATAATTAATAATAATGGAATATGTGACATAATAATTATACTGGATTTATGTATATATATATGTATGGCATCTACTTAATTCCATTCAATTCAATAAGGAAACAAAAACAGCGTTCAGGTGTACGTACAGCCTACCGTCTTCATGAACGGTGTATTTCATTCCATTTATTGATCTATCATATATATATGTATATGATGAATATATGTTATATATAAATAATGTTTTAAATTCTGGTATTAAGTAAATCAGAATATATTTAATAATATAAAGAACAATAAGTCGAAACATGTACGATAAATGAAACGATTTTACCCAAAAGGCTGCTTTAACATGGAATTTACAAAACAATGGGTAATATAAAGTCATAATTGAACCATATATGATATTATAACAATTAATATCATTATCTAACAAGTCAATGACATTACTTAAATCATTATACAGGAGGTTCGGATACATACGAAGCATATCGGACCTAAGGTAAGGGATAATTTTTCAAATCTCATTTTTATCCGAGATTGTTTATACATTGGTATTTACTGGGGTGTATTCATCATCCACATCCATGTTTCCTCAATATGTAATATTATTTATATCCTACTACAATTTTTAAATCCAACATTACTCATTAGTGAGTTTTTAGTAAATGATATGAAAGGAATCTTTTGCCGTTTTTAGCACGAGGTACTTTTTTGACTTTTGTAGCCAAAGTATGAGAAGAATGTTTTTTTAACTTATACGACATGAATGGATTTTTACGATTTTATGACACCTTATTTTCATGAAGTTTACTCTACAATATTTAATGAGTATTTTCAACAAAATCCTTTTCTTTTAAAATTTTGTGGAATTTTGTGAAAAGAAAATGATTTTTAAGAAGAAAAGATATTTTCCTCCAGAATTTTTATAAAGTGTTTTATCAAAACCATTTTCCATCTAAGATGAAATTATTTCATATGTGTATGTTTCAAGAATAATATCTATATTATTTACATGGTTTAACTTTTATTATGATGAAATGATGTCCATTTGTATTATATGGATTATGTTATGATGGGATGATGTTTATGAAACCCATTTTTATTCATTGGGTTTTGATGAATGATTTTTGTTTATATTGTGGCACAAGTAAGAATGATTTAATTATGAGATGGGTGAGACCTATATCTCCATCCAATGCATTGGGAAAAGATTTATATCTCATGATATAGACATGGCTATAATGGTAAGTTATTTTGGTTCTGTGTTACAGGACTGAAACGAGGAGTGAACTTGATTCAGAAAGGGACTTTGTCCACTAAGATGGTCTCGACAGCAATGCCATGGATACTATGGAAATCAAAACATGTTCTTAATGTATTCCACAATTACATGCTTTATTCCCATGCTATTTTATCATGATTGATGATCCATTGTGATCTATGCCTTATTTACTACCATGTTTTATGTCATTTCTCAAGATTTTGGTATTTAAAAATTATGTTCATGATTTGTTATATTTTATCCTTGCTTACCCTTATTGAGCATATTAGCTCACACTTTATATTATTTCTTTTCCCCAAGATATAATGAAAGGATTTAGGAAAGAAAAAAAGGAAATATCTTTATGGGATATGTTGAATATCTTTCACCAAGATTAGATGATAATTTTTTCCGAGTTTCCAAAGACACTAAACTATTACGGTCCTTGTGTGTTTGTTTTTATTATGTATTATGTATTCCTCAAAAAGTAATGTATTGTATATATATTTCAAGATTTTGGCCTCTACACTAATAGTCCATTATACATGACTATATAAATTAGTATTCCATATCTTCCAAAGATAGGATGCCTCTTCCTTGAAACGAGAGATGGATTATGCTCCAAGCATAAGAAGGTTACAGTCCTCTCTAAAAGACATTAAACTAAAGTACTCCCTATGTGAAAAACATAGGATTCCATTTACTCAAAACAAGGGATTCCTAATGCTCCAAGAATGAGATTACATTATTCCCCTATACATTACTATAAACTATAGCACTCTCTATGTATCAAACATAGGATGCGTCTTGCTCTAAAGAAGAGATTCCTTGTGCTCCAAGCATATGATACCAACAGTCCTCTCTACATGACTATAAACTGTAGTATTCACTATGATCCCAATATAGGATGGCTCATGCTCTAAATGAGATATGCCTTATTCTCCAAGCATAAGATGCCAAATGTCCTCTTTACATGACTATAAATTGTAGTATTCTCTATGTTCCAAGTACAGGAAGCCTCATGGTCTAAACCAGTGATTCCTTATGCTTTATGTATAAGATGCCTAACCTTCCATTCTACATGGATCTAAACTATAGTACTCCCTATGTTCCAAACATAGGATGCCACTTTCTCTAAAAATGATATTCATTATTCTCCAAGAACGGTATGCCAAGAGTCCTATTTACATGACGATAAACTATAGTTCTCTCTATGTTCTAAACATAGGGTGCTTCTTGATCCAATCAAGATATTCCTTATTCTCCAAGAATGATATGCCTAATTCCATGATTACAGAGGCATAATTTCAAGAACGTTGGAATCTGTTCAAACATTCCATCACTCCACCTCACGCTTTTAATGTCATTCATTCAAATCTTCATCAACTTATATGTCTGAAGTAACCCACTAATTGCCTGGTCTCATGCCGCATCAGCTCACCTACCGTCCTGGGCCAACACCCCGAAAGACGTTGGACAACACATTGGGTCCGGTCCAATGTTTCCATCTTGGTCAATAGTCGACCCTCATTTTCTTGTCCCCATATCAGGATAACATGATATTTATGTTGTGTTTCAAACATGGTCACCAGTTATCCTCCATCGTCATGCAACCCTCACCGCATTACGAATGTTGGGCATGTGATTCACACTTTTCATCCCCCTTGGTTTGGACTGTTTTCATCACCCTTGGCATTATCCTGCTTGTGCACTAGCGCATATGTGTAGGCTTATATCATATTCCTTAACTCACCAGAGATTTGGGATGCCCTCATGGCCAGACATGTTAAAGACATTACGGGAAGATTCCTTGCATAATCCCCAATCACCATTTCCACACCATAGCGGCACATAGGCCGCTTCCTTTCATAAGACGTATGAAAAAAAAAATCTCCATAGTGGCACCCAGGGAACATCCTTGTGTAAGCCCCATCTATCAATTGTCGCACCATAGAGGCACCTGGGTAGCTACCTTGCATAATCCCCATGCTCCATTTTCGCTCCATAGCGGCACCCGGGAAGCTTCCTTGCGTAAGACCCATGCACCATTGCCACTTCATAGCGGCACACAGGAAGCTTCCTTGTGTAAGTGACCGCGTTGTCATGACACGTCAAATTGATTATGTTTTTAAGGTCGATTTATAGTCTAGGGTATAACCTAGGTCATCTCTCATGGAGCGTTGGTAGGTTTAGAGTGTGTATTTTTAATAAAAATGACTAAGAGAGGGGTGGTTTTGAAAAGAGTTTAAAACAATGACTTAGTTGACATGGCATAATAATTGTGTGACCTAGTGGATTTTGAAAAATATGAGATAAAAGGGTCGATGTGATTTCACTACACACATATCAAGTTCATTGTTCAAAGAGATTCATCTTAGGTTTAGAGTAATTCTTTGGTTGGAGTTAATTGGAATCCCGATTAATTCCTAAGCTTTTATTTCAATGCTTTAAGGACCAAACCTTGACGTAACAATCATCTTGTCAAGGTCCAGTAATTATGCATAAAATAAGAGCTTCCAAATCATATTGAAATCTCAATATGGTGGGTATGAAAAGGATTCTTGTGATGTCCAATCAGAATAACACAAGTCGCACTCTCAAAACCTCACACCGATCTGTTGGAAATTAAGAGCATAACACTCACATGCATCAATTCAAGCATTAAAATCTGAAATAAAATAAGATACATGGAATGAAATGTTTAAACACCCAAATTAATCCCAACTAGTAGCTATTTTATGCATCAAAACTCCCTTGACATGTGTGTATCTCCCTCACAACAAACACCCACCTTTTAGCTTGACATCAGGAGGAGGAGGAAGCTCGGGTGGAACTCCTTCTTCATCCTTGATTCCCCTTTGATAATAGGGGCCTCCAGAACCTCCAAGGTGATTAGAAGACTGCTCTAGGGCTCCAAATTGAAAGAACATCACTCCTTGTCCGAACATGCAAATGAGGTTCCCTTGGTGCCCTTTTATAGGAAAATTTGAAGGTGATTTTAGGCACACAGATTTCATCAATCCACTTGTGTCACACGTTTCGGCCTTCTGACAGCCTTATCGCGCTTTGAAAAAAATAGAAAAGTTGTAGACCTACCTATTTTATGTCTCCACCGAAATATTTTCACCATTGGAACAAATACATCTCAAGAGATTAATAAAATACAGAACACCACATTTGACTTGGTCCAAATTCGGTGGCTTGGACAGATCTGTTCGGATTGGCCCCATAGAAGCCGAATCAGGATTTTGTTCCTTAATATGAAATGTATCATATTAAATTTTGGACAGGACCACAAAATTTCAGTATATTTGGATGCATGGAGTTTGTGTACTATGCAAAACATTGGATAGATATCTATGGATCCATGCAATTTTGGCCTATTTTTCTTCCACTTCATCAAGGGCCCTCCAAATCACCTCCACCTACATTGAAACAATAAAAACAAGTAAAATTTCCCATTATAATATTGATTAAAATTAATTTATTGATTCAAACATAATGTGAAATTTATTATTATATTTGGAATATTCATTACAAAACTAGTTTAAAAATGTGGTGTAAGGGTGGAATAAAACAGTGAATCGTGGTACGATCAGTAAGCCCCATGAACTATTTCCCCTCCCTAGCGGCACCCAGGTAGCTTCCTTGTATAATCCTTATTTACCATTGTCGATCCATAGTGACACCCAGGTAGATTTTTTGCATAATCCACATTCACCATTGTAGCTGCATAGAAGCTCCCGAACATCTTCCTTATGTAAGCCTCATTAACCATTGCTGCTCCATAGAGGCACCAGGGATGCTTTCTTGGGTAATACCCATTCACAATTGCTGCTCTATACCTGCACCCGGGTTTCTTCCTTGCGTAAGCCCCATTTAAAATTGTCGCTCCATAGAGGCAGTCAAGCAGCTTGTTGCCTAAGCCCCATTCACAACCCTTAATGGACGGACCTTTCCGATGTGATCTTCAAGTCCTTACTGCCTCCTATTTCTCATACCAAGAACAAATAACGTGGGCTTTGAGTAACCATCATCCATGAAATCCTCCTGGGGAATCCTATAGTTTAATCCCAAAACACCATCCCGAACAACGCGAACAACGCTGTCTTTGAACCTTGCCATGGCAAGGTATGTAGAAAGCCTCCCTGAGGTTCACTCCCATGATACATTGGTTCTAAATCACATCACATCGGTTCCCAATCCTCCCAAACTACATGGACTATGTAGGAAGCATCCCTGAGGTTCCAGTGTGACACCCATTGGTCCCGACCGTCTTCACATCGGTTCACCAACACCATATTGAACTACGTGGTCCTTGATCCTTTCCAAGGCAAGGTACAGAGGAAGCCTCCCTGTGTTTCAAGCCCAACACCCATTGGTCCCGACTATCATCACGTCAACCCACCAAACACACCCTCCCGTACTAGGTGGACGTTGATCTTTGACATGTTAAGATACATAGGAAGACTTCCTCAGTTAAAGACCAACTCCCATTTGTTCGGACCTTCTTCACGTTTGTTCCAACAATTCTGAACTACGTAGACTTTGATCCTTGCCAAATATTCGTATGTAGGAATCCTCCCTGTGGTTCAATCCAAAAAACCATTGGTTCTAACCTCCTTCATGTTGGTTCCCACTCCTTCTGAACTACATGGTCTTTGATCCTTGCCAAGGCAATGTACATAAGAAGCCTCCCTGTGGTTCAATCAAAAAAACCATTGGTTTCAATCCCCCTTCATGTTGGAAAACCATCATCCCACATGACATTAAACTAAATTCCCCCTATTCTTCATGAACGACGTTAAGATGCATCCCCCATCCAGCGGTAAGCCGTTGTGGCCCCATCCAGCGGTAATCCTTTGTGACCCATTCCAACGGTAAGCCATTGTAACCCCATATTGCGATAAGCCATCATGACCCCATCCAGTGGTAAGGCTTTGGGACCCCATAGAGTAGTAATACATTGTCAACCCCATTCAGCAGTAAGCCATTTTCATCCCCATTTAGTGGTAAGTCGTTGAATTCCACAATAAATGATAAGCCGTTATCAGATGAACAATGTGGGCTTTGATTCCCAACCATGAGGATACATATGTTGTCTCTTAGAGGCTCAATCCCAATACTACTAACACCTTCATGACTATCCCATATCATTCCCACTCCACATAATTCAACTCTCCATCATCCATCTTGATTCTTACATGAGCCGCCACATCCCCGTGAGATCATTCCATTCATCCAAGTGCTGCTTGTTGTGGCACCCGGGAAACATACCATGCATTAGCCCCGCTCAATCCATAACCATCCACCCAAGAGTATCCATCGGGCGATGGGATGTTATACATGCATAATCCCCAGCATCTATTTAGTTTGTTTCCCTCTATGTACACCCTATTTCATCACCCCTTAGAACTACGTTGGTTTTGATCCGTGTTGTCTATATAGGGTACATAGGAAACCTCCACAAGGATAAATCCCAGCCAAAGGTAAACCTTGGTGTTCCCCATTCTATGGTGCGCACACCCTGATCTTCCCTCAATGGTTTCCAGATCATCTTTCATGGTGTGACAAAATCCCTTTATGGGACACACTATTTTGGGTCTTCTCTTATTGAATGTTCTGATCCATCTACCTCGTACACACTCATGGAGCTCCCTCCTAAGGATGTACCAATCTGATCTGTCTCTATGGGATGTTCTGATCACCCTCATTTTGTCTCCACAATATGTTAAACCCATGTCCTACCTCAATTTAAACAAGATATGCCCGAGGAAAACCTTAGAAGACACACCTTTGGAATAACCGTCTCTAAAAAGACAATAAACTCTCAGCATACCCTGTGTTAAACATGTGAATATGAGGAAAACCATAGAGAAATGCCTCTGTTATAAAATACCCCACGATTGATGTGTGATACCTTGGTTTCTGTACCCTCGATATTCCCTCTTTTGAGGGTGAATACAAGTTCCCCAATGTCTACGTATCTAGATGTGCCCCGACATCCCGTATGTAACCAACTACCCCGACTGAAGTTTGCTACATTGTGAAGACCCCATGGAATGTCATGAAAAAATTATTTTAATTAACCTGTGTCCACAAAGATATGGCACCAGGAGAAGGATCCCCAAACAACGACATAATCTTTAAGGGAGACCCAAACTTGGTAACAAGTTCCTAGGAGGAATCCATGGATGAATGAACTAAAATCCCATCATTCTGTTTCGTTCATGGATTAAACATCTGTGAATAAGGAACAGATGTCATCCGCCTTTTGAATGTAGGAATGCGGGGCCACAACTGCACATCCACCACAGACAGAGGCATGTGCCACGGTGAAAGCATCGGAAACAGTGACTTCTCTTTTCTTGTGTTTGAGAAGTTTCATTATTGTAAATATAATAAGGTAAACACTATTGAGAAGTATTTATATTATAACGTGTCACCAATAATGAATCAATTTCTATAAATGATAGAATATTGTCTAAATATGTCCAAAAATGTGGTTTTGATTGTTTTTATGGCATTTTTCACCTTATGATTAATGATCAACAACTAAGTAAACTCATCTTCACATTAATAACTATAATTTAGATTAATTTCATTTACTAATCATTCTAGTCCAAATAAGATATTAAATTATTATCATTCCAAATATTAAATATATTTTTCCAAAATCCAATAAAGAATGGGGAAAAGCTTAATATAAAACTAATCTCATTGATGGGATGAGAAAGCAAGTTTTTGAAAATAAAAATAATCAAATGTTTGAAATGTTTTTATATCCATTATCAATGTAAAATAGATTCCAATGACCAAATTTGGATTGATTAATGTATAATTGAATTATTTATACATTACCCTCAATTTTAAATACAATTTCTCACTATAATTATTTAGACGAAAAGTGAATTTTAATTAATATTTAGTATTTGTTTTTTTTTCAATGTAAAATTAAACATCATCAAAAAATACTAAAACATCTTCCATTGATAATTATTAGGATAATATATAAAAAATTAATATAATTTTTCATATAAGAAATATAAAATTTCAAAAATCTACTATTAAAATAGGCTCTTTATTCGAATGCGGAAAAAAAACCTTTAGAAAAATGTAGCCTTTTAGGAATAAAATTTTATTTTTTATCTTATATTATAACCATAAATAATATTTTATAAACATGAAAAATAATTTATTATATTTATAGTAAATAAATTTATTTAATATCATTTATTACTGTATTTTAATTTTATTTATTATTACAAAACACATTTTGTTTGATAAAAATAGTTAAAAAACATTCCCTTTAAATTCAATTTTTTTATCATCATTTATAATTAATTTATAAAAAATTAATTACTTTTATATCTTTTTAAAATATATATTTTCTATGTTAGTGAATCATATTCATATAGTCTTTATTAAAATCAGGGAGTTGATTTTTATTTTAAATAATAATATTATAGTTTATTAGTAATACTCGATCTTCTGTGTAACACAAACCATCAATGAAATTTGTTTTTTTGCGTAACTGATGCTAAATGTATCATAACATGTAGATCCAGCTAAGAATTTTTTTTCACATAAATCAATATAATTTCAATGTTTTATATATCATAAGAAAAACAAGTTGTTGGGTAAAAAATTAAACTAGAAAAAAAAAATTAATCTAAAAGTAAAATATTTTAATATCTTTGGGTTTTACATTTCCCCATCCATAAATAAAGTGACACCTCCCAATTCAAAAATGATCTTTTTTATTTGATTATTGATTTTATAAAATACTATTTTAGAGAAATGTAGATCATAAATATAATTAGTAACATATTTACATAACAAGTGGGAAAATAAAATGTGTAGGTCGCTATAAAACTATGATATAAGCTAAGATAATATTTTAAGAAATGGAGAAATTAAATAGATATATCTCTATCAGGTTATGATTGATAGTGATAAATAACATTGATCAAAATAAATAAGGTGAATAGTAGATAGTTAATGACCACATGACCATAAAAAAAAGGATTAAAAAGGTTATTTATATCTTAAAAAATCTCATAACGGAAATACTTTTTTCATGAGAGAAAAAATTTTGCGATATGAGTAATTCATTAAATCTATGAGAGTGTAAGTAAATATACATTTATACAAACAAAATATTTTCCCTTGGTTGTTCCATGAACAACTTCAACATTATTTTTCTCACATGTATCATCATATGGTGATGTAATACATTAAATCATAAAACATGATAAAAAGATCTTCGTAATACATTTCATAAAGGGTTAACATGTCAGACATGGGGTTTCCTTTCAATTCATGGATCTTGTTCAATTTTTTGTACCGATTTTTCTCTTAAAAATCGAGTGTGATGTGTCTGAATATTTTTGTTATCCTTCAATTTGTTTTTGTTCTAGATTTTCCAATTTTGTTTTTATTTTGTTTTTGAAGAATAATGAGATATTTGGGAGTTACATACTATTATTCAAGGTTTGATCATTTTGGATAAACTATACACCCCTTCCCAGGTAACCGAATATTAGGGTGTGGTTTTTGGGTAGTAGCTACTAGATGCTTTGTACATTGTTTTTTAGGCCATGCGGGGTAACCGAGCGACTGGTGCATCATAGAAAAATATGGGTGCATTGTTACCACAGTGTTTGGAAAACCATGTGGGAAAATGTTTCAAGATATTCTGGTCATTAAACATTTGAAAATGACCTTTTTCATCTTAGCATTTTAGCTTAAATATAACCCTCTCTCCCCCACTCAGGATTTCCTACCATAGGAACCTCCCCCCTCCCATGGCTCCCTGGGATCACCAATTTTGTGGTGGATTCTTCATTGAAATTCCATGAAATATTTTTGTTTATTTTTTTCACAGTTATTCATATTCCCCTATATGGTTTCTCCTCTTATTCTTTGGGGTTATTTGTCAAGAACATTGGGTGGTCTTTTAGGGTTGGATCAAGTTCTTGAGGATTTAATATTGATGTTTACTATTCCATTATTACATTCATGTTCCTGTGGTGTTGTAGTTTCATTTTCCCACCAATTTTCGGATTCTTCCATGCATGAGGTACGTGGTTCCATACCTGATCATTTTTATTTGAATTCATTATTCTTTGTAGATTATATAAATTATCTATGATTTTGTTTTCGTGGACAATATATTATTTAAATTTTATATATTTTTTTAAAAATAAAATGAAATTTATAAAAAAAGGGTTATGATTTGTGTATGATTTATGGAAGTGTTTTTTTGATAGAGTTTTGTACCATGTGTGTATGGTGTGGAATGGGTTTTCAAAGGTTCCAATAGTGTGATTTAGTTTGAAAGTTTATTTTTAATGTAATATGTATTATTTTTCATTATAGATTTTTATGAACCATTAAATGTAAATTTTGATATTTTAAATTATATAAATAATTTTTTGAATAGAAAATGGTTTATTGATGAAATTGAAAAGGTATTGGCTCATAAAAATTGTTGTAATCAATTATGATCTTTTACTGAGTTTTTTTAAACGGGGTTATTTGGTTTTGAATTTTGATTAAAAGGAGATTCCAAATACTATTGGTTTGTGTGAAATGGAAAGTGAAATTCTTATAGAAAATATTAATTTTGATTTTTATTATTTGATATTGTGGTTTTTCCCAGTATATTTATGATTCTTCTCATGTAGGTGTGAGTGGGTTGTTTAATGTGACATTTCAAACAAAGGATCAAGAACAATGGATTTCTGAGTATCTAGTTTGGATGATTATATGTAGTACACTATTATTTCATATGTTCAAATCCCCTATTCTTATAGTGGATTAATAGTTGTTAACTTAGAAGTGGAAATGTGTCGACTCACTTATAATGATTGAAAAATACAATACTGAATTAACATTTATGATTATTCGAGTCCACTAAGCCCATGGGGTGTCACCTCATAGGGCCATGTTCATGGGAATGATGAGGGTTGTGGTTACTATATGAAATTTCACATCTGTATGTGGTTCATGTAAATCAGTCGATAAAAGATTACCCTTAGGGATTTTCCAATGGTGAAATCTTCTGACATGAGACATATGTGATCTATTTATTTCTACCGGAATATGGTGGACATGGAGTGTATTTCATTTTATGCAACATTATCTTAATAAATGATTGAATTTTTAAATGATACCATTATAATTTTTTTCATTAAAAGTGTGGTGGTGAAAATGAGTCTTCATTAAAAAATTAAATCAAAATGATTTGGAGGCTACTTAATTAATGATCATGTTAAATTTTCCATCGATGTTGTAACATGGAATTTTTTTCTTTGGGTGGAATCGTACTAGGAATTATCTCATACCCTATATACACCACTTGGTTAATTTTTACATTGTTATTTATGTCCCAGGTCAGGGGAAGATGTATCATGGAGATGTTGGTGGTTCAGATTGTTAGTGATACACATTTTTCTAGTATTGGTGGTGGTGGCTTGAGGGTGATTATCTAGATGTTTAATAAAGTTTATGGGGGAATTTTTTATTTTCGATTCTTTAATTATTTTAGGTTTTGGTTAAATTTGTATAAAAAATTATCTAAAAGTTATATTACCATGTTAGGTTGTATAAATAAGTTATTTATATACCTATTTCTATGAGTTTTTTATGTTTATATAAGCATGTGAAATCAATAAAAATGTATTTTTTTGACACTTGGGCAAATGTTTCTATCCTGTAGAGAACAAGAATACCCTTAGATCCATTCCATGGGATAGTTAGGTTGTTAGGTTCGATGAAAATTCCTCTTGGTTCATTCCAAAATGGTATTAAAGAAGGTCACACTACTTTTGGGTCATGTTATTTGGTGAAGAGTCTTGATAATCAGGATCTTAGACTATTGAGGCTTGAGGTTTTGTTTATGATTATAGTTCCTAACCAACACACCTCAGGATGGGGTTTTAGATTCCACAGGATGTTAGTTAAGATTCATTTCATTGGATAATGTGGTTTTTTTGTGTTTGGGAAATGAAAATAGAGTCCGTTCAATGCTCCAAGTGAGATCTCAAGTCTTATAATCACATATGGAGACAAAGAAACTGTCCAATAGGACTCTATATGATAGTGGTCTGATTGGATTTTATCCAATAACCATATCGCCAAGTCACCCATCCGCACTATTTTTTTTCATGAGAATTGTTTTGGGTCTTTCATGAGTTTGAAAGTTATTTGGAAAACATAGGCATTGGGATTGTGGAAACTCAGTTTCTAGTTAGTGGTTGTTTAGAATTGGGATCATAGAAATGTTATTTTAAGAAATAATTATTCTTTGAATTATTTTAAATATATATTTTTCTGAAGTGGTGTTTCTGAAAAATGGGAATGATATTAACAATGTTTGATTTCTATGATTGAAAGAGTATGTTTAACAATATTGTTTCCATATAAAATAGAAATATATTTTTATGATGGTTTTGGAAACACGTTTTATGTGAGAATAAATGTGTTTACCCAAATAATTATTTGTGAAATGACATTTTTCGACTTATTAGAAAATAATTTAATTTATTTTCAATGGACTCTTAAATAGAATCCAAATATTTATGTTGAGAATATATAAAATGATATTCTGTGCATTATTTGAATGTGATTTTTGAATTTAGGGTTAGTGAGGTTTTGAAATGATTAGTGGATTTTTAGATGGAATGCTAAGTGATAAGTTGCGAGTGTGGGTTGAATGTTTTGTTTTGGTAATTAGAAATATATTTGTTTTGAAGAACGGTATTTATAGGGGTGGCCCCATTCATAGATAATTATGGATAGTTGAGGACATAAATATATTAGTGCCTGGATTGGTATGAGTGGATGACTGTCCATATTGGCATGAGAACATCCAGGTGCGAGGCACCATGACAAACCACTAGTGGATGCTCAACCCATTGAGACAATTTTCATTTAAAATATTTTTTAATAAAAACATTGTTGCTTTGATAACCAAAAGTAGTTTTTTTGTCTCATTGTGATATTGAAAGTTACTTTCATAGTTTTTTGAGTTTGATAACACATATGTTTGAATAGTGTTTCTTGTTTTATCACTTGTAAATCAGTTGGTTTTGAGAAAATGGATAATGGATTATTTGGAGACATTTTTTGTGATGATCTTCAGTTGGACCATGTGGGTAAAATATTTGTTTATGGTTTTTTGGTTGCTGAATTAGTTTTATCAGGTTACCAGTTTTCTTCTTTCCATGTTCACCCCCCACAATGTTTTGGTGTATTTTGTTGTGTATCTACAGGTGGATTACCATTAGTGGATTCTCTATTTGATTAGCTTGTGGAACTCATTCTAATGTACAGTAAGTTGAATCATCCTCTATATTATGGTCATGTGAAGTCTTATGAAGATGAAGAGTGTATGTGGAAAAAGTGAATGATACATTAGTTTCCTTGAGAATTCAGAGTCGTTAATGAGGTTTCTTTCACCATTATGCTGGATGGTCCTATATAGAAACGGTGAATGGAATTCAAGTGAGCAGACAAGTTGAGGCAATTGGTGCAATTTGTGGTCTTAAAAGTCCTTTTAATTCTTATTGGTTTCTTTTAATATAGGGAACATACTATGTCATTTGGCTAGAAAATATGGTCCCAAGATTTTGTCAAGTCTTTTTTGAGGTTTTGTGTTGTTTGGGGATCATTTTAATGTCCCTTTATTTATAATTGTTATTTTTTGTTAATGGTTGTTTTTAGTGGCATTTTGTTGTGTTATTTTTTTGTTCAAATGAATGAGTGGATCTTATAAGTAATTGTTTGTGTGAATCTTATAATTCTATTTCCTGGTGATGTTCTATGTTGAGGTAATGTGAGTTTCATGTTGTGTTGATTTCAACTTTTTCTTCCTAAACTATTGTGTGAATACTTGTGGAACAAAAATAAGAAGTTGTAAATTGGGATCCTCAACACCTGACACTGAGATAGGAGATTATATATACATCACAACTCTATTAATAGGTCATGGAGTGAGAATGGAATATAGTCAGGAACAGTATGGGTGAAATGGGTCTTGTTGTAGGATTTGTCTCTTGTATGATAAAGATAGACAATTTGATTTTATTTTGTAGGTGTTCTATTTTGTATGATCCTATTGTTGGGGTATGAACATAGGGTCCTCATTTCCCAATGTGTCACATGTGGTTTGAATAATAATATTTGGTTGTGATGAGGTGAGTGATCTCATATCATATCATATCGACCAGTCTAACCTTTTTTGAGGTGAATATCAATTTGGATATCCATGTGTGGTCTTACTTTTAAATAAAATTATGTTTTGTTATGTGTGGTATGTTCATATGTTTGACCATGTAAGGTTTTCCATATTCGTCTTTTCTAGTTGGTTAACCATCCTAGTTCTCATGATGGGGAGACCCAACACAAGTCTCATTATAATTTTTTCTAGTGTAAATCAGTGCTAGATCATTTCAAATGGTGATGATTCTATTCAGACCTCCCATTGAGGGTAATATTTTACAGTCTCTAGTGTATATTGACAAAAAAATTAATTGTTTGGAGATATTGGATATAACCACCCATACTTTACATACATTATTATTACTTCATAATTGAAGCACACTTATTACAACATATAACAAAACCAAGAAAGGACCATATAGGTATAATGTCTTTAGAAACTGGGAGACATAAACAACTGGTTCATAATGCATCTACTTTGCCTCCCATTTATTTCATCATATCTAGAGTCCCTTTTTGGCATATTCTACTTAATAACCTTCTTCCTGGCCTGGGGAAATAAAACATACAAAAGGGTGAGCTAAAATGCTCAGTAAGGGTAAACAAAAGAAATATCAATCACATCATATACATAAGAACATAACTTTTGAAAATCTTATCCTGCAAAAGAGATCATAATATCATAACATGGTATAAATCATAGAGGTGAAATGTAATCCCAATAATCATAAATTAAAACCTGAAACATTGTGGCATACACACATAATCATAGAGAATCTTTTCTTATTAGTCAAGACTCATTTCCAAGACTATCTTAGTGGACTGAGTCCATTTCTGAACCGAGTCACCCTCGTTTCAGTACTGTTTCACTGAACCGGTATAACCTACCATTCCAACCATGTCTATCTCATGAGATATAAAATATTTACCCAATGCATTGGAGGGAGATATAGGTCCCACCCATCTCATAATGATACCATTCTTATGTGTGCCACAAAATCATAAACCATACATCATAGCATAACCCATGTAATAAAAATGGGAATCTTAAACATCGTGACATCATAAAAAAATTCATATAAGATAAATGAATTCATAAAAATAATTCCATCACAACATAATCAAATCAATGTAATGATAGGGATAGAATCAGAACCCTATATTATCTTAGATGGAAATAATTTTGATAAAACACTTGAACTCCATTCTTGAGGAAAATATCCTTTCTACTTAAAAAAAACACTTTTCCTTTCTTAACATGTCATATAATTATAATATAAAAGAAGATGATTAAAAATAAACTTGAAAACTTGTAAAGGAATCTTCTTCGAAATAATGTTCAAAAATCCTTTCATGTCGTATAAGTTAAAAAAAACATTCTTCGTACTTTTGTCAGAAAAGTAAAAAAAGTACCTCGTAATGCAAACAAAAGAAAGATTCCTTACATACCATGTAGTAAAAGTCAAAAATGGGTAAAAAGGACTTTAAACATTCATGTAAACATTTTTATAAAATTTTTACATGTATTATAAATATAACCCCAATAAATACTTACGAATAAGAAATCTCGGATAAAAATGAGATTTGCAAAATTATCCCTTACCTTAGGTCCAACTTGCTTTGTAAGTGTCTGAACCACCTGTATAATGATTTAAATAATGTTATTGATTTATTCCAGAATCATACTTATTTTTATGATATCATATATGGTCATATTCTTAGCTTCTTAGTAGTAATATTTCATTGCTACTTGTAATTCAGGTGTTTATAACTTTTTGTTCTTATGCGTGTTTTGTCGAATAAAATCTAATTCTTCTATTTAGGTTATAGATACCTCATTTCCAGAATTTTATTAGTGTAATATATATCATATTCATTCATTCAATTCATTTATATAATCATTATGAAATGAATATCATGTAGAACGAGTCGCATCACATCGTGGAGACGGTATTCCATACGTACGCACGAGTGATGATATCATTCCTATGATCATGGAATTGTATTGGAGTGTATGTATACTATTTCAGAATCAATATCAATTTATAATGGTCATATATAGTCATTATTTACACCATTATACCCATCCAAGTATGGTGGTGGTGGAAAATATATTACACCACGGCATGGAGACGGTATTCCGTACGTACGCACGCGCGGTGATTTCATTTTCCGTAGGATGGATAGATGGTTCAATAGGGTTGTTTCATAATTATAATAACATATCAGTATATGAGTGATACTGATGTTATTACTTCATAATGAAAGAACTAAATAATAAGAAGTTGAAGAAGAAAGAAATTGGAAAGGATTGGTAATGGATATTACCTCTTCTTTGAAGTGCTTCTTTGAGACCTCCTTTATGGGAACTAAAATTGGTCTTTGAAGAAGACAATGACCTCTATGATGTCTCTAGGGAAGTTTAGAGGAGAAAATTTCAGGGGTTGGCCGAGCATGAAGACTCAAAGTGGTGTGAGGAAGAGAGGGAGGAGGTTCCCTTTTATAATGGAGGAGAGGGGAACCTTTGGAATAAATAAAAATATTATTTTATTATAAAGTCAAGTTTGGTTTTAAATAGCTCCAAATTGATTTATTTCGAGGATAAGGTTGGTATGGGTAAAAATCCTCTCATCCAATAGAATTTAGACAAGTTTAGGTTCCTATTTTAACCTTATCATTTAGATTTAACATTAAGTTAAATAATTTTACTTTTACCGTGTCTTCTTGTTTTCTTATACTATAAGTTTAATAAACTTACTATATCAAGCCAAACGAACCCCAATTTGTTTTGTATTAATATATATAACCTTATCTAAGAAATTTGGCCGAACCTTAGATTTTTATGAAGAAAATAGCAATTAATAATATAATATTTGTTTTAAAAACTATTTTATGTCAATTTTGACACTATTTAGTAATTGATTTTTGTGAAAATCATAACAGAATGATAAGTTCGAATAAAGTGAATTAAATCTATAATAACACGTCATATTAACCTATAAAATTAGTGTAATTCATAAAAAGTCTCAAATTATATTTATTTGGGTATTTATAACATCAATTATGTCAATATTTCATTAATAAGATAATTACTGCATCATCATTGTGTCATAAATAAATTAAATTATTTAATGTCTAAAAATTACAAATAAAATACCATTTTGTAGGAAATCTTATTATCTTTCTAATGAATATTTATATTATAATTTATCTTATTTATAAACCCATATTAAAAATGATCTAGTTATTAAACTTTGATTTTAACTATTTTAACCCTTCTTTAAATAAATTAATAATAAATGTCCTAATCTAATCCAAGTGGGCCTAAATGGTCATATTTTATTCCTAAGATTTTTTTTGGGCAAATTACAATTTTCCAATAGATTTAGAACATGTGTTAGGGTAATAATAATATCATTTTTACCATTAATTACCCTATTTACTTTTAACTGTGGCAAAAAAAGTAAAAAGTTACTATTCAACAAAAAAATTATTTTCATCTCATTGAACCACATTTTACTTACTTACATAAACCGTGTCTCTCAGATTTTTGAAATTCTACTCACAGAAGCGGTAAAATTAGGTTTTATGAAAAAATTCATTATTTTTTTAAAAGTCACTTAGTAGTTTTACTATTCATCAAAAATTGAAAGTTTTCAGAAAAATACCAAAATTTCACCGTAGGCTAATTTCGATATTCCAAAATCAAAAATGAAGTCCATTTTGAAAAATAAAATTTATAAAATTTCAAAAAGTGGTTATTACTATTCATAACGGCTTGTTTTAAAAATATTTTAATAGCATATCATTGTTTAGTGAAACTCGGTATTGCGTACGACGCAAGCTATCGAGGAAGGTCGTGATTTCATGTGAAAAAAAGCCAAGCAAGTGTTGTGTGTATAAAAATATTCCTTTCATGATTTATATAACATAAAAGTCTCGAGTGTTACATTATACCCCCCTTAAAATGAATTTCACCCTCGAAATTCGTCACTTTGTAACAAACAGATGAGGATACATCTACCTCATAATATCCTCAAGATCCCATGTATCTTCTTCTAATTGGTGGTTCCTCCATAAAACTTTCACCAATCGAGTTGTCTTGTTTCATAGAACTTTTTCTCTACGATCCAGAATCTCTATCCGTTGTTCTTCATAAGAAATATCTTGCTCTAGCGGTATAACATCTGAGCTAAGTACATGTGAAGGATCAGTTATGTGCATTCTCAGGAGAGATACATGGAACACATCGTGAACTTGAGAGAGATTCAGTGGAAGCACCAATCAGTAATCTACCTTCCCAACACGATCCAGTATTTCGAAAGGACCGATATATCTAGGGATCAACTTCCCCTTCTTTCTAAATCTCATGACTCTCTTCCAGGGAGATATCCGTAAGAACACTTCATCGCCCACTTTAAACTCTAGGTCTTTTCTTCGGTTGTCGGCATAACTTTTCTGTCGACTATGAGCTGCTCTTATGTTTTATTGAATAAATCTGACGTTTTCTACCATTTCATCAACGAGATCAGGTCCTAATAGCTTTCTTTCCCCAACATCATCCCGGAAAGTTGGAGTCCTGCATTTCTTTACATAGAGAGCTTCATAAGGAGCCATCTGAATACTGGAGTGAAAGCTATTATTATATGAAAAATCCACCAAAGGTAGGTGTTGATCCCAACCACCTTTGAAATCCATAGATCAAGCTTTCAACATATCTTCTAGAGTTTGAATTTTTCTCTCAGACTGACCATCTGTCTGAGGATGATAAGCAGTGCTGAAATTCAACTCTGTATCCAGAGTATGCTGATGACTTCTCCAGAACATTGAGGTAAACCTCAGATCCAGATCAGATATAATAGAGAGTGGTACTCCATGCAATCTTACCACTTCCTTTAAATATATCCTGGCAAGATGATCCAGAGAAAAATCTTCTCTAATAGCAATGATGTGTGCAGACTTTGTGAGACGATCAACTATGACCCAGATAACATTATTGTCTTTGGATGTTTTAGGAAGTCTTGTGACAAAGTCCATAGTGATGTTTTCCCATTTCCATTCGGGTATGGGTAATGGTTGTAACATCCCCCTAGACTTCTGTCTCTCACCTTTAACTTGCTGACAAACCAAGCATCGAGAGACATATTCAGCAACATCTCTTTTCATGCCATCCCACCCGAAGTACTATTTCATGTCCCTATACATCTTCGTTCTTCCAGGATGAATTGAGAATGAAGAACTATGAGCCTCATCCAGCAGCTCCTTCTTTACTTCGGGGATGGGAGGAACACAAACCCGATTCCTGAACTTTATTATCCCATCACAATCAAGGTTGAATTCAGGAACATTTCACACCTTCTTTTGTAACTCGATATCTTCTTTCTGTGCCTCTTTAATCTTCACATGTATAGATGGTTGAACATTCATTTGAGAAAGATACGATTTTCCCCCTTCCATTATAATTCCAAGATCCATCCTTTGTAAATCCATAAATATTGGATCTTTTTTGATCCTCATCATGGATAAACTAGCATGGTCTTGTTGACATAATGCATCTGCCACCTTGTTTGCTTTCCCAGGGTGGTAATGGATTGAGCAGTCGTAATCCTTAATCAGCTCCAACCATCTTCTTTGGCGCATATTCATCTCCTTTTGTGTGAAAATATACTTTAAACTTTTATGATCAGTATAAATATCACACCGTTCTCCATAAAGATAATGCCTCCAAATCTATAATGCAATGATTACCGCAGCTAACTCCAAATCCTGAGTTGGGTAATTTTGTTCATGTATTTTCAACTGTCGTGAGGCATAAGCTATCACCATAACATTTTGCATGAGAACACATCCCAGTCCCTTCTTGGATGCATCACTGTAGATCACAAATCTTTCTCTACTACAAGGAAGTGTGAGCACAGGTGCACTGGATAACCTTCTTTTCAACTCCTTGAAATTTTCTTCACATTCCTCCATTGAAACAAACTTAACTCCTTTCCGAGTCAACTTGATGAGTGGATTCGATAATTGTGAAAAATCTTTCACAAAACGTCTATAATATCCAGCCAAACCACGAAAACTTCGGATCTCAGTCACTGTTGTTGGTCTCGACCATATTTTGATAACCTCTGTTTTTGCTGGATCCACAAATATCCCTTCTTTTGAGATTATGTAACCCAAAAATGCAACTTTTGGAGGCCAAAATTCACACTTGGTAAATTTGGAATAAAGCTTCTCCTTTCTCAGGATCTTCAATATAATTCTCAACTGATATTCCTGTTCTTCCATTCTCTTTGAATAGACAAGAATATCATCTATAAAGACTACAACAAACTGATCAAGATAGTCTCTAAAGACTCTATTCATCAGATCCATGAAGATAGCAGGGGAATTAGTAAGACCAAATGGAATTACTATAAATTCATAGTGTCCATACCTTGTACGGAAAGCCATCATTGGTATATCCTCCCTTTTGACCCTTAATTGATGATACCCTGAATGAAGATCAATATTGGTAAAGTATTGAGCTCTGTGTAGTTGGTCAAATAGGTCATCAATGCGCGGGAGAGGATATTTGTTCTTGATAGTGATCTTGTTAAGTTATCGATAATCAATGCAGAGACTCAATGATCCATCTTTCTTCTTAACAAACTGAACATGTACTCCCCAAGGTGACGCACTAGGGTGTATGAAACCATTATCAAGATTCTCTTGGAGTTTCTTCTTCAATTCCTACATCTCAATTGGGGACATTCTATAAGGTGTCTTTGAAATAGGAAAAGCACCCGGTACGAGTTCTATTGAAAACTCAACTTCACGATTCGGTGGAAGACCTGTTAATTCCTCCGGAAAGACATCATCAAAATCCCATACAATGCGCATATTCTTAATTGTGATTTTCTCAACAACCATTTGAGATGAATAACCTTCATTTAGTGGAATTAATACCCATAAAATGGAAGAAATTTCCACTGGAATGTTATGTTCATCCTTGCATCGATAGACGATCATAGATTGATCTGGAATATGAAATGTGACTTCCCTTCTTTGGCAATTGATACGAGCTCCATGTAGAGAAAGCCAACCCAAGCCAAGAATCACATCAAATTCCACTATAGGAAGGATCACAAGATTTGCAGGAACCACTTTCCCAGAAACTTCAATCGAAGAAGAATTATAAACTTTTGATGCGACTGTTGTGCCATTAGGTGTTGTCACAGCTAACTCAACATCTAATTGTTGAGGTAATACGGTGATACCCTTAGAAAATTATTCAGAAATAAAGGAGTGGGTGGATCCAGAATCAAATAAAACATTTGCAACTTTAGAGAGGACGGTAAGTGTACCTTTCACCACATCGTTATCGTACTCCACATCGCTAAGAGAAATTGCATGTGAATTTCCTTTGTCTTTAGCCTTAAGAGTTTGTTGACATCGACCATCATCATCAACCCTTGGATTAGGGCATTTATTGTAATAATTTCCCATATCCTTGCACTTGAAACATTGAAGTGTAGTAGGTTCATTCTGTGTATCCCTTCCTTTTTTGCATCATTAGACATCTTCTTCCCATCATCGCGGCATTCAAAGCCCGATGACCTGTATTTCCACATTTGAAACAATTACTTGTCCATTTAAGACAACTCCCTCCATGTTTCTTTCCACACATTGTTCATAAGGGAAAGCTCATCTTATTTTCAGTGTGCTCTTTAGATTTTCCTTTGAATTCCATTTTCCTCTTCTTATCAAACCCATATGACTGATGGGTTACTCCAATCTCCATCTCAACTTTGAGAGAACATCGAACGATTTCCTCGTAGCTATTGAAGTCCCTTATGGCTAAGCCCCTTCAAAGACTTGGTTTCAAGACACTAAATAATCGATCAATCATACTCTCAGGTTGGATAATAATACGAGAAGCATACCTTGCAAGTCTTGTAAATTTTTCTTCATAGGTACCAACAGATTCATCATCCTTTTGCTTCAGTTCAAGAAAATCTTTCTCCATCTTTGTTTGGAGAATACGAGGGATGTACTTATTGAAAAATAATTTTTTGAAATCGTTCCATTCCATGGACTCAATTTCATCCCTTTGCCTCATATTCTTAATAAGATTCCACCATTGATCAGCATCACCCTCCAAACAATACACTGCTAGGATGACTTTATCATGCTCAGAACATTGATGAATTGAAAATATCTTTTCAGTAGTACTAATCCATTGTTCAGCAACTAATGGATCATTAGACCCGCTGAATGAAGTTGGACGTTGTCTCATGAAGTATTCAATAGAATGTTGCTCCTTCCTTTACTCGTTTGAAAGTCTTGCATGATTCATATCTTGATAAAGTTGTGTGAGCATGGCTAAAAGATTTTGCATTCCAACTCCAATAATGTTTGGTTGCTCAGGGGGACAATCATTGCATTTCCCGTCGCATTCCGCATTAACACAGTTCCTTCGGGTTCTAGCCATTGACTAAAATCAAGAAGAATAGTGTGAGAAACACTAATTATAATAGGAAAACCACATAATCAAGAATAAAATTTCACACTTAAGGTCTTATCCTATGTTATTCATGGCCATTTCTAAAACACTAAGATTGTGTTCTATGCATAGACTTATCCTTAGGGTTCTTACTAAGGCTTTCACATCCTAGTTTCCAAAGGTTGACTATACCTTTCCTCTGATACCAACTATAATGACCCATACTTTACATACATTATTATTACTTCAGAATTGAAGAACACTTATTACAACATATAACAAAACAATAAAGGACCATATAGTTATGGTGTCTTTAGAAACTGGGAAACATAAACAATTGGTTCATAAAGTAACTACTTTTCCTCCAATTTATTTCATCATATCTAGAGTACCTGTTTTGCATATTCTACTTAATAACCTTCTTCCTGACCTGGGGAAATAAAACATACAAAAGGGTGAGCTCAAATGCTCAGTAAGGGTAAACAAAAGAAATATCAATCACATCGTATACATAAGAAAAAAACTTTTGGAAATCTTATCCTGAAAAAATAGATCACAATTTCATAACATGGGATAAATCATAGAAGTGAAATGTAATCCCAATAATCATAACATAAAACCTAAAACACTGTGTCATACACATATAATCATAGAGAATCATTTCTTATTAGTCAAGACTCATTGCCAAGACTATGTTAGTGGACAAAGTCCATTTCTGAACCGAGTCACCCTCGTTTCAGTCCGGTTTCACTGAACCGGTATAACCTACCGTTCCATCCATGTATATCTCATGAGATATAAAATCTTTACCCAATGCATTGGAGGGATATATAGGTCCCACCCATCTCATAATGATACCATTCTTATGTGTGCCACAAAATCATAGACCATACATCATAGCATAACCCATGTAATAAAATTGGGAATCTTAAACATTGTGACATCATAAAACAATTCATATAAGATAAATGAATTCATAAAAATAATTCCATCACAAAATAATAAAATCAATGTAATTATATGGATAGAATTAGAACCCTATATTATCTTAGATGGAAATAATTTTGATAAAACACTTGAACTCCATTCTTGAGGAAAATATCCTTTCTACTTCAAAAAAACACTTTTCCTTTCTTAACATGTCGTACAATTCTAAACTAAAAGAAGATGATTAAAAATAAACATGAAAAATTTTAAAGGAAGCTTCTTGGAAAGAATTTTCAAAAATCCATTCATGCTGTATAAGTTAAAAAAACATTCTTCGTACTTTTGTCGGAAAAGTCAAAAAAGTACCTCGTGACGCAAACAAAAGAAGGATTCCTTACATACCATGTAGTAAAAGTCAAAAATGGGTAAAAAGGACTTTAAAAATACATGAAAACATTTTTATAAAAATTTTTCATGTATGATAAATATAACCCCAGTAAATACTTACGAATAAGCAATCTCGGATAAAAATGAGATTTGAAAAATTATCCCTTAACTTAGGTCCGACATGATTTGTAAGTGTCCGAACCTCCAGTATAATGATTTAAATAATGTTATTGACTTATTCCAGAATCACACTTATTTTTATGATATTATATATGTTCATATTCTTATCTTCTTAGTAGTAATATTTCATTGTTACTTGTTATTCGGGTGTTTATAACTTTTTGTTCTTATGCGTGTTTTGCCGAATACATTTTTATTATTATCTTTAGGTTATAGACACCTCATTTCCAGAATGGTATTAGTGTAATATATATCATATTCCTTCGTTAAATTCATTTGTATAATCATTATGAAATGATGATCATGTAGAACGAGTCGCATCACATCGTGGAGACGGTATTCCGTACGTACGCACGAGTGATGATATCATTTCTATGATCGTGGAATTGTATTGGAGTGTATGTATACTATTTCAGAATCAATATCAATTTATAATAGTCATATATAGTCATTATTTACACCATTATACCTATCCAAGTAAGGTGGTGGTGGAAAATTGATTACACAACGGCGTGGAGACGATATTCCGTACGTACGCACGCACGGTGATTTCATTTTCCGTAGGATGGATAGATGGTTAAACAGGGTGGTTTCATACTTATAATAACATATCAGTATATGAGTGATACTGATGTTATTAATTCATAATGAAACAACTATATAATAAGAAGTTCAAGAAGAAGGAAATTGAAACGGATCGGTAATGGATATTACCTCTTCTATGAAGTGCTTCTTTGAGACCTCCTTTTAGGGCACTAAAATTGGTCATTGAAGAATACCAGGACCTCTAGGATGTCTCAGGGAAATTGAAGAGGAGAAAATGGTCGGGGTTGGCCGATCATGAAGGCTCAAAGTGGTGTGAGGAAGAGAGGGAGGAGGTGCCCTTTTATAAGGGAGGAGAGGGGCACCTTTGGAATAACTAAAAATATTATTTTATTATAAAGTCAAGTTTGGTTTTAAATAGCTCAAAATTGATTTATTTCGAGGTTACGTTTGGGATGGGTCGAATTTATCTCATCCAATATAATTTAGACAAGTTTAGGTTCCTATTTTATCCTTATCATTTAGATTTAACATTAAGTTAAATAATTTTACTTTTACCGTGTCTTCTTGTGTTCTTATACTATAAGGTAAATAAACGTACTATATAAAGACAAAAGAACCCCAAGTTGTTAATTATTAATATATATAACCTTATCTAAGTCATTTGGACGATCATTATATTTTTAGGAATAAAATAACAATTAATAATATAATATTTTTTAAAAAACTATTTTATGTCAATTTTGACACTATTTAGTAATTGATTTTTGTGAAAATCATAACAGAATGATAAGTTCGAACAATGTTAATTAAATCCATTCTAACATGTCATATCAACCTATAAAATTAGTGTAAATCATAAAAAGTCTCAAATTATATTTATTTGGGTATTTATAACATCAATTATGTCAATATTTCATTAATAAGATAATTACTGCATCATCGTTGTGTCATAAATAAATTAAATTATCTAATGTCTAAAAATTACAAATAAAATACCATTATGTATGAAATCGTGTTAGCTTTCTAGTGAATATTTATAGTCGAATATATCTTATGTATAACCCCATATTAAAAATTATTTAGTTATTAAACATTGATTTTAACTATTTTAACCCTTCTTTAAATAAATTAATAATAAATGTCCTAATCTAATCCAAGTGGACTAAATGGTCATATTTTATTCCAATGTTTGTTTTTGGTCGAATTACACTTGTCCAATAGAATTAGTACATGTCTTAGGGTAATAATAATATCATTTTAACCCTTAATTACCATATTTACTTTTAACCGTGGTAAAAAAAAGTAAAAAGTTACTATTCACTAAAAAATTATTTGCATCACATTGAACCACATTTTACTTACTGACATCAACCGTGTCTCTCGGATTTTTGAAATTCCACTCCCAGAAGCGGTAAAATTATGTTTTATTAAAAAAATCAGTTTTTTTTAACAGCTACTTAGTAGTTTCACTATTCATCAAAAATTGAAAGTTCTCAGAAAAATACCAAAATTTCACCCTAGTCTAATTTCGATATTCCGAAACCAGAAATGAAGTCCATTTTGAAAAATAAAATTTATAAAATTTTAAAAAGTGGTTATTACTATTCATAACGGCTAGTTTTAATTATATTTTAATAGCATATCATTGTTTTGTGAAACTCGGTATTGCGTACGACGCAAGCTATCGAGGAAGGTCGCGATTTCGTGTAAAGAATGACAAGAAAGTGTTGTCTGTATAAAAATATTCCTTTGATGATTTATATAACATAAAATTCATGGGTGTTACATTGGATATGATTTTTCCTTCTATGTAAATGTGGGAATTTTAGAGTGTTTCCAGTCATCTTATTTGAATCAAGATTTGTAATATTTTATCTTATAGTTTAATTTTATTATTTTTAATGTATTCCTAGAATGATATGTAGGATTTTTCATCGTGAAAATACATTTTATTTTGATTGTTCAACTAGATATTTTGTATCTTTATAGGGGTAATAAAGAATATGGTAGGTAGACCATTTTAACCACTCGAGATCAGACTTGTGACCCTATTTTTATATCCATTTTGTTCTTGTTTTAGTTTTTGTATTATG
The DNA here is from genome assembly GCA_963277665.1 of Viscum album. Taxonomy (NCBI): domain Eukaryota; kingdom Viridiplantae; phylum Streptophyta; class Magnoliopsida; order Santalales; family Viscaceae; genus Viscum; species Viscum album. Next base: position 2,019,304,627 of record OY728148.1, read on the forward strand.
TTATTGGTAATCTCCTTGAGATGTAAAGGATTATCATTTTTTTATTTTAGATCAATATTTTTGTGTACTTTTAGGGGATAAAACAGTTATGATGGGGAGAATTTTCAGACACATTTACTTATTTTTTTTCTTTGATCATATTCATTTTAGGTCTCAATTATCCTCTCGGGAACTTGGTGTGAAGGGTATGAATTTCTGAGGTAATATTCTATTTTTTCTTGAATTTTCCACTTTGTTTTTATTTTTATTTTTTGAGAAAAATTTGGTATTTGGGTCATACATCCTGTGGTTCATGGTCGGTGGACAATTAGGGGAAATAGTGTGACACATACTACGTAACCATATAGTTGGTGTTTTTTTCCGGTAGTATCTACTATATATATTACACACTGTATGTTAATACATTCCTGCCTACTATGTTGTTTGTTCCTCTTAGATAGATTGGGGTATATAGTTAATGCATGACTTAGAAAATTATTCACTAAAACCATGTGTGCTATATTGGACATTAAAAATATGAAATTTTTATTTATGTATTTAGGTATTTTACCCCAAATCCACTCATTTATCTCCCATTTTGGATTCAGATTTCTAGGAGGCTCCACCCCATTGATCATTTAGACCTCCAATTTTGTGGTGGATTTTTCATTTAAACATTAAGAAATTATCAAGTATATGGTTCTTCTCATTAATTCCTCATCTTCTCAAGTTTTTTTCTTGTTCTGCTATAGGGTTTTATTCTCAAATTGGATTGGTGGCCTTTCTAGTTTGGAATATTTTTTTAGGGTTCAATCATGATTTTAAGTGTTGGATGTTTCCTTTATATGGCCTTCTAGTGGTGTGGATGTGGATTCACACCAATTCTTTAATCTTCCAAGATTGGTGTAGGTGTTTCAATGCATAAGTATTTTTAGATGATTTTAGCTATCTTGTTTGAGTTTATAAATAGTATATATGATTTATTTCCTTTTCATAATATATATTTTGGAATTTCATTAGAATTAACATATAATAAAATTGGAATATATAAATAATAGTGAATATGTTTTGTATATGATTTATGGTATTGTTTCATGAAATTATTTTATACCATGTATGGAAGGGGTGGAATGGGGTATTAAAGGTACCAATGGGGAAAATGTGATTGAAATTAAATTTTCAATGGAATATGGATTATTTTGGAATGTGGTTGTTTTTAACCTTTAAATATGTATTGTGAACTTCGTAACGGATGTGATTTTTTTTTAGGAAACCAAGGGTTTTGTTGGAAATTTAAAAGGTATTGGCTTATGGAAATGGATGGATCCAAATGTGGACTTTTCCAATGTTTTTCCAAATTGGATTATATTGTTGTGAATGTGTTGAAATTGTTATTTTCAAATGTTTTTGTTTGTGTAAAATGTAATGTGGTTTGTTGATGGAAAATTATGATTTTATTTTGATGATTTATGAACGTAGTGTTTTCGCGGGGTATTTATGATGCTTGGTATGAAGGTGTAAATCCAGAATAGTTGTGGTTCTAATTTGGGAATCCTATATTATTCTGCTGAATTGACCCTAGTTGACTCAAATGTGGCAACACTCGGACTCACACAACATGGTTGTCAAAAAATAAACAAACTAAATAATGATTGTTTTTAATGACCTTATGGCCCATGGGGTGTCCCATACTAGTGGCTCATGCATGATAATGATAATAGTTGTGGTTACTAAACCACCTTACACTAATGAATGAGGTTCTAGTTTCTCACTCATGCTAAATTAATCTTTGGTATTTACCAATTGTTCTTTCTTGTAATGTGAAATTTATGTGATTTGGTTCCATCCATCATGACATAATAGACCCTGAGTGCATATCATTTTAAGTATGTTTTTCTTATTAATGTTTTCTTTTATTAAATATTACCTTTAAATTTTTTTCCTTACATGTATTATGCTGAAAATGGATTTTCTTTAATAAAATTATTGTTAATATTTTAATGTATTTTTAATAAATTTGTGTGTTAAAATATATTTTGATGTCATAACAAGGAATATTATTCTTTTGGAATAATCTCACTATGATTGGGCTCACACCCTATATAGACATTTATGTATATATTGAATATTTTAATGGCCAAGGTAACAAAAATATTTCTCCTGGAGATTTCAATGGATAAATTTTTATGGGTTTCACATATTGTAGGTATTACTGGTGGTGGATTGAAGGTGTTACCCCTCATGTTGTGTTGTGGTTTCTGGGATGTTTTGTGTTATATTATCCTCATTGTATTTTGGTCTTTATTTAAGGTGGTAAAAACTTTAATCTGATGTTGTTTACATTTTTTTGTTTCTCATATGGGATATTTTGTCACACATACTTTTGAGTTTTTATGATTATATAATTTGGTGAAATATTTCCCAATGTATTTTTTTATTCCTTGGAACTAGCTTCCAACCTGTTGACATTAAATCCATTCTAGAGGATGGGTTAGGTATCGTTTTGGATAGAACATAGTATTGGTTAATGCTGATAAATATCCAATTGATTATGATGCATCAGTTTAGAAGGAAGGACATTTAATTTTTAAAATTAATTTATCATTATCCTTCAATAAACATGATATAGATCTTTAATCATCACATTCCCAACATATGAACATAGTTACTATGTATTCTCATGAAACATAGTAATAACCTCAATTACCACAAAATATTATTGAAAAAACAAAAGATGCATTATTCATTAAATAGAAAATATATTATTTTATATATTCCATATATCAAAAATGGTTATAAACTCTATCAATGATAGTATAAACTGATTTTTTGATATATAATTAATCAGTTTCAAGATAGTATAATATTATAAAATTTATGATGTCAAAATCAATAATTTAACACAATGTTTTCATTCTCAAAATCATGAACATATTAAGGTCTATCATTCCCTCAATAATGTGTTTACCAAGAAGATAATATTTTAATGAATCAATTTTCAGATAGATAAATACAATTAAATACATGAATAAAAATACTTTAAAAAGAAGTATTGTTGTAAAATATGTATTTATTCCACAATACATATAATGAGGATATCATCAAATTTAAAATTTTACAACCTTAATATATTATCCACATACGTAAGCATATTTATGAGTCCACTTCGGTTTTATCAATAAAAAATGCTTGACCTTGATCCCCTAGCATCATATGTGTTATATTCCTTGGATATTATGGAATTTATATTTGTATTTTCCCATTTTATTACTAATGAAACTCTAAATAGATTACTTTTCATTCTTCCCCCTATATTCTTTTCTAAATGACCCATATCTCAACACATATAAAAAATTTATATTACCATATTGAACATCCCAGGGTGATTCTTTCCTCAATTATAATATGTGGGAAAACTATTAATTCTATTATTCTAATTATCAATTAGTTTTTCTTCGATAATATTATTATCTTTCTTCCCTTTGAAGTTGTAATACATGGAAAATTCATTTAGTATCTTGATAGCATATGAAACTATTTCATTGTGTGTAGAAAAATTCGAAGGCATTAGATTCATTCGTATGTATATAATAATCCCTTCAAAGAAATATTAAATAATACATTCTATATTGTATTAAAAATATATATCATACCTTGATAACTAAGTAAATTTTGTTTCCTACTGTGCACTAATTACATTTTTCCTTTTAAATTAATCTAAGGAGCCTTCACGTTATAGAAAATTTATGATCATTAGGGAAATATTTTTCAAATATTTTCACCTTAAAACCTTCTTAATTAATATGTTCTATTTCCATGTCCTCCCTTGTATTGTGGATCAATGTCCACCATTGATCATAATCTCCACTGAGAAAATACATTACATGTGTAACCTTTTCTTTTTCACCACATCCTAATGACATAAATTTCCTCTATAAATATTTAATCCACTTCACATTAGCCATAGGTTCATTATTCCCACTAAATATGGTGGCCACTATAACATAAAGAGATTGTGAATTAAAGAATCATTTATTGGAATAGGTTTCTCCATTCGTAAAAGGATATGTGTCATAACCTGATTAACCTATTTTAATATATCCATAACATTATTAGTTCTAATAACAGCTATTTCGTCTAACTCAGAAAGGATTCTGCTACATTATTAATCATTATTAATACCTTTAATCTTCCCATGTGAAATCTATTAATAATAAAGTATACTGTATTAGATCGTAACACTATAAAACATAATTTATTATCCCAGAAACTATTGAGATACTTAATATGAAATTAAATTTTAATAAATATCTAATACATTAATAAAAAATATGGATTCTAGGGATTTTATTCTATAATAATCATTAAATAAGTCATTATATTAATTTACATTGTATATTTTTTTTTCTAAAATCAATTTAAAATGATATATAATAAACATTATTTTAAACCCACTATAATCTTCTAACCACATAATCAATGATCTGATGCCATACATTGTTAAATTAGCATCATTTCCAGGAATCATATCCTAACGGATCAATCAGTTTAGCTATTTTGGAAACTAGATTACATACACTTTATTTATTTTACATTTTTATTAAAAAAAATACATAAAACATTATATAATCATAATCCTTGAAATACATTTGAACTATTCATCTATATATCCTAGAGAAATATAATTAAATAAGGGAGAGATCAGATGCTCAGTTTGGGTATGTGTTCAATATAAGTAATTAGAAATCATTAATAATAAATATGAAATGTTAAATAGTTGAAAAAAATAGTAAATTAAATCCAATAGATAACTTATAATCAATATTGAAAGGTAAATATATTAACACACATTTCATTTAATAAATAAAATATGAATAAACATTATCCATTGATTTTTATGTAGTGAAATTCCTATAGAATGTAAAAACTAAATTTAATAGAATGTGTTACTATCATATTTCATGAATCTGGACATGAAAAAATATACATTCATGATATATACATTTTAAATTTTATGTATATGGGTGTAATCAAGTTTTATTATTCATATAAATAAATATAAAGGTCTTTTCACCCATATAATTAATCTCACAAGACGATCTATCCATTGAGGGGATTCCATTAACCATGACCCAACCCAAGTAGTGCATTTCAGAAAAATTCATCATATAATTAATAATTAATAATAATTAATAAAACATTATTTATCTTTAAATATCCATATTGGATAAATTATATCGATTAACCAAAATGATAACAGTTAATTAAAGAAAATTCAATGTAAAACCATCTATAAAATAGAATACTATTTAGGAAATAATCATATCTATCACAAAAAATATTTTTATTTCAAATAAATTGATCTAAAATTAAAAATTATTATAATAATGTAATTCTTTAAATTAAATGTTAAGAATCATAAAATAATTTGATATTTTCCAAATCTTCATACTACTTAGTAATTTTTATTTTGAAATCCATTTGATAAAATAATTAATATTATGAAATAACAAAATGAATTCTGAATTAATAATGACATCACATGTAGTAGAGGAAATATATACCCCACATATATATGAAATCATATATAATTACAAATATGTTTTAATGGAAAGTAAATTGAGATGAAATCCCTTACCATATGCTTCCTTGGGTAAAAGTACAATTAACCTCCTATCTAAGTGATTATATAATTTTATTAACATAAACCAAAACTATAATCTTATTTATAATAACATTTTATAACATCTTAGAATATCTTAATTATCCTTTTCTATGAATCACCCATTATTTTCAATATATGGGGAGTCAAATACCTAGTTTTTTAGTATGTTCTGACTTGGAATTTTATTTGTTACTATATCATAGAAAATAATTTTACCAACTCTAAAATTTAAATAATGTCTAAAATATTATATTTATTCATCATATATGTATTTATCTTAATCCATAAAATTTTTTGATAGGAAATGAAAAACACCATTCATTAATAATGTAGTATGTACAAACACATGAATGTTGATTCAATTTTTTTCATATTAAAAGAATGATAAAAAATAAATATATGTATATTATCATTATAAATTTATATTTATGTTATATATACTATATATTTTTCTAAAAACATTACTAATACATTCCATGTAATGTTTTAAAATCACATCACTTTTAGGAGGTAGTAGTCAACATGTCCATAAACCATGTTATTATATTTACCTAAAATTGAAATATTTGTGGAATATGTTATAAATAAATTTAAAAACAATAAATACATTATAAAAAATCATATATTTTATATATAAACTATAAAAATATAATTATTCTAAACCTGGAAAAGTTGTAATGGGAAAAAGAAATGACATCGGTTCTTAGGATGTTAGTTTGTTGTACATAAGAATGATGATTGTGTTTCCCATTTCATAGAAGTGTGTGATAATGTAGGCCATGCACTAAACATAAAAACATATCTATATAATTAATATAATTATGATATTTTATAATAAATATATAAAAATAATTTGAATGTAATATAATGAAATAAAGTAGAGATTGCATTGAAGAACTTTACCTCTTATTCGGTTAACTCTATTTGGTTTACACCGAAGGAATTCATTTGATTTAATTATTCCCAAAGTAGTGATTCAAGGATGAGGGAAGGGATGTTGTGGTGCTATATTTTATTGTTTTTTATGATCCAATGTTCTTGATATGTGTGATGAAGTGAGGGGTGGGGTGGGTGAGTGCCCTTTTGTAGTTGAGGATGTGTGGAATGTTTTTAAATACAGACCTATTAACATTATTTCGGTGTATTATTTAGATCACATGTCTACAATAATAAACCCTATTTGATAAAATAGAGGACAATGTAGAAATAAGGATTTAAAATGGGGTTTTCAGAAGTTAATATGTAATTTGGACAGTTAATATTAATGTTCAACAACTAAGTGAACTAATTATATCCTTAGATGATATAAGAAATTTTAATTCATATCACTAATATTTTTATTAATAATTAATATAACTTTACTATAAATAAAAAATAATTATTATTCCAAATATAAAATCAAATTTTCCACTATAAAATTTAAGATATTGCAGAAAATAATTTAAAATCAATCCAACGGAATGTATAAGAAAACTTGTTTTTAAAGAATATTTTTTTTAAAAGAATGAATTTTTTTTATATCAAATATTAATGCTAAATAGATTCCAATGTCCTAAAATGGATTAATATATTTATAATTTAACTAGTCATAGTGTAAAATCAATTTAAGATATAATTTAACACTATATATTATTTAGGCGGGTTGTCATTTTTCTGTTCAAATTCAGTATTTTTTCACTATTAGGAAAAAAATCAAACAGCACAAAATAATATAAAAAGTTCACCCCAATATAATTATGGAATTAATCATTCAAAAATAATGTTTCATTTTATGTATTACATATAAAAATTTCCCATATTGTTTATAAAAGTTTCACCATTAAAAGTCAATAAAACTACCATTTGAAAAATATTGCTTTTATGCAGAAAATTAGATTTTTTATTATATCAATAAAAACTATTGGATGAGTTTAAATATTAATTTACTAAATAGAAAATATATAAATTTAATTAATGTCATTCACTAACATAAATTAGTTTTATTTATTATTTCAAAATGACATTGGGTGCATAGAAATAGTTTATTTATATAAATCTCTCCTTTTAATTCAATTGGTATTTATTTTACTTTTTAACTAATTTATAAAAAAACATTTATTTTATATTTTTGAAAAACCTATTTTTATATATTTTATATAATCATATTCGTAAATATTAATTAAACTAGAAAGATATGATTTTCGTTTTATATAATAATATTAATACTATTTGAAAAAATATATAATTCTTATAAGAAAAGCCATAAAATAAGGACATTATTGTGTAAAATAGAAAATAATGTAATGGTTCTATATAGTGAAATATAAGAATTGTGTTTCATGTAATATAATATAATAACAATGTTTCATGTATTATAATGTCAACAAGGGGTAGTCGATAATGAAATCTAGAAAAAATTAATTACTTTTTTTTAAATGGACATTATTACAATATCAGGGGTGTTAAACAGTGATTCACTAGTGGGATAGTCTTTTGCCTTTGTTTAATATAAATTGGGATATATGAGGATATTTATTTAATATAGGAATGTTAACGTTATTACAAAAAAAAATCAATATCATCTACCCCGCATTAATGACTTATTATATGCCCAACATGGATCCTAATATTTTTAAATGATTTTACATCATTCTTGGTATCATGAATTGAGAGTAGAGAATGGATAATTTTAATATAAATTTTTTCAAATTATTTATGATAAATAAAATTTTATATAATTTCTATTTCAATTCACTAATTCACACTTTTTTATAGATCTATCAAATAGAGTACTGAAGGAACGACATGATGATTTTTTTGTTCCATTAATTAATGATATTTTAGAGTATTATAAAAGCTCTTAGAACCATGATAATAAATTGATAATAACTCTAGAGACTCATATAATGAATGTGATACATAATTTTTTTTATAAATTTGATTTATTATTTCAAGAAGTTTTTTCATGGACACATTTTCTACAAGGATGAAATCTCATTTGATCATGAGAAGTTGAAGGATGTATGATAGTGGAATAAACTAATGAAAAAAATGCGGTATACAGTTTCATTCATTTATATGGTAATTGTTTTTGATACAAATATAGTTTTTTTCGATTGGATAACTTATTATTCTATCTTATGAGCAAAGAGGTTTTGTTCATTTGGAAAATATAATTTGATTAATATTTTGATGAAATTAATAAACGACTATTTAAATATTTTATTTTGACTCTTCCATCTAGAAATGTGTTATTTGGGATATAAATTGATTCATCGAAGAGGGGAATTGTTTGTTTCCTGCTGAAAAATTATAACGTTTTTACACATTAATTTATGAAATTAGAGATTCAGTAATAGAACTATCTAACCCATTATCTTGGGTTAGCAACAATAATATTTTATTTAAATATATGGATACATTATTATGATAGTGATATTTTTGAGATATAAATGGATCCTAAAAGATAAACATATTTTTTTGATAGAAATAACTCATTATGAGTGATTAAAAATGGATAACGTAACTCAATGATTATGAATTCATGATACAAAACCAACTTGGGAATGAGAATAAGGAAGCACATTTATTGAGAATTATAGATCATGGTGTACTAACCTAAATCAGTTTTGAGAGGAATATTATGTTTATGTATCAAATAAATATTTATATATTAAACATTAAGGAAGAATATTAATTATTCAGTTTTTATTATTTTCAAACAAACATTTTTACAGATGTTGAAATATAATCAATAATTTGATTATAATATTCATATTAATTTTTTTGATTTGGATGACAAATTTGAAGAAATAATTGCTTATGATGGTGTTCTAAATTATAGAAATATTTTTTTTTTGATATATGCATGAGATAAAAGAGGAATTTTTAGATGGTTCTTATTGATCACATTTCTCTATACACCCTATTAGCAGTAAGATGTATAGTTATTTGAGGGAAAATTTATAGGGGGTTAACATGATGTAATAACTTGAAGACTATGTATCACGATACATGGGTTTTCAATAAGTTAATGATTAACATAAATATCATTGAGGATTCATGGATCCTCTTATTATTCTTATACTGATGTGGGATCATATAAATATAATAATGTTCGAAGGACTTCCAATAAATCCTATAAACAATGGTTTCATATGTGTAATTTTTGATCAACTAAAGAAAAATACATATTCACTCTCTATAAGAAAAGGATAAATAGTTGATCTAATCATTTGACTAAAATTAATGACTTTTTATGACTTCATTGTGAAAATATTTTGTTCTTGTCTGATCATTATCTACATGATACATCAAAATTCCAGAAGAGTCTTCAGAAGTATCTTGATTCTTAGCATCATTTGAGTACTACCAACCATCCTTAAATGGATGGATAGTTAAAATTTACTATTAAAACAATATAATACATGTATTGGTAATGAAAACATGATATTATAGGTTTATGGGTTAAGAATTTACATTTGGTGGAGTTTTCCTAAAATAATAATCCCAATTTAAGTTTTCAAATGGAGCTATATGAAGCATTATATGTCAAGGTATTGCATACTTCAAAAAATTTTGGACGATGTTTTTTAATGAAATCATGAATGTAAAAATTCATATTTATGAGTAAAATAATTGGTAAATAATTTTAAGGATTATATAAAAGATGCTAAATGTGGGAAAAGGAGTTATGTAGATAATCACAAGAGGGATATGGAATTGATAGTATGAGATAATGTTTTTGTGTGTGTATATCCATAGTTTGTGTCATACAGTTAGGTAAGAAATGGAATGTGATACCAAAGTACATTGAACCCTTTGAAATCATATATGGAAATTGTCGTTTATATTAATAGTTTGAAATTCCACTTTGTCTTTCAAAAAGACAACATGGGTTCCACATATCACATTTAATGAAGTACATTCTAGTCCCATAAATGCACTACCCTTTTACAAAAAATAATTTAAATATAAGGTATCATTCTGAGAAGAACTCATAATGATTACTTAATCTAGAGAGAAATATTTGTGGAATCTCATGACTATATCATTAAGTATACATTGTAGAAATCATAAAATGGAGGATAAAACATTGTAACTAGATGATACAATAAAGAAGTACTACACACCTCATTTTAAAATGTAATATGTGTAAAGTTTTGATGATTTTTTTTAAAGTTTGTATTTATGTAACATCATGATATTTTAATACTTATTTCCATTTTAACTAATTCAATCGATTCAATATCTTGTGAGGCATGCAACAATATGTTTAATTTAAATATGATACTCTAGAAAATTATTCATCAAACATGACCATTATATACAAGACATTATGTTGTTGGGTATGAATTTGATTAACTATATTATTATAATTATATAAATTAAATATGTATAAAAAAATTTAATGGTTATCAGTTGATTATAATTAAAATGGGAGCCATTATAAATAGAAATAAATATTTCTTGAAAAAAATAAATTTTTTAAAGGTAGTTTTGTTTCCCTTTCAACATATAATTTAAAATAATATTATACCACTTATAGAAATATTATTTTATAAAATTAAAAAATCATTATAAGTAATATTATAATGATAATATAAAGGTGATTATTGGGTAATTTTAAAAATGATTCATTTTTTAGGAATTGTGAAAATAACAAAATTTTAAAACATCTTTTTTTTTATAAAATTATTTACAAAGTCAATTTATATATAAATATTTTATTTTAAAGACACGTGACATTGACTATATTATAATAATAACAATATAGGTTAAAATAATCAATTTTATATTATTTTTTGATATTTGAACCTTTTATACATTGGGGGATTTTCCCTACGTAAACATGCATTTTTGTCGCATCTCCATTTATAATTTTATGTTGGATTCATAATATTATTTGAATTTAATTTTTTATTATGTATTAACCATTTTTAATAATAATAAATTATGTTATAAAATAATTTATAATTATTTTTAAACCATTAGTAATAGTAAATGAAGAAATAATTAGTTACTCATGTTATGGTAAAAACTGATTTATCTAGGGGTTAATCAAAAATTGTAATGGATAAAATGATATATTGACTTGTAAAAAACCAAATTTATGGAAAATATTGAACTTAAAACATCTATCAGTGGAAAAAGATCCATTTATGAGGCCTTTGTAGTGATAACAAAATCTTTGTAATCGAATCATGTTAATAATCCATGTTTACCCATTCCCCCCACTTATAAAACGATGCCCTCTCTCTTCACAATTCAGTCTACTAGAGCAATTTGGATCAAAACATAGTAGCCAAAAATCCTTCATTCCACCCATATAATCACTCTATATCTGTTTTGTTATCATAAATAAATCCTAGAATGAATTTTGATACAATCATTAATAGGTTATCTGAATGATATGTATCATTCATAAATGATGATTTTTACATTAATCCTCTTCAAACTCCTTAAAACCATATGAATGAAACAAATTATAAAAAAATATAATATAATATATAAATATATTTTATGTTTTTAATAACTTATATTTTATCCTGCATCCATCAAATATGAAATGATATCAATGATCAAGTGTATCAGAGACAACAACCCCATGCACCGATGTCACTCATTTTCTATCAACATATATCATGGTTGTATATAATGATGGGTATAAATTATATATAATAATTATTATATAAATATAATTTTCAAATTATGAAATCACTAATTTCATCTTACATTCCATTAAATTTTATATATGATAATTTCGCTCGTGTGTATAGTGGACTAATGGCTCATGAAACGATGTTATATTTTTCATATACTATTTACATGGAATGTAATAAGGATAAATAAACTAAATAACTATGATATATATGAAATTATATCAATTAATTAAAAAATTTCATAAATATCCTTAGCCTTTCACCCATTGATGGAATGGAATCATTGCTCATACATATATACGACTTAACATCCCAATAAAGGTATATGCTTCATTTTAGATACCCAACATTGACTAAAAGTTATAATTTTGTTTATAATTAGTTAATAATATATATAATGTTTTCTAATTATATATATGTTATATTTATATTATTTATACATGGACATTAAATTTATTGAACAAACATGCCTGAGAAAAAAATGCAATTAACAATTGAAAAAATTAAAATAATGTAATTTTATAAACAAAACAGTGGTATGATTTTATAATAGGATAATATAAATTATTATAAATATGATTCTGGTTCTAGAATATATTAATAACACTCATAAAACCATTACAAAGGATTTTTTAAAAAAAATCAACTAAATAGAATGGGGAGGTATGTGATTTCGTCGCAATATCCATTTCATAGAGGCATATTTTTTAATATGAGCATATACACTTTTACATGGTGTATATATAGCCCCGTTAATTAATTTTAATTCAATTAAGATCTATTAATGATGATTAGTGTTTTAATATTGATTAATATTCATGGATATTTAATTTTAATCTTATAAAAGTGCTATGAAATTTTTTAACAATCTCACAATATTTTGTGATTTTTTTCGTTCTCATTATAATTGAAATTTCATACAATAATATTTTATTGGTGAATAAATTTATAACAACTATTCAGACAATTTTATTTTAAATATTATTATATCCTAATCCATATACCATTTATATAATGTATTTACTTTAATTTTAATTTGATTAACTAGTGAAATATTTACAAATCAATATTCTTTACTGAATATAGATATCTGATGATATCACATCTAATTCTTGATGTTTAATGATCATTCATTATATATGGTGTCATTTTAAAAAAATTTATGGGTGACATTCAATTATAGATTTCCCCAAGATACATCTACAGGTATCATGAGATAAATTTTTGAGCCAAATTAGATTGGTTTTTACTCATAGTATTATACTATATTCTTGATGGTCTTGATAGTAAATTTATCATGATTCTTGATATTAAGAAGACCAATAATTAATAATTTCCTCCATTAATAATTTATTTATTATTATTATCCATTATATTTTTGTATTAATATTATATCTAGGTTAATTTCATTTTTATTATATTTGTAAAGTGGCATGTGTTTTTAGTTATTAACAATTCCATGTTGATTATTCCTTATATAAATTTGATATTCTTGTTATCAATTAATTGGAATATTTATATTTTTATTTACCATTCAATAATAATATTGAATTATTGATTCATGATATCATGCACCGTTTGTTAACTTTACAAAATATTCGAGCTCATCCATATTTTTTCACTTCGAGAGGATATGAATAATAATATTTTTAGTGTGTTTAAAGGATTCTGACCATTGGAATATGATATTTATTATGTTTTATTTTTATTCTAAAAAAATGGGTATAATGTATATATATGGATCATCAAAATTACTAAACTACTTAGTATTTAGTGATCTAATATTTTTTATATGATTCTAATGTAATAAGGTAGAAATAGGACCTAGTTTTTCGGTGTCATGGTCATTACAGTGACGATCAATTTTTGGAATAGATAATAAGATCTAGGAATGATCCTCCATTATTTTATCCCTCTATAAGTAGAGAATTTTCCATCAATAATGAGTCACAATTCACAGGATTTTCTTTTCTTGGTGAATAATTATCATGTAACTACTTATGCCTCACATTACCTAAAACATCAGAAGTTAATTTAACCTACACATGATCTGGAAATATTTACTACTGATTTTGATTTAAAATTTTTGAAAAATAATTTACATAGAATGAAGTGTAAAATATATAGTAATAATATATATATAAATTATATATTCTCTCATAAGTATTTATAAATGTTGTAGTGTAGATGTATTGAATATGTTGAGTATTATGATTTCATTATTCATTAAAAGATTGTGAACAGAAACGACATTGATTATACTTTGAGTCGAAGAGATCGTGAATCAGTAATCATGATAATTTTGGAACAAAATATATTGGATAATGGTTTGATGAATTTTTGAATATAAACAGAATCTGAAGTAACATCCACTATATTATTTTATGTGTCTACAAAATTGAATCAATTAAAATTTAAAAAGAAGGAATAAAAGGATGTTATTGGGTTACTGGAAATGTAAGTTTATTTTCATAGAGTTTTTTTGATATTAATGGTGATATATCATATGATTTTATATTTTTAACGATGTTATTCATGTCCTGTGATTTGAATTTTAAAATTGAATTGTTGAGTGAATATCATAGTTCCCCATTTTTTTATTCTTATTGTTAGCACTAATAATTACATTGGCCTTCCAGAATAATGCTGGTTGGATTGAATTAAAATTGATATTTCTGGATTTAAGATGAAATTATTGAATTTTTACCAAGTTAATAATTACAAATAATTACTTAATTGGATGATATATCCTTTACTGATATATGACTATAAATGGGAAAATATACCCATTGATTTCATAGTGGGATTAGCAACGATATCTCAAGGTAATGAAGTTATTTTGGATATTATTGATCAATAAAATAAATAAAATAATTTCCATACATTGAAGAAAAAATGATTTTAGATAAAAGTTTTCATATTAATCTCAACGATGTAATATTTTATATCGAGTTTGTCTCTATAATGTATCTAAAATTGATCCAAGATTAAATTATAATTTTTAAAAAGGATGTCAGATATTATTGTGTACAAAATTAAATTTGATTATTAACGTTTATCCTCACTCTAATAGATATTCTATGAATATAATTCAAAACATTGAATATATGATTTTTTATATTTAAATGTATTACCAGGGATTATATCAACAACTTTCTTTGGTTGATTTTTTTTAATAGTATTTAGTCCATTGAATAGATAGAACCTTATGAATAATTATATGGGAATCATTTTCTGTAACATCCTAGGTAAATAAGGAATAAAATATTTTCATTTAAGAATTAAATATTAATTTTACTTTAAAGGTGTTTCTATGTTCTATAGCGTACCCGAAACGCAACAAAGAGTTTCTTTGAAATCTTACGTTACACACTAGTAATAAACTAATATTATTTTAAATGGTAGTTAACACGTAGCCATTGTATTGGCGGGAATGAATAAAAATAACTAAAACATGATTATATATGTTTGTTAAATGTTTTTACATTTATCCAATTAATTATTAAGGCTTAAAATAGGAAAAAATCAGTTTTATGCATATATACTCTAATTTTCACTAAAGGTCCACTTATCGCCTCTTGATGGCGAACCATCATTAAATATAGTTTTGATCACTCTTATAAATTCTATTGGACAAAATAAAATTCTTCATTATAATCTTGACATCAAAATTTACTTTGTGTAAATTTTTCTTATTTTTCCTATAAAGTTCATTTTTAATGAATAGTGAAAAATGTCGTATTTAAATTCAAAACCTCTTTTTAATCTAATTTAGTAATATGATTATATTATCTTTGGATTGGTTTTAAAGTGAAATTAGAATATATTTTTACCATTTAATCCAATAGTTGTTTTTGGAATTAATTTCACTTCGAAATTGGACTTAAACTAGTGTCAATATTTTGATGCATATTATTTGAAAAACACACGCTATTTGTCATGACAGCGGGAATTAATTATTAAATTAATTAATGAAACTTATATGTTTTTAATTTTGTAAAATATACATCAATTTTGAATTCGTAATATAAAATATATCTTAGGGTGAATTTTTGGTATTTTTTTGAAAAACTTCAATTTTTGATGAATAGTGAAACCACTAAGTGGTACTTAAAAAATGGATTTTTTCGTTTAAATGAAATTTTACCACCTCTGTGTTTTGAATTTCAAAAATCCAACATACATTCTTGTCATTATGAAGTAAAATTTGGTTCTATGAGATTGAAATAATTTTTTGGTGAATAGCAACTTTTAAGTTTTCAATCGCGATTAGAGGTATTTAGTGTAATTTATGGTTAATATAATATTTTAATAATATGAAATGACCTAGAAACATATCCTACCCTTCATTGATGTGTCATGGACGAACACGGCAATCCATGGGTCAACATGGGGACCCCATGGATCCACTTTGGTAAAACAATGACATTAAAAACTTTTTATTTAAACTGAAAATTAAAATGTCACAAACATGAGTTGTTGTACTAAAACAATTTTTAAGTGGGGTAATACAAGACATATTTTTGACTATAAATATTAATTAAAAATCTAAAAAGATTTCCTACATGTTGATATTTGTTTTATAATTTTTAGTCATTAAATAAATTAAATTACTTATGACACCATGATGATACAGTGATTACCTCATTATTTAACGATTTAAATAAATTGAGAAGATAATGTAAAATATAAAACCTACACTTTTCAAAAACCTATTTTAAGAGTGTATTTCGAACACTTATCACCTTATCCTAGAAATATATAATTTTGGGACTTTTAAAATCTGAAAATCATTTTATAATAAAGTAAACGTTTATAACATTCCCAGAGTGCCCCTCCTCTCCTCTTATAAAAGGCCCCCACCTCTACCACCTTACCCACGCCTCTCAAGCCTTTGGCTCGGCCAACCACTTCCCATTTTGTCTCTCCACATCCCTCTATTACTCCTAGAAGCCTCACTTTGGGTAGAAGTCTTTCCAAGGAACCCTTTTAGCTCATATCAAAAAGAGTAACCCAATTTAAAGGAGATTAAAGAGCAATCGAGTCACGTCAGACACGAGGTAAGGGACTTCATCTCAATCTCCATTCATTGAAGAATATTCTGTTCTAATACAAGTATTTCTTTTATACGGTGTATAAACCCTGTTGACTTTTAATTTTATTCAAAAGGAATCTTTTTCTACAAAGAGTTTTACAAAACGACAAAAAGGAATGTTTCTTTTAACGTACGCAGTGACAACGACCTTTTCCACCGCCATGAGTATTATTTGGTCATTGGCTTTCTCAACAAGCAATTAAGTTTATAAAATGAAATAAATACCATATACTCTTTTATGTATTTTGTTATTGAAAATGTTTTTTATAAAGGATTTTTTATGTCAATATATTTAAGTGATATATTGTGGTCGAAATGTGGAAATGTATTATTTCCATTATATTTGTTTTATGTCTTATGATTTTATAATGGTACATGGACATTTGAAGAGTGGTTATGTGATAATACATATGAAGGGTGGTTCTGCGAATACCAGGATGGGTGGTTACTTTATAACCTCCAACGCATTGGGTATGGAAGTTGGCCTTATGGCTATTCCATTATGTGATATGTGTGGATGTCGACCGTATGGTTATTCCATTTATGTATGTTTATGTCCCAAGTTACCTTTATATATTATGTGTTAATTATATGGGTTTTATGGTAATCTTTTGGTTACAAACGGTTATGTAATGATATTTTATTTGGTTAATACTATTTACTACTCCATAAAGGTGAAAAACATTACATTGATAAAGTATTCATGGTTTACTAGTTGTTTTGAAAAACTAATAGTTTTCCTTTCTTTGTGTATCCCTTACTGATATTTTTATGCTCACCCAATGTAGTTTATGAAATGTTTTTCTCAAGACACAATGTGGAATAGGGTCAGGGATGGGATCAAGGAAAAGTCATTCTTTTTAAACATGGAACTATAAATGTCCATTTTTTAGAGTTCATGTTTTGAAAAAAATGAAACTTTGTAAAAGTATCTACTGTGTTATCTTTTGAGATGTAATAGTTATTATCTAATTATTTAAAACTCTAAACCTAAAAAGATCCTCAATGGGAATTATTCAATTAATTCAATATTAAGTAATGTTTAATGTCAGGGTCTTATATTTTCAATCACCTATATTTTGGGATTATGTAGAATATATGATGCATATAAGAAAATATTTGTTATATGAAATGAATATTAAGGGGAATAGTTTTTAATAGAACATATGGATGACTCAAATTATAATGAATAGTTATGCATAATGTATCTACATGAAAATGTGTTATCTATTTTTTTAAAATGGTAATATAAGTCCATGGATCTTATTAATATATATATTCATGAATTTTATTGGATAATTTTCAAACATATTGTATTTTCCTCCAAGAATATACAATGTACATGATATATTTTATGTCTCGAAACTAATAGTTTTTCCCATATTCATTTAATGATATGTGCCCTAGTATAGTTGATTTGAAGAAAACCATTCTCATTTATAATCTCCTTTATAGATTCATGGCCATAGAATGAATATTTCAAGGAATATATTAATTCACAATGGTATGGTTGTAGGAAAAAACCATATTCTCAATCATCCAACATGGGACCTTGAAAATTTCCAAGAGGGAAAAAATTATCCCTGGTTGTCTAAAAGATGAATAAAATTTTGATGGAGAAAATTCTATATGTCGAGAATAATGTAACAACCATGACACATATAGAATAAATAATTATAATATTTATTATTATTAAATAATTATGTGATAATATTCATTATAATAATATTAATCATATTTTTAATTAAAAAGGAAATAGATTTTTTAAAGCCTTTTCTTAAAATGTTTAATGTAAAAATCAGAATTTAAAATTATAGAATTTGAATTTTAATAAATACATTTAGTTTTTGAATTCATCATGTCAAAATGAAATTTATATTTTTTTTATGGATTGTATTAATTTTCAAGGATTTTTGGAAAACTATTATTTTTTTCAAAATGTAATTATCTTGTTGAGTATTAATAATATCAAATTAAAATATATATTGGTATTATAATTTATTTTTTATTATTTATTTAAAATAACAAAGTTAAATTTTATAATATCAATTATATAATTTAATTTAATATAAAACTAATTATACATAGAAAGTTATTTTTCTAAAAAATGATTTTCATCACATTTTATATGTATAATTTTAAAGTAAATTCTACATCTTGTGGGTTCATAATCATGAAAAATTTATTCAATATTTAAAATATGTTCATCCAATGTTTGTAAATAGTACCCTTTTAATTTTTTAAATTATGAACCGAAACATTAGTAATTTGTAACACCCCAAGCTTCCACGGTACGTTTCACTTCGAATAATGCAATAGCTTGTGTTGTACGCAACCTCGAGCTCTAACACACACCACAACAAATTAAACTAGCCGTTGTGAATAGTAAAACCTACTTTTTGAAATTTTATAAATTTTATTTATCAAAATGGACTTCATTTTTGGATTCGGAATATCGAAATTAGCCTATGTTGAATTTTTTGTATTTTTATGAAAACTTCTATTTTTTATGAATAGTGAAAAATACTAAAGAACAACTTTTTTAATAAAGATAATTTATAGTGATAAATTATACTATTTAGTGGTTTTAAAGTATAATTAGAATATATTTTTCCCATTTTATCCAATGGTGGTCATTAGAATTAATTTAACATTAAAATCGGACATAAACAATTGCCAATCTTTTGATATAAATTGTTTCTTAGACACACGCCATTTTTTGTAACAGTGGGAATTAATTATAAGATTAATTAATGCAACTTATATTTTTGTAATGACGTAAAATAGACATCATTTTTGAATTCGTAATATCAATTATAGCTTAGGGTGAAATTTTGGCTTTGTTCTGAAAAACTTCAATTTTTGATGAATAGTGAAACCACTAAGTGGTAGTTAAATAACTGATTTTTCGTTTAAATGAAATATTACCACTTCTGTGATTTTATTTTCAAAAATCCGACATACATGGTTGTCATTAAGAAGTAAAATGTGGTTCAATTAGATTAAAATAATTTTTTGGTGAATAGTAACTTTTAAGTTCTTAATCTTGATTAGAGGTAATTAGTGTAGTTTAAGGTAAAAACAATGTTTTAATAATATGATATGAGCTTGACACTTGTCCTACTCCTATTGGATGAGTCATGGCCGAGCAAGACAACCCATGGGTCAACTTGGGGACCCCATGGAGCCACTTTAGTTGGAAAATGACATTAATATATATTTATTAAATCTTAGAATTAAATTGACACAAACATGAGTTGTTTTAATAAAATAGTTTTTAAGTGGGGTTACACAAGTCCAAATTTTGATTATAAATATTCATTAGAAATCTAAAAAGATTTCCTACATCATAGTATTTGTTTATAATTTTTAGACATTAAATAAATTAAATTATTTATGACATCATGATGATGCAGCGATGACCTCATTATTTAACGATTTAAATAAAATGGGAAGATAATGCAAAATCCAAGGCTTACACTTGTCCAAAGCCAATTGGATGAGGCGATTTCGAACACTTATCACCTTAGCCTCGAATTATATATGTTTGGGACCTTTAGAATCCGAAAAGAATTGTGTAATAATGTAAAATTTCAATCTTTCCAAAAGAGCCCCTCCTCTTCACTTATAAAAGGCCCCCACCTCTCCCACCTTATTCACACCTTCAAGCCATTTTGTTTGGCCAACCTCTACCCAAATACTCTCCCAACATCCCTCTATTACTCCTAGAAGCCTCATTTTGGGCATAACTCTTCCCAAGGAAGCCTTTGGGTCAAATCAAAAAGAGTTACCCTATTTTGAGGTAATGTCTTCTCTAATTTTGTTTTGTTTTATTTTTCTTCTCCAACCCCCTAAACTCTTTTTATTCATTTCTTTTGTATATAAACCAGTATCCTCAATATACTAGGATGTATTTATAAGAAGGATTAGAGCTACACTTACACACACCTACATCTAATGGTTAAGGAACATACGGTTTCTGTGGATGGCGAATTTCTGCCTCACGAAACGATGATTGTTCAACACTCATATAACACCTTCAAAGGTGGCCATTAAGATGTCACTATTTTTATATATGATATATAATATTTTTATGTTTTACTTATGCTTCTGTATTTCTCATTTATTGCATACTTTATGATTTCCATTATGGGTAAAACGCGATAATTTCATTTTAGGAAGTGCGGACTACCGCCCCCTCAAAGTGATTTGAATCGTTAATGCCATATGTGGGATGTATAAACGATGGAGTAAATGGTATTATACACTATATTATACTGGAATTATATTATACATTTATATAATTATTATTTCATTCCATTAGATATGAAATTGAAATGAAAGTAGCGTTCATGCGTACGTACGGCTTACCGTCTCCATGAACGGTGCATTTCATTTCTTACCTCTAAATGTTACGTAATATTATAAATGAATGTTTATACTGGATATATAAGATATATATGACATGTAAATCATGAATATAATTCTGGAGATGATGGATATTTTACCACATAAACAACTTGTAATTATAAGAAGTTTATTGTTGACTCAAGTACCAAAGATCGACAAAACGACCGTTATTAACCTAAATAATTACATAATGTTCATATCATTGTAATAAGTGATATAATAAGGATAATGAAATTGAAAATGGTTCTTAATAAGGTATATATTAACTCTAGTTTATTATTCAGGAGGTTAAAGAACGGTTGAGTCAAGTCAGACATGAGGTAAGGGAACTTCTTAACCCAACTTCCATTCTTTGGGTTAATCTCCTACTTTCAAATTATGTCATGATATTATTATGTCCTATATTGTATTTGTACTTTATTTATGTGTACTTATAGTGAATACACATTATAGATGTACTTTATTTTAAAAAATGATCTTTTTAAGGACTTCGTCTCAATCCCCTTTCATTGAGGCATATTTGGTTTTATACAAAACTTTATTTTATATGGTGTATAAACCACTTTGACTTTTACATTTATTCCAAAGGAATCTTTTTTATACGAAGAGTTTACTAAACGACAAAAGGGAATGTTTTTGTCGTACGTATGCGGCGACGCCGTGACCACTATTTGAGTTTCGGCTTCCTCTACAATCCATCATTTTTTTAATGAAAAATAAATACAAAGTTTTAACTTTCTTTTATTTTGGTATTGAAAATGGTTTTGAAAGCGTTTTTATTATATAAATGTGTTGTATTGATATCTTGTGATTGAAATGTGGAAATGTTATGTTTCCTTTATGCATGTTTTATGTGATACTATTATGTTATGGTTTATGATATGTTTAAACCTATTCATATGAGGAATGTATTGGACTTAATATGTGATGGGTGGAGCCCGCTATAGCTCCTCGATGCATCGGTAGGTCTCATGAGACAACTAGACATGGAATTGGACGAGGCCCTTTCCCAATTTGATTTATGGTATTGGCCGAGGCCTTAATCATTTTAGACGTCTTGGCCGAGGCCTTGACAAAATGTTTCAGAATGTATGGCATTATACATTCCCTCATTATGAAAGTGGTTATTGATATTTCATGTGATTATTCGTCTAGTAGAATATCCATGTGAGTATGTAATGGCATTATTTCATTTTACTTTTGCCATATTATGTTGAAGTGCATGTTTAAAAGGCTTTTGTTTTAGTTATACATTGCCTTAAATGTTGATATTTATTTATGAAAGCTTCCGCAATATTGTTATCCTTACTGAGCATCTGAGCTCACCCCTTTCAATGTTTTAATATTTTCCCGGATGTGAGGAAGTATTTTATGAATGACCTGTAGGGATTGTCAGAAGAGGATATGAGTGTGGACTATGGAGACTTTGTTATTGTAGTTTTTTACTTTATGATGTAATGTAACGTTTATGAATGTATCTAGTGTTTCCAAGGCTACTAAACTAATCGGTCTTTCAAGACTTGATCTTTTGTGATCATGCCAATGTTACGAAGTAATGCACCGACTCTGGGTAGCTGGGGTCGGGGCATTACAGTTGGTATCAGAGGCAGTTTAGTACTAT
The DNA here is from genome assembly GCA_963277665.1 of Viscum album. NCBI lineage: Eukaryota > Viridiplantae > Streptophyta > Magnoliopsida > Santalales > Viscaceae > Viscum > Viscum album. Next base: position 2,019,328,038 of record OY728148.1, read on the forward strand.
CCTTGGAAGCTAGATTTAGACAAACTCTGATTAGAGGACGTAGACCTAAGATGAACTTTGAGGATTAGTATAGAATAACTTCCTAAAAATTTTGGTATTGTAGAGATTTTGTGAGTTTTCTGAGCAATACATCTCTGTCTGGATACGAGCAGGTAGAGGCCGCTCTGGCACAGATGTACCTAGGGTTACAACCCGAAAACACCGCTTTGAGCTAGACTCGAACGAGAACTGGTGCACGATAACGGGCCTTGCTGCACTCTTGGTTACGACACTCCCGGGGGGTATGCTTAGGATAATTCTCATTTTATTTACAAACCACTATGAAGGGTTATGAGTATATACTTCCTCAAAGAAAACATTTCTTTTTATGATTATGGATTATATCCATAAATAGTTCAATTTATGTAAAGTTTTTTACAAGTATGGAATTATGTATTTTGATTTATAAACTAATATAGTTTATGCCATTGTTTAGAAATGGCGCCTAGTGGAAGGAATGGAAACCGTATCAATGCACGCACTCCATGTAGGGATTTCCCTCCTGCTCAAGATAATTATTGTGGATCTGGAGATACAACTAGTGCTGATCAACTTATTACCATACTGGGACAACTCACGCAGGTTATGAATAATAACCTTACTCGTATGGAGCACCCTGATCCGCAACGTGGAGGATCAATGTTAGACCGCTTCATGAGGAAACAACCACCAACCTTCAATGGGAGTACAAATCCTATAGTAGCTGAGCAATGGATAAATTCCTTAAAGAAAATATTCCATGCCTTGGGGAGTAGTGAAAGGGAGAAGGTTTTCATGGCAGTTTACCGCCTCACTGGAGATGCCGATCAGTGGTGGTCGCTGATTCAAAACACAAAGGAAGATGATGACGTATCGAATATGGAATGGAGGGAGTTCAAAGAGATTTTCTTAGAAAAATACTTTCCACATGACCATCGAGCAGATATGGAAAGGCAATTTCTGAGTTTGAGGCAGAAGGAGGATGAGAATGTCGCAAAGTATGAGGCTAACTTTACAAGGTTAGCGAGGCATGCTGCCGATTATATACGTAACCCAAGGAGTAAGATTGATCGTTTCATTGATGGGTTAAAACCATTTCTCCATCGAGCTTTAGTATTACAATCCTTCTCATCATACGTAGATGTTGTCTCGTGTTCTATCAAGACAGAAAAGGAATTCTCTAAGTCTTATGACAACAAAGTAAAGCAAGAGAAGAAGATAACGGTGGAACAAGAGACAGATAAAGGGAAAAAGGGAAAGAAGGATTTTCCATTATGTGATAATTGTGGGAAGAATCACCCTGGTACTTGCCTAAAAGGAATGGGAGTTTGTTATAAATGTGGAGAAAAGGGTCACCAGGCTCGTGATTGCAAGGGAAAGAAAGAGGCTGTCAAAGTTGAATGCTACAATTGTAGAGAAATGGGGCATTATGCAAATGAATGTCCTAAGCGTCAAGGAAACTTACCTCCGAAAAGGCCAAGGGATCAAGGCAAATCTTATGTTGTGACTACAGTTGAAGCGGAATAATTAATGTATTGGTGCTTTTGGACTCAAGGATTATATTCTGGTTATAAGAATAATGTGATTCATATAATGATTGTACTGTAGTACTTTTTGATTAAGGTAATATGATTAAGGTAATCATATTTTTAGTATGTGACAATAAGAGAATATTTTCTTTGTTTGGGGAATCTGATGTTACAATTGATTTTGGAATTAAGAGACCTTTTAGAGAAAGTCTGGACAGAGGTATTTTGGATAACTATAAAGGTTGGAGTGGATTAAGTTGATCTTTGGATAGTATTGTTTAAGGTTAAAGCATTTATGAAGATTATTTTTGGAATAGTATAGTACTATTTTTTTAGGAAAAGGACAACCTGCAGGGTGGGGCATAACCCGTCGCGTCGGACAAAGCTTCAGGAATCGAACCCACAATCAAAGTGCGACAGGCCTTTATTTCCTACCACTAGCCTATAGGAATTCCCTGGTTATTACAAAATAATTTTACTATTCTAAATGGTATATGTTAACATTTGGAACCTTATACAATTAGGATAAGTATAATATTTTAGAGTTATATTATCTTTTTGTGTGAAAGATGAGTTGAAGGTTGAAACTCTAGTTGTCAAGAATAAATATATATATACCTATCTCTTATTCAATGAATAAATTAATTCTTAAACTTTAGTAAAAGGATATTAAAACAAAAAATTTGTTATCCTAATACCTAATGTCTTGTTGAACTGATGATATTTTAAATCAACATAGATTGAAGGCTTTGAGGCCCTCAATTTGACAGTTGATTGTGATTGATGACCTCAATCACTACCTACAAATATTTATGTTTTTCCTCCAATTATATGTCTCTAATTGCCACCAATGTTCTCCTTATCGAGATCATAATTTGGTGGTGACTTTCTTATTTCCATTTCCCTCTTATTAAGACTAAATTTTATTAACCTTATTTCCGATGTGGGTTTTCCACAATGGTATTTTCTATTTTCAACCTTTTATTTTCAAAGAAAAATTTCAAATAGCGAGGACGCAATTTATTTAAGGAGGGGAGAATGTAACACCCCAAGCTTCCACAGTACGTTTCACTTCGAATAATGCAATAGCGTGTCTTGTACGCAACCTCGAGCTCTAACACACACCACAACAAATTAAACTAGCCGTTGTGAATAGTAAAACCTACTTTTTGAAATTTTATAAATTTTATTTATCAAAATGGACTTCATTTTTGGATTCGGAATATCGAAATTAGCCTATGTTGAATTTTTTGTATTTTTCTGAGAACTTCTATTTTTTATGAATAGTGAAAAATACTTAAAAACAAATTTTTTAATCAAAATAATTTATAGTGATAAATTATACTATTTAGTGGTTTTAAAGTATAATTAGAATATATTTTTACCATTTTATCCAATGGTGGTCATTAGAATTAATTTAACATTAAAATCGGACATAAACAATTGCCAATATTTTGATATAAATTGTTTCTTAGAAACACGCCATTTTTTGTAACAGCGGGAATTAATTATAAAATTAATTAATGCAACATATATGTTTGTAATGTCATAAAATAGACATCATTTTTGAATTCGTAATATCAATTATAGCTTTGGGTGAAATTTTGGCTTTGTTCTGAAAAACTTCAATTTTTGATGAATAGTGAAACCACTAAGTGGTAGTTAAATAACTGATTTTTCTTTTAAATGAAATATTACCACTTCTGTGATTTGATTTTCAAAAATCCGACATACATGGTTGTCATTAAGAAGTAAAATGTGGTTCAATGAGATTAAAATAATTTTTTGGTGAATAGTAACTTTTAAGGTCTTAATCGCGATTAGAGGTAATTAGTGTAGTTTAATGTAAAAACAATGTTTTAATAATATGATATGAGCTTGACACTTGTCCTACTCCTATTGGATGAGTCATGGCCGAGCAAGACAACCCATGGGTCAACTTGGGGACCCCATGGATCCACTTTTGTTGGAAAATGACATTAATATATATTTATTTAATCTTAGAATTAAATTGACACAAACATGAGTTGTTTTACTAAAATAGTTTTTAAGTGGAGTTACACAAGTCCAAATTTTGATTATAAATATTTATTAGAAATATAAAAAGATTTCCTACATCATAGCCGTTTTTTTATAATTTTTAGACATTAAATAAATTAAATTAATTATGACATCATGATGATGCATCGCTGACCTCATTATTTAACGATTTAAATAAAATGGGAAGATAATGAAAAATCCAAGGCTTACACTTGTCCAAAGCCAATTGGATGAGGCGACTTCGAACCCTTATCACCTTAGCCTCGAATTATATAAGTGTGGGACCTTTAGAATCCGAAAAGCATTGTGTAATAATGTAACATTTCAATCTTTCCAAAAGAGCCCCTCCTCTTCACTTATAAAAGGCCCCCACCTCTCCCACCTTATTCACACCTTCAAGCCATTTGGCTCGGCCAACCTCTGCCCAAATACTCTCCCAACATCCCTCTATTACTCCTAGAAGCCTCACTTTGGGCAGAACTCTTCCCAAGGAAGACTTTGGCTCAAATCAAAAAGAGTTACCCGACTTTGAGGTAATGTCTTCTCTAATTTTGTTTTGTTTTATTTTTCTTCTCCAACCCCCTAAACTCTTTTTATTAATTTCTTTTGTAATAACACCAGTATCCTCAATATACTAGGATGTTTTTATAAGAAGTATTCGAGCTACACTTACACACACCTACATCTAATGGTTAAAGAACATACGGTTTCTGTGGATGGCGAATTTCTGCCTCACGAAATGATGATTGTTCAACACTCATATAACACCTTCAAAGTTGGCCATTAAGATGTCTCTATTTTTATATATGATATATAATATGTTTATGTTTTACTTATGCTTCTGTATTTCTCATTTATTTCATACTTTATGATTTCCATTATGGGTAAAACGCGATAATTTCATTTTAGGAAGTGCGGACTACCGCCCCCTCAAAGTGATTTGAATCGTTAATGCCATATGTGGGATGTATAAAGGATGGAGTAAATGGTATTATACACTATATTATACTGGAATTATATTATACTTTTATATAATTATGATTTCTTTCCATTAGATATGAAATTGATATGAAAGTAGCGTTCATGCGTATGTACGGCTTACCGTCTCCATTAATGGTGCATTTCATTTCTTACCTCTAAATGTTACGTAATATTATAAATGAATGTATATACTGGATATATAAGATATATATGACATCTAAATCATTAATATAATTCTGGAGATAATGGATATTCTACCACATAAACAACTTGTAATTATAAGAAGTTTATTGTTGACTCAAGTACCAAAGATCGACAAAACGACCGTTATTAACCTAAATAATTACATAATGTTCATATCATTGTAATAAGTGATATAATAAGGATAATGAAATTGAAAATGGTTCTTAATAAGGTATATATTAACTCTAGTTTATTATTCAGGAGGTTAAAGAACGGTTGAGTCAAGTCAGACATGAGGTAAGGGAACTTCTTAACCCAACTTCCATTCATTGGGTTAATCTCCTACTTTCAAATTATGTCATGATATTATTATGTCCTATATTGTATTTGTACATTATTTATGTGTACTTATATTGAATACACATTATAGATGTACTTTATTTTATAAAATGATCTTTTTAAGGACTTCGTCTCAATCCCCTTTCATTGAGGCATATTTGGTTTTATACAAAACTTTATTTTATACGGTGTATAACCCACTTTGACTTTTACGTTTATTCAAAAAGAATCTTTTTTATATGAAGCGTTTACTAAACGACATGAGGGAATGTTTTTGTCGTACGTATGCGGCGACAACGACTTCTCCGCCGCCGTGACCACTATTTGAGTTTTGGCTTCCTCTACAATCCATCATTTTTTTTAATGAAAAATAAATACAAAGTTTTAACTTTCTTTTATTTTGGTATTGAAAATGGTTTTGAAAGCGATTTTATTATATAAATGTGTTGTATTGATATCTTGTGATTGAAATGTGGAAATGTTATGTTTCCTTTATGCATCTTTTTGTGATACGATTATGTAATGGTTTATGATATGTTTAAACCTATTCATATGAGGAATGTATTGGACTTAATAAGTGACGGGTGGAGCCCGCTATAGCTCCTCGATGCATCTGTAGGTCTCATGAGACAACTAGACGTGGAATTGGCCGAGGCCCTTTCCCAATTTGATTTATGGTTTTGGCCGAGGCCTTAATCATTTTAGACGTCTTGGCCGAGGCCTTGACAAAATGTTTCAGAATGTCTGGCATTATACATTCCCTCATTATGAAAGTGGTTATTGATATTTCTTGTGATTATTCGTCTAGTAGAATATCCATGTGAGTATGTAATGGAATTATTTCATTTTACTTTTTCCATATTATGTTGAAGTGCATGTTTAAAATGCTTTTGTTTTAGTTATACATTGCCTTAAATGATGATATTTATTTATGAAAGCTTCCGCAATATTGTTATCCTTACTGAGCATCTGAGCTCACCCCTTTCAATGTTTTCATATTTTCTAGGATGTGAAGAAGTATTTTATGAATGACCTGCAGGGATTGTCAGAAGAGGATATGAGTGTGGTCTATGGAGACTTTGTTATTGTAGTTTTTCACTTTATGATGTAATGTAATGTTTATGAATGTATCTAGTGTTTCCAAGGCTACTAAACTAATCGGTCTTTCGAGACTTGATCTTTTGTGATCATGCCAATGTTACGAAGTAATGCACTGACTCTGGGTAGCTGGGGTCGGGGCGTTACATAATGCATCTATCTCCTTGAAAGCTAAAAATGTAAATTATTGTTAAAAATAAAAATATCATGACTAAATAATAGTCCTTATGTATTTACCCAGTATCATATAGCTCATATCCATTTTCTAATTTATTATATTTTCATTGATAAAAGGGCTCATTTCAAAATTTTGTGGATCGTTTTATTATTTTTTAGTAACCATATACATATATGATACCGGTTTTTCATTCAGTACAAAATACTCATAGTATTGGGAAACATAATTTTAGCCTTAAACTCATTCTAATAATTCATTTTGCATATCCCTCTCCAAAAAAATGGGGTTATAAAACTATCAAGAATGGTTATCTATTGTGGTTGCTATCATGAATAAAAAATTCATTCCATGTATGTGGAGGTAAGGATATGGGGACACATTCTATTTAACAAATAACATGTCCATAATAATTATATAATGTATAGTCAATATGAAAAATAAAAATATCATAAGACACAAAAAAAATTAATTAATTAACTAGTAATGAAAGGAATCCATAGTAAATATCGATGTTTAAAACTCCTGGATAATTATAATAAATGCAATATAAATGATGGAAATTATTAATTATTGGACTACATGATATTAGTTATCCTGAAACAAATACATTTACGAACATTCACAAGTTATTTTAATGTAATGGGTAAAAATATATTCAATGCTTGATTAGTAATTCACCAAATAAGACTACCAATGCATAGGTGGCTATCAATAACTGGGCCCCACCCCTCACTACATGTTCAAATCATTCTTCATAAAATTAACAATCAATTTAATTTGAGTATAATGTGACTTATAATTAAATACTATTATTTAGTAAAGACTACGTATTTAATAAAATTTCCTAAGATAATAAAATAAAATTCAAATTAAACATTTTATTTAAAAATGGAATATGTTTTAGAAAATAAAATATTTATGATATTAATAATATTGGTATTTAATAGATATATAATATCCAATTAAAAAATCACATGAAAAGGATTACCACAAGATAATGATTACAATCACAAAATTAGGAAAGAAAATATAGGTGAGCATTGATTCATCATGAATATTGGAATCTATAATAAAATAATGAATTAATATGTATTCATGTCAAATACTTGAATGGGGAAGTGTATACCCCATACTAAAGTGAATAGGTTTGTGTTACCAAATATGACTCAACAAAATTGAATTTTAGACGTAATCATTTACCTCACACTTACCTTTTGTTGAACATGATTAAAACTCATTTTTAATATTATTATTAGTTTTAGAAATATATAAAATATCAATATTCAAATTTATATTAATACATATGATCTTACTTTGATATTTCAAAAATCGTTAGTTAATAATATTACATTATTATCATTGTTTCTGATGTTAATTCCCTTGTTTTATAATTCATATTTTATCATGAAAGACCGGTTCGTATTAATATGATATAGATACAAGAACTATATAATGATATTAATGTTATAAATATCATTTTTAATCATTATATATATTATTACCGTATTTCAGAATTTTGGATATAAAAAATTAATCACAGTGTTTCGGGGATATAGTAGACCATTCATTTGCATGAGCAACAATATCATTACCTTAAAGATGAAATTGTGAAAAGATGGGTGGTATATTAATATTCATGATTTAATATAATGTCAAATATGTGAAATATATTAATTAAATTTATCCTTATTACATTCCATTTAGTGTATAAATTAAAAATGAATCGCATCCCTTTGTGAGGTTGGTGTCTGCTAGACACTTTAGGGGTGTTATCATATATTTAAAAAGATGGAAATAAAGAACTCATATGTGATTTATATTTCAATTAGTATAATAATTTCATAAATAATATATATATATATATATACATTAAATCTATCAGTAAAAAAAATTTATAGATTTTTTATTGAAAATGAGTTACATCGGTTCGTGAGATGGTAGTCTATCGTACACACAATCAAACATTTTATTTCCCATTTATTTGAATTAAATATTTATATACATTAGGAATTTAAAATAGTAACATATCATTATATTGGAGACATTTATTTAATTATTTTTTATATATAATTTATAATTAATGTAGTAAATAGATGAAGTAAAATGAAAGAGTTTCATTAAGATGATTACCTTCTCCAACAGAACCCTCTATTAGAAATATTTTTAATTATTCTATGTTTACAAATTTTTGGAATAATATTCTATTTAAAACGTGGTTATTGGTGTTTTTTATATATTTTTTAAGGGTTTTTATGAGACAATGGGCTTCATTGATGTGATTTATTGAAGGGTTGGTGTGGTCATTTATTCTGGGTATGAGGAAATGAATTGAATTTTTTAAAACACTAACATAACAACATTTTCCCACATTAAAAAATGATCATAAATGATACTTTATCAATAAATATAGGTGATAATGATTATATAGTTCCATTAAATGTATTTTGTGAAATTTAATGATATGTTTAACCCATTTAGACTTAGATTAAAACCAAGTAAAACTTTTTTCACCTTAATGGTAGTAATTATTTTATACAGTTTTATATTAAAAGTATGGTCCAAAATTATTCCAAAAATTTTTCATAATATAATAAAAATGGAAAATTTATATTTAAAATTAACCTCACATAACCTTTTAAAAAATTTCAAAAATAATATTCAGGAGTATTAAATGTTTTTATAACAAAACTAATCTTACAATTGATTAAATTGAACTAAATTTCATTACATATAATATTATTGAAATAATTGTTTTTTAAATTATATTAAAAATTAATTATACTTTTAAATTCATTGAAAAAATAATAATTTTAACAAAACTTGTATTTATTATGATTTATCAAATAATAAAAATTTTCAGATTACTCTCAAAATTTCACACTAATATAATTTTTTAATGATGGTTTATAAAATGAGAATATATTTTTTTATATAGTATAACTGATAAAAAAAATTAAATTTTTTTTATAATACGAGATGATAACACTTTTTAGAGAATATTGTTTTTCAGGAATTGTTTTTCCATTCAAATGATTTTTATTTTTATTTAAATTCAATATATAACAAATGAACATATTTCAACAATATATTTTCCTAAATTAGTTATTATTATTCATAACCAAAATCCTAACATCTAGGATATAAAGATCACTATTAAATATTAATATTTTAATTGAGTATTAGGTTTTTTAAAAATTCTATTTTGTATATCGTAAGATATCAAATAAATTAAATATATTCCAATTGGAATATCTTATAATATATTCAAGTGTCACACCCTACCATCCTACAAAAGTTCCCCCCTTTAAATGTTTTTGATAGTACCTTCAAATAAAATAGTGGTATTTCGTCCACAAAACATACTTTAGATGGCACAATTCTTCTACCATTTTATTTTTTATTAAATATTATGTTTACAAATCGAGTCATTCAATTTTTCAATACATCATATCAAGTATTAATAATCTATATAAGTTCTTCACATAATGTTAGATGAGGTAAAAATTCTGTCTCTTTTGTGGTGGAAACATGTGTTGGGTTAAGATAGTACTTAACCATGACATATGGAATACAAGCTATAATTTAGAGATTATTTGGATTATTTACAAATGATAATCAAAAAACACCATCCTTAATTTAAAATTTAATGGTTTGATGTACCTGTGGAATGTAATTTCCTTCTTACCAAACCTTATGACACACTTCAATGGATATACAATCATGAAAACATGATATAATACAAGAAATTTCTAATTATTAAACATATTGTCAGCATAAAAACTTTCAAAATTTGAAATTATTTTATGTGAGAGAAAATATAATTTATGCTTGTGGTTTTTTATTCAAAAATTCAGGGGCCTTCAAGATTTTGTTCTCCAACTTCATCACCACAAGTTGGAACATAAAATATCATTCCATATAATTCTTCATATGACACCATCTGAATACATTAATAGAAACTATTTTTATATGAAATCTCTAGAAATGGTAAATTCATATCCCATATACATTGAATTTCATCTGTCTGTGACCTAAACATGTTATATAATGTTTAAATAGTCATTTCGAGTTATCCGTTATTTTGAGGATCGTGGTAATTTCTCAAATGATGATGAATATGTAGAACCTATTAGGGAAACATCGAACAATTTTATATAATATATGGATCATGATTAGTTTACATTAATATAGGTACACCATAAAGACATTTAAAAAGATTAATATAGATCATTATGAGGTTATCAAGAGTTAAATATTAACTTATGGTGAGGAAATTTTCTGATTTATTTTGACGATCAACAATAAACTATAATGAATCATTTCCAGTAGAAGTCATTGTACATCACACCACAATGTCAAATGTAATGCCATCCCATTCCAACACTAGAATTAGAATTGGTTTCATGAGTCACCTAAGATATTGTCATTCAGGTTTCACATATTAAAAAACCTAAAATTTTAACACAAAACTAGATATTTCCCAAATCATTTTATCCTGCAAAAACATTTCCCAAAAATCAATATATATTTTAGTGCTATAATGGTGTATAATGAAATTTCATTTGTGAGCATCATCTAGAAACTCCCTTTTTAGAACTGCTATGTATAGAACACAAAATATACTTCCAAATAATAGAACACTATATTAACAAATGAAGATTTTGAATATCCTATCATTCAAATCATTAATTTTTGTCATAAAATTATCACTATCAAATTTAGAAAATTTTATCTTTTGTAGTAATTTTTCTACAATCATTCCAAAAAAGTGATGTATCTCTTTTCACATAAAACTAATCATATCCCACATCACTATATACATGAACAAAACATCCATCTTAATCCTCATTTGTGTTAGAACTCCCCAAAACCTACAATAAAATTCATAATCCTATTTATTTTCATTTTACTAGTTGTGGTATATAGAAAAAAAATCCTTGATTTTCTCAATCCATCGTCTTCCTCTTATATTGAGATATTTCTGTGTGATATTTTATTTTATCCTTATCAATTCCATGTATATATCTCATATCTCAAAGTGGAAATAAAGTACCAAATACTTTAAATAAAATATTTTGTCTTCCTATTAAAGATCATGTGTTTCATATTTATATTCATGATTCATAAACTCCTTTGATTCATAGGAAATTAAATTGTTTCTATGCATAAGAATATTACCTTTTAATTATTACAAACATCAATTTATATCAAAATACCAGTTTTACCTAGTGGTAGTGCAAAAATATGATTATTGAAGAATATCATCCTCAATTCATCCTAGAATTATTTACATTACTTTTTTTAAATAAACATAGCCCATTTATTTGAAATATTTGATCAGGTGTCAAAAAACTAAGAAATTTTTTTAATTTATCCCAACTACTATACTTCTAGAACCGATTATACAATATACCTATGTTATGTTCATCTGTGTAGGAAATTTAATGAATGCATTTAAAATTTTAAAATTCAATCTCATCTATAGAGACAATATCTATAAGAAATGAAACCTATTTATGTAATAAATCACACATGTTAATAATAAAATATATCTTATTTCTTTTAGTATTCTCAAGACTGATTATTAAGGGATTTCCATGCTCATATTATATCGTAGGATACACCATGATGTATTCAATGACAACCAAAACAAAATAATCAAGATATATCATTAATACATTAAAAATTAGATCCATAAAATAAAGGATAAATTATATAATCTAATTGGAAATACTTTCATATCATAATTTCCATAACATCTTCTGAATGATAACGTTGTAATTTCTTCAATATTAACCCACAAGTGATGATACAGAAATTAAAGTTCAATATTTGTGAAATAAATATCTTTCAGATATTTATTGAATAAGTCATCAATGCGAGGAAGTAGATAATTATTATTTATCATAACGGAATAGGTTTACATAAAATCAATGAACATCCTCATGGATCTATATTTTTTGTTAATTAAAATAATAATGTATCGCCATGGGAAAATACTAGATAAAATAAATACTATATCACACATCTCCTCTTTTGGTTAATTTAACACCACTGATTAGATAGTGTCCATACTATAAAAATTCATTATTATTGGACTTGAAAAATGGTTTAAATAAATTGAAAAAATAACCCTATTATTCTATTGATGTCTGGGTATTTCATTAGGAAATTCATAAATGTATTCACATATAATTGTTGCATCCCCAATTGGAAAATTATATTCATCAACCGTAAGATTTTATTTCTTCATATTCCTAACTAATATAATATATATTTTCTATTGGGGTGGATATATAAATGACATTAATGATCAATACTCCACTATAATGATATTGAATTCAACATCTTCATCATGATTCATAATTTCCATATTCTTGATATTAATTTGGGTATTGTATTTTGAAATATCAATTATAACATGGATTATATATAATGAAACCATATTTATTTTATTAATTTATATAAATAAGGAATTTATATGTGTCAGAGTGGGGACTTCCTAAAGAATCCATGTTGTTGCTACACATCCACTTAGATATTTGAATGATAACTCCATTTTTTTGTTGTAAAGGAGTTATTCAATTTATATATAAAACATAGAAGATATAAAATCAGGAAATGATAAATAATTTAATAAATAATTCAATAAATTTTATTGTATTATTAATGAACCTTCCATAACATCATTGGGTACATCCACCCCATATTTAATGATTAAATATGATTGGAATTCTTCCCATGGCCACATCTATGGTAGATTCCATTGAAACTTAACACACTAGATTGAATAGTCCCCATTTATTTGTTGTTTAATATAAATACATCATTTATTTTTTATTCCCCTTAAATTAATGAGCCACATGATAATTATCTCCACATATATAAAAACTCCAATTTCCATCAATGTTTCCCTATGTGTATTACTTCCATATATTCGAACATGTGAATATTGATTGGTTGTTATATCTTATTTTCATCAATTTACATCTCCCTATGTGTTTTTTTGTTAACATTTAATTTTTTTTCATCACGGATGTCTATAATTTGAATATATGTTTTCTTTGGTTAAGTGTAATGTTGAGGAAAACATGATTGGATCCATATGGAGATATTTTTTGGAGGTAATGACATAATTGTTAGTGATATTTTCTCAGTTGAATTAATTAAATCTTATATTAACTGGGTTAAATTATTTCACAATTTTATAGTAATTTTGATATTTCTAATTATGATTGGTTTATTAAAGTTATAATGGGATGAAATCTAACTAAAAATAATTTACCCATCGTTTAAAAGAATTACACATCATGTAATTATTTCAGGGTTTCAATTAAATTAATCTAAGGTGAAGGGATTTTCATTTTCTTACATTAAAAAATTAATATTATGTGAAACAATATTAAACACCATTTAATTCAGTGAAATTCTATTTTAAATATGTAGTGCTGATGAATTCTAATTTTATCCAGCTTTATCTCTTCTCCACTCAATCCTATGGAATTCTCTCGATGATTATATGTTGCCAACCTCCCTTCATGACATTCTTTTTGTGCGATAAATCAAATTTTTACATTCTAACCCCATTTCATTCATCTTCACCTTCTTTATCATGGATATTTTACATTGGTAGCCAGTTTGGATCATCGGTTAAAGGTAGGGGGTCTAAATTTTTAACCTATGGTTTGATAATTTCCAATGTTTATACAATATTATGAATTCATCAATGTTGTGTATACCCAAATTTATTATATCAATGAAATGGATTATTCCTTGAAGTCCTTTGGTTTCAATTTGATTCTGAACTAACTTATGGATACTTGTTGTGTGGGAGAATAATAAATAAAATTTAATTTTGTAATGGATTAAAGATTGTATGACATAATAAGATATCTTAAATGATTTATTGATATAGAATCAATAAATTGCGAATTATTGAGTTTTTGTATAATAGTTCATCAATTATGATATAATTAAATATATCATATGAAAAAAATGGGAATTTCCAGAGATAACCATTGTAAAATTTGATGTGATATTGTGATAGCCTTATTTTATTCATGGAATTGTGTTCCTTCCTATAATGAATATATATAATTCTTGACCATGTAACATGAAAATTTACATAATGTACTACTAATATTGAGAATTCTTAACCCAATCCCATGTAGTAATACATATATAGAGTAGGCTACTCATAGTACCATTTTGTAATTCATATAGGTAATTGACTTGGATGTTGTAATGCTTATATGTATTTGAACTCTATTATTGTGACTTTACCATTGTTTTATAATTTTCGCTTGCATGGTTGTCTGACATTCACAGTGAAATTTATATATGGAACCAAGGAATATTATTTTACGATGGTTACATGGTTGTAGTTTTTATGGACATAAGAATTTATCATAGTTTATTCCATCCATAAGCTACATCAAGTGATTTTTTTGTTTTATTAATAGATGAATTAATAAATACACCAATTATTTCATTATTACATACACATATTATTAGACGGGTTTATTTACACATGGTTTTTTGGATATATTGAGTTATATTGACACATTATTTGGGCCACCATTGGTTACATGATCAGATTACATGAATATAGGTTTGGAAAAGGGTAAAGGGACATACATTTTATTTTCTGTTTAATGATGGGATAGATTTTTTATTTTGGACAGAAGTTGGTTTACAAATCCATTACATCGATTCCATTAATTTAAAATTCCAGTATATTAATTATTTAGTTTCAAGCATGAAATTTATTTACATTCTTACACCACATTACTCTATTGCTTTATCTGTTTCAGGATTATTTAGTAAGATTTTGTAGTTATATTTTACTATTTTAATAAATTTATTATTTTAATTTATTATGGATTTTTTTATAACGAAATTGAACCACATAAAAGTGGGTATAGTCTGCATAAAATACACATTATATCCCCTTTACTAATCATCAACCTTTGGTATATAGGGAGGGGAACATGAGATCACTTAACTAAACCTTCATGTCCATGTGATGGAGATTAAAATAGGATACGTTACAAAGGGTAATCATAGAAGAAGGTTTTATTTTATTCTTCTTTAATATTTAGGAATACTAGAAGAGAGAAAAGTTTTTTTGGGACTCATTAATGAGATAGTTAAAGGGAGTAGATAACCTATGCATGGGGGAAATTTTGAGTTCCCAAGGATGGAATTTGTGTTCTTGTCATGTACATGAAACAGTTTGTTTTATTTCATCGTGGGTGACTCACATGTTGTGTGAGATTATTGGTTTATAATTTTATTGTTTCCTGTTATTTGTACTCAAGGCTCAGTATAGTGTGCTAAGAGAATAAATTCACCATAATAAGAAAATAGGGATATATTTACATGTATTTTTTTAATAGGGGCATATATATGTTTTCATGTGAAATTTACATTCGCACTGAACTGTGTTATGATATATATATTTCAATAGATAATTTAATTAAAATGTGGTGTCAATCCTAACTCATTAAATCCATATATAGTGAGGTCTGGGGTTGGAGGTTCTCTATTGTTGTCACATTATAGGGATGACCACGTTTCTAGATAGTTATATATGGTTTGTGTTATCCATATATAGAAAATTAATCCTCATTGTCATTGAATTAAGCATCATGATATTGAAATTCAGCTTGATCCTAATGCACTTAAACCATATCATACTTTACTTCATGAATAGTATATCTACGTTCCACATCACAATGTCTTCCCAAGGGTCATGCAATTCATATAGAGGGATATTGTTCATATCGTACCTTATATGTATGAGTTTAAAAGAAAATATTATCTTTATTATATGATAATGACTAATAAAAAATAGAAAACCAGGAAGGTGAGTTTTGGATTCTATCCATCCAATTAATCGTAATGGCTCACAAGAATCTAACAGATAATAGAGAAAAGAATTTTGTGTATATTATTTTTGGATCTTCCAAGCATTGGTGGTATATGCTACAAGACTTTAAGGAGGAGAATGAGATAGTAGGGAAGAAATTAGAGATGATGTTCTTGAAAAATTTCTATTTCGAGACTTTTTATGATGAAAAATCTTTTGAGATCGTGAATTTGACGTAGTAGGGATTGTCAGTTATGGACTATTATTAATGTATTACTGACCAAAAATTATTTGAGCTATATTAGGTAGCTAGTGATATCTCCAGGGTGAGAGTTTTTCATGATGGTATTCTCTATTGTATTGGGTCATAATAACCATTTTCCATTTAAGAATATTTGAGGATGTGATGAACTAAGAACACATCATGAATGGGAATCTAATAGAGGGCGAAAATATAATCCATGTATTTTGAGCAGGTTTATCTAAGAGTCTAAATTGAGTTTAAAAATGTGATGGGAAAATATATTTTTCCAAGGATATAGTGGGTAAATCAGTAAGGGATGTTGACACTCACCTCATATGTGTGTTATGTTTTACTACTATCAGTGTGACATGTTTGTCCACAGAGGCTCGAAATTCAACTTCCTCATAGTTTTGTGTCTTATCTATGGAATTTGGGATAATATACAAATATTCTATGTGAACATTCCATAGTAGATATGTGGATGAAAATCAGAATAGGCACCAGAGTTAGGAAAGGTCTCAAGTACATCTCAAGTGCCTAGTAGCTTCAGATACATATGTCATTCTGGACAATGTAGAGGACATGGAACCCCAGTGTTTGAGTAGAAGAACCAAGAGTGGTAGATAGATTAGATTAGTCGTATTGGATCTATGGAAGAGGGGAATGTCAGTTCCACGTTATGATAACTACTTTGGCTAACTTGTATGTAGAACCATCTACCTTCAGAAGTACGATTCTTATATAATCTACTGTATCATGTCTTTTCATTGATATTGGGGAGTTACATTATTTTCTATATTATCTTTTTAAAATTTGGTTTGGATTAGATGTGGAATTCCTGGATAATTTTATAAGGATCTATAGACCATTGGGAGTGTTGTCAGAAAATATGAAACATTGCAAGGCATGTTCTCTATATATTGGAGGTTTCCATTTATTTTGGGAATTTTTGAAGTTGGAAATTATAGTCATTGACTTGATTATTGGTATGTATTGGTTAGTTATATACCATGAACATATTTACATTTACATAAGGTGTATTACCTTTATATATCTTGAAGGGGGTATCTATTTTCACCAAGGTTAGTGAAATCATCATGATGGTCTTGCATGACTAATTCAGAGAATATTGGATTGAATGATTAATTATATAGCCGATATTTCTCAAAAAAAGTTGTAATGAATAATAATTTTATTCCTATAATGGTAGATATTTTTCGTGATATTTTATCTAATGAACCATGTGGGTTACCTCTCAACTGAGAGATCATGTTCATGATTGAGTTGGTGCTGGGTGTATAGATAATTTATATAAATCCATATAGAATGGCACCAACAGAGATTCATTTGTTAAATGATCAGTTAAAAGATCTTGAATCTAAAGGCATCATGTGTCCTAGTAAATATCCATGTCTTTATCTTATTCACTTCACCAAAATGGTTGACAGGTATTTGTGCATATGTGTGTATTATCATAGGTTGAACTAGATGATGGAAATGAACTAGTATCCTCTTCCATGAATTGGTAATCATAATGATTAGTTGAGTGCTATATGATCTTCTATATAATTTAAATGATCTCATGATATCATTAGTTATTGTTGAGATCATCTAAAATACATAAGAGTGATTTTAGAAGTATGTATGGATTGTATGAATTCATAGTAATTTCGTATGTGATGAATAATGCACAACTGATATTCTTGTCGTTAGTGAATATTCTCATCCAAATATTTTTGTATCAGTTTGTGGTGATATTTTTTCAATGGAATCTCAGTGTAATACCAATTAGTAGAAAAATCATTCTATTCATATTGACATAGTCCTAATTACATTGATAGGGAACCAACATTATTCTAGGCATCCCAAATTCAATTTCTAGATGAATAAATTATACATCATTGGATATGTAATCTTAGAGGATATAGTTTCACTAGACCTAGATAAATTCTTATACATGGTACATTGGGATCATCCGGTGAATTTATTTGAAATTATTTGTTTTCTTGGTTTTCTAGGATATTACCAGTGTTTAATCCCAAATTTCTCCCATTTAGATGCACCAATGTTTGAACTGACTAAGAAATGATTAATGTTTCTTTGGTATGATGCTTTCGATAAATATTTTTAGTAGTTCAATGATGGATGACTTTAGTTCATATACCCAGATTAAATATTCAAGGTAATGCATATACCATGTACTGTGACACATCTACAGTTGGAATCAGAGAATTATTTATCAAGGGGATTAATTGGTTTATTATGGCTCAAGGTAGCTAAGACTGCATGAGAGGAATTATCCCACTCATGATATGTAGGTTATAGTAGTTTTATATAACCATATATATTGGAGACACTATCACATGGGTGAGAGGATTGTAGTATACACAAATCAAACGAGCTTCAAGAAAATAATTTTTCAATGGGATATGACCCTTTATCATAGGAGGGCGGTTGAGTATATGATGTCATTTGAAATTTAATTGTATTATACATTATGAAAGGGTTATTTTATTACATAAAACTTGACCAGAAATACATAGAAAGATGATTTATGGGCGTACTATGACATGTGGAAGATAATGTCCTTTTTAGAAGACATGAATCAAGATGTTCTAGAGTTTTAGGGTCAAATGACACTGAGTTCAACATTTTTTAATCACTCTATTAGTCCACATTAATTCATGTATGTTGGATAAAAAAAACTCTTCAGTTATGGGAGAAAATTATATGGCGGGGATAAATCAATAAATTATTCTCTTGACATTGAAAGTTTCATCATTTTTTTGGATGAGTATGGGTTCTTATAGGCTTCTTATAGGAGCTTATGATGGATTTTCATGTTTCTAGATGGGTGGTGAATCCGTGTTTGAAAATGTAGTATCGTGATCTTTTTAGACAATACTAGTGGTTCATAATAAAGAATGATGTGGAATTTTTCCTTGCAAGATGCTTCAATTGTGAACTGGTAAATGCTAAGCATCCGAGACCTGCTGGGAATTTGCAGCCTTTATGAACACATGAGTTGAAATGTTATGATGTTCGATGGATTTAATGACAGTATAATTGATAACAACCTTTAAAAATGATTCTTTAAGGAAATTTTTGATTAACTAAATGTGTTAGGATAATTATTCCAATAAGGGAAACCTTCACAGACGATGATATGAGAATTCTTTTACATGCATGAGATTGATCAGTTGCATGATGTTCCATATATCATTGTTTTATACCGATATAATAAGTTCACATCACATTTATGGAAGTGTATTTAGAATGATCTGGAATCATGAGTCCTTTTATTAAAATACTCTCATCCATATACTAATGGTCAATATTAGTGGAATATTTAGTGTCTAGATGATTTTTTAGAAGCATATGTTTTGGATTTTGTGGTTAATGTGAGAAACATTTGACAGTCATTGTGTTTTTATACAATAATAGCTTTCATGCATAAATCTATGTGGTATATTTTGGGTCGTTATTTGGAAGTTCATTTTGTTCACCTCATTATTGTATGGAGGTAGGTATATTATCACTTTTTGGGCTTAGTCTCATGTAGGAGACCAATGAATAGGGTTTTTTGAACAGACATCGGTTGGTGACCGAGCATAGAAGTCAAAAATTGCATGATACTGATCAAATATGACCACTATAATTCAAGGATGGTAACCAAATATTCCTTTAGGTGTCTCCCATATTAGGGAAACACTATATTATAAAATAGTTAAAGATATCACTCGGGTTTCCAGATACATTTGATCAAGCGTTAAGGGTCAGTTTGATGTCATGCTGTTTAGACCATCAAAATTTCTACAGTTCCATGCATAATTTTGTCGACATGTTGCAGTAATAGATATAATATCCAGACCATTAACATGTCATAGATGATACATAAATTGAACTTCATGTTGATGATCCTTTAAAGAGCATCAAATAGGGGTTGTGGATCATAGTGACAGTTATCTTCTCTGTTAGACCACACCATTGGTTTGAGTGCAATGATAACATGGTTGAGTTTAGTGTGAGATCTGGGAGAGGGATTATGATATGCAAAAACAGTGGATATACATGTTCACTAATACCTAATGGTGATGCTTGGAACATCTCGATGATAAGTTCTTATATGACGAGCAGGTCGTAAGATCTCATCTTTTCACAAACAAACTTGGGATGACCCTGAACCGGTCAACCGAGCCGGTCCGCGACATGACCCGAATGGCGTTCCTGATCCCCATGGGCTGGAAATTTGTACCATGGATGAAAAAAAATAGCCAGGAATGATTTAACCAAGAAAGTATAGACAGATTAATATAAATAGACATGACAAGATAGTTAAATAGTAACAGTGGAAAATAAAATAATGATAACCAGCAAGACAAACCACCATGTTACACCATGGATCAATAACAAACATAGAATCACACTCTTTCCATGATCGATCCAAGTCTAAAACCTAAAAATAAAAAGTAAAGTAGGAATGAGCATTGGGATGCTTAGTTGGAAAGCCAAGTAATAATAACACCTGATTCCCATACCTCTAAAAGGAAATATAAATAAGATATTTTGGAAATAAGACATAATAATATAATGTTTTTCATTCTTTCCAAATTCAAGTAACAAGTTTCACCTTTAATGAAAAAAATTCACTTCTAATTTTTTTCAAAGTAGATTCCAAGCATACATTAGCCATTTTAAATGAAAAGAATGAATTTTAAATTCAAATTTGGTATTTCACAATTGAGAAAACAAGAATTGAACAAATGATATGAAAATTGGATCACAAGCACTATGTTGTAAATGAGCATCACGGGCAATCCCAATATGTAACTAGGACAAATGGGATTATAGAGACATTTTTAATTAGTGAAAAAGAAACTATATCAATATTATTTCTCATGCATATAACCCACTAGTAGTAGAATCATCCAAAACCTAGTGATATCCAATCATCACCCAAAATTTTAGTTAGTCTTATTGCATCAGTACTGCTAGATGAATTCGGGATGAACTACTTTCTAGTTTTCTAGAATACTATTTCTAATCATCTAACATCATTACCTAGGGTTTCCCAAGTGGTTTGTTTGAAATGATGGTGAGTTTTTATCAAATTCACATAAATTAACATAACACTTTCGTTATCAAAAATCCATTTAACCTATCACCATCATTCTCCGTCCATAAGCATATTACTCCCTTTTATGACACATAACATAAAATAAGGTTCTCCAATAGGAACATATCACAATTCAAATGTTTAATATACACATCATTTGTGTAAAATAATGGTTTCTTCCTAATGAGGTGTTTTTCACATTCAAAAATATTTTTAAATGATCAAAAGGGGACCCATTACTCCGCAAAAATATACTTTGCATTAGGAAACATGTTCACCCAAAACCTATTTTAATAATCACTTTGGAACAATTTTGAAATCAAATAGGCCTTTTCCCTTTTAAAACAAAATCAGTTGGAAGGCCACATATCTTTATAAATACATGTTTCACATTAAAAACATTTTGAAAAAAAACCCTTTTTAAGAACCACAACAATATATATATATATATGTGTGTGCAATATTCATTTCACATAAAATCAACAAAACATACATTAAAAGGAACACTAAGAAATAATGGAGATTGAAAATAACGATCAAGGCATAGGGAACCGACCTTAAGTTGAACCAAGCCGTCTTCTTAGACTCTTGACACATTCTAACTAAAAGATAAAACTCCCCCACTAAGTATATGTTTCTTCCCAAACATACAAGGACTCCAATCCCCAATGAACAAATTTTCATAGCCTATGACACTATGCATGGGGATCATTATAGGTATGCTCATACACATATACCAGTCTCCACGCACCTTCAAACGAATTTTTTATATATACACATGGGACACATATCCCCATACATGTATAATCACTCTCATGGATGATTATATATGTAAGGAGGGAACCCATATATATATATATAATTTGTTATCCACATGTAGGTGAGTCGGCCATGGACCCGTGACTCGAAACCGCACCGATCTGTTCCACACACTATGAAAAAATTTGAACGAACTATAAAACATCAATAGAACACCACAAAACAAGTGCAAAACCCACCGAAAGCATAAAAGTACATACCTCAAAACATGCGACTATTGACGATGGCAGCCCAAGCCTGCCCCACCATACACACATATACATTTTCATATAAATATGTATATATATATATCTATACACATTCACCCAAGTGCATATTCCCCACGCCATGGGGGGATATGTGTAAAGATGATGTAAAAATATACATGCTTACCCATGTATATACATATAGGTCCTTTTCACCGACAACCAAAATCTACACTGCAATGAACAAAAAACATATCCCTGACATTATTTAATATACCAATTTCATGCATTATAAAATGGCCATAAATAACACAATAGGAGTTACACAATAAAGACACTCAATTTTATGTAAATACACTACATTAAAATCAGATTATTAATCCATCCTATAAAAAATTGTATTTAACAATTCAAGATAATTAAACATTAAAACACATTAATTCCCTAATTGATAAGGTGCAAAAACAAAAATAATTGTTCTAAAACCTTAACTTAGTTTGTTGTGGTTAACCGAATTGAAGCGCAACCACCCGAAACAAACCCAAATACTACCGACTAAATACTTGGGAGTCATAAACAGGTATATACTAAAATTAAATAGGTTAAAAATAAAGAAACCTTAGAAAACATTACGTAGGAACAAATCTGGCAGACCAAAACGCACCGAACCACCTCCCCTTCGGCGGCGGTTTCTAGCAAATGCACCAACAAGATCTAAGAGGCCACCCATACCAACCGTAATAATCAAACTAATTTTCAATCATTCCCAAAGATATAGGGTTTGGATGGACCATACATTGTGACGGTTAAGCCAAATATATGTCGAGAAAAGAAGATAAGAGGGGAGAGACTCATACCTAGGATTTTTGGAGGAGAATATGAGGGGAAATCCGAACAGATTTGAGGGAGAGAGGAGCATGTATAGAGGAGAGATGTGCATCAAAGGGGAGATCCCCAATGGGTTGGGGTCATGCGGGTCTGAGAGAGAAGCAGGTGGGAGAGTGGGGGTCTAGTGGTGGCTCGCCAGAAGGAGGTCGTGGGAGAGGATCTAGACCGGAGGTGGTTAGTCACATGAACAAGATGAAGGGGAGGGGGTCAACATCATGAAACAGGAAGGGGAAGGGGGTCATTGATGAGGTATGTGGTAGGGTTAGATTAGGGTTTACTAAATAAAAATTAACAATTCTATTATCGAAACACTTTTGAGGAAAAAGTGAGAAACCAAAAGATCCAACATTACAACTAAATAAAACCATTAATGAGAATAAACAAGACTAAGACAACAGGATCTATCTCTCCCCAGCAAATAAAACATGATAACAAGTCTTCACAATCACATGGCCGCTCAGCTAACTGTCTTGTGCATTGTTGCATGGGCTTGGTAAATCCAAATGGCATGCTCAGGTGAAATATTTTTACTCTAAACCTCATCTGAAACAGATCAAAGTAGTGTGCTTCTTGAAAACACACCAAAACATCACAGCAAAATCATGCAAAAATATTCATCAAAAACATATCACGAACAATAGAGGCACAACCAAAGAAATAAGGTAAAATCAACCAAAACCAATAGCAAATTCCTCCAAAACCAACAGCAGAGCCTCCAAAACAAGACACGAAATCACCAACACCAATATCCCTCACTTAATTCAATTTATTTAAAAAAAATAACTCTAAATTTAAAAAAAAATATAAAATGAATAAAATAACAACGATGTGTCAGGTCGGGGTGTGACAATTCTCCCCACCATGACACTTTCTACCACCAGAATGTCTCAAGAGATTCATTTGATCAAAACCAAAGTAAAGATGATTTACAACCAAGGAAAACCCTTAAAAATAAAATTACTAACAACCACACTCACATATGTTCAAAACCCATATCTATTAAAATCCAAAATAAACAACTAGGTCTTCCTCAATGAAGAAAAACATCCAAGGAAAACATCACACAAAACCTGAAACCTCGAGACCCAGACTACTAAGAGAAAGAACCAATGACATGCAACTCACATTTCCCAAAAATAACCATTACATGGAACAAACCAACCCCTAAAATATGAATCACTAGAGTCCAGTTGGGATATCCAATGGAAATTTTCAATAAGACCCATTGTCTCAGAAAATCATCTACATTAATCATGTTCTGTGTATCAGAGGTAAGTAGTTAATCCATTAAGAACACCTTGAAGATTAATTTCTACAAGAATTTTTCATATGTTGGTCTCCCCACCATATTTGGACTCTTGAATAATATCTACTTCCCGAATCAAAATGAATTAGAAAACCAAAAAAGACACATGACGCTAGGTCACCCCCTTAGCATCCCGAGCCGCACCCGACCAGCTTGAGGGAAGAAATTGGTGCGATCCATATTGGTTATCCACACAATATTAGAAACTCATATTTACAATGGAACACACATGGAAATGCTCAAATTAGTTTCAATAATGTGTATTTTATATTCCATCATGAACCCACCGACACGAGGAAGCCCCAAACATAGGGATAAACATCTACACAAACCAACCTAAATCCCTCAGTCCAAAGGGAATACAAACAAAAGTGACACAGGACAAATTGAAAGCCAAAAAATCATTCACAATATCTATAAACCACATAAATCTCCAATGAAGCATCACCCATAAGGTATATTTCTTCTAAATAAAACCCAACCACTAAAAGATTCCACTAACAAGGAAATACTATTGAAATATTATAGAAGTTGGAACCATGGCCTCCAACACATGGCCCTCTCCAAAAGATTCAACCACATGAAGAAAAAACATAACTAGTTATTCCTAGAAAATAGACGACAGTTTGGATGTGCCTCCCTTACACCTAGAAACTATCGACCGTGTGAAAATATTTGCAATGAAATCTTTGGAGGGAGCTCTAATTGTATGTAAGTATCTGATGCACCATAGTCAGGAACAAATAACCTTCAATTGGGGGTTCATTTTACTTAAAAATCCTCTTACAAACATCCCCATGTGACCCAAATAGCCATATTATTGACAAGCCTTTAGAAGACTACAACAAATGACTTTGAGTGCCCAAATCGAGCACATTGGAAACAAACAAATTTTAGGTCTTAGGAATGATAAACAAGAACTGATGAAAGACTCATGCCAAGAACATATGCCTCTCATTCACCCACTACATAAGATGGGGAACCCTTCACGAGAACCATGAAAAATTAGATTTCCATTTCCCCTAGTATGCAACCCCAACATGCAAGGAGAAGGTTTCAATCACCCTTATTTATCCCAAACATGACCCTTTAAACAAAACTAGGACTAAATACGCTTCAAAACATTTGTACTTATTATAGACTATAGGAAACACAAATCTTCCTGGTGTTACGCTGTGAACCCTATCAAACCTCATCCACCACAATGAAAAAAAAGAAATAATCAAAATAAAATAACCCCACTACTCCAATATGGGTATATGTAAAAAATCAAAAAACAAATGATGCCTCAAGAGCCTTTGGAAATTCCTAGGCATATATATAACTTGAAGCACAAAACCAACCTATAGCAGATCACAAAAAACCCTCCAATTTATAAGAAAGTCATTAATGCAAACCCAAATCATCATTTCAACCTTGAAATGCTGCCTCAAAAACCAACATCAATCCCTTAGACTAATACATCCCAAAATCAAACCATAATCAAATCAAATATTAATCAAAATAATAACAACACTACATCACCAACCAAATCTAAAATCCTCTTTAACAAATGAAAATTTTCAAAACCATCCAATTTCAAAATAATATGAATTAAAAAACCCACTTTTTATAACCCACTTCTCATTTAAAAAATCTTAATAAAAAAAACCCAACAAATAATTAATGAAAAAATTATTTTACAATACAAAATAGGCCGTGAAACAAAAGCACCAACCATTGCCATTCCATGAAACCTCACATACATATATTCTCGTGCCAATTAGAGCACCCTCCACGCGTACCAACAACCATACACATCATATTTATTTCATCCATACATGTGGGAGCCTCTAGGAATACCAAATCAAAAAAAACCTTCTAATTTATAAAAAAACAACCAACCCATATTTGAAACACCAAAATAATTATGAAGAAATACTTTACAATTCTAAAATGAATCATCTCCAAATATCCATTTCAAAGAAACTCCCATTTTATATTCCATAATAACACCCAAAAAACCAACAATCTCTTTTAAAACATTTTTATTACACTTTTCACAATTAATTTCAAGATCTCAAAAATATTATAAAACAATTTACAAAAAGAAATCATTGCATTTGTAAAAAAAATAATATTTTTATTTGGGAAATCAAATTTCAAAAGGCAAATATTCAATTTTGAAACACGAGAAAAACAACACAAAACCAACTAAAAATAACACCATGAATGTCTTAATGAAACTAATTAAACCAAAAAATCATGATTCAAAATTCTCAAATAAACAACTACTACACAAGTCATGGTCACACTGTTTTGCAGACTATGTGCCAACCAGATGAGTATATAGGAAGTCATCATAGGTAATTGTGTGGTCTAAAAATGGATTTCCATGTCATTCCCAGAAACCATGCACCCCTAAAAAATGACCACAAATGTTAAGAAAAACAAGAAACAACCAAACAAGACTGTGGACCTTAAAAACAATCGCGATCCATGAATTCACTTCAATGCAAGGCCATCCCAAACCACTACAGTAATTCATGTGTCATTCAGAATAGGTGGTGTTCAATAACCTACACGCAATTGACAACGTGAATTCCAAAACTCCTAAATCCAAAAAATCAGGCATTCCCTAAAGAACATGGGATAAACCTCCATTGGAAACAATTTTTTCATGAACCAACTCTGGTCAACCCTAAACCGGTCACCCAAGCCAGCCCGTGGCAAGGCCCGAGGCCATTCCTAATCCCCACAGACTGGAAACTAGTCTTGGGAATCAAAACAAATAGCTGGTAATAATATACCTCTAAATATAAAATAATGATATAAAGAAATAAAACCGGAAAATAGATAAATATAAATAGTAGAAAAAAATAAAGATAACCAGCTAGACATACCTCCAAGTGACCCTACTGGTCACCAACAAACATAAAACCATCATCTCTCTATGATCGATCCAAGATTGAAACCTAAAATTGAAAAGAAAAGTAGGTGTGATCACTGATATGATCAATATGAATGTCAAAGAATTACAAAACCCTATGCCCTTACATTTAAAAAGGAATCCAATTATGATAGTTTTAAAATAAGACATAATAAGGTAATTTTTTTCATTCTTTTCAAATTCAAGTAAAAATTTTCAAATATAAGGAAACAATTTCACTTCCAATATTTATCAAAGTAGATTAAATGGTATAATAATCCTTTAAAAAAGAAAAGAAATTTGATTAAATTGAAATGTGGGTTTTCACAAATGATAAAACAAGATTTAAAAAACGGAAATAGAAATTCGATCACAAGAACCATGTTGTAAACAAGAACCATGGGAAATATCCATAAGTAACTAAGACAAATGGGACCCTTGACTCCTCATACCTCAGTGACAAATTAACCATATAAATATTCATTCTCATGCACATGAGCCACTTGTAGAGGAATCATACATAACCTAGTGGCACCCAATCATCACCACAAAGATTAATTAGTGTTATAGAATCAATACTACTAGATGAAGCTGGTACGAACCACTACTGAGTCGTCTAGTGCACTAGTCCTAGTCTACCTACCTAGGTACCTAGGGTTACCCATTTTCTCTATTTCTAATGGTGGTGAGGTTTAATAAAAAGCATATATTTGAACATAACACCTTCTTTATCCAAAATACATTTAACTTCTCACTGTTGTTCTCCCTATTTATGTGCATTCCCCTTTTAGGTCCCATAACATCACATAAGCTTCTTTATTAAGAACATGAAACAAATTAGACATTTAACATACACATCATGTTTCTAAAACAATGAGTCATGCTTTATGAACGGTTTTTCACATTAAAAAATCATTTTCAATGGGTCAAATGGGACTCACTACTCCACAAGAGTGACTTTTCATTAGAAAACATGTTCATCAAAAACCCATTTTGGAAATCATGCTAGAATACATTGGACATCAAAATAGTCATTTCACTTTTAAAACCAAATCATCTGAAAGGATACACATCATTAGAAATACTTATTTCACATTATAAACATTTTGAAAAAAATACTTCTCCAGAACCAACACAATTTATATATACACACACATATATATAGAATATGCATTTAATATAAAATCAGAAAAAAAACATTCAAAGGAACACAAAGAAATAATGGAAATTCAAAATAATTGTCAGGGCATAAAGATCCTCCCTCAAGTGGAACTATGTCATCCACTTTGGCTCTTGGTGATTTATATCTAAAACCCACAGTTCCACCACGATGAAAATGTGTCTTCATATACATGAAAGACACCTAGCCCCTATGAACATATTATCATGGACCATGAACATGTGCATGGGGATCCTTACAGGTTTTCTCAAACACATATACCCATATCCACTCACCTACATTTGAATTTTTATATATAAACATGGGACACCTATTAGAATACGTGTATATTCACTACCATGTATGATTATACAAGTAACGGGGGAACCCACTCACACCATGTTACATACACACACACACACACAAATATATATATACATATATATTCCTATGCACATAGAGGCAGGTCTCCCATGGATCAGCAACTCAAACCACAAAAAAATAGCCTAACGCACTCTGGAAAAATTAGAAGGAACCACAAAATGTCAAAAGAAAACAAAAAACCTAGTGAAAAACCAACCAGAGGCATAAATGTCCATCCCTCAAAACATGCATCTTTTGACGATAGTAGCCTGAGACCGCTTCAACTTCCAAGTATATAAATTTTTATATAAATATATATACCCTTTGACCTAATTTCATTTTCCTCGAGCCATAAGGGGATATTTCAAAGGAGGATATACATATATACATTCTATCCCATGTATATACAATTAGGTATTTTCTACCAAAGACCAAAATCCACACTGCGATGAACAAAAAAACAATCCCTTGTATCATTTACTAAACAAATTTCATGAATTATAAAATGACCTCAAATAACACAACATGAGTAACATAAGATAAAAAGTCAATTTCAGGTAATAATACTACTTTAAAATAGAATGCTTATTCTATAGTATAAAAAATGTATTTTACACATCAAGATAATTACTACAAACCTTAAAACATATAAATACCCTAATTCTGTAGGTGAGAAAAGAACAAAAATAGTTCTAACATCGTACCTTAGAGTGGAGTGGTAATGAAAATTGAATCTCACCCACCAGAAACCAACCAACACTCTACCGATTAAATACCAGGGAGTCATACACTACTTGGAAAATTCCCTATACTGACGGTTTGGAACCGTTGGTATAGGCCTCCAAACCATTGGTGTAGCCTATACCAATGGTTTGGAGAACCGTGGGCAAGTTAGTCGTTGGGATTGGTCTATACCAACGTTTTTCAAAACATTTGGTATAAGTAATATGACAATCTATACCAACGGTTCTATAAAACCGTTGGTATATGTATTTCAAAAACAAATCATTTGGTGGGATTTGATCCCAGGCCCTCTAGTTTGACTTTCAAAGACCTAACCACTAACCTAACATGACTTTTTGTGAATATAATTTCATCAATATATATATATATATATTATCATAATTATTTGAAATTTTTATTTATATAATATTCTCGGTAAGAAGATTCAATAAAAAATAAAATGACTTATACCAACGGTTGTCAAAGCCGTTGGTATAGACCTATACCAACAGTTTTGACAACCATTTGTATAGGTCACCCTTTTTCATTTGATTCTGGAAGGGACGTTGATGAATTGGGGACTTTTCCAAACGGTTTGGCCAAACCGTTGGGAAAGCCATACCCATTCCCAATAGTTCAGCCAAACCGTTGGGAAAAGTGGCCACAAGTGGACTTTTCCCAACGATTTTGGCCAAACCATTGGGAAAATTGGCCACAAAGTACCCTTTCCCAATGTTTTGGCCAAACCATTGGGAAATGTGCCCCCCTTTCCTAATTGTTTGGCCAAAACGTTGGGAAAACCATACCCTTTCCCAACGTTTTGGCCAAACCTGTTGGGAAAAGTGACCTCAAAGTGGGATTTCCCAATGGTTTGGCCAAACCGTTTGGAAAGGGGATCTATACCAATAGTTTTTACAAATCGTATGTATAGAAGCATTGGGAATGGTGAGATTTCTAGTCGTGATAAACACCGAAATACCTATATTAAACAGTGGAAAAAATATAAAATATATGAAACAATTATCACGAATCAATGTAGGATGACAAGAACATACCAAACTACCTTATCTTCAATAGCGGTTCTCGGAACACACACCAAAAAGTCCTAAGAGTCCTCCCACACTATCCTAGATAAAAAAACTAAAATTTAGATCAAACCCAAAGAGCTAGGGTTCGTACGAACTATATGGGGAGACGGTTAGGCCGAATTGAAATCGGTGAAAGGAAGATAAGTGGGTATAGAATCATAACACAGAGATTCCATGGATAAGACAAAGAGAAAACTGAATGGATTTGAGTCGGATATGAGGACATAGGGAGGCACATCATGCGTTGAATGAGAGAGACGCCTTGGGCTGGGGTCATGCGGGTCTGAGAGAGAGGAGGGAGGGAGGGAAGGGCACCAGTTATAGATTACCAGAAGGTGGCCCCAGGAGAGGTGCTTAGCCGGTGGTGGTGGGTCACACAATAAAGAGGAAGGGGAAGCAGTGTCAGTTTCACACAAGAAGAAGGGGAAGGGGTTCGGTTGTGAGGTAAGGGGGGAGGATAGGTTACAGTTTTCAAGAAAATATTATTTTCATTCTAATTCAATTTATTTTAATAAATAAAAAATGAACTCAAAAATGAATAAAATTTAATATAATATATAATAAATAACCAAAATAACTACAAAGTATCAAATTGGGGTGTGATAAATCTTTTATTAGGGACATATCTCTTCGTCTTTTTTTTTAATATTCTTTTGGTTATGTTTTCATCACGGATTTATTTCATTTTAATAAATGAAGACATGGAGAGTGATGACACTTGAGAAGAATAAGATTGGATTCACTTGGAGATCATTGTTAGAGATAATGAAACAATGTTATGGGATTAATGCATGTTTGAGTTAATGGAGTCCGGTTATAAACAAGATAATGTGGATCATGGGATCATGGTATGTTTAGGAACATTAAATGAGGTTTAGAGTTATAAAAGTAAAATGGGATGAAAACCCAACTACATAATATTTTAAAACAATGTAATGGGATTAGATGTCATAGCACCCCTATATTTTTTGAATTATTTTTTTCGAATTAATATATCTTTTTAATATATACCATTTCACAAAACCCCAAAAATAGATTTTTTTAATATGAAAGCACAATGTTTGGATTGTGTTATATGAAAACCCAAGTTAATAATGTTCTATACACAATATAAATTTTGTCTTTCTCTACATAGAACACTGAGGATAGATTCTATTACATCCAACAACGACTTTCCCTAATGCATTGCGTATTATGCAAGGTAGTGTTTTACCGAACAATAATATATAATTTTCTAATACAATAATATATACCCTATAAGATAAATTATTTTTTATGAATATTATTAACAAAAATATTAAAACATTAAGTTTAGAAAACTATATATTTAATTAATAATTTACCAATTATTTATAAATTAAAATATGAGAACTAATTTTATATATGGGGTATATTTTAATTATTAAGACCAAAAGTTGTTTTGTATTAATAAATTAAATTAACTAAAATTAAATAGTGATATTAATGTCATATATATTTTATATATTCAATGAAATATTTTTTATATTCATCCAATTTATTTTACTGAAATACTATAAGAATAAACCTAATTTTATGATTAAGACAATATATTTTTATAAAGGTGGTTTTAATTCCTTTTAATGGGGAAACAATTTAAAATCCAATTTTCAGAAAAAATTTTAATTAAATATATCAAAAAAATTTAATATTTAATATAGTAAAATAAAAATTATGTTTAGTATAAATATTTGGAATGATTATGTAATGTTCCATTGTTTTTAAGTGAAGAATTAAAAATAATGAATTTTAATTCAAAAATACTTTTTCAACTATTTTTTTTATCATTATAAATAATATTTTAAATTGTCTTATATATTATCAGATGATATTTTTATAAACTAATCCAATTATTTTTATTGAAATATATTTAACTATGAAATTCGGTATAAAATCATTGAAGGATTTTGGACATTAGTTACTTTAAAAAATCATATTGGAATCTCATTTGTGGGATTAATTATAAATTAATTTCTGCCTATTGTGTGATTGGAATTTGGAATAATGGATTCAATATTTGGAATTAACATTATTTATAATTAATTTTAATGTCATAGTAAATTTTTACAACAATGATTTGTGAATGATGATAAAATTAATTACAGTAATTAGTGTAAAATGAACTTAACAATGGAATAAACCATATAAGTGAAGGCCAAAATTAAATATCCACATGTATGACACACATTTTATGAGAATATTTTTCTACATAAAGCTTCCATTATTTTTTTTGGTTTTGTATGACTATTGTTTGGTAAAATCTTTGGTACACCAAACGTGTTATCAAAATGCCAATTTTGTCTTTTCCCATCCCTATTAAGGGCCACCACCAATCCCATTACTTCAAACATAAGGAACATATAGGTGTATCCATGATATAACCAATAAATTTCCCAAAAAATTTAATTTAAATCTTTATTCCTCTATTTGGGAGTAAATACTTCTATGGAATCCATTTCGTGCAAACCAAAAGGAGGTACCTGATTAAGAGGTAACACCCTCCATGAAGCTCCTTTTTTTTATTTCTGTTCTATATCCCTAAGGACATATTATTACATAATTGTATAATGAAACATTATTTTAAATATAGTTGGATGTTCTTATACTATTTTTTTTCAAACTAAACATACACACACCTCCATTTAAGGGGTAACAAACATTCAGTTTATGTGCACGACGAACTATCACCTCACTAAATAAAAATTGTTCATTTTTCATTACTACATCTCATATTGAAAATGATGATGCTATATATATTTAAATATTATATTTATTATATTTATAATTTTTTTATTATTACATTATTTAAATTTAGAACATACCCCTATTCATTCCATCTTGTGTAATTATAATAATTTCATTTGAAAAAATGTAGACCGTCACCCCCTCAAAGCGATGTGATTTGTAGAATGTTTTAAGGATGTGTTTAGTGAAACAAATATAATATATATGACATAATAATGATATATTATTAAATATATATACATATTTACATATATTTCATCTACCATCATTATTTCATTATAAGAATAAACCCAAAACCGTTTTCATGCGTACATATGAGCAACAATATCTATGAATGGTTTATTCCATTTCCTACAACTATATTCATTAAGTAATTTTAATTAAAATATAATTAATATTAATTATATTTATATCATGGTATACATTCTGGAAATCATGATATTTGTATAAGGATGAATGATATAACAAATTAATACACAGGCAAAAAAACTGAATATTATCTGATGTGTAGCCATAACATAGACTTGTTAATAAACAGGTAATTTAATGTAATAATAAAAACATAAATAATATAGGAATATGAATCTATAATATTTTTATAATAAACATAAATTTATTATACCTATGTTCTGAACTAGTACGATGAGTGAATTTCATCTCACATTTTATTTTTATGAGATACGTGCCTTATACAAAACATATTTAATTTTTGTGTTATATATAATTACTATTGATGTATTCTATGATTATTATACTTAAATTTATTGGTATTGACATATCAATTTTATTATATTTATTTTACATGGTTTAGGACTCAAAATCTACCAAATTGGTGGATTATTGTTGTCTCAATTTTTATTCATTGAGACCCATGCCATGTTATGCACCTATATTTTTCTATGAGGTGTATATACTTCCCTAGTAATTTTTAATCATGAATAAACTTATATTAAATATATTACATGATTCATTTAATTTAATTTTTTACATGTTTAATACTTTTCAATATTATCATAGGGTAGGTGTTTATTGAAATAATCTGATCA
The DNA here is from genome assembly GCA_963277665.1 of Viscum album. Classification (NCBI taxonomy): domain Eukaryota; kingdom Viridiplantae; phylum Streptophyta; class Magnoliopsida; order Santalales; family Viscaceae; genus Viscum; species Viscum album. The sequence continues at coordinate 2,019,362,883 of OY728148.1, forward strand.
TTTGTTGAGTTTATTTGTCATTATGATTCCATTGATGAAATTACATGATCCAACCCTCATGGAAACTCCTCAAATATATTATCCTTTGTATATTATTGATAGATTTTTGTATTGGTACCATGTTTCTACTATTTGGTATGTAAGATGATAAAAAATGTGTTTTCTGGAAAGTCAGGCCTTGCCAATCCCTTTAGTTGGAAATCTGTGTTCTTTCAAAACCTTGTTTTCTCAATAGGTTTTCATGAATTACTTATATATTTTCAATATTTTTTATAAGAAATACTTTTCAATAGTTTTTATATTTTCCTTATAATATTAAAAAAATCAAAAAACTAATATATCAAAAAAAAATCATGGCATTATTTAAAAGTTTCCATGTTTATTATTACGGAAATACTTTTCAAATGATATGATGTTTTAAAGTGAAATTTTAAAGTAAAGAAGGATATCTTCATAAACAACTATTTTTAAAATATTAATCCAAGTTATTTTACATCTTTGATATCATCTTTTCATGTTTATCATGCCCTTCGATGAAATGATGCAATGGTTTTATTTATATTTATTATTGAGTGGTTTATACATTGATGGAATGAGGTTTATGAAAACCTTTTATCTGCCTTGGGATATATGATTTTCAAACCAAATTTATTTCAGAGGTTATTATTTGATGAAATTATTATGAAACCATTATTTCCTCCTTTGATTAGGATGTAATGAAATGTTAATGATTCCCATTATATTTCCTGGTTTAGGATTTCATGTTTATAAAATCACATTATTTTTATGGATCATGATATGATGAATGATTTATTAACATAGAAAATATGTGTGCTTATTATATTATGAGATGGGTGGGACCAATATCTCCCAATAATTCATTAGGTAATTATTTATATATAATGATATAATGGTGGGAATCAACATGATGGTCTTGATCTACTAGGGGATGATGGGGAAACCCAAACACTTACAAGTACAGGACAATGACTGTGGATGGTGGTGTGTCTCACCCATTTTGTGTAGTCAACATGGTGATTGAATATGGGGAAACCTAATCCACTGTAGGAAGATGTGGAAAACCATTCTAATATTGGAATATGGGGAAACTTGATCCACTATGGGTATATGGGGAAACCTGATCCCTTATAAGAAAAATTGTACGGATGAGTTATTATTTAGTAAAATGTCATCGAATTTTGGCTAAGGATGGATTGAGTGGTTTCATGGAAATAAAACATCATAGGGATACTACATGTGTATGTGGATCTTTAATTGATATACATAGGGATAAAAACTCCAATAATAAGTTAATAGGATGATCCAGGTAATCTAGTACCAAACAGTAGACCTTTCGGCACACCTGATTAGACACTCTTAGGGGATAAGCATTGGAAATTCACAAGGTCTTCACAAACCATTATGAATGATTTGAGTAGAATATGATAATGAATAACCTATGATAAACTTAACGTGTCATATATTAAGGAAGTAATCATAACATAGATATAAAATAATTGAAATTTCATGATCATGTGGTTCATATCCATGATAATTGCTTCTCACACTATAATGTTTGGTTTTATTCATTGGATGGAACCAAATATAAGTTCATTAATTATTATTGCGATGAATAATGAAACACTTGTTCTCCTAGGGATTCTAATTATTGTGGGACAAAATAAAAAAAACCATGTTTCTATACTCTAATAGCTTTCTCAATCTACGAATCACGATGAGATTCCATACGACGAAAGGAGGGACTGGTATTATGTTGATCCCTTCATGAGGAATTATCCACCTTCATTCAATGGGACTTCAGATCCACTTGTTACTAAGAATTAGATCAGTACCACTGATATTATATAGTGTATTCTCTTCATTTTTAGATGTTGATAATTTCATTCTAGCAATTTATCGATTATAAGGTGAAGTATAGTAGTGATGGACTATAATCTAGAATACGAGGAAGCAAGATAAAATTGAATCCAAGTATTTGGTTGAGTTCATAAACTTATTCTTCAATATGTAATTTCCTCACGTTCTTAGTACAATTATAGAGTAGGAGTTCATTGATTTGAAGTAAAAGGATCATGAATCTGTCAATACACACAATCTAAATTACATAAGACTTGTGGGGAATGATTCTTGTATTATAATCTAACCTGAATTTAAGTTCGATAGGTTCTTTAGAGGATTAAATAAAAGCCTCATCAATGATTTTCCCATAGGTGAATAATGTTTTTATGATGAGATTTTTATTTTTAAAATCAAAGATAAAAAGGTGTTCGGATTTAGGTATCAATCTAATTATTTAATCCACTTGAAGAAAATGGAGTTAAAAGGGATATATAAAAAACAACAGAGAGAATAAAAGTTTTCAAAATACCACTTTCAAAAACAGTGGGAATGATCACATAGGATATTTCCTAAATGAACCAAGAAGGTTTTTAGAGTATGGTAAGCTTGGACAATGAGAAAATTAAATTAGAAGTGATGAAAAGAGGGAATTCAGTGAAATGAGTGGAGATAAATCCCAACAAAATGAATCACCCACACTTTAGTGTTTAATGTATTTAGAGTGTGGGAATTATGTGAATCAATTCCGTAATCCAAGGTATATTATGGAATATAAGACACAAAAAACAATAACGAAAAAAACAAAGGTAATTATTATTTAATCACAATTGATGAATTGAAAATATTAATATAACTTAAAAACTTATCCCTCCTTTAGTTTTGGAGTTCATGTTTCATATTATTCAAATAATCCCTGTGATAATATTTTTTTCAACCATTAATATGGTTTCATGTAATTATATCCCTCTACATGGATTTTGGAATAATAAAATCAAATTTTATTTTATGTAAATGAAAGGATGGACCCAAGATTCCAAGAAAAATGATTTTTATAATATTATAGAATATTTAAGGTAGAAGTGGTGAATTATATTTTTTAATGGTTGTATGGTTAAAAATTTATGGAACATTTGAGTAAATCTTTGGATAATGTATTATTTCACCACATGATTACCTATTCATTTTAAATAACATATTTTTCTTAATTGTAAATGAATAAAGATGGTATGAATTATCTTGGATATCATGAGCTTATATTACTACATGAATGGGAAAAATATCATTCATTTATTAGGATAGTAGATTAAGTGGAAACCTATCATGGAAAAACCAAAGGGTGAGATTGTACATATGAATGGGAATAAAATATACTAATTATAACTTCTCCTGAAATTTATTCAACTATAGGTAATGAATTATGAAACTGAAAAGGTTTTCCATGTTCTATCTTTTTAGATTAATCAAATTACCCCTTATACTATCGCAAAATTATGGTTTTTATTGTAAACATTCTCCTTGAAAATTTAATTTCTTATTTAAATTTACTTCTATGTAAAAGTGAGAAACCACACAAGACAATAAAATATAGTGGTTAGACACCACAAAATGAATATCAAAACATCATTTAAAAAATACTAATATTGTTAGAACAACATACCCGATATAATCCCCATTGATGTGCTTCAACATTCTTACTCGGGTCATCCCTGCTTAAGTCTTAGATGTGGGTAGCTAGCTATTCTGAGTATTAGATATATTCCTCCACATTTATATTTAATACATTAAAGCCTTGTTCTAAAATAAATGCTGGTGGATGGTCCCATCAGTTTGGTCTTTAATGACATCCATTGTAACCTCTCTTTCTAGAATTTTTTCGACCTCCTCCATTAATGAATTAAATTTTATATCCTTTTAATGCATTTATTCATTATAATTACGAATTAAGTCATGATATTGATTATTATATCTTTCCATATTTCCTACTGCAAAAAAATCCCCTTTATTTGTGATGTCTCTACACATAGCTTTGAGATTTTCACTTCTTTGGCAAAAACCTTATAGATATTGAGGTTTTGGTGTACAATACTTTTCATTTCCCATAATATCTTCTCTTGTTTGTATCATATTATGGCTCTAGGACTGGTCTCTTTTCGCTTTACAGACCATACCATTCATGAAAATGTAGTTCCCCGCTTCCCGGTTCCCCTTAAAACCAAAATATGAATGTTATAATTCTATTCTATGTCCATTTTTTCACTTGTCACATATGTTCTCATACATGAAAACCTAGTTATATGTTACATTGGGTAATTTTTATGTTCCCATAATTAACATTTTAACGGATGTTTTTGTATTCATTTTTATATTGTTGGTTTCTATGAAAATGATGTTCTTGTTTTAAATTTTTTAAAACGTAGATGAATTATTTGGGACAAATTCATTTTAATCTGGGTAAAATGTGACACCATGATATTTGCTGATTTATTTTTTTGACTTAATTTATCATTTGGATATTTAGAATTTCACACAACACTAAAAATTGATTATTTTATAATATATCCCTATATTTGGATTCTGTTATACACAAAACAATTTTAATAATGTTCCACAGATAACACAAATTTTTCTCTCTATAAAGATAACATTTACAATATCTTTTCATGCACAAAGAAACGACATTCCACGATGGGTTGTGTAACATGAAATAATGACTTTTACAAAAAGTAATATATTATTCCTTAATATAATAATATATCACATAACTGTTAAATTAGTGGTTATAATTATTATAAAATTTCTAATGAAAATTTATATTTTTTAAAAATATAATAGGAATTTATAGGTTACTAATTATTTAGAAATGAAAATATAAGAACCATTGGACTATAAAGGATATAATTTTATTTGTTTCACAAAAGGTGTTTTCTCTTGATAAATTTACATTTTTACAAATAGTGAGTGATATTAATGTAATATATATTTCATATATTCAATAAAATATTTTTAATATTCATCGAATAGAGTTTATAGGCAAAAGTTAAGAAATAGCCCAATTTTAGGCTGCAAAAACTATTTTTATAAAGGTTGTTTTATCACCTTTTAATGGAGAAAAAAATTTGAAGTCCAATTTGTGGAAGATTTATTGATTTTATATTTCAAAATAAAGTTAATATTTTAATAAACATAAAAATTATGTTATGATAAAATCTAGTATTTTTTTAAGGTGTTATTTTTAAAAGAATAGATAAAAATATTGTATTTTAATTCAAAACATCTTTTTCATCCAATTTTTTTATAAATATGAAATATATATGAATTTTTTTTGAAGGAATAAATAGATTATATTCTTATCAATTTATAAAATTATGTTCATTTTAATAAATTTCATATTGATATTGGGATGAAAACTTAGCAATCATTTGGAATTTTTTTACCTTAAATCCCAGTAGTGTCATCTTGTATTTGAGATTAGTTTTAAATTAATTTTAGCCACTTATGTGTTTTTAATTTTTATAAATTGATTAAATGATAGTAATAATAATAATTTATAATATATAATATGGTAAAAATAATTTTTTAAGAAATTTATTAGTGAATTTAGTTAAAATTAATTACAATGATTTAGGTAAAATGAAGCGTAACAAGGGAATAAACCGTAAATATGAGATATTAAATTACCTATAAACTTATACAACCCAAATTTGAAAAAACTATATATATTAAAATTTAATTATTAATTTACATTTCTTTGGCATGACGTTTCATTGTAAAATACGTTGATAGACCAGTTTTTTTTTAAAATTCCAAGTGTCTCATTTCGCCTCCTTATAAAAGGTCATTACCACTCCCAATTCCTCACACATATATGAACAATAAGGTTCTGTAAAATAAATTTCAAATAAAAACCATAAAATAAAAATTTTCTCCATGAATAATTTCTTTGGGTCTAAATATATAAATGGAATCCCTTTGATTCAAACCAAAATGAGGTACCCAATTAAAGGGTGACACCCTCCCTAAACCTACTTTTTTTAATTAAATTGTCTTCCCCCTAAAATATTCATAATCCATGATTGTATAAAAAAACCAGTATCATAAATATTCAATTATTTTTTTACTATAATTTCATTACCTACACTTAAGAACACTTCCATCTAATGGTTAATAAACATATTGTTTACAAGTACAGAGAGTTACAGCTCTTGAAATGATGATTGTTCATTTTACATTTACCTCTTCTTGTGGTGGAAATAATGATGGGAAATCTATTTATATATGATATATATTATTTTTTCAATGTATATATGATTATGTAGTTCAAATTAAGAACATACCATTACTCATTCCATTTTGTGTCAATACAATAATTTAGTTTGAGGATGTATGGACTACCACCCCCTCAAGGAGCTGTAATTCATTCACACACTACATGGAATGTATTAAGGATATATTTTGTGTAAATATATGATATATATGAAATAATTATTATTATTTAATTTTATTATATGAATATATACACATATGTCATTTATCATCTTTCTTCCAATACGACAATCAAAAAACAATGTTTATTCGTATGTACGACATTTCGTCTCTATGAATAGTGAAGTCCATTTCATACTTATATATTATATATATTATTATAACAAACATATACATAATATTAATTATATTTACTTCATGTTTAACATAATATAAATAATGATATAATTATAAGGACCAAATATATTACAAATTATTACACAAGTGAAAAAAAAGAGAATATTACTAAAGGCATAACCTCATCATGGAATTGATAAGAAGAATGAAAAATGATTTCATAATAAAGCCATAGATTATATTAAAATATGGTTATTTAAATGATTTATTGTAAATTTAAATTTATTATACAATAATTTTTTATAAATACGATGAGATTCAAGACATATGGTATGATAATATCATCTCACTTTTTTTTGTGAGAGTGGTTCCTTATAAACTGCTCATTTATTTTCTATGGGGTATATAATTCCAATATATATATTCTATGAGTATTATAATTAAATTTATTGGTATTTATATATCCATTTTATGGTATATCTTTCATGATCTTTAGGGTTCAAAATCACCAAATCAATAGAGTAATTTTGTCTCAATTTTTCTTCTTTGAGAAATATATCATGATAGGCACCTATATTTTTCAATGATGTATATATACTATCTTTAAAAAGTTGAATTAAGAATAAATTCCATTAATTATATTTTAGAATTATTTTAAATTCCTTTTTATACATGGGTAGTAAAACACAACATTAAAAAGTTGTAGGTGTTTTTTGGAACCATATCATTATTTATAGATATTATTTTTAATTCAGCTTCCATATTTGAAATGTTATGATGCATATATCAAGAAAACTCATGAATTAAATTATAATCTATATAATCATTATATCATGATGTATTGGAACCATTTTGATACTATTTAGAATATAATATGTTTAGGAATGTATATTTATGAAAGTTATAACTTACCCCTCTAATTGATCGGAAATCCATGTTCTTTCAAAACATTGTTCTATATAAATTTTTTTAATTATTTTTCAATAATTATTTATATTTTTTAATATTAAATTCAAAGAAAAATTTCTCAAAATGTTTTCATGTTTTATTTACATGTTTTTAAATTATTTACAATTAATTTTTTTTATAAAATGTGGTGAAATAATTCTTCATAAGTTTTCATGTTTATTTTAAATAAAATATGTTTCAAAATGTTTTATATATTAATGATAAATTCTCAAATAATAATGAATATTTACCATAATAAAAGTTTAAAAAATAACATTCTATGAAATTTCCATCTATGATTTAATCTTTTGATATTACTCGTTCACTTCAAGAAAATTATCGAAATGTATCATTTATATTCTTTCTTGAGTGGTTGATGTTTTTATTAAGTTATTTTTATGAAAAATGGTTCTCTTCCATGTGTTATATGATTTTGAAATACAATTATTTTAATGGGTAGTTATTTGATTAAATTAGTATGAAACAACTCTCATTTCCATAGGTTATGATCTGATGAAATGTTAATGATACCCATTTTATTTTCTTGGATAGGATTTGATGTCTATAGAAACCGTCTATATTTGTGGATCACGATACGATGAAAGATTTATAATATTGTGGAACATGTATGAATGATTTTATTATAATATGGATGGGATATATATCTCCTTCTAATTCCTTGGGAAAAGATTTATATCTCATTATATAATGATTGGAATAATGTAGAGAAGCTTTATCCACTATGGGAAGATGATGAAACTGATCCTTTACAAGAACTGGAATATGAAATTGGATGGTGGTGTGTCATGTTTAGTAGGTGTAGTCACTATAAAGATAGAAGTTTGGGAAATTTGATCCACTATGGGAATATGGTGAAACATTGTCCGCATTGGGAATATGGGGAAACCCAATCTCGTACAAGGAAAGGAATGAGACAACAGATAGTAGTGTGTCATTAACAGTAGGTGCAGTTCCTATTAATTTCATTATCATGTTATATCAATGCATATGTACTTATATGGAATGAAATAACATGTTTATGCATTCCATAATTCTTTGTCATATTCTTAAATTATTAATTCATGGATTTTGTTCATTATTTTCATGTGATTATTGTTTTATGATCTTGAATTCTATATACCATTATTCATTTCTATGATCATCGATATATAGGTTATGATCTTATAATGTTATGATCATATTCTAATACCCGTATGTTTAAGATGTGCTACACATTTCCTTTAATTTCCCCAACAATGAATATATTCTCACCCAATTATTATGATTCTTTTCCCATGTTATGAATAATGGATTTTAAGTATAATTACGAAGTGGGTGATTATAGTGGGAAACAATGAAGATCATTCACTAAGGTAGAATATTTTTGTTCGATGTTTCTAAAGGCACTAAAAAAACATAGTATTTGGGTGTCCCTTTTTCGTTGTTTTCCTTATTCGAATAAAGTGTTTTAATGTATATCATTGTTAATATTGCATTATTATACATATCATGGAGTTGGTCAAGGGTTTTAATAAAATAAATTCTAGGCGATGGTTTTTTTTGGAATATTCTATTAAAAAATTAACATGACATGTAACTTTATAACATGAAGAAGAATTTTCTGATGTTATATTTCAAACAATTTTTGAGATTAATTCAATTTTTTAGCTACAGTTTTTATCCTCTCGACTCTAGGGATTAAACTATATGATTTTGTGGTGATAACCTCCCTTCGTTACATTTGGTTTGTGTCATAAATCCTTATTATGTTCTATGAACCCATTTTCATTATTTTTTACCCTCTTCAATGTTGGTGTATTTATTAGGATGATTGTTTGATCATTAGTAAAATTTAGGGGGAATAAATCTTAATTGTATGGTTTAATAATTTATAATTTTTATGTAATATTTTAATTGTGACAATATATTTTGTGCCTAAATAAATTTAATCAGTAAAAGGGAATATTTCGGGAAGTCCATTGGATCCAATTGTATTTTGACCTAACTTTTGGCTACCCATGGGGTGAGTGAACCATAAATATAATGGAATTGTTAAATTTAATAAAGTGTGTTACAAATGATATGTGACCTTAGGTGATTTCATGAGAAAAATTACTTATTTATAGAAAATTATTTTATAATATAACATTTATGAAAATTATTATATAATTTAATGTTGTATACTAAATAAAAAATTGAAAATCACATAAATAACCATTGAAAATTGCGATTTTATATTGTGATATCCATTTTGTATGTTAGTAATTGTGTTTAATTTTGTAAATATTATATATCAAGATCATACCTAAAACATTCACACTAATATCTCATAATGATGATATTGTGTGGGGTTATCCAGTCTCATGATTTAATTCTTCTAGCGAGTGGGATACTACTATTTCCATGCTATAATTTGTATATGTCTTTGATCCAAGTATTGTCTACTTATAAGGATTTTACACTTGTTGTAGTGACTTTAAATTATAACATGCATGTGGTTGGAGTGGACATAAGACATGTTCATATATATTCTAGTATAGCTCAGAAAAAAGTTAATTTAATGTAAAGACCCAGAATTTCCATGTAATATTCTTAAAAATATATGGGAATTTCACAAGTCCGAAAAATCAGATGGCGCGCAATTCTGAGGCCTAAAGTGCACAGAATGATCCATAGAAGTTTTGTTAAGCATATGTTATCGCGCAAAAGCACTTTTCATGAAAAATGAAATAACTCTTAAACGGTTACATTGATGAGAATTTTGAGGGCACAGTTGCACACAGGATAGAAGGTTTACCCTAGGCGTAAATTAAGATTAGTTGGCGTGGGCCACCTATGAGAAAACTAAAAAATTGTATAATCGTAAATATAATAATTTTAATAAATTATTTTATTTTTCAAATTCTTATAAATCACATACAGTAACTCGGATTAAAAATCCAAGACCACCACTGAACTCATGAGGGTTTGCTTTATTTATGAAAATACTAACATTGGCTGGAACGGGTCACCATAGAAAGTTAGTTTTTTGCCGCAAATAAAATAATTATGTGGAAAATATTTTATTGTAAAAATTTATGACTTCTATATGGTAACTCGAATTGAAAATATGAGAGTACTATTGGGTTCTTCGAGGAATGTTTCACCTAGGCAGTACCTATCCTCGACCGGCGTGGGTTGAGGGTGACTGATAATAATTTTCTGAACTTTTTTTGGGCACATTCAGTAAATGCGCAAGCGGCGTTTTGTAAATTTTGAACTGGTGCGCAGAATTAAAATATGGGGGAAATTTTGAACTCGCAGCACCAATATTCTCTTAAGGAGACTTTCACATCGATGAAAAATGATCGGGGATGAATGTTAGTTTTAGGATTATTCATGAATTAATAAAAAATAAATAAAAATGTGTGACACTATTTTTATTTGCAACACCCATGTGGGTGTTGGGAGGTGGGGTCCACCAGAACAAAACCTCCATGTGGACGTAGGAAGTACGGACCACTAGACCTTAACCTCCCTTGAGAGATTAAGGTGGTGGGGATCACCCAGGATTCAACCCCCCCCCCCCCCCCCTCATTAAATTGGGAGAAACCCTCTACTCCCACAACTAATGAGGGAGAGCCTCTTGATATCCTACACATTTAATCATGCCAATGCACCTCATAAATTGTGCCAACTTATTTAATTGGATTTCCCACTTATTAAATTAAGTAACAACGTCATTGAAATTTTTTAAGGTTCCTAATTAATTATCTTTCATAAATTCCAACAATCATTTCCAACCTCCCACCTATCCTACATATATTGAGCTTGGAAGGAGGATTTGGGATGGCATCACTAAGAGACGAAGCACTGGTAAAGTGACGTGATGCCCAACACTTGGAGGATTACGCTCTCCAATGAAGAACACTCCACCTATGAAGAATTCTGATTCCCTTCGACCTTCTTTCTCAGAAGCACCTTGAGGAGGCAACCAACGTTGGACGTCTTTGCTGAACAACGACAATTATGTCTTCTTCACCGTGAATACATTAAAAATACGAAAAAGGATAGGATTTTATTTATGTATGATATTATTCCCTTGTTTTTTTCCATCCAAAACAAAAATGTGGACCAAATTATTATCAACTTGATCCGTGGTTGTTTGTACTTGTGGGTTCGGAATATATAGTTTATGATGGATTATGGGAATTGATGTTTTTAAGATAACTCCCATGCTCTTTATTTGTTTATGTTCTTGATGAACATATTTCAACCACCCTAAACTCAGAGGGTGTGGGCCAAACAAACATGGCCCGACCCCCCTTTTCCATTCTTCTTTGTGATGTTCTTCGGCGTAGCGAAGATGCGACGAGAGGAGGAAGGTGACAAAGGAAACATGTGTTGGCACTATGATGCTCCAGCTCCCCGGCCAAATCGGTTCCACCACCCCGGGCCATACAGCACCACCCATTGGCTTCCAAGATGCCCTAACCATGCTTCTCACCTACTGAACCGGCCTGGGCCGGGTGCACCCCATCCGTGTCGCGCCCCAGCTTCCAGCTGTCGCACCTCTCGATTGAGCTGGCCTCACAGCGCCCTCCCGAGCTCCCCCTACCGCACCGGTCGCCGGCCTCCCGAGCCTCGGCCATGCCGGTCTCCTGCGCCCCCTGCGGAATCGTGGCTGAACCGGCACGCGCCCTCGTGGTTCCCTTTGGGCCTATTCACCCAAGTGGCGCCCTCCTATTCAAACCGCCCTCAAGCTGTCCCGCTACCAGTCCGCGCCCTCGTGGCTGCTATGTGCTCTCTCGGCTCTCCGCATCCACTTGTGGCCAGCTGGGCTAGGGAAAATGGGCTAGGCTGAAACCAATGGGCATGCCCGCCCAATGGACTAGGCCAGACCCACCGGTTCATCCTTGGTCAACCCGGACCAGGTAGGCCCAAACTGGATTGGCCCAGGTCAGTCCGACCGGGTCAGACCGGACATGTTCCCACTACGACCCTTTACATTATTTTGGCCATATATTTGGCACCAGACATCCTTTTGAAGAAACATCAGTAGTGATGGAAGTCTATGAGAATGACAGTCATTTTGATTATACCCAACTTGAGTTTGAGATATATTTGAGATACGGTCAGGTTGGATCGTGCACGAATCAAACTGGCCCCCCTGAACTAAAAGTCTATTAACTCACAGACTGGGTGTCCGATTAACATGTTGTTAGTTGTGTTGAGAACCCAATGACGTGGAGGACCGTTGGGATTCTTCTTGGGGAGGATTTGTGAAAGTTGGCATATCAACCAGTAGCTCGTGGAGAAAAACCTTTTAGTGATGAGCGGGTAGAGTGCAGAGACCTATAAGATGGCTGAGACTTGACGATTGCTGACGGACTGACTTGGAGTGACTTAACTAGCCCAGTGGGGAGTGCCTGTTTGTGGCAGAAGACCCATGGCGGAGGAGTTCCTGGTTGTGGCGGTAGACCTGTGGTACTCGACAGGAGGAGTACCTCTATAGGATATTATGGGGAGCAGCTGGTTGTGGTGGCAAACACATGGTGGGGAGCGCTTTGGTGAAGCAGTAGACCCACAATACTCGACAGGAGTAGTACTTCAGCAGTCCAAGGTTAGTTGGATATTTCTTGGTGTTGTGGAAGGCCCACAATACATGAAAGATGAGTAGTTCTCTAGCAGTCTTGGTTTTGATAATGTGAATGAAATCCTGGTTGAGCTGAGTCAGTAACATTTTTGTTTACCTCATTATTGAGATGGATTACATGATAACTTAGTTTTATGTATGGGCATATACCTAAGTGGGGTTATCTGTTGATTTCATTCTTTGTGGTTTATCCTTGTTTGATTATGTGAGTCCTAGAGGGCCTTGGGGTCCCTACTGAGTATCGTTATACTCACCCTTACACAGGCTATGTCCTCACCTAGTTGTGATGGTTGCAGATGATGGACAATGCTGACCGAGGCTGAGAGTATCAAGACTAGATGGTACCCTTTAGGTAGGAACCTCATAGGATCACCGTGTGTCTGTTTTTCATATTTTCTTAGTTGTACTTGTACATTCAGTTTCTTGTCCTTTCCAGTAGGGCATGTCTTTTGGCCCCCTTTTTTATTTACTGTAAACACTTTTTGGTTATTTAGTTTACTTGTGATCATATATTCTTTGTTTGTTTACAGGTTATAAAGGAAATGACTTCCACATTTTAGAAAATTATGCCTTTGGTGCTAGTTGCAAGCCCCTGGCCTATGGAAGGTGGGATTGGGGTAGTCATGACACGGGCCCAAGGTGACGGGTGGTGACAAATTGGTATTAGAGGAGTTGGTTCTACTGCAAAATATTAGACTCTGATATTTGTTTACAATGAAGCAATAATTTTATGTTTAGTGAGTGTGGTTTTTAGTTCAAGGAGTCCAGTGTTGGTATAGCAGCCGACATATCCATACACCATGACCCTGACTTTTGATTTCTGACTAAGTACATGAAAACACTAATTGCGTGTGTGTTTTCAAAAGTTTTCTTTAATTCAGCTCAACCAAGTCATATCACCTGTTATAACCTTTAATAGTAGCACACCTGTTTCTTTTTAGAATGCCTCTATGTAGATAACTAGTTAGGGTTCCAAGAGTTATACACACTGAATACCCATCGAGCGACGAGGCTCCGGTGTAGGGTCCTCTTACTATGTTGGCACCTTTTTGGTGGTGTACAATCAGCACCACCACTCGTTGGAAAGCTGATACAACCAGCCACACTAGCGGATGGTGAACGCCAACTGAGCGCATTTCATGAGTTCCAGCAGTAGAGCCCTCCGAGGTTTTGAGGTGAGACAGGTTCCCGCGTAGCTGAGGGTTGGCTGGTGGCGATATCTAGAGTTTCTCATCTAGATGAGAACCCATTAGAGCAGATGGTGATCTTAGATAATTACCTTATTTCAATGAGGGACCACGAGGATGTTCCTCTTAGTGATGAGGCTTCGGTACATGGACCGTTTCTTGAGATAGTACCTTCAGTTAGTGTGCTGATTATATCACTACTTGTTGGTCAGCAGTTACAACTGGCAGTACCAGTAGAGGACACATATAGGCTTAGTGCCTTTCACATGTTTTATTATCAGATATCCATCAGTTTCTGAGGCAAGCCCACTCACAGGAGACTGAGTACTAGCTCGATGGTGTGGCTGAGAGTTCTCTAGAACATCAACATCGTCGGTAGGACGACATGTCAGTAGCTGAGTATTCATTGAGGCATACCGATAATTCCTAGTACTCGATGAATACGATATTATCAGTTCTTCAGGGCGCGAACATCCGAGTGATTTGTTTTTAAATGACATCTGAGCCAGAAATATTTCTCTATACATTCCTAGTTATTCTAGGGTTCTACACAGACCATTTGTTGTTGAATGTTATTGGGCTGAGTAAATAAAGCCGGTGAATGTTAGCAGTGGGAAAGCAGTAAAATGGGGCCAGTCTCTGAGACTTGGGCTTGATAAATATTTCGGGTAGAAGAAGTGTTAGGGAAAGATGAGTTTTTAGGGTAGCATACATGGAAGCAGATCTAGGAGAGCAGCATGAGGTGGTGTACTTTTCGACATGTTACAACAACCCCCATTTTTATGGACCCCTCTAGGCTCAGGGGGCTGGATGACAGGGGAAGAGAGTGGTTTCATGCAGTCATTGAATGTGACCCAGGGGCTCTAGGAATGATTCTAGGTATGGTCTATGTCTACTACTAGATTCTGTATCAATATACATAGGTACCAATCATTTCTTCCTTCCTCAAATCTAGTCCAGGACCTAGATTTTCCAGTTAAATCATTGACTTGACCCACACGTCTGGAGACCCCTTTGGGAGGAGACTCGATAATCACACTTACGCCAATGGTTTGATATGA
Source organism: Viscum album (assembly GCA_963277665.1). Classification (NCBI taxonomy): domain Eukaryota; kingdom Viridiplantae; phylum Streptophyta; class Magnoliopsida; order Santalales; family Viscaceae; genus Viscum; species Viscum album. Next base: position 2,019,378,173 of record OY728148.1, read on the forward strand.
CCCTTGAAGAGATATTTTCACTTGGAACATCTTGGTGGAAGCATTGAGGCCTTAAGACGTATGTTTGGGTTTGGACATGACATCCAAAGATCACAGTTAGATTGGCTTAATTAGGCAATGAGGTTGGGGTTTATCAACAACGTTGGGATGAGGTTTTTCTTGGGTGGCAAGAAAGATTCCCAGGAAGCATAGGATAAACTCATGAATAAGAGGGTGCATCCAATCACTCATTAGTCGGCCAACCCCACCCTCGTGGTAGCATAAGATGACTTTGAGAAATTCTATACTCTTGGGAAGGGGAACATGGTAGTTGACACACTCAGCAGGAGTTCTGGCCTGCATCTGCTGAGTGAGGTCATAAAGAAGCTAAATGCTTAGCATATATCCATTGCAGATCAATAAGGAGCAACTTTTCTTCATTCTCTTACAATCACTCCCCCACCCCTTCAGTGAGTTAGGGAGGCACAACATGGAGATGTTGACAGCGAGATATGACGTGCTCAGATATCCATAAGAGAGGCACCTGATGGATTTTATGAAGGTGGGGATCACGTCATTCTCTTCAAAAGATGTACCATGGTACCATTGTCATTTCATGAGGAACTTTTGGGGGAGTTCCACACATCCCCTCTAGCGGTACATTCAGGAGTGGAGAATATGTATTAGGACCTCTGAGGACAACACCAGTGAATGGAAATGAACAAATCAATTGCAGAGTTTGTCTCTTAGTGCATCACTTTTTAACAAGTGAAGGCGGAGCATCAGGTACCAGCTAGAATGATTCATCCCTTAGAGGTCCTAGAGTGGATGTGGGATTGGATATACATGGACTTCATAATAGGAAATCCATGTACATCTAGGGGACATGACTCGATTTGGGTGATCATCGACTGACTCACCATGTCGGCCCACTTCCTACCGATCAGAGAGAAGGGTTCAGTAGAGAGATTAAGATTCCTCTATGTGAAAGAGATTGTGCTGCTACATGGAATACCATAGATGATTGTCTTCTATCGTTACACACGTTTTACTTCCCATCTATAGAAGGGGTTGCAGGAGGCTTTTAGGAAACATCTTCGTTTGAGCACCACTGTCCATCCTCAGACGGAGGTCCAGACAAAGCGAACCATTCAGACCTTCGAGGACATGATGTGTTCTTGTGTCCTCGACTTTGGTCATAGCTGGGAGGAAAAATTACCTTTGGTGGAGTTTGCATACAACAACAGATATCACTCCACCATTGGGATGACACCTTTTGAGGTGCTGTATGGGCGAACTTGCAGATCATATTTGTGTTGGACTGATTTAGGGGAGTCAACACTCGTGGGACCAGAGATGGTATGGGCTACCATGGAGAAGGTGCAGATCATCCAGGAGAGGATGAAGACTGTATAGAGAAAGAAAATGTCGTATGCTGATAGTAGATTGAGACCTCAGGAGTTTGAGGATGGAGACCACCTCATTCTACGTGTCTCAGTTTAGACGCCGAAAAGTGCTCCAGGGTAGAAGAAAGTTTCAAACAGACAATGAGAAGTCATATTCGGACACGGGGACCCCGTTTGGGGGGCCCTGAGGGGATGCGCAAAATAAATTCCCAAGTTCATGAAAATTGATACCCTTACAAGGAATGTTCCAAGATTCGCGAGAATTGGGACTGTCAGGTGCGAAATATTTCACGCCCTTGCACCAGCACAGTTGACATTTCACGTTGCCACCCCTACCACGTAATTATTTCACACCGAGATGTTTTCTGAACCCCAAACCTTCTATAAATAGAAGGTGAACCCCTTCCATTTCAATATTAATGAATCTAAACCTACTCTCGTGCACGAAATCCATCTTCTGCATGCACAATATGGCCTTTAGAAATGGTTTTTTTTCATGCCAAGTCGCCCCAGGGTCCGCCTTCACATGAGATACACATGGATTAGACTGAATTTCAATCCCTTTAGGGTTCCCCCCTTTCATGAAATTCCTTCCATTATGCACAACATTGTCCTTGCATGCAGCCTCTTCCACTTGAGTGCAATTCATACGCCTTGCGTGCAATCATCCTAGTCGCGTGCAAAACCTCCACCCCAATTACGTGCAAGCATCCCCAATTTCATGCCATCCCGATGTTTTTTCGCACAGGTCTATTATTTCACATGAAATCCTCAAAGGATGCACCCAAATCCCTAGGACCCCTCCCCTCGATGCTCTTCTTGTGGGTTCCATTCGCGGGTGCCTTTTGTGCCCTGGGTATCCACATCATGCACCATCTTCCCATGCGATATTCTTGGCTCGTACGAGGTAACTTCAAAGTCCCTTGGAAAATTCCTCCCGCTGCATTACATTGCCTCATGATTCTTCGCATAGGAACGTTAATGGATATTGATTCTTTGTATAGCCACACTAACATGGACCCCTTGATGGTTGTCCCCACAACACCCCCTCACTAAGGCATTGCTGATATCTTCCCTTCCACAAGGATAAGATGGTACTAGTTATGTAAGTCCTAGGGGTGTGGAGCGAACCCACCTCATCCGAGCTGCAGAAAATTAACTTCCTAGCACCTTCGTCCTCAATACATGACGTTAAACTGTGACTTGGCCCCGTGAATTGCACGCAGGGTCCCCCCGCCTTGGACATTCTCCATACCCACTCATCTACACAGGAATGGTATCATCCCTCACCGGGGGTGATATCCCCCTTGTTGGAGTATCGTTTTTCCATGGGGAGGGGAAGACACCTTGTAGTAAGCCCCTATCATTTCATCAGGAGTTTGCACCCCTGTTCCTCCTCACTCAATTGGCACCAAGGCTAGCCAATGGTGTGATGGGGAACAGTGCTTCTCCTTTCTTCATTCCCAAATCCCTCTCTCGCAGTTCTTTGTCTCCCTTGGGCCTCCATCCTTGAGTAAGCCTCGACATCCTAGGATGCTCTACACGTAAGCCCTGCTCAACATCCCATGGAAGGAACTTTTATTATATGATCATTAGGTCTCTTCTATCACTTTTTTCTGACACTGAGCATGACTCATGTGATCTTAGAGTGAGCAAAAACCATGACATACCACCTTAGGCCACCTTAGAGTGTAAGCACCAACCCATCCCGAACTATGGGGACTTTGATCCATGTCAATGCATGGTACGTAATAAGCCTCCACGAGGTTTAAGTCATAGACACCATGAGTCGCCTCACAGTGTAATCCTCGACCCATAATAAACTATGGGAACTTTGATCCATGTCAAGACATTGCATGTAAGAAGCCTCCATGAGGTTCAATCCCAAACCACTATGGGCTGCCTCAGAGTGTAATCCCCTACCCAACATGAACTATGGGGAAATTGATCCATGTTAAGGTAGGAACGTAGGACGCCTCCATGAGGTTCAAGCCCAGCCCCTTTGGGCCACCTCAGATTGTAAGCCCCAACCCGTCCCAGACTACGAGGACTTTGATCCATGTCATGGCATGGTACGTAGGAAGCCTACATGAGGGTGAAGCCCCAACCACCATGGGCCACCTCAGAGTGTAAGCTCCAAGCCATCCCGAATTACGGTGACTTTGATCCATGTCAAGGCATGGTATAAAGGAAGCCTCCATGAGGTTCAAGCCCCAACCACCTTCAGCCACCTCAGATTGCAAGCCCCATCCCATCACAAACTATGGCGAGTTTGATCTGTGTCAAGGCAAGGTACATAGGAATCCTCTACGAGGTTCAATCCCCAACCACCTTCGGCCACCTCAGAGTGTAACCCCCACTAATCCCGAACTATTGGGAATTTGATCCATATCAAGGCATGATAAGTAGGAATCCTCCGAGAGGTTCAAGCCCCAACCACCATGGGCCGCCTTAGAGTGTAATCCCCAACCCATCCTGAACTACGGGGTCTTTGATCCATGTCAAGGCATGGTACGTAGGAAAACCCCATGAGGTTCAAGCCCCAACCACCTTGAGCTGCCTCAGAGTGTAATCCCCAACCCATCCCAAACTACGGAGACATTGATCCATGTCAAGTCATGGTATGTTGGAAACCTCCATGAGGTTCACGCCCCAACCACCATGGGCCGCCTCAAAGTGTAAGCCCCAAACCATTCCCAACTACGGTGACATTGACCCATGTCAAGGCATGGTACGTAGGAAGCCTCCACGAGGATCAATCCCAAACCAACATGGGATGCCTCAAGGTGCAAGACCCAACCCCTCCCGAACATCGGGGACTTTGATCCATGTCAAAGCATGGTACATAGGAGTCCTCCACGAGGTTCATGCCCCAACCACCATGGGCCGCCTCAGAGTGTATGCCCCAACCCATCCCGAACTACTGGGAAATTGATCAATGTCAAGGCATGGTACGTAGGAAGCCTCCATGAAGTTCAAGCCCCAACAACCTTAGGCAGCCTTAGAGTGTAAGCCCCAACCCATACCGATCTATGAGGACTTTGATCCATGTAAAAGCATTGTACGTAGGTTGACTCCACGAGGTTCAAGCCCCAACCACCATGGGCCACCTCAAAGTGTATGCCCCAACCCATCCCGAACTATGGGGACTTTGATCCATGTCAAGGCATGGTACGTAGGAAGCCTCCACATGGTTCAATCCCACCACATGATCTTTCCTTCACTTCTGGTTTTCCCCTATCCTGCATGACAATAAACTATATCCATCTGCCTGATCTACAAAGAATTTGATCCGTGTCAAGGCATGGTATGTAGGAATCCTCCACAAGGTTCAATCCCACCATCCATCAAGACCCCATGTCCACCTTCAAGTTGGTTTACCAACACCATTGTAAACCCCATAGCATAATCCCCAAATGAGACCTGAACTATGTGGACCTTGATTCCCTAACAAGAGGTTACATATGAAGTATCCATGTGGTTCATGCCCAAAACCCATGTCTCATCCTGATCTCTCCCACGAGCCCACGTGTCTCTAGAAGCTCATGCACAAACCTGGACGTTCAACATTCTTTGGGTTCCATCCATGCACCCATTCTTGAGGGTTTCCCCCTCAGGTGTCCCATCGTTCGACCGAACTATGCGGACTTTGATTCCCCACCATGCGGATATGTTGGAAGTCACTTCGAGGCTCAATCCCAAATCCATCGTCCATCCTGATCCCTACTCGGGCTGCCACATCCTGGTCAGATCATGCTACCTCATAACCCATTCCATTTAACAACATTTGGGAAGCCACCCATGCGTCGACCCCAACCTCGTTGTCCCCTTTGGGGGTTGCACCCATTTGATCCACTCTAACCAGTGTTTCGATCAGTCTGATCCATCTCCGATAGATGTTAAACTTATGGCATACCTTGTGTTAAGCATGGGAAGTTGAGGAAAACCTAAGGTACATCCCCTTGGAATACAATTCCACGCATCTGATGTTGGATGCCTCAGGCTTTTGTGCCCTTGAGAATCCCTATAAATAGGGACAGAAGACAGACATGTCAATTCCCTAGCATCAAGACATGCCAGTGATGGCCATAGCAACTAGTCTCCAAACAGAAGGTTGATTCCCTGACCGGACTCCTTGTAATGTCCTGACAGAAGTGGCGTAATTAACTAGTGTTCATGACGATATGGCGCCAGGAAGAGTTTCACAAGAAACGTATTAAATCTATGAGGGAGACTGGAACTAGGTTATGAGCTCTGTGGAGGAATCCACAGAAGGAAGAACATATATCCCATCATCCCATTTCGATCAAGGAGTAGACATCCCTAAAGATGGAATGGATGCTACCCACCTTTGGAAAGAGGGAACGTGGTGTAACAGCAGCGTTTCCACCCCGTGACAGATGCATGCGCACCCCGGAGAAAGCATTGGAAATAGAAATGGTGAACCTGATGTGAAGAGTATTCTCATCAGCATGGAGGCTAGTAGCGTTTGGGGCATCAGTGGATAAGATTTTCATCTGACCTCGTCATTGTGTACCAGGTCCCACCAAGCAGACCTGACGTGAAACTCACCAGAAGTTGGGATAGTCAGGACGTTGATCATTTCTTCCTGTGACGTTGTCAGTGTGGATCCCTCTTACCGAAAATGGAAGACGGTACAGTGTAGGGTCACTGGTTGTTAATTTATTTTCCTAGAAGTATTATTGAGTTCATCTCCCTACTTTCAGGAACCAATTTGTTGCATCCAGAGCCTGATCACCTGCCCACCGGCGCAAGAGCAGGGGCAATATCTACGCGGCTACCCCGCGTGGTTCTGCCTCTTCCATGACGGCTTCCACTGCCACAACTGGTCGGTGCCCACTCCCCCTCTCCCCATTAGAGATTATCAATCAATGGGAAATTAATGACCTTGTACACAGGTATGAGGTGGAGGGGGTTATCCCCACAATGGATATAGCCCGCTGGGATCTCAAGGAAGCTGCGCCTCACCATAAATGAAGCCCTCAAGGGCCGCATAGGGAGCAACTGATCCCCACACCAACATTCAATTGTTTCAGGATATTTTCCCAAGAATTCTTTGAAAACTCCCTCCCATATGACAATGAGGTCAGGGATACCTGGGTCAACACAATCAGGGTCCCTCTTTAAGGACTCTCGGTGAGGGCTCCCACCACGCCGCGTCAGTGCCTCCACCCATTTCCTTAAGCCAAGGAGTAGGAAATCCATTCACCTACAGCACCGGCTCTAGTTTATCTTACCCAGTGCCAGCATCAGGTGCAAATGTAAAAGGGTGCCTTCCATGGGGCGTCAACGTTAGCAACTACTATGGGCTGGGCCACCACTAACTCATATCACCAACTCCCGACATACGTTGAGTAGGGGAAACTATATGACCAACCTGGATCGAGGCCCCAACCACCCCACATGATGGTTTCGTCGACTTTCCAAATCGCTGGCATGGGTGATGGCCGTTGTGGGCCAATCCGCAGCAATGCCACCTAGTTTGGAGGCCAAATCCATACAACCACTATAGAAGTTGTGGGCCCTCCCTACTTCCAACCTTGGCTTGGAGGTCTGCCCCATGCCACCTTCATCCAATGTAAGGGTCTTCCATGTGATTGTCACACTCTGTGTGGGGGTCTCTCCCATGCTCACTACACTAGGTACGGGGTCATTCCCCGTACCGCGGACCGTGAGTATGGAGACATTGAATGTCTGGTCACTCGCCAACATGGAGGTCCTCACCATTTCCCCATGCCAATTGGAAAAGGTCCTCCTCACCCCAATGATTAAATATGTGGAAGCCAACCCCAATTCACCAACGCCCAGCACCGAGGTCCTCACCATGTCACTTTTGACATTTTTCCCAGTGCTCCATGCACCCCGACATTCTCAGGTGGAAACCCTCTCCTCCCCAGCACCAGTGCATCTAGAAGACCCCAAGTCGGAAATCATCCATGCCTCAAGAAGCCACCCAGGGGTAGGAAGGCGGGTCGTCACCACCGTAGGATGAATTTTAGGGAAGGCCAGACATGACTCAAACCATTCTGCTTCTTAGACTCAGAGGTGGAGTATGACTTGGAATTGTAGCCCTATCCTCAGCTTTGTACTCCCAAAATGCGAGGTTTTTAGGATCCCTACCTCCCTCTGAAGGTATATCCAGGTGGATGAGAACCTGGCATGTCCACAGGGACTGACAACACAGTCGCCCCCATCATCTCTGAAAGTGCCTTCTACCTCGGTTAGAGGCGGTGGAGGGCTATTCTGGGGGTCAATGGTGGAAGAGTCTTGGAACAGCCCACTCTCGGTAGACGATGATGCTATGTCAGGAGTTTTGGTATTCGCTTCATACTATTGTGATATTGAGGCCAGGACACTGCAGTCCTCAGGGGACAACCCAAGAATTGGAGGACAATCGTTTCACTCACCGTATTCTCTGTCGTCCATCCCACCATCTCAGCAGTCTGCCTCAGTTCTGCCAGCATTTCAATATCCACCCTCATTATATGTGTGGGGAAATAAACGTTCAGACCATGAATCTATGTAGAGGATATTCTAGACCATCCTCATTGTGGGCCACTTCCCTGAGAAGTGTTGGCTGGTCGCAGGACAAAATTTTGGTATGCCAGAATCACTCACCTTGGAGGAGTTTGGTTGTTTCTGCAAGACCCTCTGGGTGACTCACTTCCATCTTCTCCACTGGTGAGTGATTTATCCTGGGATCCAAGAAATCCATTAAGACATCAGTGAACAATACCGTCTGGTTGACCTGGCCACACTCCACATAGTCTAGCAGCTCGAGTCAACTAGTCACCGCAAGATCCCCCAACAACAATACGTCTAGAGTTTCAATGTACTCCTAAATGTTATTAAGGAGGATACCCCCCACATGCAGTTCTGTGGCTAGGGGTAGTACACTTACCTCTTCTTTAGTGCTATTCGCTGGCATCCCGAATCACTTGGCGATGTCGAGGAAATTCCCTTGAGAAGAGTCACAGTCAACATGACTAATCTGTTGGGAGGGAAAAATGAGCAAGAACTTCTCATTGGGAACCTCCTCCCTAGGGACATTCCCCAACTGCTGGAACCATCAGAGAGAGTTACTCACCAGTAGAGGAACCTCATGGGTCTTCCTCCACCCACTAAGGCATTAGTACTCATCCCGAATCTTAGTAAGTGCAAGTACCATATTGGTTTCACCGAACACTCCGACCCGTCTACCTCAGTGAAGAAGATAAAGGAAGATCCTGAGAAGGTTGTGCTGCACAGGAAACATTCCAAGCAGAAGAAATTGGATGATGACCTCCTGGACGAAAGTTCTGTAGAAGAGCGTCCGGGTTTTGGTGACCCTCGGCCAGTACAGCAGGGACAGAGGCAGCTTCTCCTGGGTGAATTTCCACCGGGTAACCCTGAACATCCTGTCCATGCAGAAAGGGTTGAGGCCAGTACTTATGGAATGAGGGTGCGGTATGTCTTTTTGAACCCTCCTAAATGGTGTGAAAATACATGGAACACCACTCGGGCTCCTCCAACAACCCTAAGGGTCGGTCCACCAGCAGCTCCATGAGCTGCTGAGCTTTGCTACCACGTTGATGAGCCCAAAAACGTTCTCATGGTTAAGGATCCCTATCAGAACATGGACCCATGTCCAGATGATCTAATAGAGGAAATCATCGCCTGTCTCAATGCTTTGGAAACACAACAGGTGGTCATACCACCTAATGTAAATCCATATACGACACGGGTGGATGACATGCCAGCACCCCCAAGATTCGGAAACCCCACATTCTCCCCCAATTAATGGGATGGGGGACCCGCTGCAGCATCTAGCCCACTTTAACACATGGTGTGAGCCTATGTTAAGGATCCTAGGGCAACAGGAGGCCGCCAAGCTCCACTGATTTTTTCATACACCAGAAGGGACGACATTTGTTTGGTACAACGAGCTCCTCGTCAGATCCATGACCAGTTGGGGGGAACATAGCAGGAAGTTCCTTTACCAGTTCAACTCTACCACTTGGAAATTGAACATCGTAGACCACATAAAGTGCAAGAAAAGTCCTGATGAGAGATTCGTAAACTTTGTTTCCTGGTGGAAGGGGCTCACATACTCCCTAGACATGCCACTGACTCAAGATAAATTGATTATGATGTGTGTATGGAATGTTAAGATAGAACTGGTCCCCTTCCTGATCACAGGTAACTATCCCGGAGGGTTCCCAGACTTCTCAGATAAGGCCCAGTGCCTTGGAGAAGCTTTGTAACAGGCTAGTCAGGTACGTTTGCTACCCCCTGTGATCCCATAAAGGAGGGCTGCCAGAGCCGAGCCCACCATGGTGGCCCAGGCAGAGGCCCCAAGGTAGCTCTAATTGCTTCCAGTGGATCCAACACCGCAGAACCACAAAGGTCAGCCTCCATGGGCATAGTTTCTAGCCCAGCAACGCCCACCACAAAATCGGTGGGTGTTTCCACGTAGTGCGCCGCCACTAACTAGGAAAGATAATCAAGTTCCGCCACCTTGGAAGGCTCCACCGGACCCCCATCAGATTCTGGCTCCTAGAGCCCCCGTTCTAGACAGAAGGAATTGTGCCTACTCATTTGATGAGGCTCATGTCCCCGGTTACATACGCAACGCCTTAGAGTAGAGAATTGTACGACTGCATGAGTGCCGGATGCAGGAAGAGGAGAATATCACAGGTAACCCCAAGTACTACCATTATCACTAGATCATGGGGCACACAATCAGGAAATGATATGTGTTCAAGGATTGGATCTAAGACCAGATCGAAAAAACATTTTCAGGTTGGCCTGACCCTAGCACAAGTGGTAGTTCTCCTTGTGAGGATATATAGCGGTAGCAACGACGAAGGTGAGTCGCATCAGGATTCTGAACATGGTTCCTAGAATTATAATGATAGGGTAGCTCGTAGGACGGTCTCCCAGGCCCTTGGAAATATCTGTGCATGCCTAAATCAGTTGGAGCCTTTAGAAGCAGCAGCCACCACCCCTACGTCATCAACGCATCCATACTCTTCCAAGAAGAGAAAGCATTGGCGGCATAAGAAAAATCAGTGTGCCCCATCAAGGCCACCATTTTCCCACACTCTAGGCGACTTATGCCACTAGATATGGGGATTCCCCCCAGAATTTACCTAGTGGTGGATGATTCAACAAGTGATATCCAAGGGTACACTATGATTAACCCAATCGTGTTGGTATACCCCTATATGACTCCGGACGAGGGGGAGGGCCAAAAGAACCTACCTAATGTCCCCACCTGATGCCAAATTCGGTGAATCCGTGACGATATGGGTTGTAAAGGCACATCAGTTGGGACCTCCAGCCAGTCTGTGCATGCCACCGAGACCAGACAACATGCCTAGCGCAGAGCTCAGTACTCGCAGCCACTTCATCTAGTGTCGTCAGGACCACCTCTACCACCATTTGTGATACCGGATCAGGTAGAACCCCTTTGGTCATACTGAGACCAGATTCTCCCTGCTACAGGCTGATCTCATTCATACAGTCCTCATCTAGAATCTACCCTCTGGGCTTCGACTAGTGATCAGCGGGATATTCTTAGTACCAGTCTATCGCTGGTCAAGCCAGCAGGGCCCGCCATGTCTTCCATCATAGAGTGACTCCCTAAAAGCAGACGTTCATTCCTGGAATGGACGTACGACATTCTCAAGCCCCTCACGGGCATCCTAGTGTGGCTTTCAATCCTTGAATCCCTTCTTCGGTCTCCAGATATGCGCGATGCACTCACCGAGACCTTAAGGAGCCCCCTCCAGTTTGAGACATAGATAGAAACTGCAGATGCTTTCCATGCTGAAAGATTTGAGGATATTGAATGAAAGGAAATCATTTCGTTCTCTGGAGAATATTAATTCTCCCCCATACAGGGGCACATCTGTCCGCTGTACATCACCAGCCAATTTAATGGCCTGAAATTTCACCGTTGTCTCGTTGACACCAGCTCTGGGATCAACCTTATCCTTACACGGATGATACAGAAGCTAGGGCTATCAGAGGATGAAATGATTCCCTATGATATAAGAATCCAGGGATATGACAAGAACGAGCATACCCTAGTCGGAAAGATCCATCTGAAGACCCAGTTCAATGGCCTAGTTTCCAGCACCGAGTTCATGGTTGTCTCCCAGGACACCGCGTACAATGCATTGATGGGCAGACCATGGATCTACTTGCATGGAGTGGTCCCCTCATCATATCACCAATGCCTCAAGTACTCCCTTAATGGTCGAGTGGGAATACTCCAAGGTGATGCATCTCCTTTCACTTCTTGCTAATCCCTCCACTTGGATGATGACTATTACAATAGTAAGGATAAACAAGTCCAGGAAAGTAAAGTTGAGCATGTCACCACTAAAACCAACCCTTGGGCAGGCCTGAATGACGCCTACGTCTTCCTGATCCATTGGTTAGAGGCCCCAACCCAATATATGGGGAAATGTTTTGTCATTTATAGGACAAGGGGGAACCTTGCTCCCAAATATAGGAAGTGTCGGAAGATCACTTCGTATTCTTATACGAATCAAGATCTAGCGGTCCCGGAGCCTCCCACTCCAATTAGGTATCAGCAAATTAGGCTCATGGAAATGGAGGTATGTCATACATGTCTCTTTCACCGGGCTGGAATAAGTCAGCTCTAGATGACTTGCCACTACTATATTGATATTATCATGTGTGGCCCCCTGGGCCAAAGACCATATGGGATTGGGTCGATAGCCTTCATCACAACAGTCTCAGCAGCACCAGAGTTCCCTAATGCAATAACCACTGCCACACAAGCGGGTACCAGCCTCCCATAGGTAACTGGTAATGAAGAAGTGTCTTCCCCTATGGAAGATCCCTCCATAAGTGGAGAATAAGATATATAGGACGCTCCCCTACCTTTGGGGAAGGCGTCTCAGCCACGGTCGACGAGTTCGTACAGGTGAAACTCAGAAGAGAGGTGGACCTGAGACCCACAATGATCCGTGCTTCTATGTCCTCTAAGGAGCAGCAGTGGTACGTAGGCTTACTCAAACAACACAATGATGTATTCTCCTGTAGTTACGACGAGATGTTGGGACTAGATACTCAGGTAGCCATCCACCGCCTCAGTCTTCTGGAAAATCATTGTGGATTCAAACAGCATCCCAGAAATATGAACCCTTCTCATGAGGCCGTGGTCAAGGCCAAGGTAGACAAGCTCATCAGGGCCAACTTCATTAAGGGATTCCAGTACCCAAAGTAGTTGTCCAACATTGTACCAGTCAGGAAGAAGAACAGGAAGATCAAAGTCGGTATCAACTTCTGAGATCTCAACCTCTATAGTCTGAAGGATGATTTCCCCCTTCCAGTGACAGAATTGTTGATTGACGCTATGACTGGGTTCTGGACCTCTCATACCAGGATTCATACTCTAGATATAATCCAATTTGGATAGCCCTAGAGGACGAGAAGTCCACAGCTTTCAGTGTGACCAAGGTACTTTCGGTAACTAGGTAATGCCCTTTGGACTGAAAAATGTAGGTGATGCCTATCAGCGGGCCATGCATCAAATATTCAAGCCAATCCTTGAGACATTGTTGGAGTGTTATGTGGATGATCTGGTGGTCAACTATCACCAGCGCTAGGACCATCTCAAGGACCATGAGAAAGTGTTTGGTGTCCTCCGTTCCTGCCACCTAAAGACGAACACAAAGAAGTGTGCCTTCGGGCTCACATCTAGAGTGTTTCAAGGCTTTTTTGTCTAGTACAGGGTCATCATGTTCGACTCGATGAAGATCAAGGCCACCACCCAGATGACCCCCGAGCGATCTTCAGGATCTTTGAGGTCTCTAAGGCCACTTAGCCTACATACGCCGATTCATTGAGAATCTGGATAGCAAGTGTAAGCCCTTTTCTTAGCTTATGAAGAAGGGCGCCGCTCATGAGTAGAATGAGGAGTTCTAGACTGCCTTGGAGGAAATCATGCAGTATCTGCTCCAGCCTCTAGTCTTGATTCCACCCATCTCTAGGAATCCCCGGGTCCTCTATATCACCACCATATAATAGTACCTTGGAACCATTCTTTCCCATAAGAAAAATGAGGGGATGGAGAATATCCTCTACTATCTTAGTTGCATGATCCTTGATACAGAAACCAGATACTCCGCCATCAAAAAGAGTTGCCTTGCGCTTGTATTCTTCGTTCTAAAAAATTCATCATTACCTGCATCACCACGAGGTACAGCTGTTGTCTTGAGTATACCCGTTGAAGTATATTCTGAATAACCCCATGTAAACTATCTAACTAGCATGGCAGGAGGTAATCCTACAGTATTTCGACATCAGGTTTGTGCCTCGAAAGGCTATCAAGGGATAGGCATTGGCAGACTTTCTAGATGCCCGTCCAACCTCCACGGATTAGTCCCTAGACCAGAGTTTTCTTGATGAGGCAATCCTCTACGTCGATCAAGACATCCCATGTGGGGAAATTCACTTTGATGGTTCCTCCTGGAGGACCATCAATAGGAGGATCAATGATCCTAAGATCAATAGAGTATGACTGGGTATTATCTTTATCACCCCAGTACAAGTCATCCTGCCATACTCATTCCTATTTTCAGAAGGATGCAATAACAATGAGGCTGAGTATCATGCCCTCATTACTGGTCTTGAGCTACCCTTGAGATCAACATGCACCATTTTCATGTGAAAGGGGACTCTGAGATAGTTATTAAGAAGTTCAATGGAGACTATGTTGTCAGGAAGCCAGATCTCATTCCATTGTTAGAACACAATCTCCAATTAATGGACGAGTTCCCTTCTCAACCAGAGGTTATCCATGTCCCTCCTTCACAGAACAGTCGAGCAGATGCTTTGGCTAGCTTAGCTGCATCACTTGCAGAGCTCAAACATGATGATCTGATTATCCATGTGGTGCATCAGTGAGTCATAGCTCTTGTTACCCCGGATGGGGATGATGGATCACAGGTAAGCCATCTTACCACCGGTGCCTCTGTGTCAGGACCCACGGGTCATCTTAATGTGTTGATAGAAGTGTTTTTCTATTGGAGGACATCCTTGGTCAAATACCTCCAACACAGTAGTCTCCCATCTAACAGGACTGAGCACGAGTGAATCTGACATCGCGCGCTGCAGTTTACACACAAGAGTGGTCCAAGCCTTGAGTAGATCCCTTATAAACATGGATTTGATGGTGTTCTCCTCCATTGCATTCAATGGTTTGAGATTCCATAGGTCATGCAAGAGGTTCATGTCATTTCCTATGGTGACCATCAGGTTGGACCAAAAATATCTCACCACATCCATAGATAAGGGTATTTTTGGCCCTCCATGATGCACAACTACATCGAGTTCGCCAAGAGGATCCATGTGTTCCATGTTCATGCTAACATTGTGCATCGGAAACCAAAGCATCTCCATAATACAACGTACTCTTGTCCCTTTTTAGTCTAGGGATTAGATGTTGTAGTACCATACCCACAGGCAAGGACTCACCAATTCCAATTTATTCTGACCACTATGGATTTATTTTCCAAGTGGGCAGAGGAAGTTCAACTCAAGGAAGTCAAGGCCCATTCTATCATCGATTTCGCGAGTTCCAATATCATCTAATGATTTGGAGTACCTCACTGTATCCTCACCGAAAATGGAACCAACTTCGGAGTAGCCGATCTGAAGAAATTGAACGCCATGTACAACATTCGCTCTAACCATACCTCCCGCTATCACGTGCAAGGAAATGGACAGATTGAGGTGTTTAATAAAACCCTCCCTAATATTCTGTATAAAATGGTTGGTCAGAACAAGAAGAGTTGGCCGGATAAGCTCCCAAACACCCTATGGTCTAATCGGACAATGACTCGTAATTCCACCCAGGTGACCCCATTTTTACTGGTGTATGGAAATGAGGTCGTCCTACCCATCAAGATTCATTTTTCCTCACTGCGTATAGTGGTATATGACCAGCAAGCACTGGATTGAGTGGATGAGATCCATCTAGATAAATTTGAAGAACTGGACAAGAATAAGCTTCGTGCCTTGCACAACCTTGAAAGGCATCAGAGCAGGATGTCTTGATATTTCAACAATAAGGAATGCCTCCACTCTTTCCGACAGGCTGACTTGGTACTAGCCCTCAGAGCACCAATGATCCCCAGCAGGAAACCACCCAAGTTGGAGCCAAAATGGGAAGGACCTTTCATTATTCAAAAGGTTTATCCTAATGGAGCATACTCCTTGGAGACCATGGATGGTGAGCACATAACTCTACCAACCAATGTCAGGTTCCTCAAAAAATATTTTTCATGACCATTTTATGGGTCCTCCATGACCTTAAACTGGATTACTGGTCCTAAATGACCGTAAATTGTTGGTCTTGCATGACCATAAATTACACACTCATCCCGCATGACATTAAACTGCTCGCTCATCATGCCTGACGTTAAACTATATGTCGCCCCTCATGAAGTTAAACTATATGTTGTCTCACATGACATCAAACTATATGTCATCCATCATGATGTTAAAATGTATGTCATCCCGCATGAAATTAATCTATATCTTCAAGAACTAAATGTTTCTTGATTCATGTCCTTATGAGATACGTAGGACCACCTGAACATTTATATTTCGAGTATGGCCCCATCTCTTAGATATTTCCCGATCTCCCGGTCACCTATTCCCCATGGCCTTTTCCTCTCCACAAGGGGGATATATAGGTGTGGTACAGGGTTATGTCTTCCTTTGTGTTGGGTTTTTGGCACCATGCCCCCCTTCTCCTGGGAATTCTCCATCTCGTGGCCACTCTCAAGATGAGTCCCTCGACAATTTGCAGTGGTTCGCTGATGTACCTAAGGGTACTCTGGTCTAGGACCTAGAATGTCGTAATCAACATGGGGAAGCTCCCATCCACTTGCCATGCTTTGTTTTCCCCTTCATTTGGGCCCCCTATTTTCTTTCACACCTGAAGGGACACGCAAAAACAACATGGATAGTAGGCCTAATGGCTCTCATACCATTAGAGGCCAACTCCCCCGAGGGTTTAAGACAACAAATTGATATAAATCCCACGTTGAGAACATGGTCAGCGGTCGATGATCATTTGTTTGTCCCCATTTCAGGCTAATGCGACAGGATGCAGTGTTGTGAACATAGTTAGCAGTAATCCTCTATCATCATGCCAACCCCTTCAGGCCTTGAATGTTGGTTAAATGATTCACATTATGTTCCACCCCATCATGTCTATGTTGAATTTTTGACACTCTTGGAACTATCCCTCAGTTCACCTCCACACGTCTGGGGGACAAAGCTGTAATTCGGTGTTCTACAGGGCTCCCATGGTCCGAGATCTAAGACCATAGACTAAGACCTTCCTTAAGGGCTATGTGCAGCTTGATCCTCATCCCCATGGAATACGTGGGAACACTCGAACATCGTGCTTCCAGGTCCAGCTCATCTGGGAGCTAGTTTCTCCTACCCCTTATCTTATGACCCTCCCAAGCCTCCTGGACTGAGGCTCCTCTCCCGGAATCGCGCACGGTGGTGATGTGAACCATGTCTTCACTCATGTCGGGTATAATTTATCGCATCATGTGCATTCCCCCAAGTCTAAGCCATATAAAATTTAATTATTCTGTCAAGACCAATCACATGACCCTAAACTGTGATAGTACCGTCCCGACCACATGATGGAAAACGACACTACATTGTGATAACCTCATCAAAGGGGCATCATGTTAGGTATCAGTTATCCACCAGACCATTTGTGAACGCATGTATACAGCTTGATTCTTGTGATGATGCCTAGAATTTCTACCCTAGGCCGGTCACATCTCAAAAAAACCCCATTCACCTTAAAGGAAAAACAAGATAAATCAAATACCACTTCTTTTGATTCGAGGTGTAGACCCACACACCCCTTTTATCCTTTGCACTGTTACCTTAACGTGCCTTTCAACCATAACTACGCGTGGCTTGATTCTCATTATCATGACATACGTAGGAACGCCCGAGCACATCCCCACTGGCCTAGCCTAACATTCTTGTTCGGTCCATTGACTGAAAAACTTCTCCAAGGAACACATCGTAATCTGGACTTATGTCCTCATTCACATTCAGTTTCATGATCACCTTACCATGTGCCTCCTACATTCCATACCAATCCCTAGTCCAAGATCTATGACCTTAAACTAAGACCCTTCCCAAAACTATGTTTGGCTTGATTCCCATCTTTATGGAATACGTAGGAACTCCCAGACCATTCATCTCGGGTCCAGCCCTGAGAATCACAAATCCCATCATTTTTTCCACCATCGGTCCCTTTTGATGACCCCCCCAAGGGAGTTGTGCAATAGAAGCATTTTCCCTGAATAAGTTCAGGATTCCCCATAATTACATTGGGAAGTGACAGTTCTCTCACCAGAGAGGTCCTGTCTAAAAAGTCGGGATGATCTATTATCAGATTAATGCACCCGCTTAATTTGCTTCCATCACAGTGGCATATTTTGGGAGTGTTGGATTCTGTGCGAACAAATCCCCACTTCACTTTCCATGCTTTCTGTGCCCCTTTATTTGGACCCACATCATCTTTCACATTTAAAGGGACCCCATAATAGTATGAATGCTCGACCTATGGTATGCCTGCTGTCATGGGGCAACATTCCAAAAGATTGATCATGTTTGAAGGGACCCCCTATCAGTATGGATGATCGACCTATGGTCTGACTGCTATCCTAGGCCAATGTTCCCAAAGATTGATGGATGATATTTGAGTTAGGTACCCTGTTGCAAACATAGTCAGTAGTTGATCCTCATTTTTTGTCCATATTTTAGGATAATGCAGTAGGTATGCTATGTTTCGAACACGGTCAGCAGTCATCCATTATTGCCATGTCCCTCCCATAGTTTTCTACATTTGGGTAACATGATTCACATTTTTCATTCCCCTTTGTTTGTTAAGATTCCAATGACCCTGTTATTTCCTCGCTCGTGCACTAGAACACATCAAGAAGACAATACATCGATTGGTCTAAGGTCCTCTTCCTTTAATCGGGCCTCCCTCTTCTCCTTGAAAATACGAGTTTGAATTTCGAATGCCCGAAGCATGGTTGGCACTCCCATTATCAAAAATGTGATAATACGAGAATCCCTTATTTCTCACATCAGGTACAGACCACGCGGGCTTAGGGAAGGACTGAAATTTATTTCAATATTATGGTTGAGCATGTTACACCAAAAGAACAAGTATGTTAAGAAAAGGGGCAAGTAGGTAAAGTTTTCCATACATACAGTTCAAAAAAAGGAGACAAGAAGCAGTAAGGTGAGGTACGTTTATGGGTTAGGGCAAAACAGGGCCCTTAAGGGTAGGATTCATGGATAGATCTCTCCAATGCTGCCACCTTTTGGCTAGTGGCCTCTAGGACATACTCCCACCCCTAAGGAATCTCTCTTCATTAGTAGCCACAGAGCACTATTCGCTGACCCTTTCTCATGCCTGTGCCTATTCAGTTTAGAGATCAGTTATCTAGTGACTCACTTCCACGAGTTGGTCTTGGCCATCTGCCAACTAGGCCCTCAGATTCTCCATGAGCTCAGAGTAGTTTGCGATGAATATCTCATGTTCCTTCACCTGTTCCTCGAGGCATTTGACCTGGTTCTCTTCCCTCAGAAATGCTTGGGTACTCCCTGATTCCTCTGGACACTAGGAAACGTCAAAGTGTTGGATACTCTCATTCATCCTCTCAACCATGTAATCATGAAATGTCAGGTGAAGGTGTTGAGTTACTGCCCCTCCAGCACATAGGAAACACATCCAAGTGTAGAGTGACCCCATCTTCTTCAGCCATTCCTCCTGAGACTGACTGAGAAAATGCCGAATGATCTTCCATCCCTTGTTTCGAATCAATCGGCTCTCCTCGATCGCATCCGAATCTGAATCATCGATTTCTTTGGGGTCAGCAGGCCGATAGACAGGTAAGATTTCAAACAGGCCAGCAGTAGTGTCTTCCTCAAAGATTCCTCCTGGGGGAATAGGCTCCTTAGCATCTGGGTGACCTTCCTCACTAACCTCGATCCCAGTGGCACCCTTATCAACATTCGGCCTAGCCCCAACAGCAGTTCCACTAGTGTCTTCCGCACCCCACTCACTAGTTTCCAGGGCCAAATCAATTTGGGAGTCATGTTCTGGATGTGGTGGTACGTTTTCCATCAGCACGCTTGTGGATGGTTTGGGCTCAGCAGTCCAAATAGCCTCCAATTTCGTGATCACTGTACAGACAAGGAGCACCATAGTTAGTTGATTTCTTCTACGGTAAGCACCGGTATTGAAAGAAGGAACATACAGGAGCCCAAGGCATTAGACTCTAGTTCTCTCGACACTACAGGAGGTTTAGTGGTAGGGGATCCCTAAGCACTCATCAATTCAGTAATGGGAGTTGGTGCTCCACCTTTCCCCATTGGTGCTTCCTCCACTCCTTCTGCTAGGGACTCTTGATCATTACCCATATGCTCCTGAGTAGGAAAAGAAGTTTGTATTAAGGATTGAAAAGGAATGAAAATGAATGGAGAAGGATAGATGAGGGTTGAAGCATACCTCGAGTATCTCGGTTATGTCTATTTTGGATCCGATGATCTCACCAATATCCCGGAAGCTCCCCTGGTGGGATGCTCCCTAAGACCCCTCACCTTCAAGATCCTCTTCTCCTTCACCTTCCCCTTCACCTTCTCCTTCTTCCTCCTCTCATGTTTTGCTTCCCTCCAACTCATCATCGATGTCATCTTCCCCCAGTGGCATCATTTCCGGATAATTCTCCTGGCCGAGAATCACTTTCATCAAGATTGGTGTCTCCACATGCCATCCACGTTGGTGTGCATACATGGGCATGGTCGTCCGATATACATGCTGACGATGAATGTTCACTCAGTCAGAAATCCGAACAAGCCCGACTTTTGGAAGCTGGATCTCGTCCCGCACTATCTTCTGTAAGAGGACTCCAGTACTCACGGACAACCTCAGGGTTAGCCAATCCGAACATAGCAAGGGGAAAATGACATCTTGAGAAGGTTGAAGCATGTGTCTTATTTTCTTCCGAGGAAGTTCTTTGGCTGCTGCATGGGACCCTCCTCCTCTAGGTGATGAGGGAACGACTACTCCATGTGACACCCCCACTACTAAGGTTCTGGACTATACGGGCCCCATTGCCTGAAGCAATCCTGATCTCCCCCCCCAGCGGCACCCTTCCTACTCTCTCACAGCCCAGGTTCTACACTGGTGACCTTGAGCTGCCGAACACACCTCCGCAGAAGACCCTAAGGGTCTGTTATGGTCCAATGATTGTCATACTTGGTTGAGCGGACAACGTTGACTTAGGTGGTTTGAAAGGTGATGATGTCTCCAGAGCCATAGGTCATGAACATTAGCCACATCTGACGAAGAACACAGAGATTCCTCTCCTCTCAAACATCTGTGTATACTTTTCTCGGTATTTGCTGGAGGCGTCCAAGCTGCCTGGCGAACCTCGACGACACATAAGGCTTACAGAAGATATTCCCATCAATCTGGTCCACAAGCACCCCACTTCGGATGCTCTAGAAGTACTCCTTCTACTCCAGTGAGGCTTGCCTTTAATCTATCAGCTGACCAGTTGGGGTGGGGAATGGGCTGAAGGTGAAGTTGGAATGGTTAACAATCATGATCTATACTCCCTCCTTGTTGTGCATCAACTACATGACCACAACAATATTCAACAGAGAGGGTCACAGTCTATTTCCCGGAGGATGGATGAAATTTGGGAAAGTGTATCTGCCAAAATAAGCTGCAACCCATCCATTGATGATCTGGAAGGGGACACATACTATCCTAGGTGACACCCCTCTCGAGATGTGTCCCAAGATGGATTACAAGTGAGCCACCATTGGGACACCCAGGTTGAACCTCTTTTTTGCATCCATGATGCCAACCATCACTCGGGTCGATGGACGGACACCCATCCTTGCATCCCTCACTAGCAGGACCCGCCCACCTAGGAATGTAGCGATAGATCTATCATACAGAACATTCGGATCCCAACTCTCATTTATGTTGTCTCCCCACAACTAGTAGTTCCCCTCCTCCAGGATCATCCAGTATGATCTGCTCTTACTTATATGTACCGTAGTTGGACACCATCTCCACCGCCCTAGCATCATGACTTCCAAATCCCTCTCCAGAAATAGGGTGAACTAGTCCTTGTAGGCGATATCCATTAGGAAGTCCATTACCCCCAACTTCTCCATGGCCAACTCCAGCAGGTACCACATCAGTATGGGGGTTTGTGATCTATCTCCCCATATGTTCATCGGCAGAAGTAATTCATCATATTGATGGCCCTCCAATGGGATACCCCCAATGCATTGAATGTCCTAGAGACTGATTCCAACTTCCCCATGATGGAGATGGAATGTGTCGGTATCAGGGGACCACCGGGAGAACAGCTCTGGCCCGAGCTTGTGCTGGCGGTAGAAGTGGAATTGCGATGTCCATACTACCTCAAATAAGCCATTATGCTGCGGATTGGCTACAAATTGGTTCCATGTATGTTGAACCAAGTACACCTAGGGACACTCCCTGGTGAAGTTACCTCCGGACCATAGGTCCCATTCCTACAGCCTTCCTTTGGTCTCATCCTTGATGATCTGACAAAAAGTAATTTCATAGAGGGTCTGGGAGCTCTCTATAATAGGGTCGCCCCCAAAAATGGTCCTAGTACTAGGATTCAGGACATATACATCCATATTCCTGGTTTCTCTGGTAGGGTAACTATTTTTGGTGATTTCTTATCGAGGATGGTCATCCTCGTGGTTCATCCATGAACGCGGTGTATCCAACTCCTAGCCTGGAAGAGGGACCTCCTCTAGAATATCATAGTTCCACAGTAGTAGGTTATTTCACAAGACATAATCCTTTTTGAAGGGGGTTATAATGTTGAAGAGAGTATGTTTATTTGAGACAATACATTTTGTGCCATAAAATTCTAGGATTTCAGCCATTTTAGCTCTTCGAGCAGCGACTTCTCCCTCATTTACCTGGTTGGAAGCCATCATCATCTAACTAAGTGTTTTGGCAGATGGCGTGAAATTTGGGAGGCTGCTGCAAAATCTTAGTGGGCATCATGAAATTTCAGATTTTGTCCCAAAAAACCCTGGGTTTGGATGTAAAATGATGCTTGATTTCGATGGAATTATGTGTAGCTGGTGCGGTTTTTTGTGCAGAACCAAATAACTTTTCGCGCATGAGAGCTTGAAGCCAGTCACACGAGAAAAGTCGTACGGAGCATGGGACTGGCGGTATCATTTATAGTCTATGCCTAGGTTCCATTCCTGCACGAAATATGAATTCCGCACCTTTCTATGTTATGTGTGCAACTTTAGATTTTTTGCGTAGATGGACCCTGCGGAGACTTGCACTTCGGCATTTCCCTTGAAATCCGACCATTCTAGCCCCTCACCAATCCAATTTTGAGGGGGGGGGGCATTGGTAGATGCCGAAAAGCACTCCAGGGATGAATAATGTTTCAAAATCACAAAGAGAATTCATATTCAGACCTGGGGACCCTGTTCGGGGGTGGCAGAGGGGCCGCGCGAAATAAATTCCCAAGTGCCGAAAAAAGATACCCCCGCATGGAATGTTCTAGGATTCGTGAGAATTGGGCCAGACGGGTGTGAAATATTTCACGCACCCTTATCCGTGGAGTTGAAATTTCACGTTATCTCCTTAAGCTCCCAATTATTTCGTGTTGAACAATTTTTTGTGCCCCCCAAATTCTATAAATAGAAGTCATCCCTCTTCTATTTTTGGGCTGATGAATCTGAACCGGCTCTCATCCACAAAATCCATCTTCTGTGCATGAAATATGGCCTTCAGGTACAGTTCTTTTCATGCCATGTCACCCAAGGGTCCACCTTTTCCCAAGATCCCCATGTCTTAGACTGAATTTCAATCCCATCAGGGTTTCCCCCTTTCCTGCAATTCCTTCCATTACACACACCCTTCTCCATGCACACTACCTCTGCCAATTGCGCACAATTCATACTCCTTTTAGCCAATCTTCCTAGTCTCCTGAAAAACCTCCAACCCAATTACGTACAAGCATCAGCGATTTCATGCCAGCGCAGTGTTTTTTCGTGTAGGTCTATTATTTCATGCGTCAGCCTCAAAGGTTGCATTCAATTCCTTGGGACCCCTCACCCCGATGCTCTTCTTGTGGGTACCATTTGCATATGCCTTTTGTGCCCTATGTATCCACATCATGCACAATCTTCTTGTGAGACCTTCTAGTCTCATTCGAGGTAACTTCAATGTCTCTTGGAGAATTCTTCCCATTATGTTACCTTTCCTCGTGCTTCTTCACATAGGCACATTAATGGCTATTGATTCTTCGCATAGCAATGCTAATGTGGACCCCTCGATGGTTTTCCCTACAACACCCCCTCACTATGGTGTTGCCGATGAATTCCCATCCACATGGAGTGGAGGGTACCGGTTATGTAAGTCCTAGGGGTGTGGAGCAAACCCAACTCGTCCGAGCTGTAGGACATTAAACTACAAAGATCCTTCATCCTCAACACATGACGTTAAGATGTGACCTGGCCCCGTTCCTTGCACGCATGGTCCCCCTGCCTTGGACATTATCCACGCCCACTCGTCTCCACAGGGATGGGATCATCCCTCATAGGGGGTGATATCCTCCTTGTTTGAGGTGCATTTGTCCATGGGTAAGGGCAACCACCTTGGTGAAATCCCTTAACCTTTATTGCAGGAGGCAGGACCCCTGTTCCTCCTCACTCACTCGGCACCAAGGCCAACCAAGGGTGTGATGGGGAACGGTGATACTCCTTTCTTCCATCCCAGCTCCCTCTCCCACTACGCGTTTTCACCCTCAGGACTCCATCTTGGAGTAATCTCCGACTTCCTAGGCCGCTCCACATATAAGCCCCACTCCCCTTCCCATGAACGCACCATTCAAGACGTGATCGTCATGTCTCTGCTTCTCTTGTTTCTCACATTGAGCATGAATCACGTGAGCATAGAGTGAGCACCGGCCGTGACATACAACCTTGGGCAGACTTAGAGTGTAAGCCCCAACCCATCCAGATCTACGGGAACATTGATTCATGTCAAGGCATGGTACGTAGGATGTCTCCACATGGTCCAAGAACCAACCACCATGGGTTTCCTCGGAGTGTAAGCCCCAACACATCCCCAACTATGATGACTTTGATCCATGTCAAGGTATGGTACGTTGGAAGCCTCCACGATGTTCAAGCCCCAACCACCTTGGGAATCCTCAGAGTGTAAGCCCGAACCCATCCCGAACTACGATGACATTGATCCATGTCAAGGCATGTTATGTAGGAAGCCTCCATGAGGTTTAAGCCCCAACCACCATGGGCCACCTTAGAGTATAAGCCCCAACCCATCCTGAACTATCGGGACTTTGATCCTTCTCAAGGCATGGTATGTAGGAACCCTCCATGAGGTTCACGCCCCAACCACCATGGGCCACCTCAGTGAGTAAGCCTCAACCCATCCCGAAATACAGGGACTTTGATCCATGTCAAGTCATGGTACGTAGGAAGCCTCCACGAGGTTCAAGCCCCAACCACCTTGGGCTGCTGTGGAGTGTAAGCCCCAACCCATCCCAAACTACGGGAACATTGGTCCATGCCAAGGCATTGTACGTAGGAAGACTCCATGAGGTTCAAGCACCAACCACCTTGGGCCGCCTCAGAGTGTAAGCCCCAACCCATCCAAAACTCCAGGGTCATTGATCCATGTCAAGGAATGGTGCTTATGAAGCATCCATGAGGTAAAATACCCAACCATCATGGGCCGCCTCAGAGTGTAAGCCCCAACACATCCCAATCTACAGGAACATTGATCCATATCAAGGCATGGTACGTAGAATGCCACCACAAGGTTCAAGCCCCAACCACCTTAGGCCACATCTAAGTGTTAGACACAACCCATCTTGAACTATTAGGACTATGATCCATGTCAAGGAATGGTACATAAGAATCCTCCACAAGGTTCAAGCCCCAACAACCATGGTCCACCTCTGAGAGTAATCCCCAACCCATCCCGAACAACGGGGACTTTTATCCATGTCAAGGCATGGTACGTAGGAATCTTCCATGAGGTTCAAGCCCCAACCACCATGGGCTGCCTCAGAGTGTAAGCACCAACCCATCCCGAACTACGGGGACGTTGATCCATGTCATGTCATGTTACGTAAGAATCCTCCAAGATATTCAAGCCCAAACCACCATGGGTCGCCTCAGAGTGTAAGCCCCAACTCATCCCGAACTATGTGGACGTTGATCCATGTTAAGGCATGGAATGTAAGAAGCCTCCATGAGGTTCAAGCCCCAACCACCTTGGGCCACCTCAGAGTGTAATCCCCATACAATCCCAAACTACGGGGACTTTGATCCATGTCAAGGCATGGTACGTAGCAAGCCTCCATGAGGTTCAAGCCCAAACCACCATGGTCCACCTCAGAGTGTAATCCCCAACCCATCCCAAACTATGGGTACATTGATTCATGTCAAGGCATGGTACGTAGGAATCCTCCACAAGGATCATGCCCAGCACCTGGTCATTCCTTCACTTAATGTTCTCCCCGTCCCGCATGACGATAAATTGTATCCATCATCCTGAGCTACGAGGACATTGATCTGTGTCGAGGCATGGTACGTAGGAAGCCTCCACAAGGTTCATTCCCAACATCCATTAAGAACCCAGGTCCACCATCACATTGGTTTAACGACACCATGGGACACCTCAAAGCATAAGCCCCAGATGCCACCAGAACTACGTGTACATTGATTCCATGCCACGGGGATACGTAGGAATCCTCCATGAAGTTCAAGACCAACACCCACATCTCATACTGATCTCTCCCTAGATCCCACATGTCTCAGGAAGCTCATTCCCTAACCCGGAGGTTCCACTTCCTCTAGGTCCCATCCATGCATCCATTATTGCGGGTAGGCTCATCATGTGTCCCATCATTCCACCAAACTAGGGGGACATTGATTCCTCTCCATAGGGATATGTAAGAAGTCTCATTAAGGCTCAAGGACAAAGACATCGTCCATCGTGATCCCTACCTAGGATGCCACATCCCAGTAAGATCATGCCACCTCATGCCCCATTCCATTTAATGGCATTCAGGAAGCCACCCACGTGTTATCCCCAACCTCTGTGTCCCCTCCAGGGGTTGTGCCCATCTAATCCACTCTAACCAGTGTTACAATCAGTCTGATCCATCTCTGCTAGACGTTAAACTTGTGGCATACCTTTTGTTAAGCATGGTAAGCTGAGGAAAATCTCAGATACATGACCAGGGAATACAATTCCCTGTGTACTATGTGGGATGACTCAGACTTCCATGCCCTCAAGAAGCCCTATAATAAGGGATAGAAGACGGACATGACAATCCCCCAGCGTCAAGACATGCCAGGGATGCCCAACTTGACTACTCTCCTAAATGACGGTCACTTCCCTAACCAGACTCCTTGGAATATCCTCACAGAAGCAGCGTAATTAACTGGTGTCCATGAAGATATGGCACTGGGAAAAGTTTCACAAAAAACGTATTAAATCTATGAGGGAGACCCGAACTAGGTGATGAGCTATGGGGAGGAATCCATGGAAGGAAGAACTGACATCCAATCATCCCTTTTTGATCAAGGAGCAGAAGTCCATGAACAAGGAATGGATGTTCCCCACCTTTAGAAAGTGGGTACGTGGGGCAACATCTGCACCTCCTCCCTGTGATGAATGCACGTGCTCCCTGGTGAATGCATCTGAAACACTTACCCGATGATGTCTACATAGATTTGGTCGAGGAGTTAAGTTATCTACGAGATAATTCGGACCTTTTCAGGTCCTATGCAGAGTTGGTGAGGTGGCATACCTCTTAGCTCTTCCACATCAGTTGCACCGGGTGCACGATGTCTTCCACGTATCCCAGCTGGGGAGCTACCTGCATGATCCTTCCCACAACATCAACCATGGAGTGCTGTATTTCGATGATGGGGAGACTTTTTTGGAGGTTCCAGTAGAGATTAAGGATAGATAGGAGTGGGTCCTTCATGTATGGTTGATACCTCTAGTGCGTATTATATGGTATCATGGGATCTTCTAGGAGAGCACATGGGAGAGGGAGGCTCATATGTGTGCTCAGTACCCCACTTGGTCCATTAGTTTGAGTTGTGTCTTATGGGGACGTAAATCCTAATGTGGGGAGAATGTAAAGACCCATAATTTCCATGTAATTTTTATAAAATGTATGTGAATTTTATGAGTCCTCTATATTTTACGGCACACGATTCTAAGGCCTGGAGTGCCCGGAATGATATGTAAATGTTTTGTTAAGCTTATATTAACACGCATAAGCATTTTAACTAAAAAAGTAGAATAACTCTTAAATGGTTACTTGGATAAAAATATGATCACACCATTGTGATCAAGATGGCGGGTTTACCCTAGGAACGACTTAGATTACTCGATGCTAGCCTCCAATGAGAAAACCCAAAAATGGAATAATTGTAAATAAATTAATTAAATAAATTATTTTATATTTCAAGTGATTATTACTCAAAAAAGTAACTCAGATTAAAAATCTATGACCATTTCAAAACATGTGAGTGTATTATTTCATTAAGAAGTTACTAATATGGTCCATTACGGGCCACCCTAGAAAGACAGTTTTTGTCCAAAAATAAAATCATTAAGCGACACTTATTATATTCTAAAAATTCAGATCTTCATAACGGTATCACGGATTAAAAATCTGAGAGTACTGTTGGGTTTGTTGAGGCGTTTTTCACCTAGGCAGAGTCTAACCTCGACAGGAATGATTCGAGGGTGACTGATAATAATTTCTCGAACATTTTTTCGGGTATGTTTAGTAAATGTGGGATAGGGGTTTTGTAACTTTTGAACCGGTGCCTGAAATTGAAATTTGAGGGAACCGTTGAACTCACAGTGCCGATATTAGCATAAAGTGACTTTAACCTCGACGGAAGATGGTCAAGGGTGGAAGATAGTTTTTGGATTTTTCCTGAAAAAAT
Source organism: Viscum album (assembly GCA_963277665.1). Classification (NCBI taxonomy): domain Eukaryota; kingdom Viridiplantae; phylum Streptophyta; class Magnoliopsida; order Santalales; family Viscaceae; genus Viscum; species Viscum album. The sequence continues at coordinate 2,019,406,693 of OY728148.1, forward strand.
AAAAAAAGGCTGTGACACATTATTTTTATTTGCCACACCCATTTGGTTGTTAGGAGGTGGGGTACACCAGAACTAAACCTCCATGTGGATGTTAGAAGTGGGGACCACTAGACCTTAACCTCCCATGAGAGGTTAAGGTGGTGGGGACCAACCAAACCAAAACATCCCATGAGAAGTTATGGTGGTGGGGACCCCTGGGATGAATCCCCCCTTTAAATTGGGAGAAACCCATAACTCCCACTATTAATGAGGGAGAGCCTCTTAACCTCCTCAACCTTTAATCTTTCCAATGCAGCTTACTAATTGAGCCAACTTAGTTAATTGGATTTCCCCCTTATTAAATTAAGTAACAGCGTCATTGGAATTTTGGAAGGTTCCTAATAAATGAACTGTCCAAAATTCTGAAGATTGTTGCCTACCTCTCCACTCTCTTATATATATGGAGCTTGGGAGGAATATTTGGGATTAATTCACCAATTGACGAAGCACTGGTAATGTGCCGTGACACCCAACACTTGGAAAATTATGTTCTCCAACAAAGAATGCTCCAGTGATGAAGAACGCCGATTCCGTTCGACATTCTTCCTTAGAAGCACCTTGCAGAGGTAGCCAAAGTGGGACGTCTTCGACGAACGATGTCAATTCCGTCTTCGACCCTGCAACTCCATTGATCAACAATGAATAGGGTAGGGATTTTATTTGAGTATGATATTATTCCCTTATTTATTTCCTTCTAAATCAAATAACCTGGACCATCTTATTTTCAAGTTGATCCGCATATGTTTTCCCTTGCGGGTTGGGAATATATTGTTAAGGAGAGATTATGGGAATTGATGTTATTAAGATATATTCCATGCTTTTTCTTTGTTTATTTTCATGCTGAACTGATTTATACCACCCTAAATGTGGAGGTTGCGGGCCAACACTAAAATGTCTTAACCCCCCTCCACCGTTCTTCTTTGTGATGTTCTTTGGCATTGCGAGGAGGCGACGAGACAAGGAAGGCGAAGAATGCAACATGTGCTTCCCCCGAAACACGCCGGAACCCCGGCCGAATCGGTTTCACCACCCTGGGTAGAATCGCGCCACCCTCTGGCTTCCAAGCCGCCCCGTCTGTGCTGCTCACTGGTCGTGCCACCCACCGGCTGAACCGGCCCATGCGGCGCTGCACCCCAGCTCCTGTCCACCACGCCTCTAGGCTGACCTAGCCTCACGGTGCCCTCCCGAGTCGCCCCGGCTCCTAGCAGCCATGCCTCTCTACCGAGGTGATCTCATAAAGCCCTCTGGAGCTGCCTCGGGCATGCCAGCCACCGGCCTCCTGAGCCCTGGCCGAGCCGTCCACCCACACCCATCACGTCACCCTTGCCGAGCCTGCCTCCTGCTCCCCTCGCATCGCCCTGGACTAACTGGCCCTTTCCCTCACAGTTCCCTTCGGGCCAAGTCACCCATGTGGAGCCCTCCAGGACGAACCAACCTCACATCGACTCATGTCCGGTCTTCACCCTTGTGGCCGGTCTACATTCTCTCGGCTCTCCACAACCCCTCGCGGCCTGCTGGGTTGGGCCGAGTGGGCCAGGCCGAACACAATGGGCTGGCCTGACCAACTGGCTAGGCCAGACCCACCAGGTCAGGCTTGGTCAACCCAGAGAGGGTAGGCCGAGGCAGGGTCGTGCTGGGTCGGTCCAACCGGGTCAGACCGGACCCGGGCCCACTACGACCATTTACTTTATTTGGGCCATATCTTTGGCACATGGCATCCGTTTGACGAACTGTCAGGGGCACTGGTAATCTTGGACATGAAGGTATCTTTAAATATACCCCACTACAGTTTGAGGTGTAGTTGAGATAACGTCATGTAGGATCGTGCACGAATCCAACCAGGCCCCCGGGACTAAAACACTAAAACTCACAGACCGTGTGTCTGATTGACGCATCATCAGTTGGGTTGAGACCCCTATGATATGGTGGAAATTTTAGATAATTCTTCATGGGACATCATAAATGTTGATGTATCGACCAGTAGATCATGGATTGGATCCTTCTAGTGATGAGTGGTCAGAGTGCGGAGACATAGTAGTAGGTTGAGACTTGACGAATGATGACTGATTGACTCGGAGTGACTCGACTGGCCTTGTGGGGAGCGCTTGTTTGTGGAAGTAGACCCATGGCGGAGGACCACCTTGCTGTAGGAGCAGACTGGAGGTACTCGACAGGAGGAGTACCTCTGCGGGAAATTAGGGGGACTTCCTAGTTATAGTGGCAGAACCACGGTGGGGAGCGCCTTTGTGATGCAGCAGACCCACAATACTCAATAGGAGGAGTACCTTCTTAGTACAAGGTTAGTGGGTAGTGCCTCGGTGTCATGGTAGACCCATTGAACTCGATAGAGGAGGATTTTCCAAGTTTCTGTGGTTTTGATAATGTGAATGAAATTCTTGTTGAGCTGAGTCAGTAAATTTTTTGTTTACCTCATGATAATGATGGATTACTCGATAACTTAGGTATATGTATGGGCATATTACAAAGTGGGGTTATTAGTTGATTTAATTATTTGTGGTTTATCCTTGTTGGATTTTGTGAGACCTTGAGGGTCTCGGGGTCCCTACAAAGTATTTTTATACTCACCCTTGTACGGGGTATGCCTGTACCTCTTTGTATTGGATGCAGACGACGAACTGCGCTGACCGAGGCTGAGAGTATCAGGACTGGACAGTACTTGAAGTAGGACCTTTCGACATGTCAGTATACAGAGGAGACGGACAAACTTGGAGTTCTGAGGAGGAGATATATACCTACCCTTCAGGTAGGAATCTCGGAGGATGACGTAGTGGCTATTTTTCCTATTTCCTCATTTTTACTTGTACTTTATGTTTCTTGTACTTTCTAGTAGGGCTTGTATTTTGGACCCCGTTTTTACTTATTGTACATAGTTTTTGGTTATTCATTTTACTAGTGATCATATACAGTGTGGGTGTTTACGGGTTATAAAGGTAATTCCTTCCCAATTTTATGGAATTATGCCTTTGGTGCTAGTCTCCATCCCCTGGTCTATGCAAGGCGGGAATGGGGTAGTCACCGCACGGGCCCCGGGGGAAATGTCATGACATTCTAGCTTGGTTATATGGTTTTGATCAGCATGGTCATAAGACATTATCAATGTTTATTCATACATATAGATGAAGTAGGTGGTAATTTTATTTTATTAATTATTGTATTAATAAATACCTAATTTATCATATTATTGAATAAACACCTTCAGAGAATGGTTTATATAGACATGGTGGTGTCGACCTACTGAGTTATGATAACACATTAATTAAGCTGATGTTTGAAACCCAATTAGATTACGTGGATGCATTTGTGGATAAGGTAATGGTCATTGTTGATTATTTATTATTTATTGATTAGATGGAGGATGGATTTCAAACTAATATGGTGTTTACGACCTATGTCTTTTAGACTTTTATTTTTGTCTTTTATTCCATTACGTGTATTTTTTCTAGCATTTAAATTAGTTACACTCCACCACATCATTACATTATTCATTTATTTACTATAATATTTCTCATTTGGATTTTTTTTTGTCTGTAACTATGTTAATATTTTTTTATTTCAATTTATTATAGTTTGTTTATAATACAATGAAACATCAATAGAGGGGGTATATCCACCGAACATTACACCTTAAACCCACGCTATTATTTGATATCCTCTAGTGTATGGGGATGCATGATTGAGGTCTTGTAACCAACCATTTCTTACCCTGTGTGACTGTTTTGAAATGAGGTGTGTTACATTTATTCCTTTCCACTTATTCAATTCATTATCCTTTTCTTGGATTTCTGTTTACTTATATTTTTCATTAAATCCATTGAATTTATAAGATCATGAAACTTCTTCTTTGGTTTTACGGAGAAAATTATATTTCATCCTATGAGAAAAACATATTATAAGATACTCATTTATGATATTTTTTCCCTTTAATGTGGTGGTAAATCATGAATTCCATATTGTGTGTGTAATCTATAGAAAATCGGAAAGCCTTGTAAAGGTAACATCCTAATTGAAAACTAATTCTACTTCATTTTTCTTTATTTTAAGGAAATTTGTCTCATTTATGTTAATTGATGATGAGATAAATATTTTCAAAGAATTTTTCCTTAAAATTTAACAATTAAACTAGTTATATGTTATCTTCATCATTAGAATTATTGATCAATGAGAACTATTTATCCTTATCTCTCTAGAGAAAGTATAAAGTTTTTAAAATTTTTCATTTTTAGCACTTCCCATGACCATATATAACTTCTCATGGGAATTAATCCATTTATTAGCTACCACTAGATTAGGATTACAAAAAAATAATGGGGATTTTATCACATGAAGAGATCCAAAATAAGGGAATCAGGGTGAGTAATAACATGTTCTTCTATTCAAGATATATTACTTTGAATAAATTTATAATTTTTTCCAAATATATCAATATTTATTTAGTTTTAATACTAACATTATTGTCTTTTTGACTTGGAAATGTCCACATTGGTTTAGAATATTGACACCCCTAATTCATGTGGGAAATATTTTGAAACAATAGAATATAATGGGTTAGCTAATAAAATTATTAATTTTATTTCATAATTTATATTTCAAAACATGGTGAAAATGTTATCATCAAAAGGAAACGTATTCATTCTTAATCCTGGATTCTCAAACATGGTTTCATGGGGGATATTTTAATTTTAAAATTTTTAATTATGGTTTCTAAATAAAATGTGAATTATCCTAAGAATATCCCTCAAAAGAGTCCAACCTAGTTTATTGTAAAACCCATTTTTGTATTCCAGGTAATTATCAAGTCAAATCTGACATTCCATTTTCGGATTTATTACCCCTAGGTACCACGATTCAAGAACCATGTGAAACATTTTTTCTATAAATGGATGTATTATAGGTACAAATACATAATCTATAACATAATGAAACATTTTTATTTTCTTATATAATTATACACAATATTTATGATAGGTTTATGTTCCAAATATATTTTTTCTATAATTTTTTAGATGGTTTCAACTACACGACCATTGATTCTGACTATACCAACCTAGAATCATTAGCTCAAAGCTGGTGTCTACATTATTAGAATAGGATATATTATAGGGTTAAAATCTCAAATATTCAATTTTTTTGGTAGTTCAGTCAAATTGGACACATATATGATAACCATTTTACATTGGTAATAAAATAAAATTACATGGTAATGGAATCAAATTAGCAACCTGGTTATCAGTCCAAGGACATTACATCAAATCTTTGGAAGATATAAAATTATAATGAATATAAATAATTAGTAAGGGTTGTGTAAAAAATGATATCATGAATCAATAAGGAATAATAAATTTTATATTGTAAATAATTGATAAAAATCCATTTATTAAATAAAATTTCTATCAAGGTGAGATAAATCATAATCAATATGGAATTTCAAATAACTGGACACACATGAAATTTATTTAACAAACTATGTATGAAATAAATATTTAAATATAAAAATTTTAATATATCATTTCCAATCGTAATAATAGATTAATAATTAAAATAATTGATTAATTATTTTACGTTATGATTTTTGGTAGAATTATACCACTACTATCAAAATCATTCACCTGATAGTTTAGAACCATGGTTAAAAATCCATTAAATGATAAGTTATCATGTCACTTGAGTAAATTAAAGATCCATTAAGGGGATATCTATAATTGGTCCTTTCCCATTAAATTATATCCAAATAAATCCTCATATATCAAATTATCTATTTATTCATTAATAATGTTCCTTATCATCATATATCTATATTGAGAAAATGATATATATTTATTAATATTTCCCTAAATAATAAAATATTGGCCAAAATAAAAATTTTATTTATATTTTTTCATGGATTATGCAATAATTATATCCATGATATAAATAATATAGATATTTAATATAAATTTAATATCATGAGAAAATGATTGTATCCATAGAACGTTATACTTCACAAAATTAAACCAGAAATGATTTGTGACTATCGATTAATATGGAATACATGTTCTTCTATGAAATAATTTCTAAAAAGTTATACATATTAATTATATCATATGGACATCATATACAAAACCTAACTATGAAGAGGTTCAAATTATAAAATATATCTCATGGAAGGGGAAATTGAGAGATAATCAATTTCCAAAAGCATTCTTTTGGATGACTGTGATTTTACATCATAAATAATGTTTATTATCTTGTGATAAATTTTTTAAATAAGTATATAAATATTAAAAAATATATATGATATTATTATAACAAGAAAAAACTATTTATTTTAATAATTTTTCACGATTTTCATTATTTCATGTGTTAATTACATTTTTTTTCTGTACATGTTTTGTCATTAATGATATGCTTCTTATGTATACAATATACATAAATACTATAATAAATTTTACTGTTGTTAATATATCATATTTAATCATTATATATATTTTTATAATCAATATTAAATGTTGATTGTAAAAAATAATGTATACCACTTCATGAAAGTTGTAGGTCGTACATACATGTCGATGATGATATCATTCAATTAATGGGTGGGGAAGTGAGTGATATATTAATTTTATAGACTCAATAACTTTTAATTTACTTGAAATATATTTATTTAATTTGTCATTATTACTTTATATCAAATTTGTATGTGAAAAATGAACGGCATTTCTTTGCAAGGCGATAGCTTACCGTACAGACGAGCGATGTTATCAAATACTAAAAGGAATAGAATGTAATAATCAATCTGTGAAAATATAAAGTAATAAGATTAAAATTTTCAAAAATATTATATAAATACATTAAATCTATAATTATATATGATCATTACTTGTCATTATTGAAAACGAGCGTAATCGTCTATGAGGCTATATTAAGTCGTACACACTATCAAATATTTCATTACACTTTTGATAGAATTGGATACTGTTATAGGTTATGAATATAACATAACAAAATATATTTATGTCATAGATACTTTTTTATTATATTATATGTGTTAATACACAATTAATCATGGATGTTAAAAATTAAATTGAATGTTATTTGTTAAAATGATTACCTTATCTTAGAGGAACATCCTTAATATATCCTCTTAAGTAAACTAGGGATTGCGATTATGGAATAATAGAATATATTTATTCTGTCTATGATTTTTTAGTAGATATTTTTTAATGGGTTTTAATGACATTGTTCCTGGTTTGTGTGGGGAAGTGAATGGAGGGAGTGACATTTTACAAATAAGGGAGAGGAAAAAATGGGTGTTTTTTAAATAATAATGTGTAACGTCATACTCGAAAGATACAAGGATAAAAAATGGTCTATTATCCTAACTGAGTGGTTATATGAGAGAATTATTTTCATAAAATTTGTTTTGGATAAGTTTTAGGTCATTTTAGTCTATATCATCTATGTCTAAATCTCTATAAATTCATTTTCACATATACCATAGTAATTAAATCTTTTCATTTTCAAAATTTGTTATTGTTAAAAATTATGTCGATCATATTAGATAATGTAAATTTTTATTTTTCAGAATATTGAATATTTTTCCCATTTCAATTCATATAAGTCGAAGAATTTCATTTTAAATGAAACCTGCAAACGCAAAGAAAAAAATGGATTTTCCAAAGAAAAAAAATTTATAGGTATAAATTTTTTTAGATAATAATTTATCATATAGATATTTATAATAAAAAATTACATTATGTATAGTATAGTTTAGAAAATTTATCATTACATTTTTCAGAAAAATAATACTATTAAATTCTTTAAATGAATTGATGTTTTAATGAAATATTTTTTTACTCTTCATCTAAAAATTAACCTTTTATGAGAGTACTCAACAATTGAACTTAATATAATGCTCAAAGGATGATTAAAAAATATTTTAATATCATAAAATTTATTTTATAAATAATTATATTTAATGTTTGTTATAAAATGATGAAATTAGTTTTTTTTGAAAATATAGTTCTATAGAAAAAAAATATTTTTCATTGAAATGTTTTCTATTTATTTATAATATATCGAAAATAAATTAACATGGGTCAACATTTTACTAAATTATTTACTCCTATTAATAAGCTTTAATGTAAATTCTAGGTAACAACGGCCACGTTTAAATAAAAATATTTTTATATAGTGTTGTGTTTTTCTAAACTCGTTGTTTTATATATACCCAGATATCGAATAATTAGATTTTATTCCAAATTGAATATATTGTATAGTATTGTGGAGTTAATATTTAATATTTACATGATTTTATTGAATATATATATATATATCTCATCTATAACAAAACATTCATATATCGATATCTTTTCCATTTGGAAATGATTTTGGAAAATTATATTACCTTCAAAAAGTAGAAGTCAAAGAAATAATTTTATATCATTTTTAACCATAGGGATAAGAAGGGAAAATATAGGGTTATAAATTTTTATTTGAGATATATATTTTTTATTTCGACATGGAAATTATTCACATATTTTGGGGATGAAATAATTACATAAAATTCATAATAAAAAATGATATTGACCATGTGAAATTTGTAAACAATCAACATAAGTAAATTTAAAACATTTAAAATAATAATAATTATGTTTGTTTTTTTATCCATATATGTATATAAATGGAATATTAGAGTGTTTTAAAATAATTTTTATTATAATTAAATCATTGTCTACTAATTTGAATGTCAAATTAAATGTTTAGGTCCAAAATAATTACAAATAATATTCTATAAAAACAATGTTTTTTGTAGAAGATTCAAAATACCATAAAGACGTATCATTTAGGAATTTAATTATTATACTTTTTTAAATATCATTTGTGTTCCATTTATGTGGCATTATTCATTTTGTAGTAACTATAATAACCTCATAAGTGTAAAAACATTGATATCACTGTAAATTCTAAAAAGATTAACATTGTTTGATAGAAAAACATTTAAAATATAAATATAATATAAATTTGATGGAAAAACATTAAATAAGATTATTTAGATTTATCCACATCATAGATTAATATATTTATTATTTTTATCCATTTTTTACATTAGAATAAATTCGTATCAATTAAAAATTTTATCACATTCCTAGAGATCCCCAACCCTCTATTAAAATAGCGAACCACTTCTTCTTACTTTTTTACACCACAAAGACCATATATTTTCAACTAAAAATTATTATACCTTCTTTAAATTAATTTTTTTTGTCATATAGTATGTTGATTAATAAAAAAACCAATATAGGAGATATTTTTTATACTCATTAAGAGGTTGTCCAAAGAAGATTTATTTTTTCTAATAAAGAATTTTTGATTTAGATCTTCTTCTACAACTATAATAAATTATTTTATCCATGAATATATAAAACATTTAGTAGCTCTAATGTACTAAAATATTATTATGTAAATATAAAAACATATATCCATCTACACTTGTGAAATGTGACCATCATTCTTATATGTATGATGATCTACATCCTCATAAACAGATGTAATTTTTTTTTCTATTTCCTCATCTTATGGATGGTTATAACGATAGATTACACATTCACACACAGATATATATATATATATAATATTGTGGAATTATTTATCTTTATCAAAAAAATATATAATTTACTTGCATACATTTCTATTCACTGAAAAATGATAACGTCATTCATGTATAAGTGTGGGATACCACCTCTACATAACCATATGTTTCATTTTTCATCACATTGCCACAGGAATGATTTATATATTTTTATATAAATAAAAAAATGGTAATAAAGGTATTCTTATAATTTTAATTGTATATTAATTCTTATGATATATCAATAATGATTATTGAAAAATCTAATCATTACTCATGGGTATATACAACCAACCGTCTCCATGACGATGATGTATATATTTTTTCATATCAATATTTTATAGTTTTTTTAAATTTTCAAATGAGGTCAAAAATTGATAATTATTTCAAGTTTAATATTTGGGATATTATGTTGTAATTACCTAATTAACCATATTCAACATACCGATGTCATTTTGGACTTTTGTGATAAATATCATCTAAAAGTATGATGATAAATTATTTAGGGAACTAATTAAAAATACCCCCATATTAAAAAATTGATAAGTAATAAAGATATTTAAAAAAGATACAAAGAATGAAATATTTAATTTAGTATTTTATTGTGTATGATAAAGAAGATATTTATTGATTCAGACTCAAGGTAAGGTATTTTCTTTTAAATATCATCATTTAATTATTTATTCGCAATATTTCATCACACATATCAAAAAAAATTAAAAACACGTTGTATGTCTTAATAAGGAAATAAAATATATATAAATTATATTTTTTTTCATTTTTTTCAATTTCATTTGATGAATTCTAAAAGGAAACATTTTAAAGACATTTATAATTCATTACAAAAGAAATAAGTAATGCTCTATTATAACTTATATAGTATTAATGACATATCCCACCACCATCACCCTTAATTTATATTTGGTTACCATTATATTCTTTTTAACAAATGGAAATATCACTTTCCATTTTCTTTTTTATATTTTTGCACTGAAAATGGGTTTTGGATAGAACATGTATTTCAATATCTGAGAGCATTTTTATTATAGGATCTAAAAACATTATTAAGGAAATTATGATGAAAATGTGAGAGAATAAATTTTTTATTTATGATAATTACATTTGGAATTTTTAGAATAACGTGTGATCTTTATATAGTTCATACGATGTGTCCACCAATATGCTACTCCACTTCACTAGGTATTATTTGTTATCGATCATATAGTAATTAAAAATTGAAAGGCTTATGTAATAATTATATGTTCGCGATGTCTGAAGGAACCTATATAAAAATTCTATTTATTATTATTTTTTTTCATGAATTAAATTTAATTTCAAAAGTTATGATAAAAGTAAATTGTCTTAAATTAATGACTATTCTATTTTTGGTAAAATTTTAGGTTTTTATCAAAATGTGGTTCATGGGATCTCATGTTCTCTAGGAAACCCTCATTGTAATGATTTTTTCCATTATTTTATTATAAATTATTTTATGAAGATAATTTTTAATTAATGATTAATTAATGATTAAATATATAATTAAATGATCTAAAATATTATTTATTGTAAAGGAGGAAAAATTATGATCTTATGATTTTAAAATTAACTAAATGGTTTCTTTGATCTTTTTATATAACATAATAATATTTTTTAACTCATCCGACATTTTAAAATGTTTTCCATAGGGTTAGATATTTGGAAAGGGAATATTCAGGTCTAGATGAAATTCATTAAAATTTTCCTTGAGGTAGACTCATGTTTTACATTATATGTAATATATGTTTAAAACAATGGATATTAAATAAAAATGAATATATTCTAATATATGTGATTATTATTTAACTGTTATGAAATAATTATCTAAAACTACCAATGTGTCATATCATTGGGAATGAATGAAAAATAATTATACTCTAATTATCTAGAATAGGTATAGTATAATGATTTTTCCTTATAGTTCAATTGACCCCTATCTTCTTTAAATAACTCTTCCGATGCAACAGATTAAAAATGAGTACATTTTTTTCCCGGACTCTATTTATTTTGAGAATACCACTAGTGAATATTCATTACCATTTTAGGGTATCCATTTTTTAATCAGTATATCCTACCATTAATAATGAAAAAATATGTGATGGGTAATTTAAAAAAATCCTTGTTTTTTGTTCACCTTGTACCCACTACCCTGTTCTATGAAAAGAAATGACGATTCTTGTGGTATGTTATGAGATTAGATAATATTGATTTTTACCATTTTTCTAGATGTTAGTAGGTAAAAGATAATCCATTTTGACTTTTAGTTTCCTTTAGAACAGTCCAATAATTAAATATAAGTGGGATGATATTTTAATGAATTGTACAGTTTTGATTCCTCATATATTTTGAGGGAAGAATGTGAAAAGTGTATGAAAAAACATGCTATCAAATTCATCTAACATTATACCCATTCATGATAAAAAAAATGTTCATAACATTGATGGTTTTTATCATATTAGAATCACCATCTAGGAAATTCTGAAAATGGATTTGTTTTTATAATTTATGACTAATATACGAATTAAAAGATGATAAATATTGTGATTATAAAAAAAGTAAATCTATAATTGATTATTACACACCAGAACCATAACTTATGATCATCGCGTATTATTTATAAATAATTGAATTAATTAAATAATTTAATTTCAAATAATTTATCATTTTTTAATGGGTCTTGATATGTATCATTCTCATAGAACCATTTTATTATAGGAATCAATATTAGACTCACACCAATGGTGATCCAATGTGATTCAGAAAACATTTAACATTTTAATAAGAATATCAAGGTGCTAGAGTGGAAGATCCCAACTATTATATCGTTTCATCTTATTTCAATGAAATTTTCTTGAAGAAGGACTCAAATTGATCTTTCATGAATCAATAGTGGTAGTAGAGGATGATCTATCTCCTTTATTAAGATAACCCTTAAAATGGATATATCTTGAGGTTCTAGAGAAATATTTCAGGATGTAGTTATATAAAAAAAGTAGAATTGGTAACCTTAAATGAAATAATATAATATCATTTATAAATTGATATGTTTAGAAATAAATAATTCTACATTAATTATTACACTACAATACAAACTGGGTTTAGGGGTGGTTTTGTGGCGGTGGTTCACAAAACCGCCGCAAAACCCAATTTTTTTTTTAAAAAACCTGACCCTTCCTTACCCCCACCCCAACCGCTTCCCCCATACCCTCATGACCTCCGCACCATAACTTCTTCTCCTAACCTCCCTAGCGACCCGTGACCCCAAACCATCCGGTGACCCCACGACCTCCGTCTCTGGCGACCCCACGACCACCGTCTCCATCGACCCCTGTCTTTTCCATGTATGTATCTATTTATTTTTTAGGATAAATCTCTTAGAGTTAGGTTTCATTTCATTTAAAACTTTTTTATTAAGCCTTTATCTAGTTGGATTATGTGTTTCATATTGAATAAGTATGAGTGTTTCTATATAGATGCAAAATGAATTGATGTTATGAATTGCAAATTCAATATGTGAATTATCTAGGCGAACCCCATGAACCCTTTTACGCCATGGATTGGTTTTGGGAAATCCACAAAACTATAATTAACTTCATTAAATATATTCATGGAATGAAATTGGTTTAATTCAGTTTGTAAAATGAGGTGATAAATATTTCAACATATATGGGAATTGGGGAATTCATGATGTGAATTCCCTATTCACATCATGAATTATATCATCCATGAATTTTAATAACCCAACACCTATGTTCTAAATTTTTTTATCTCCTTTATGATTCCACCAAACCTTCCATGGATGATGTATGAGAATCCAATTTGATCTATAAGCTAGACCATGTTGGATAATGGTGTTCTGAACATAAATTGTTAAGGTAAACCATCTTGTTCATCTTCTACTTCTTGATTTATTATTGATTAAAATTTTACTTCTCATCGAAGGGAAGGGGGAATCTGATCGCTACCATAAACATGAGGATGTTTCAAAAACATTTATTATTTTGAGTTTGGTGGTCCTAGAAAACCCCCTTTAGTCTGTTCTTATTATGCTAGTATGTGAAAAATTATGATCGCATTGACATGCCACATGAAGAACCTAAATAATTGGAATTATCCCTTCTTTCTAAAATCCTTGTGTTGATCCCTCCCAAGGATCCCTTTTTTCTCTCTTAGCATTATTATTAGGACTTTCATTAACATTTGTGGTGTTCAAACCCCTCATAATTTAAGGATATCCTTTGGAATCATGGCTTAGTTAAAGACCTTTATATTGCATGTGAAATATGGAAAATGGTTTAAGATGATTTTGGTGATTCGTATCTTTAGGAGGATTTGAAAATTAGGAATAAATGGTAAAATTAATAAGTGATGGGATAATTAACTAATATGTATTGTAATAATATTTTAGACCTGATTGATATATACTATCAGTGATTTGGCCTAATACAAGAGAATCCACCATTTGATATGAGATTGTTAATTTTCCCCTAAGTGTCACATTCCATGGGATGACATAAGTGGTTATAGAATGTCTTAGCCCGTTTATATGGTTTATTTCCTCTTAAAAACATGTTCCATGGGAAGACGTATGTAGTTATATCAATTCTAAGACTGGTGAGATGGATACATTTTCCATTAGGGGTGAAAGCCATGGGAAGAAGAAATTATTTATATAATGTCTATACTAATATTGGATACTTCAATCATGATATTGGAAATTCATCCCGATTTAACAGAATCTTCCTGTATTTTGGTGAAATATGTCCTGATGTAAGAGGATCCACCTTATGAAATAGATGCCCCACATGGAGTTGTTGATGGTTAGGCTAACATAGGGTGTCATCCTAGAGCCTAAGGGTATGTGGGTTTATTATATATATATAATTAATTTATTAAATTAACACCATTGTATATTGCTTTGTTGCATACACTATATACTCAGACGAGACATGTTCATACACCATTGGTGGTGGAATACTGAGTTATACTCACCCTATTTTGGCCACTATTTGGTACCTTAGAATATTTCATGGATGCAATTCTCGACAAGGGTAAGGGGCGTTGTATTGGTTGATTTATTGTGAGACGGGATGGATCTTGGAGATGAGATTGACATGGAGCTAAGAAACTGGTTTTTAGAGTATTTTATTTAATATGTCATTATTTTATTTATATAACATTAAGCACATTAATTGTATACCTTTAACATATCATTTCATTGATTTAATTATAATTTGGATTGTTTGGTTTGGCCTTATATATTTTTTGGTTTCCTATCTGATAATTTATATTGTTTCCACTATTTTTGGTACTCTGTTATTATTTACACTATTGTTTCAACTCTATACCAGGTGTTATAGTATCCCCACTATATTTATTATATACTCACTAGTATTCGACAACGTCGGGCTTACAAAGATGTATATTTGAGGTCACGTAACCCACCCAACTTGATCACTAGTGGGATAAATGGTTCGGGGGTGTTACGAAGTGGTATCAAAGTATAGTTTCTTTTATAATTCATTACTATTTAGGAAATGTGGAATGGAGACTAGGATATGTAGATTCTTCGTAATGAGTTCATCAATGCGTGTATCTAACCCATGTGTGGGAAAAAATATGTGTTCTTAGCGAATGGATTATTGTTCAAGTTGGTCACCTATTACAATTGATGTCATTTCACCTTGGGCAATTCACTTATTGTGTGATGTTACTATTATTGATATTTTATATCATGTCCCAATATGGTATGAGATGAGTATATGTTCATCATGATAGGTACATAGGGATTAATAATGACATGAATTTTTCACAATAGCTACATATTCATTGCATGTGATATATATGGATATATGAACTATGAAATGAAATACCTATGATATATAATAAAAATAAGTAAATAAAACTAATATGTTATTCCCAATCAGTAATTAAGTTTTGTTTAAAGGAACCATGAGTCAATCGTTCTCTATCATTATCATTTGTGATGTTTATCTTGTTTTTAAAATATTTTCTAAGGCATTTTTAAATCATGGTAGATGAAATGCCTCCTCATCACCATTTAATTGAGTTTCAAGAGAGTGGAAATCAACATAATCCTAACTGATTTTTAGGAGAGTAGAAATCCACGTAATCCTAGTGCTTAACCGAGTTTTGTATATATTCCTACCATCCACTTATTATTTCAGGATATATGCTAATTTATTTTGAAGGAATTTCATCCCATCTTGTCTCTTAGTTAGCTCTGTTGTGCTGTTTTGAGAATGTGAAAGGAATCAATCTCATCCATCATGGATAAATCCCACTGTTTTTAGTCTTTCAAAATTTTCACCTATTTTAGGATCTCAGGCTCTCCATCATGAATCCTTCCAAAAAAATTCTAATTACTTACTCCCAAGATGTGTCTCACTCATTAAAAATTTAGCGAGCTTTCACTCCATGTCCAGAAAGAAACATCTCCCACACTAACTATCTCCTGTGATTTATCATATAATAGATACTCCCCATTGAATCTCCAGGAACTATAGTTATTCATACTTCCTCTATCATGTGTTAAATGAATCAAAGTTCCAAATTCTATCAACTAACACTCAAGTGAACTAGTGTCACCTAGTAGCAATACACGCCCATCTTCTGACACGTGATTCAAGAATCCACTTCCAGATGTATACCTTCTAGAGTGTACTCTGTGATCATTTCTATATTTGATGAGGTTACCTTACTTCCCATAATGACAAAACATAGGACCACTCTCCACCGAACTGCTCCTGCTCCTTATTCTCTTTAATTTCCCTTTATTATGACCCTTTTGTAATATGGATCACCCCATTAATTTCACACCATATACATGTATAACATATCTAGATCTCATTCCAGTGAATTTAAACATTCAGAATTAAATCTCTAATGTCCATAAACATAGGTAATTATTTCTACTCAAGTTACTCATAGTGGTGATCATTGCATTCCAAGATTCAAGAGGTGATGATAGTAACCACAAAACCCATTCCAGATCCTTGAAATCCACCTTAACTAACTCCAATTGGATTCTTATCATGTTGAAGTTGTTAATATGATTTACAATAAATTTCTCTTCTTACATACTCATGCCGAATGATATCTATAGTAAGAACATTTTATTTATCACCATGGGATTCTTAAACATGTTAGAAAATATCTTTATATGATCTGAACTAGTGTCACTTACTAAATATTTTAAATTTATTATGATTGAGTTAAGTATAATAGTTTGTGTTAATGTTGCAAATTCATTTCTAAATAATTACTTCAAATTAATTGAGCTTAGGAATTGAAATATATATAGAAGTTTGAAGTAAATATTGGACATGTCCTTTGTATTATATCAAATCCAAATTTTATGGCTTGCATGATTTTCTTAATATGAGTTGTTTGAAATATTGAAGATAAATTTTTATTGTACTAGACACAAAACATATTTATCTGAAAATAACATACATCATTCATTAGATTTTAAAAGTGATTTTATTGAGAACCCCACTATAGAAATCCAAGTGGATGAATTAAAATTGCACAACCTAATGATATAATGAATAACAATGGTCTCTCCAAATTCAAGTAAATATGAATCACTATCAAATTAAAAGAGAGAGGTAAATTCAAATAGATATTGAAAAGATTGAAAAACATAAAGAGTGATGAAAAATGACCAATTTTCATGAACTGACCTAGGATACCCATAATCCTGGTACCCAAGCTAGGATGTGATAAGTCTCAAAGGGTGTCATATAAGGGATAAATATTTCTATTAATGACGTTGTACTAATGGTATGAAAATTGTTCATCTTTGGTGTGTTCAATGACATCACTTTCACTGGGGTGTTGTTTGAGGAAACATAAATGTGTGATCGATAGTGTTATGATAAGTGTGTAACCCGATATTATTACTACTCCTCAATGAGGTGTTCACACAGTCTCCTAGGGACCAGACTTGTTCGGTGTGTCTGGGTATACTAAGTAAGTGGTAAATGTGATCAATGTATCGTCTTTATTATATTATGCATACTTTATGATCAATGGGTCATCTTTATTATATTATGTTTATGTAATCTTACACTATATACATATGAAACTCTTTATCTATTTAGTAGTAACTATGTGTTTTATTTTTTTTATTATTGTGTAGGCACATTGTGATATACATGGATAAAAGCTGGATCACAATACCGAGGAACACACCTCAACATGTTAAGGGTTTGAATGAGTTTTTAGATTTTTTAATTTCTAATCGATCCGTTGAAGAGATAATAAGATGTCCATGTCCTAAATGTAAATTTAGAACATGTTTGAAGAGAGATGAAGTTTATGGAAATTTAATACTAATGCAATTCCCTGATCAATATTTGTGTTGGATTTGGTATAGATAATCGAACAATACAGAATGATTGACCAATAATGTTAATCCACATAATGAGGTCCCAAGTTCATCGACAATGGAAAATGAAATGCAAAACCTCATAAATGATGCATTCGGCACTGCAAGACACCACTATGAGAATCAAATCATATTAGAACAAACAGAAGATGGCGCTACAAATTGCAATGTGACAAGTGATGTTTTTGAGATTGTAACACAAGAAGATCAAGATTGTAATATATCATTGGATCCTCCTCTTGATTCTATGGATCCAAATATAAGGGAAAACTTCAGTGTGGAAAATGTGTTTCATGATTTAGTTGATGATGGAAATCAAGAGTTGTATAGTGGGTGTTTGAAATATTGAACGATTTCATTTCTGCTGATGTTGTTCCATATCAAATTTCTATTTGGAATTGCAAATATGGAAATTTCCATGTTGTTGGAATTTATTCGTGATGCATTTCCTGAAGAAAAAATCCAAGATTCCTTTTATGATATGAAAAAAGTTGTTAAAAAGTTGGTTTGAATTATACAAAAATAAATGTGTGTCCCAATGATTATATGCTTTATTGGGGAGAGGTTTAAATAGACAATATTATAAGAATTGTTCTTCTTCTAGATGGTAGTCAAAGTGTGATATTGGAAGTCTGAATGAACATAATTTCATGTAGAAGAAGAAAAGGAACACACCTACAAATTTTTTGCATTACATTCCTATGAATCCTTGATTGTAAATATTATTCATGTCATCAGAAACTGCTTAACACATGAAGTGGAATTCTATAGATAATAAAAATGATGGGTTAATGAAACATCCATGAGATTCACAATCATGGAATACATTTGATTCATTACATTCAGATTTCTCATTTGATCCAAGGAATGTTCGATTGGGATTGGCTGTTGATGGATTCAACCCATTTGGGACTTTGAGTACCAGTTATAGCATTTGGCTAGTTGTTTTGATCCCTTATAATCGGCCTCTGTGGATTTGTATGCAACAAACATCTTTTATAATCTCGATGATTATTCCTGGAAAACAAATGCCTGGAAATGATATTGATGTATACATGCAGCCTTTGATTGATGAATTGCAGGAGTTGTGGAGCAATAGTGTTGATACATTCGATGTTTCTTCTAAAAAAATGTTCAAAATGCATGATGCTTTAATGTGGACCATTAGTGACTTCCCTGGGCTTGGGAATTTATCTAGTTGGAACACTTATATGTGTTTGGATTGTCCCGTTTGTATCTTTGATTTTTAGCCGAAATGGCAACCTCACAGTAGAAAATGGTGCTTCTTGTGCCATCGATGATTTCTTGATTCATCTCATAGATTTCGGATGAAAAAATCAAAATTTATTGGTTCCATTGATCATATCCCACCTCTAATGTTGTAAACCGGTTATGAAATATTGACACCTCTTGAGAATGTTAAAACAATATTTGGGAAGGATCATCATTTGAATGATAGTGGAAAATGAGTCTGAAGTGCATCGTCAAGTGAAATCAGAACGCAACAATGGAAGAAAAAAGTATATTCTTCAAACCTCCGTATTGAAAATTTAATTTGTTGCATCAAAATCTTGATGTGATGCATATTGAGAAGAATGTATGTGATAATTTTATTTTCACATTACTTATTGAGCATGGAATGTCGAAGGATCATCTCAATGCTCACAAAGACTTACAAGAAATGAACGTAAAACGTGATCTCTTGCCAGATGAGAATGAAATGTACGCTCCGGCCATTTTTTAAATGAAAAATAGGGATAAAGATATGTTCTTTCAAATTTTAAATAATGTGAAGGTATCTAATGGGTATTCGAGTAACATATCGAGGTGTGTTGACATGATGAATCTTATGTTATATGGATTGATAAGTCAGGATTCACATATTTTGTTACAATAGTTACTACCATTGGCATTGCGTACATTATTACCTGAAAAAGTTACTTCTGTTGTACTCCAATTCTCCACATTTTTCAGGAAATTATGTGATAAATCTCTACATCCATTTTATCTAGAAAACCACTAGGAGAGGTCTTTATTGACCCTATGTGCAATGGATATGATCTTTCCTCCATCGTTTTTATATTCATGTTGCATTTAACTGTGCATTTGGTTGAAGAAGCTAAATTAGGAGGCCCCATTCATTATCGATGGATATATCCAATTGAGAGTTATTTTATTTATATGTTTCTAGTAATGTAAAAAAATTTGGCATTTAAATAAATGCATAATATTATTATTTTATTTCACATATATCTTGAGCATTTGAAAGAATACGTGAGAAATAAAGCTCAACCAGAAGGCTCTATTGCTGAAGGAAATTTAGCCGAGGAGTGTCTCAACTTTTTTTCCAGATATTTGGATGATATTGAGACAATATTTAATCGATTTGGACATGTTAACGACACATCAACTCAATCTCAAAAGCATCAGAAATCAAAAATATTTCCTGTTATTGGCCGATAAGTTTGGAGGACCTCATATGTGACACTGAAAGAATTTGAATTATTACAGGCACATAGATTTGTGCTGCTGAATTGTGAAATTGTGTATCCATTTAATGAAGATTTGAGGAATCAAACAAAGAGACGAATGAGAGGCCGAACATGAAATGAGAAAGATATAACAAAAGCTGTGAATAACGAGCTGGTAGAATGATTTGCATGACATGTAAGTTTATAAATATCGCAATAAATACGAATATTAGTTTGACACATACAATTTGTAAATATATTAAATTATATTCCTTTTTCAGATCATGAATACTGATACTCAAATATACTTGTCAGAAGATTTGATGATTCTTTCTAGAGGACCTATAAAACAAGTTAGAATGTTTGACTCTTATAATGTGAATGGATTTAGATTTCGTATAGTTGATCGAGAAGTGGGTTTGAAAAAACAGAATAGTGGTAAATTTACATTTGATGAAGTGGGATACTATGGAAAGTTGCATGATATTGTTGAATTAAACTACCATGGGCGTTTTTCTATTGTTTTATTCAAATGAAAATGGGTCGATATTACCAGAGGTGTTAAAAGAGATTCCTTGCAATTTACTTCTGAAAACTTCTATCTCTTGATGGATGTTGGTGATCATGAACTGCATGATCCATATATCATAGCATCGCACGGAAAAATGGTATATTATTTGAATGATGTTGTGGATGAAGGGTGGAGTGTAGTTAGTCATGTAATACAAAAAGATTTGTATGATATGGGTGATGAAGTGGAAGATTTGACCTCTGCAATTGAATTTCATCAACAACAGGAAGCAGAATTATTTTTCCATCATGATACTAAAAATATTAGTCTAGCAAGGATGAATGAAGTGGATGAAGCAATGGAGCATGAAACTGACATGATTGAAGGGGAAAATGATTTTATGTACAAATATTTATTCATTCAGGAACCACTTGTTTCATTTCTACATTCATTATAATTTTTATATATATTTTGTTTGTTAGTACTGGGCATCTATTACCATTTTTAAATTTTTTTTTGGATAAATTTCTTGATATATATATTCTGATTTTAATTTTATTTGACTAAATGACAGGAATTCCAAGGAGGAAGCGGTACGCTATTTCATCAAGTTCTGAGACACATGACGATCTGTCTGTCCCCACGGCATCTGAGGCACCATCTGCCTACACCACTGCACCATATCCCCCTGCACCATCTCTGACACCATCTGTGGATGTCTCATTAGAGTATGATTCATCAACTCCCCCTACAAGAGCCTCAGCAGTGCGGAGGCGACACGCCCCTTCTAGTTCATCACGGACATTCTGGAGGGTCAGTGTCATAGGTACAAATTTTAATTAAATTAATTTATTTCATTTTGTTTATACTAATTGTTTTCTCATTGCATATAAAAAAATGCAACCGTGGAAAAACACATTAAATGTTTAGATGTTTGGAACAGGAAAGGCGAGAAGATAGTCGTGTCATTTGATTCTTATGGGGTCCCGATGGATGACACTGTGGGGTTACTTGGCTAGATTATAGGTCAGTTTGCAGCGGAGCCCATTTCCCTGCCTATTTCATATGATGATTGGAGGCATATTCCAACAAACTGGAAAAAGTGATGTTTTTGATTCTCAGATAAAGTTAACTTTATTACTTTATAGTTTAATTGAATTTCTTGTTACTAATATATTCAAAATGAATTTCTGTATACAGATGTTCTTCCACTTTACCATTGCTAATGTGATAGCACAGAAGTGGATATTGAAAAATATTGGTAAAAATTGGAAATATTTCAAATTGATGTTGTGGTGTGATGTCAACAATATTTCGTTGACCATGCAGCAAATGTATGATAAGCTATACAGTGGGGTACCGAAAGAAAAGTGGAATTCTTTTGTTGATAGACATCATGATGAGAAGTGGATGGTATTTAAATATATATTATTATATTATCCTCATTTTACATGTATACATGTATATGAAGAGGATATGACATTGAATACATTACTGTTAAATTGAATTTTATTTATTTCAGGATTTCTCAAGAAAGAATACATCAAACTGGGCAAAGAAAGTCATCCCAAACACTGCGTGCTCAAAAATATTTTCTAGATGCCAATTTTCATTGGTAGACTTTTAATTAGTTTAAATATTTATAAGACAATACTATCTATTTATCATATTTAATTGTTGATTTATCTTTTTTTAATGAAGTCACAATGTTTAGGGCATAAAGCATCCTGAACTGAATTGTGCCTGGATGTTCACAAAAAAACAGATGGACGTTTTGTTATTTAACCTACCAAAGAAGCTGGGGTATGAAGTAAATTTTTTATTATAGTAACATATTATCTATTTTTACTGTGATAATATATATTGATATTTGATTTATAGGTAAAAATTAATGAAATATGGGATGCCAATCCTGGGAAGTCCTACTCAGTCTCCCAGGATGACCCGGTTGCTAAAGTCATTGGGAAGGAGCATCCTGGTAGAGTGTGCAGGATGGTTTTGGGACCCGTACCGTCTGAGGTATTTGGAAGGCCACCAAGGATTCCAGCTACATCTACTCCTAGTTATAGTCATTTCATACATGAAGATGCTCAGAAGGATATGTCTTCTCTACGAGCGATAGTTCAAGACCAGGGGGCTCATATATCCACTATGCAGAAAGCATTGACTGATATATATCAGTAGATGAGCATATATGCCCCTAGTGGTGGTGCATTGAGTAGTGGTGAGCAGTTAAATCACAAAACAAAAACAAAATCATTTAGTTTTCAAAATTTTATTGGTTTTAAGTTGAATTATAAATATGCAACAATATTTAATTTTCAATATAATGTTCTTACAGGTGGCAACAGGTAGTGGAGATGGAGGTGGAGAGGGTGACGATGCATCATCAAACCATGATTAGTAGTATTGTTGATGTGTTAAACAAATATGAGAACGATTGGTTTGAATATGTAACATGTATGGCACATAGTTTCCACCAAACATTTCCATGTCCTAACATTTTCTTGATTTCTCATGTTTCCTTATATGCATTTTTTTATGATGTTTCATTTTATGTCTTTATTTCTCGAGTGTGGTATATATCATTCCATTTAGGCATGTGTTTTAATTGGTAGTCGAGATTTTGGATGACTAAAGAGTGATCCTTTTGTTATTTTGTTCTGGTTATATAAATTGGAAGCTAGTAGGCAGTATAGATACCAAACATAAGAGGATGATGGGAATGTGGTTTAACCTAAAAATGTGATACGAATCATATACTCACCAATAAAAGTATTTGGAAACAAAACTGGTGACCTAACATGGATCCTTAAACAAAATCCATGTGTCACCCACATGTTAGGCTCCTTTTTCTCTCTCAAAATATGAAATGTGGACAAACATGGATCTGATACAATTGATTATACATGTGTTTATTTATTGATATTCTGATTTCATGAGGATTTCTTGTAAATTTTACTCATAAGTATTCTACCACATTCAACTAGAACCCCCTTTGATTCAAATGACATTTTACTACATTAAGAACACATATGCATCAACTACTGCACAAGTTGGATCCTCATTTATAACTAGGGCTCTATTATCAACCTTTCACCCTCAACATTGGGTCTCAAATTCACTAGTTTGGAAGTCACACCTAAATGATACCTTTCCATCTTCAGAGGAAGCTAATAAATCCATTCATCTCAGAAATCCCTACTAGATGTCTACTCGACAATGACTAGTGGAACTAATTTGTAGTAAATAGTTTCCATCTAAAACCATTTCATGGTCATATCCATGGAAGGAAATAACATGTTCCTCCCTTATCTATTGAGGTTGATCAAGAGGTCAGTGATGGACTCATCTAGATAGCATAAGGGACCCTCCAAAGGGATCCATCTTGCATTGACGATCACCAATGCTACAAAGAAATAAAATCGATATATGATGTGTGTGTTTACCTCAGGAGACTGACCTAAGTCTCCCAAACCTATTTAGTTAGGAATAACCACTAAGGGTAGTGAAAAATCAACCATGAACATGGTCGAACATCTATTCCCCCCAAAGAATCCCACTAACTAAGTATGGTGGAAATCTATGAGCAAGAGGACACCTTTACACACATTTACTACACTTGTCTGTATAATTTGTTATTATTCAAAGAAATCACCAAGAATATTTTGCTAAAAATATAGGTAATAACCATATCCTTTCCCACAGACCTGATTAACATCGGTATATACATATATAAAATAGAGGAAAAGATCATGACCATACACATTCTCCAACAATAGAATAAGAAAATATGCATGTTATGGTCACTAAAGTCACCTAGAATATTCTAAAAATGGTTAAAGGGAAGACACACTACTATTCTACCATAATTTGGGTGACTCATTAACCCAATATGAGGAGATTTAGAGAAGATAAACATCCTTTCTCCACTTCAAGAGGGTCATGGGCCAAATACCATGTTATATGGAAAACCAGATCGGGACCATACCCCCGTTCCAACTAAAGGTCATCGGTCTACCCCAGTGGGAACTACAGGGTATGAACATATCCCAACCAAAATTCCATAGACCTATCATAAAATTATCATAGGTACATGAGAGATAATAAAACAAGATTAAGTATATATAAGATGATATCCATAGAAAGAAACGTCTATCACCCACAAGAGAGCATAAAAAAGCAACAACAAAGGTGATTGGAAAATGAATATCTGGTCTATGATATTGATCTACTTAATATTGGTGTTCTTTAACCCTCATATGTTTATCTATGGATGATCAGGATCCTACTCCATTGTTACCAAATTACAAAAATAGTAGTTTCATTTGGGAAGGTCCTCTTATCTAATTTTCTGCCAGTAGCTACGAAGGTCCTCTTATCTATTGTTTCATCATGTTGGGGATACCATGTTAGAAATAAAAATTTATTTGTTGGTATGATGTATCCTATTTCATTTTCTGGTTTGATTGGGTTTTCAGGGCAGTGGGGAAATAGAAGCAAAACTGCATTTTCTTTTTCTGGTCAGAATTTCACGGCAGTTTTAACCGCCGCTAATGCTTTTCTGGTCATCATTTCGCCGCACTTATAACCATCACTAATACTTTACTGGTAAAACATTACCACCCATTAAAACCACCAAAAAATGTAATGAGTTTATATTTGGTGGCAGTTTTCACCGTCGCAACAGAGACGCATCGAACGCCTGAATATCATGGCGGATAAAACTCCCACGAATAAAAAATATCTGGCACCCATCAAACCGCTGCTAAAGTCACGAAAACTTCCGCGAAATGGGGCATCTACAATTCTTCCCTTAAACCACCGCGAAATGGAAAAAACTACTTCTAATAGATTGCCGATGCCCAGTTTAGTGCCAGATTCTGTAAACCGCCGTTGATAGCCGGTTTTGTTGTAGTGTTATTGTTTATCATAACATCAAAAGGACCTCATATCAATAATATTAATATTAATATTTTTTACATGTACTAAAATAATGAATTAAATTTAAAATTACATTTTAAAATATAATTGATTATATATTATTTCTTACTTGGAAATTAATCAAAATTCTATATTCCTAAAAAACAGTTATCAGAACATGATCAAAGAGAATTAAATAATTAAAAAATATTTCATTTTTAACAATTGAAAAATTAAATATTATGTTCAATAAATAAAAAATAACTTTTTATTAAATTTTACAATCATAAAATATTATCTCAAATAAAAAGTGACCAAAAATATGTTATTATGAAAGAAATATTAATTATTTAACCATGTGCATGAATAATATGTACTTTAATTCTTATATAATAAATAATATATTTATTTTTATGAGGACATATATTCAATTACCATGGGACCATTTGTGCCTCATTATCAGTTGAATTTGATGAAGTGGAACAATGTAAAATGTTAGGGTATATCAGCTAGAGAAAGAACCCATAAATAAATAATTTAACATCTCAATCAAAGAATAACATATATAGATGATTATTGTGTAAAACAAAACCATTATATTGATATTTCTAATCATAAAATTTGTATTGTTTTATAATCCACCATTGTATTTGATGTATCTTTCAATGAAATTCTAGAAATTTAGTTATGTAAATAACACCTATGCCATATATTTATATAGTCTATATCATAACAATCAATAAGCCAAAGATATACATATATTTTATTGAAAAAAATAGATAAATCATTTCTAAAATTATTTATTAATTAAATATTATAAATGACACATAAAAAATTTATTACATCACCACAAACATATATCATCATGGTTTTTATCAATAAATAGAATCCCATGGATCACAAAATCCATTAAATAGTGATATTCTATTGTAAAATACACATTCCGATAGATAGGTACATCCAACAATTGCTATAAAAGTGGATTTCCTATTAGATTTTTCCATTTATATTAATTCTACACTTTAAATTAACAAGGTCATAAATAATGATAATGTTCTTCAATGTCATATGGGTGTCCATAAATGATATCCAGTTTAATTTGGGACTCTAAAATGATTTCATTCGAATAAAGAACACATATTTAAAGAAATAATGCCAACACTTTTTTTGTTCCAATTTGAGAGGGGAATATCAATTACCATTTAGTGGGAACATTACTCTTATGAAATTAATGCATACTATGTCATGTATATAAAAAATCAATATGCCAAAAAGATTTTATTATGACACAAAAAATTATGAATGTTTTCATAATTTAAAAAAAAACTGTTTCTATGGAAGAAACTCCAATAAACTATCATATGCACTAGAATCAATTGCTAACAAAAAATTTCCACCAGCTCTCAGATGGAACACATGAATCTACATAGATATTCCTTTATAAAAATGATCCACCATTTTATCTTCCTTGGAATATATTCTTAAAAAACATCATTCCATTATAAAAAATTATACAAGTGGTGATACATTTGCATTATTTGTTTTTTCTATTTTGGTGACCGTGTATTTTTGATAGATCCACCACTGCATTATTATCACAGAAACAGTCAAGGATATTTACAACCAAGTTCCATGGTAATATACAATTTACAATTTTATATCCAAACTGATTCCTTCAGTACATTAGAAACTGCTATATATGTTGATTCTAGTATATATTTGGTGATATGTGGCTAACCCAAACTATTTAATCTCACATATCATCCATTGAGATAGAAATTGAAACTAAATATGATATTTGTTAATAATTATATATTTGAAATATATCCTCAGTATAACCCCTGATGACTAGCTCCTCATCTCTGAAATATACTATGAATATTTCTTTATTTACTTCTCAAAAACCTACGAATTGGCATTAAAAAATAACATTTCTCTTCAGTTAGATCATATTTATATCTTCATTACATTATAAATGCATTGGAGACTTCATATATAGTAGAATCAATTTAATAAATTATTGAACCTATCTCTAAAGACTATGGAATCTTACTCATTATCTCATTATCCCATTAATAGTAAGAATGATTTTTAAATAATGTTGTATACAATGTGACACATGAATAAATAAAATCTTGGATTCGCCCATAATAAATGAATATATTATATAGAAAATGTATGTACCTTGACATATTCTACATATCATTTTAGTCATAATTAATCTTGATCTTGAAAATGTTAGCTTATTCACCTATTTCTTTATGAGGAAACACTTGTCTAACTAGTATTTGAAATAATATAAGACATTTTCTTAATTTCCATTAAGTAATATCTCATTAATATAAACTACTAGGATAATTAAAACATTCCCAATAAATAATTATTAACATATAAATAAACATTATTCAATATATATCAAATATATGATATATCATCATCGAATATAATATTACAAGGTCCATATGCATACATCCATTAATAAATGGATTTATAACAATTTTTTAAAATTTTGGAATCACCATGATTATAAATCCCTTATTATTCTTTCATTAGGACATATTATATAAGTTAATATTATGGAATCACTTTTTTACATCCATCCTCAAAATTAAATATTTATTTTATGCAAGCATAGCATGGGGAATTATAATGGATTTTAAGATGTGAATAGGGGAAAAGATTCATCATTCTCAATTCACTAACATTGTTTAAAACCTTTAACTACTATCTGTGATTTATTGGTACCTAATATTCGTTCCATGTCACATTCTCTCTTGAATACAATTTTTTCTCCCAACAGACTTTGTGACAACTAGAGGAACGACCAGAACACATATATGGTTCTAATAAATTGAATGAATTTTTAAATTCATAGAAACATGAAATAATATATTTTCTATGGACACTACCACAAATTTTAATGAATGAGGTTCATTTTTTTCCACACTCATTGTATCCCTATATTTTGTAACTAAAAAACCATATCTCTCTAGTTTTCATACCACTCTTGAGTTTTAACATGGTACAAGTGTTCTGTGTACAACATGTTCAATATGGACCTATAGAATATTTACTTACATGTACTATTTTGTATATTAATCATAAACAGTGTCAGAGTCAGTAATTATTCCATTATACTTCTTGATAATATACCCCCACTTACAATAGAAGTCTGGTATGGTGAAAGTAAAATTCTTATCTGAGTTGTTTAATAGGATTTATCGCAATGATTATTTAGTATTACTTATTAAAATACAATTTTTAAATGGGTTATTAGACTATTTCTCAATATACCCTTACCATATTTCTCAAAACCACAAAGACATGTATGTGAAAGAATATGTTCCTTCCCACTCTATTACATGAATGGATTTTTTCCAATTTAGTTTGTTCTTTTTTTAATTTGTATAGTAATATTTTAAATGGATATAATGTAATGTATAGTGAATCAGATCAAGAAACATCATTAACATTACAATGTATAGAATTATATGGCAACTCATTACACTAACTCTAATCCACTTTTTTTGTAAAAATATGTTATTTTATATATATTCAAAAAAATCCTATAAATGTTGATAAACTCATTGTAATGATATTCACCACCTTGTTCTAATAAATAATTCATTATCATCATTCCATATTTGTTATATCATTCCTTCAGGAATTATTTGTATTTAATAGATGACACATAAACACACCACATCAATTAGAAATATCCATATCTACTCAACACATCAGAAAAAGATATTATGTAAAAAATAAAACCCTATGATTCTACCTGAAATTGTCCCCACATGTCAGTGTGTACTGATCATATAATCTCCATGGTCTATATCACCATATACACCCAATTTTTTTGTTTTAAATTTTTGTTCTATATATGAATGAAATTTTCTATGTGATTTTATAATAAAAGTGTCTCTAAAACAATCATGGTAGTTCCTTTCCATGAAATTCTCTTTTCGATGATCATGATAGTGGTTCCACAACAAGCTGTTAAAATATTAGTTTAACTATAATTCATTAGCATTTTTTGAGACCTAGTTTTATGAAATTTAATTCATAAAATTCATTATTTAAATATTCCATACCATTAAAAATATCAACATTATTAATTATAAAAAGATATTTTTAAAATTGGAAAATAATACCAGCAATATCTAGTTAGGGTTTAGATATTAAGTTGTTGGTAATAGTCATTATATAACATCAAACTCTTAAAACCAATATCATTCATTTTGAAAATAATATATTGTAATATCCAATGGCTAGAGCATCCAATATCGCACAATTGGTCGCTCAAAATTCCACTTCTCTAGAAATCACTCAGAATCTATATGGTTCCATCATTGAGCTACATATTTGAGAACCATAAGATATATGTGATAATTAATACATATATTTATAATTATTATAATATATTATTAATTCACCATTAGCTTTACCTTTCTTCAAGGTGCAGTTCCACTTAGAGTGGCCATATGTCCCAAATGAAAAACATACTACATTTTTTTCCTTTACATGACTCTAGATCTTCCTCTTCTTGGAAGTAAGGTTTTTGGGACATTTAGAATTATTATGAGTATTATTCTCCATATCATTTTTATTCCTTCTAATCCTCCCCATATGGATTGTGGTCTATTAATCCTCATGTCCTTGTCCACAGGGAAGATCAAACTAAGATGTTATGGAAGGATCTTCTCATTATTCGTAATAAAATTATTTAAAAAAAATGTTGAACACCTTCAGAAAGGAGAAGCAGATGCCAACTGTGAGAAACTCATATAGGAATTAATAACTGATATTTATTTTTGTTCAGTTTATCAAATAATATTTCCTATATGAGGCTCATATTAGGGAGACTCTCTATGAATATCTCTAAATAAATAACTCAAAATATCATATCTCTCTTATCTTTGAGTCTCTATTTATAGATTTTATTATCATACATGATGTTATATTATTTCATTATTTCATATTTCTTTTTTAATATCATTCTCCATGGTGTAGTATAATGCATTAACACCATTTCCACTACTAGAAATATTTTCCAATAATAATTTTATCATTCTCAAGTATAGATCATAGTTATATTATTGAAAACTGTATTAATAAAATTTTGAAAATTATGGTTAGAATAATTGTGTTTATTAATAACACATTGTTAAATCAAAACACAATACCCCTTTACATTGGTATTTAAATTTCCTATTTCTTAGACACTCTAGTGGAAAGGATCCCTAATCCCATTCTTGTCACAAAAAAAGGACGATCATCGTACTTCATGGGTTCTCCGTAGGAATTCTATATTACAACTACATCACCTCAATATTCCATGAAAATTTTCTTTGACACCCCAATCCTGATATCTATAGATTATATCTTTAAATCGCATTTCTCCTTTTAACTGAAAGTCATACTTTTGATGTAAACCATTACTATTAAAAAACATTAGTCCACCAATCACTTCATTTTACGATCCCTTAATAATTGAGATCACCGTGAAGTTTTCCAATCAAACACATTGACATTTGTTTAGATTTTATCATAAGTATTAAAAACCTAAGCTGGTATAATATATATAATTGATAGAATTTATTTTTACTACAATATTTTTGATATTATCTGGGTATACATTAATTACCAACCATGAATTATATAAAATTAATGAATAATAAAATTTACTGTAAATTGATCTTACCCTCTAATTAATTCATTAACATTGTTGATATAAAAACATATATAAGAATATAACCATGATACATGGGATAAATAATGAATAAAGTGTCCTTATCATGATTGGACACTGATGAATAGTTTATCTATTGGATGATAAAATGGCCATATACCTAAGGGAGAAACACCTTAAACTATTTTATGGATCATTATTTTGATTTCCATATATCTTCCTGTATACCTCTTGGATCTGTTTATCCTCAAATCTAATTCTGAAAAAGCTCATCTCCATCCATTTAATATGATTTAACTATCTTTTAAGTGTGGAAAAATAAAGGAAGGATTAATGTTTTTGCAAAATAGAATCTAGTGGAAAACATTTCCCAACATAATGAGACGAATGATGATGTGTAGTCCATAAATTATATTTAATATTAAAATAAAAACAAATAAATCACATAAAAAATTAATTTATATGCTCATAATCATCCACATCAATTATATACACATTTAATAAAAATAGAATTCAATTTTAATCATTCCTATTTACAATTAATCATTCCCAAATGGATTATTTGTTTTCATTGATTAACTAATTCATTTTTATTAATTCTCATCTATATACTTTTTTATATTCTCATGTATCATAAATTTGAAACAAATATTATAAATGTAGTAAAAATAAATATACATATAAATGTTGTGTATAGGTATCTTTGTGAGTGTAGATCAGAACTATACAACATGTATTATACTCATATATTTTTTACTTTTCATCATATGGAATACACATATTATCATATAATTTAATTGAGTCCACTATAATCTGAGTGACCACCTAGAGGATGCAGTATTTATGTAGAATGTTACATTTTAATTATGATAGATTAATAAATATATTATGACTTATTCACTATATATCGTTTATAACAATATGAATAAATTATTTTGAAATTTAATATATATATATATATAATGCTTGATACGTGGAGTTTACTGTCAAATTGATGACTACATTGAACACATGTTGATATTGTTTAATATGTTAATAAATTATTTTTAATTTAGTATAATTTTGGAAAATACACTTAATGGAAAATCCAACAACATGACATTTACTTTCCTCGCTCGATATATGTGGGACACCAAATGAGACACATCTTATAACTATTCCCGGGAAAATAATGTAGTACACAACATGTACATCAGTTACACATTTTGTTGTCACTGATTTATGTGGTGGCGTGTTATGTTGTCCATGCATTGAAATACACAGATCACCATTAACTAATTGACTACACAACATGTACAGATGATATAAGGTGTGTAGTCCAAATAACCATGTTATAAGTTGTCCTAGTCAATGTATAATATAATTAAATGAAATCAAATATCAATAAAAATAAATTTTTTGAATTAATTTCTATTTATTTCATTGTTTATAGAACACTGCTACACAACACATACTCTTGTGATATTTTTACAGAATCCCCCACACCATATTGTGAGTTATTCGAATGTATATAATTTTTATTATTAGTCAATCTACTTTAATTTCTAATAAATAAGATATATAGTAGTAGATATCTCAATTGTGATGCAAGTATAATTAAAATAGTATTTAAAATGAATGATAAATGTGTAAACCCTTAAATGATCATAAAATAACAATAAATAATTATTTGATTGCTTGTATACCCAATGATGGATCCCAATAGAGTAGAAGCACCAGATTGGGGATTTTGAACATTGATTTTATGGTAATAGATAAATAATAAAATATTTTCATGCAGATATATGTTGTGAAGAATGTAATAGAATCAATGATCTATTGATGATATAACACTAGAACTAAGGAATTAGATAATTGCATATTAGTAATAATTAATGTAAATAATTTAATATTTTCCCTGCTATTGTTTGTTTTTTTTATTCTAGGATCTTAAAATATATCAACGTCATAACATTATTAAATTATAGGAATCCTGATTATATTCCCTCATGAAGTGATCTAGACATGTTCCTTGACCTCGAAACGTTAATGTGAGAATCTCTGTGTTCTTGCACTATATATCCAGATGCTTGTGTCATTTTCAATGTTTTACCACAAGAATCACTTGGTGAATGATTCTTATTGATCTATCAAGATTCTAAAGTCATAATATAGGATTATCACTCCCTATTATTGAAATAAATCATAGAAAGGGAGATCTATAAGGTATTAAGAGAATTTTGTCTAGATTTCATTATTCACAACACTATGGAATTGAAAAAATACCCAATGAAATTAACATAATTTATTTTATTTACCGTTATGGTTATAGTATCCTAATTTTTTATGCACCATAATTTTTTTTATTAATTCACTATGATCCCCATGTCAATAAAATTTTTAATAACAACAATACTATATAATAGTACTTTATAACATGAGAAAAAATAAATAATTAAATTCAATATTATTTATTCAAATAATTTTCAATATATATTATTTCTCATCAGATCATTATTCTTGTTCCACAATTTCTACAAAATATTTATTAGGCCTTGAAAAAATTATTTTTTTTATAAAATCAATATCAATTAATTATTCTCTATTAAATGAATAAATTTTATATTCACTAAATTTTAAAAATCTATTTATTAAATATTACATGAATAAAATGTTTTATCTAATAACTAATGATGGAATATATGCGGTCAACAAAACATGAAAAATTATTTAACGACAAAATTAAATAATATTTATTAATCAATTTAAATTTTAAATATTCTTATTATTTAACATAGGTTAGAGATTAACTTCATGTGTAACCATATATGCCCCTTTCTTAGTGGCATTAGGCGAAGAAGGCCAAATTAATAGGTTAATGTCCAGCAATACGCCAAGGTAACCATGTAAAATGAAGTTATAATCACAATGAAATAAATAAAAAATGATTCTTGAAATGTAATATAGTCACTTTATATTGATATCCATAATCAACCTAGTTGCATACTGGTGCACATCAGCCAATATGTTTGATTTCTATTTCTTTGACTTTCTGGAAATTAAACTACTTATATAACATCAAGTGTAAGGAATTATTTAGAGTATATCATTTCCATAAAAATGGTAACAGATATCAACTTCCATTAATTAATATAATATATAAATCATTTCATGTATTATTAATTAGTTAAATATTATTCATGACACACCAAATTCACCCCTCTCCACTGAGAAAGAATTTCATTATAGATTCCATCAAAACATAAATTTACATGACTCATTACATACACTAATAAAAAATATATTGTTTACTTACCAATACACACATATTTTGATAAGACACAACAATGAATCAATGCCATTTGAGTCTCCACCCATGATAGCTAATATAATTTGGGTCCACCAATAAATTTCATTCAGCTATAGAACATATATTTATGAATTATTTCATGAAACAACATTTAATTCATCATAGAAGGGAACTATTTTTCCTTATCAATGTGATATCTTCTGTTATTAAATTACAGAATACTACGTTATGTACAATTATAATTATGATGTGATAAGGAGGTTATTAATATTCAAAACAATGAAAATTGTTTATCATAATGTAAATGAAAATTATTTGTAAAGAACTAAATCCAATATACATATGAATTTCAAAATTCTAATTCTTTATGATATACAACTCAATAAATACGGTTTATTTCTTTGAAATCAACCATCATATACAACTCTATGTTTAAAAAGACAAGGATCTACTTTCAAAATATTAATATTATTAGATATGGCAGTTATGACGTAGCTGTAATATTGGAAGGTATGAATATTACTAAGTAAATTAAGAAATTTATATGTTTTTAAAATGTATAAAATAATATAATTCAATATGAAATTATTATAAATAAACAGAAAAATAATTTCAAATAAATTTAAATTTTTTCAAAAAAAATGTTTTCAGGTGTCAAATGTGTTTTTATCATAATAAATAAAAACTAATTATATAATTGAATTGTTTCAATGATATCAATAATAAATATTAAATAATTTGTCTTATAAATCAATTTTTTTCCAATCATGTAATTTTGTTAAATTTATCTTTATGCTTAAAAATTTTATTTTTTAAAATATTATTTTGTTGTGTTCTATGTATTTATTTTAAATTTAAATTTTTCATGTTATCAAAATATTAATTAAAAAATCGAATTCCATTTTTATAATCAGAATCTCAAAATTATCGTAGAGTTAATTCTTGAATATTTTTTGAAAATATTATTTTCTCGATGAATTGCGAAATTGAATGATTTTTATTTAAAAAATCCTTTCTGTTTAAAGAATTTATAAACCACAATTCTATTTAATTTTTTTATCTAAAATTTTTATGAGTAGAATTATATTATTTTTATCATTCCATTTTATTTAATTAGAATCATTTTTATGTTTAGTTTTAAGATAAAATATTTTATACTTGGGGCTACATTTTCTATGGAAATTACCATGTTCTTAACCCTTGTGGATTACATTTTATATTAAATTCTCCAACTTTAAAGAATACTATATTATAAAAAATACTATAATATAAATTAGAATAATTATAGTAGGTATGATGGTCAATATAGGTTTTATCATGAATATTAATTGTAGTAAAAATAAATTCTCATGGTTAAGGATAAAATAGGGTTTTGCAAGATATATATGTCGGTGTTAAAATTAATTCTCCGCACATATGGGGATTTTATTTGATAAATATTATTTTATATTTATAATAATTTCATCCAAATTATTTAGTAAGGATGATATATTTTTAGTTTTAAAGGATTAGTTATGTATAAAAATAAAAAAAACTTGGTACCTCTTTGAAAACAAATATGATAAATTTAGAGAACATATACGATAAAGATATAACATGTTTATAACATATTTCAATTTTTGGTGGATCTATAACTCTATTATTAAACCCTTAAAATTAATTAATTATAAATAATGGGGTCACTTGTTCAGAGAGTAACTTCCCCTTTTTGAATTGTTTTTTGTATTTAAAAAATTCCACTTCTCACATATTTTATAAGGGATACCCCACTCCAAACATAATCACAAAATATAATTAATTTATCTTGATAAAACATATCTATAATCCATCACATACATCATTATCCACTTAATATATCCAATTTTATTCCCATACAACCAACC
This sequence comes from Viscum album, assembly GCA_963277665.1. Lineage (NCBI taxonomy): Eukaryota > Viridiplantae > Streptophyta > Magnoliopsida > Santalales > Viscaceae > Viscum > Viscum album. Next base: position 2,019,443,575 of record OY728148.1, read on the forward strand.
CATGTATCCTTAATAAGAAATCCAATGAAGGTATATAAAAGAAATATTATTTTCCCTACTAATCGCTTTCTTTTTTTATTCTTCTATTAAAACCATAATTCGTTTATAAATATTTAAAATATATTAAAACTAGAGTATATAATATTCTGGTAGTATAATTTATTTTCAACTCCTCTTACATCAAATGTTAAACAAAGTCATCATTCGTGTTTATGGTGTACTACCACCCTACGATCTAATATAATATGTTTTCCATCACTTCCATGGAAAGATGGAATTAATGTATATATGATATATATATTACTATATTATACTTATATAATTATAATATCAATTCTACCTTTTTACCATAAAATCCATTATAATTTGACAATGTTTCTACAGGGTATGTATGGACTACAACCTTCATGATGCGACATGTTTAATTTTTATTTTCATTTTTAGATATAATTTTTTAAAGTTATAATTAATAAATATATAAGATAAACATGATATAATATTAAATATTAAGGGGTTAATTATTATTTCCATATTTTTAATTATAGCTGATGAAAAATTATAACAATATTAATGTGTATATATGTCATACCATCTCTATAAATGGTGTAACAAATTATTACACATATAAAATTTATGGATAAATCGAAATAAATATATAATAAATTTATATATTATTTATATGAATGTTAAATCAATAGGGATGATGGAATATCAGTCAAGGTAAAAGGACCGGAACATCATAACAAAAACAAACACGAAAAATGATGTAGTTATAACATGAATCAATTATTTTAACAAATATATTGTTTATGAAATTGTGATAAAATATTATAATTAAATCATATATGATTATATAAATATAATTATTTGTATATAATATAATTATAAAATATATATATTTATTATACATGAGGGTTTAACACACAAAAATAACTCAAAACTAAGGTAAGTGATTTTTTCCTAATTTTACATCATTGAGGCATATTTAAATATGATGTTCCTATTTTCATTTATATTGACCATAAAAATATCATTATATATATTATATCATTAATTGTTCATAAATATTTTTATTTTATGTCTTAATTTAATTCAATTCATCAAAGGGATTTCACATTATTTTTAACATGTGGTAAAGATATTATAAATTAATACTCTTCAATTGGGTGATATACATTATTAATTTATTATATTATCCCCAAATTTTTAGCAAATAAATTATTTTTGATTTATTATGTATTATAAATTTTTTTGGGTTGATTTAAATTTTTTACAGATAGTCGATTCAATATTAAATCTTACATCAATGTCATTATCATTGTAAGGGTTCTTCTACTCAAATTGTCTTCATTTTGACATATATTGTTATATATACTTATCTTATTTTATGAAAAGAATCTACAACACATTTTATATGTTATATCCTGATTTTATTCATATAAATATTATTTAATGTTCATTTGTGGTAATTTTAGCCATGGTGTTTATGATTCAAATGTTACCAAATTGGGAAGTGTTTATTTCACAATCTCTTCATTATTTGAGATTATGTATTTTTAATTATACTCTTGGAGAATTAAATGAAATTTTTATATTTAACAAAATATATTTAATAAGATATTTTTATTTTATAAAAATTTTATTCATTCGATTTAACTATATATTTTATTTATATAATATTTTAAAAAAAATAAGAAAACCAGCATTTATTTATCTTTAGTCACAAAATATTTTCCTCCTTGACCATAATTAAAAAAATAATGTTTTGGCTTTATAAAATGAATTATAAAATAAATTGAATCCAATAAATAATATTTAAAACGATTCTTTTAGCCATTTTTTGATTAATGTACTTTTTACCTTTTTACCAAAAATGCAATGGAATATATTTTCTACATACATGGAACTTACAGAGTGTTGGTCGGAGTGGACACTCAAGAGGGGGGTGAATTGAGTTCCAATTAAAATTTCTGCTAAAAACAATTTCTATTAAAATCCCCCAATTTCAAAAACAAATTAAACTGTAGTGAATTTATACAGATTATAAAGGTTCAATTAGTTTCTCAAAGATTGATTAATTCTCAGTTAACTTAATCTTATAATTAAATTAACTTTTGAAACTAACTTACTGGTTTACAATAAATATAAACACTTGCGAGTTTAACTACCAAAGTAGCTTTGAAAATAAATTATATTTCAAAGTAATAGCAGCGGAATATGAAATAAATGTATATAGTATGGATATAGATTTTAACTAAAAACACAAGAGTTAACCAAGAGGTTCAGTCTCAAGCCGAGACTTAGTCCTCTCAAAATTTATATAAAGTGATCCACACCCAGGATCTGGGTTAACAACAGTGATCACACTGTTCAGGTCAAGAGACCTCTACCACAGTTATACGTGGGATAACAAACAACAGCTCAAAGCAGTCAAGGTCACACTCGACCTCTACCACTATCCACAGTGGGAAATAAAGGATGTAAAGATTGTGAGTGAGGATTTACAAATCCTCCAGTTAAGGTTCAGGAGACAGTGTGTGTGTAATAATTAACAAGCTACACACACTGCTCGTAATGCAAATACTAAATCACTTAGAGCAAGATATAGAGTTTAGAATGGCTCTAGTGATTGCAGTGCAGCTCTGAACTCCTTTGGATTTGATCAGAAATTGTTCTGAGTCCTTCTCTGGTATTTGACTGAAAAAAAGATTATCGTTTCTTCTTTCAGTGCTTCCAGGTTCAGCTTGGTTATCGACTCAGAAAATGAAGTGTTCTGTGTAGTTCTTCTTTAGCATAGATTGCTCAATGTATGTTCTGTGTTCTGGAGTCTGGTAGTAGTAGTCTTGTGAGAGCAAGTTCTCCAGTTGTTCTTGGCTCGTTTTGAGCTTAATCACGAGTGTGTTCCCGTGTGCTCAATCTCTTCAAGTCTCTTATCTTGATTCACTAATACATACACGTTGTTCTTGGTTTTTCTTGTATCTATTATCTCTTTCACATTCACCTCCTTTATAACTTTATACCTTTTTGATGAGAAGAAGGAATGATTATCCTTTTCAATCGTACTTGGTACGGTTTTCTGAAATGGCAACAGAAATCATTTAATAACATTAAATGCATGAAAAGTAACAAATTTAGCTGTTAGTGTAATAAACAAATAGTGTCGAGGATATAGTGTCGAGGATATAGGATTTGACTCTGCAGTTCATTATAGGTAGCTGTTTGTTTGTATACATGTACGGTTGACTCTGTGTAGGATCTTCCATCGGTAGCTCTTTAAACTCTTTTCTGTAGCTCTTATCGATAGCTCTTATCGGTAGCTCTTATCGGTAGCTCTTATTTTTTGCACGATGAACTTAGTTCCATCGGTTGCTCTTGGATGTCAGTAGCTCTATGCATCGGTAGCTCTGGCTGTCAGTAGCTATCTGTCTATCGGTAGCTCTGGCTATCGGTAGATATCTGTCTATCGGTAGCTCTGGTTGTCGGTAGCTATCTGTATATCGGTACCCATGTGTCTATCGGTAGCTCTAGCTGTTGGTAGCTATCTGTCTATCGATAGCTCTATGTCTATCGGTAGCTCTATGCAGTCATGCACATCGGTAGCTCTATTCAGGTCAATGATACTTACACTTGACTGTCTTATGAAAAACACATCTAATTCACTTAGAATCATTTCAAAACTTATATAAACATGGATAATAGAGATTAACATAAATCAGAAATTATTTCAACATTATTATTAACTTGATCATCAATTTGAAGGAATTAAAGTGTAGATCAACAGTAATTGTGAATATCATAATATATAAATACATAATTGGGATTGTGAAAACATATGAATACAAGATTGGGATTATCAAAATAGGTGAGGTCAACAATCTCCCCATTTTTGATAATCACAACTTATGATATGGCCATTTTAAATTAGTGAGAATATAGTATTAGATAGTATAACATTAATATTCAATTTTCTCAACGAAAACAGTATCAGAGGAAATCGGAAATAGTAATAGAAAGATATAGATCAAAAATTATCATTGGTAGAATTAAATACAATTGTATCAGAGATAAGGTTTGAAAGAATTTGTACCAAAGAAGGAAACGTAAGAAATAGTATCAAAGGCTCCTCCTTTGATCATATTTCTCCCCTTTTCTACCCTTTTGAGCATATTTCTCCCTCTCTTTATAGTTCTCCCCCTTTGTGATAATCAAAAAGTGGGAAACCAAACATAGAAAACTGATAAACTGAGATAGTGGAAAGAAAGAAATTTGTATTAGATTAGACAAAAATTACATAAACAGAATAAAAAAATGATTCCTATCAAAAATCCTTGCCACTTTATCAATCCACATCTTCAATGTGAGATTTTACCTTGGGATCAGAAGAGAATTCAGTTGTTGAGGATACTGGGGAGGGATTTGGAATTCCAGAAATGATCAGAGAAGGCTGAGCAACTGATACAGTGTCAGGCCTGTAGTGGGAAGTCCTTTGAGTGATCAGAGGTGTGAGAATTCTTATGGCTGGAGCAGGAGTCATCTGAACTGGAGACGCAGTAGAGGAAGAGGCAGGCAAAGCAGGAGGTGCAATGACTGGTCTGGCATCCACATGCAGGATGGGCAGCAATAGGTTTCTGAAATACATTATAATGCTTCCTCCTATCTCCATTTTAGACACAAAATCATCTCTATTTTCAATGAATTTATCCAAAGCAGGAGTAAGCTCCCTGAGCTTACTAAACTGCTCTCTGAAGGCCTGAGACACTGGAGGTAACTTTAGATTCTCAAGCAGAAATTTGAAATGGTTGGTCAGTTGTTTCTTAGTATAATCCTTTTCAAAATAAGCATCCACCTTATTTTTGATTGCCTCTTGAGAAGTAGAGGCCTCTCTCATGTAGTCCTGGATGACTTTCATTATTTCTCTGGCGAAATCCCTTGTAGACAACACAACTCGACTTAAATATGATGAGTCTACAGAGTCACTGGTTGAAATAGAGCCAAGCTCCTCCTTCATCAGAGCACGAAATTGATTCCGATCAATTGCAGGTTTTCAAAATAGAGGACCAATGGAGAATGATACAGTTTATTTGAAGCTTTTGTTCAACCCACTAATCAGATTTTTCATTTGAGAGTCTTAATTTTTGACATGATCCTTCATAGAAGTTTTGAAAGCTTCAAACACCGAGACCATCTGACGTAAAACACTCTTCACAAAGGCTAAATCCTTGTCATCATGAGATTTTGAACTCATGAAAGAGTCTAAGGCAGCAACAGATATCCATAGAGCTTCAAGATCTACTTCTAGCCTAGAAGTTTGAGTGTGGCACTCCTTGACTTCTTCCATTATCTCACCCACAAAATATGACATATTGCAACTAAGAGAAAGCTCAAAATACCTTTCTAACATCTTCTTTTCATCACCAAAACAGTGCTTCATCTCAGCAACAGAGGCACGGAAGGATTCCTTCAGCTCATGCTTTAGGGATTCGAGGTCAGACTTTGTAACAAGATCAGTAGGAGCAACTGTATTAGATACTCTTTTAGAAGCTAAACTGACTACAGAGTCTGTCATGACTGATTGAATCAAGGATACTAAAAAAGATTCCATTGTATTTACTTCTTCTACAAAGATGACTTTGAGATGTTCTTTCAGCACATCTAAATCATGTACTCAGACCACATCAGCAGGTAATAAATCAGGGTTGGTGTCATAGCTGATCTTTGGTCTATTCAAAGATACTTCATTATCCGAATCATGATAATCCAAACCACAGAATATAAAACTTGGGTCTTCTACCCAATCTTCAGAATCGATAGTCACTGTAACATTTCCAAACTTGGTGTGATGCTCCCCCTTAATGGGAGCATTTTCATATATAGTAACTATATTCTCTGCTGGTATTTCTTCATCAGAATCTTCCACAACAACTTCCATCTCTGTAGCAGCAAGATGATTTTCTGGAATAGGTACAGCTTCTCCTCTTTCTCTTTCTTCATCCATAAAAGGTACAACTGAGCTTCCAATAACTGGACTCAGACTCGATTCAGCAGAATCAGACGATTCAGAGACATTCTTTTCTTCCTCTACATGCTCAGAGACCGACTGGTCTTCCTCATTAGCAGGTGTCTCCACTTCTTCTAGTACTTCTTTTTCTAAAGACATAATTTCAGCAATAGGGCTTGGAGGTAAGTCCAGATCTCCTCCATCATCCATTGGATTTTCTTCCTCTTCTTCTTCTACTTGTTCTTCTGACTCATCACTGTACTCAGGTTCCTCTTCATCACGTCCTAGACCTGGATCTCTTTTATCCTTTGTCCTTAAAGGATAATCCACAGGATTAAATTTATCATATAAATTTTGGTCATCATTGACCTATTCTCCTCTCCACGGATTCCAATTAAACTTCATATATTTCCAAACTATAGTATTGATACAAAAGTTTCTCTTTACTACAACTGTATCATCTTGAGACTCAGCAATCCCTTTCACTTTGATCATTATAGAAATAATCTTAGTAAAGAATAGGGCGTTAGTCTTTGATTTCAGCCTTGTCATATCTTCCAATTGACTCATCACCAATCTGCAAAAATTTACTTTTACATAATGTCTCAAAAGATGTAGGAGATATATATCCTGATATCTCAAATTAGAAAAGTCTCCTCTCCTTGGTATCAACACATGTTGAACAAACTTGAACAGTAATCTGTTCTCTCCATCCATTTATGCAGCAAACACTTTCCTTAGAGTCCCATCACCAGTCAGTTCTTTCAGCGCGGTTTCATGATCAAAAATTTCACTGGTAGGTGGAATTGCTCTTGATACATATCCAGACACACCTTCATGTGGAACTTTTAAGCAATCATCCCATTCTACTAATGAAAATGATATCACTTTACCATTTACAAACGAAGATACTCGGTTCTCATTATCTAACTTCTCGAAGCTTACGAACTCGTAAAACTGTTTTACCAACTTTGGGTAGTAGGGACCGTTGTTATTTGAAAAGCAGTCTACCCATCTCTGAGCTTCCAGAACTTCGAGTACCAAAGACTTGCTCGGCAACAACCAGTCTACACACAGCTCTTTTTCGATCACAATAGCTCTATTTTGCAGATGAGGATTTACTGGTCTCCTTCCTGACCTAGTTTTAACAGCACTACTAGCCTCTGGCTCGGACTTCTGCTTTTTTTCTTTAGGCTCAACACAGTCGTCTCGGATGATATGAGTTTTGGTTTCTGCCATCACTGGTTTGAGGGATCTCGTGTTCGCAGAGGGTTCGGGTTCTAAGGTTCGAAAGTGAAAGGTTTTGGGTTCGGTGGAGTGAGAAGCAGCTTAGACAAAGTTTTATCATTTAGGAATCATATATTAAATGAATAAACACAAATAAAATAAAATAAATAAAAAAACGGTTCAGATTCTTGGCGGCAGACAAAAAGATATAAAACAGCGCTTTTATCGGTGATGATTTTTATCGGTGAGGATTTCAATCGGTGAGGATTTCTATCGGTGAGGATTTCAACATCGGTGAAGATTAATCATCCCTAGCTCGTGCCTAATGTAACATAACCTATCCACACTTAAGGGTTTAGTGAAAATTTCGGCCAATTGATGTTCAGTGCCGATAAATTCAAGAGAAATATCACCCTTTTGATAATTATCTCTCAGAAAACGATGCCTTACATCAATGTGTTTGGTTCTTGAGTGAGATACAGGGTTCTTCGAGATGTTTATTGCAATAGTATTGTCACAGTTAATCAAAACATGATTAAAATCATATCCATAGTCCAAGAGAGTGTGTTTCATCTACATAATTTGTGCACAACAACTACCAGTAGCTATATACTCTGCTTCGGCAGTGGATAGAGCTACATAATTCTTCTTTTTACTACACCAAGATACTAAGGATTTTCATAATAAATGACATGTTCCGGAAGTGCTTTTTCTGTCTAATTTGCAACCATCAAAGTCCACATCTGAATAACTTATTAACTCAAAGGATTGTCCTTTTGGATAAAATAAATCAAGGTTAACAATATGTTTGAGATACTTGAAAATTCTTTTAACAGCAAGAAAATGAGATTCTTTCGGGTTAGCTTGAAATCTTTCACACATACATACATTGAACATAATATCTGGTCGACTAGCAGTAAGATAAAGTAAACTACCAATCATACCTCTATAATTGGTTTGATCCACTGGTTTCCCAGTTTCATCTGTATCCAATTTACAGATTGTACTCATAGGAGTTTCACTCTCCTTAATACTATCCAAACCAAAACGTTTTAAAAGATCCTTTGTATATTTACTATTATTGAAAATAATACCATTTTCATTTTGAAATACTTGAAATACAAGAAATTATTTATGTTCTCCCATTAAAATCATTTCAAATTCATTTTGCATACTTTTTGAAAAATCAGTACATAAATAATGTTTAGAAGATCCAAAAATAATATCATTAACATAGATTTGTACAACTAAAACATCTTTAGAAATTCTTTTAATAAAAAGAGATGGATCAGCAATCCCTTTAGTAAAACTTTTTGAAATAAGAAAGTTGCTGAGTCTATCATACCAAGCTCTTGGAGCTTGTTTTAAGCCATATAAATCTTTAGAAAGTTTAAAAACTTGATTTGGAAAATGGGGGTTTGCAAATCCAGGAGGTTGTTCTACAAAAACATCTTCAATTATAAAACCATTTAGAAATTCACTTTTGACATCCATTTGATATAACTTGAAATTTAGATGTGCAGCATATGCAAGTAAAATCCTAATGGCTTCTAGTCTAGCTACAGGTTCAAAGGTATCCTCATAGTCTATGCCTTCTTCATGACTATATCCTTGTGCAACTAGCCTAGCTTTTTTTCTAACTATGTTTCCTGATCCATCAACTTTATTTCTAAAAACCCATTTAGTGCCTATTGTTAGTGTGTCCTTAGGTCTGTCAACTAATACCCAGACATTGTTTCTTTCAAATTGATTTAACTCTTCTTGCATATCCATTACTCAGAATTCATCAATGATAGCATCATTAATATTTTTGGGTTCTAGCCGGGAGAGAAAAGCTTGATGTTCAACCTAATTTCTTAGAGAAGCTCTAGTCTATGTTCCTCTATGAAGATTACCAACAACAACATCCAAAGGATGATTCTTTAGAATTCTTATTGATCTAGTAAAGGTAGGACTAGACACTTCAAGTTCATCAGTAGGTTCGGGTTCAACCGATATAGATTCTGGAAAAAGTCCAGAACTGGAAGTTTTTATAACAGGTTCTTTGGATATATCATTAAGGTCCAGAACAGACAAATCTTCTTCAAGATTCTTAAGAGAGGTTTTAGGCCCATGTGGATCGGTTTCATCTAATTTGATGTGAAAAGATTCTTCCACACATTTTCATTTCTTATTGAACACTCTATAAGCTTTACTTGAAGTAGAGTAACCCATATAAATTCCATCATCACTTTTAGAAGAAAACTTGTCCAGATTATCCTTTGTGTTAAGAATAAAGGCTTTGCAACCAAAAACTCTGAAGTAATTAACCTTAGTTTTCCTATAGTTCCACAACTCATATGGGGTTTTCTTAAGAACAGGTCTGATCAAGACTCTATTGATAACATAACAAGTTGTATTTACAGCTTCAGCCCAAAAGTAAGTAGGCCTTTCATATTCATTGAGCATGCTTCTAGCTATTTCTTAAAGGGTTCGGTTTCTCCTTTATACTATGCCATTCTGTTGAGGTGTCCTAGGAGCTGAAAAGTTGTGAGTGTAGCCATTGTGTAAGCAATAAGATTCAAAGTCTTGATTTTCAAACTCACGGCCATGATCACTTCTCAGGGTCTTAATTTTGAGTGCACTAACATTCTCTACAGACTTGGTGTATTTAAAAAAGGAAGAATAAGCTTCACTTTTGTGAGCTATTAAATATACCCAAGTATATCTAGAGATTTCATCTACTAGAACATAGACATAGTGGTTCCCATTTAAACTAGAAACTCTTTATGGTCTAAACAAATCCATGTGAACCAACTCAAGTGGTTGAGAAGTTGAGACTTATTTCTTTGATTTAAAAGAAACTTTGTGTTGTTTTCCCTTTTGATAGGGATTACACACTTTCTCATTTAGGAATTCTAATTTAGGTAAGTCTCTAACTAAATTTTTCCTAGCCAGTTTTCTAAGTGAGTGAATGTTGCAGTGTCCTAATCTTCTGTGACATAGCCAAGATTCTTTAGGAAAAGCATTCAAACAAGGAATATTTTGTTTAGCTAAAGAATTTAAATCAACAGTACAAACATTTTCATTCCTTAGAGCAGAAAACACTAAAGATTTTTTGGAGTTAAAAACATCAGAGGAATCATTTTCAAACTTGAAATTGAAACCATCATCACATAATTAATATATACTAAGCAAGTTATATATAAGTCAATAAACGAATAAAAAATTAGAAATTAATACTGAGTCAGTGTTACCAATCTGGCCTAGGCCAATGATTTTTCCTTTAGAGTTTTCACCAAAGGTGACATGACCTCCATCAACCATTATTATGCTCTTGAAGCAAGAATAATCTCCAGTCATGTGTCTTGAACACCCACTGTCTAAATACTATATCTTCTTGTGACAGCTCTTCAAGCAGGTCTCCTACAAAACAGATTTAAACAGGAAATGAATTTGGTACCCAGATTTTCTTGTGTCCAGATAGGTTAGCAATCAGGGCTTTAAGTACCCAAATTTGTTTTATTGGTTTCATATAATTAACAGAAGTAACAGATTTTGAAAGATAAACTTTATTTGGCCTATAACCATATGAATATCCTGTTGAAGCATATGAATTTCCAAAACTGGAACTAGCAAAAAAAATCAGACTTAGGAATAAATCGGGTTCTGGTGAACTGTCTCTGTCCAGGTTGGTATCCTAAACCAGTAGCATATCTAGGTGCAACATGCTTTCCTAGAATTTGAGTTAGAGAATCCTTTCCATTTGTGAATTTTTCTAATTCCTTTCTGAGTTGCTCATTTGACAGTTTCAATTCTGTATTTTCCTTTAATAGTTGATCATTCTTTTCCTTTTCTATATCAAGATCAGATTTATGCTTAACACTTAAAGCATACTGTTTCTTTAAACCTTTGTATTTGTCTTTAAGCTCATTACAGGTTTCTTCTAACATATCACAGTATTCAAATAGTTCATATTTTGACATGTTTTCCGAATCAGAATCATCTCCACAATAATAAGAATTTAAAACAGGAGTGTCAGATGTTACCTCAGAAGTATTTGTCATGAAACACATGTTGGCTCTATTCCTTTCAGAGTCCGAAAATTCGGCTTCAATTGTGCTATCTTCCGAAGCACTCCAGGTAACCTTCATGGCTTTCTTGTACTGCTTGTCTTTTTAATCATATTTCTTTTTGAATTTTAACTTTGGACAGTCTTCTTTGATATGTCCTTTTCGCTTGCATTCATAGCAGATAACTTCATCAGTCATGTCAGCTTTCTTCAAATCCTTTTTCCATTTTCCTTGTTGATCATACATTCCTTTGTAATTTGTTTTCCGAAAGAATTTATTTTTCCTATAAAACTTCTTGAATCTCCTGGCTATCTGAGCCATTTCGTCATCACTTCCATACTCTGAGTTTTCACTTGTTGAACTCTCATCCTCCATTTGTATTTTCTCCTTCTCATTACTCTTCAAAGCAGTAGACCTGAAATCTACAGATTTTATTTTCGGTTCATCATCTTCCTCATTGTTTTCCTTGAGCTCTTCTTCATACATAATCAATTTTCCAATAAGTTCATTGACAATTAGAGTAGCAATGTCACATGATTCTCTGATTGAGACAGATGTGCCTCTCCATCGGTCTGGTAGACATCTCAAGATTCTCATAATTTGTTCCTTTGCTGGAACAACTTTTCTGAGTGAATTCATCGTGTTGACTATCTCATTAAACATGAGATACATGTCAGAAATAGGTTCACCAGACATCATTTTAAAATTATCATACATAATAGTATAAGTGTTCAATCTCATTTCATTAACTTTATTTGTTCCTTCATGAGAAACAGCCAAGGTATCCCAAATTTCAAAAGCAGTTTTGCATGCAGAAATTCTTTTAAATTCTTCATCTCCTAGAGCACAGTACAGAGCATTCATAGCTTTAGAATTATTATTTTAAGCAGTCTTTGTAGGTTCATCCCATGTAGATCTATCAGTATTGGGAATTTTGCATTCAGATTCAATAGCAGTCCAAATATCAAGACTCATGCTTTCTAGATGAATTTTCATTTTAAGTTTCCACTGAGCATTATTATTTCCATTAAAGAAAGGTGGCCGATTAGTAGCAGCACCCTCAATTCTACTATCCATTATAAACAAAATTAAAAGAGATAAAAATTTAGAAATAACAGAAATTTTAAGAACTTTAAAATACAACTAAAATCACAGTTGAAAAGCAGAGGGTAAATAAAAACTTTTGCAAAACACACAACCCCTGATACCAAATGTTGGTCGGAGTGGACACTCAAGAGGGGGGTGAATTGAGTTCCAATTAAAATTTCTTCTAAAAACAATTTCTATTAAAATACACCAATTTCAAAAACAAATTAAACTGTAGTGAATTTATACAGATTATAAAGGTTCAATTAGTTTCTCAAAGATTGATTAATTCTCAGTTAACTTTATCTTATGATTAAATTATCTTTTGATACTAACTTACTGGTTTACAATAAATATAAACACTTTCGAGTTTAACTATCAAAGTAGATTTGAAAATAAATTATATTTCAAAGTAATAGCATCGGAATATGAAATAAATTTATATAGTATGGATATAGATTTTAACTAAAAACACAAGAGTTAACCAAGAGGTTCAGTCTCAAGTCGAGACTTAGTCCTCTCAAAATTTATATAAAGTGATCCACACCCTAGATCTGGGTTAACAATAGTGATGACACTATTCAGGTCGAGAGACCACTACCACAATTATACGTGGGATAACAAACAAGAGCTCAAAGCTGTCCAGGTCACACTCAACCTCTACCACTATCCACAGTTGGAAATAAAGGATGTAAAGACTGTGAGTGAGGATTTACAAATCCTCCAGTTAAGGTATTGGAGAAAGTGTGTGTGTAATAATTAACAGGCTACACACACTGCTCGTAATGTAAATACTAAATCACTTAGAGCAAGATATAGAGTTTAGAATGGCTCTTGTGATTGCAGTGCAGCTTTGGACTCCATTGGATTTGATCAGAAATGGTTCTGAGTCCTTCTATGGTATTTTACTGAAAAACAGAGTATAGTTTCTACTTTCAGTGCTTCCTGGTTCAGCTTGGTTATCGGCTCAGAAAATGAAGTCCTCGGTGTAGTTCTTCTTTAGAATATATTTCTCGATGTGTGTTCTATGTTCTGGAGTCTGGTAGTAGTAGTCTTGTGAGTGCAAGTTCTCCAGTTGTTCTTGGCACGTTTTGAGCTTGATCACGAGTGTGTTCCCGTGTGCTCAATCTCTTCAAGTCTCCTGTCTTCATTCACTGATACATACACATTGTTCTTGGTTTTTCTTGTATCTATTATCTCTTTCACATTCACCCACTTTATAACTTTATACCTTTTTGCTGAGAAGAAGGAATGATTATCCTTTTCAATCGTACTTGGTACGGTTTCCTTAAATGGCTACAAAAATCATTTAATAACATTAAATTCATCAAAAGTAACAAATGTAGCTGTTAGTGTAATAAAAAATAGTGTCGAGGATATAGTGTCAAGGATATAGGATTTGACTCTGCAGTTAATTATAAGTAGTCGTTTGTTTTTAGACGTGTACGGTTGACTCTGTGTTGGATCTTCCATCGGTAGCTCTTCAAACTCTTATCGGTAACTCTTATCGGTAGCTCTTATCGGTAGCTCTTATCGGTAGCTCTTATCGGTAGCTCGATGAACTTAGTTCCATCAGTTGCTCTTGGCTGTCGGTAGCTCTATGCATCAATAGCTCTTACTGTCGGTTACTATCTGTCTATCGGTAGCTCTAGCTGTTGGTAGCTGTCTGTCTATCGGTAGATCTGGCTATTGGTAGCTATATGTCTATCGGTAGCTCTAGCTGTCGGTAGCTATCTGTCTATCAGTAACTCTGGCTGTCGGTAGCTATCTGTCTATCAGTAGCTCTGTGTCTATCGGTAGCTCTAGCTATCGGTAGCTATCTGTCTATCGGTAGTTCTGTGTCTATCGGTAGCTCTATGCAGTCATGCACATCGGTATCTCTATTCAGGTCAGTGATACTTACACTTGACTGTCTTATGCGAAACACATCTAATTCACTTAGAATCAATTCAAAACTTATATAAACATGGATAATCGAGATTAACATAAATCAGAAATTATTTTAACATTATTATTAACCTGGTCATCAATTTGAAATAATTAAAGTGTAGATCAAAAGTAATTGTGAATATCATAATATATGAACACATAATTGGGATTGTCAAAATATATGAATACAAGATTGGGATTATCAAAATAGGTGAGGTCAACACATAGTAATCATACTATCATAAAATAACATTACATTGAATACTAAATTACAATATCAAGTGATTCAATTCAATGAAATTAATTTCCTATAATATTCTATAAATTCTTAGTTTTAGAAAGTGATTTTCATAATGAGAAGTGTATTTTACTCTAGAATGTTTTTAATTATAATTATATTTTATTTCTATTCATCAATGATGTAAACCTTATAAATTTTGTTCTAAATAAGAAATATATTGTAATGATTCCATAAATTTGTTCGTATAGATATTTTATTATCACTATGGATATGGATGTACAATTTTGATACTATTATTTGAATTACTCTTAATGTTTTTTGATTTTTTTAATGATTATGGAATTAACTAACATATTTTTGTTAGTTTCTTTGATAGGAATTTTTATATTGACTATGTCTTTCCCATTTAATATGATAATTTTATTGCTCATAATATGTTTTGACTAGTTCCCTCTATATCCCCTAGATGTATAAAAAATACTATTGGGAAAAATAGATTATTTATTTATCTGAGGTCATACCCATATATGTATAATGTCATGGATGAAGTCGTTAATGGTATATTTATGATGTCTAACTTTATTAATTTTATCTTTATTTGTTTATTTATTAATTTAAATGTTATGTTTTTATTTTTTATTATATCCGTGTATGGGTTTGAGTCCCATGGTATTTTTGTTATTTTATTATTTGATAATTGTTTATTATTTATGTATTATCCATTATAATCAATTTATATATTAAATATAATGTTTTATTGGTTATTTACCATTCAATATTGATTATTAATTAAGTATTAGTGATATATTATTGTGTTTTCTTACCCTAACAGATCTCATTATGCCACTCCTTTCATATGATTCCTATCCCAATGTTTCTAGAAATTGAAATATGATAATTATTCAAGGATATCCTAAAGAGAATAATGGTGGTCTCAAATAATATAAAATGTTGTATTTTATTTTTTTCAAATGTTTTGTGATATTTATGTATGTATATAGTCATCCAAGACTAAAATCTATTCCTTTCATTTGGATGTGGTATCTTTTATCCAGTACAAAATTAATAACGTAGCCACCATTGCTAGGCTAATAGGGCCAGGTTCATTACAATTGTTATTATATCATGATTAGTATAAATATTCTTGAAAAATATAGGAATACATAGATTTGAAAATATAACCATAGGACCAAATTTTAGGTTGTGACTATGTCTAAGATAACATATTAATGTATTAGTCACGATGAAATTATATGTATCTTCTAGAAATAAAACCATTTGTGGAGACTATAATAAGAAATTGAACTAGTAAAACTAAAAATAGTGGAAATAATTAAATAATGGATGAATTGGGAATTGACTCTATCATACCCTAATGCTCAACATTTGGCCTTACTGTACACCTAGTTGGACACTATTGGTGGATATTCTTAGCTTATTTCAAATTTTATTTTTAAAACATAATGAATTACTTGAATAAATGATGATGTTTAATGAACCAAGTTAATCATAAGGAGACATAGATTGAAATTAATTTTTCATGATTTCTAAATCCTATAAATGATTCTATGGTTTAAAATCGGATTATAGTTTTTAATAATATGTTTTTCTTCTCTAGTCAATTTCTGTAACTCTATATAAAAACATATACTCTGAATGGGATGGTAAATACAATGATTATGATATACCAAATTGGATGTTGAAATGAGATAATGTTATTATGAATATTCATATTCAGTTAGCATTATGTAAGATTAAAAAAAATACACCTTAACCAACTCCTGGACTCCCTAATAAATAAAAGTATAAATCTCTCTATGACCTCCAGTGGTGGATACCATGCTGGAAAATGGATAAATTATCATCATTTAATAAATTTGGAATGATTCACCCACAAGAATTTCTAAAATAAAATAAGAAAATTTTATGTGTGGGAATTATGGTAATGGAGATATTTTTTTGGAGAATACATTAGGATTTAAATCTAATGAAATAAATTTCTTACTATATATCCTTTTATAGTTTGTTGTATTCAATGTGGGGAGACCCAAAATTATCTGAGACAATGACCTATTTTAATGGTTAATAATGGACTAATTAAGGAAATATTTTATAACAACCATTGATATAATGGGGTTGATGTATTTTTATATTGAGATTTTAGAATTATGATTTTGAGGTATATTTATCATGTGTGTGTTGTAAAACAAATCACGAGTCATCTATTGATTGGGTAAATTTTTGGAAGTATATATTTGACCATATAATACTAATATATATGTTTTATATAACATAATTGGATTATAATTTTATGGTTAATCCTATCTTATTATTCTTAGACACCCCTATTGTGGGATTATGTAATCGTATATTCATATGACTCATGAATTTTGAGAGATGTTTTGTTGGGTTTACATATCTATAACTCATAAGTTCAACATGATTTATAATTGGTATTGAATTTAGATTTATAAATTTTTAAATCTATTACTAACCATAAGGGTTAATGTGATCATTGATGTTATCATAATAGTAATAAATTAATAAAATTTGAATTTGTTATAAAAAATTATTATAAATACATGAGACTCAACATGATTGGTGAGGACTCATCATGTTCATCCATGAGACCCAGGTTTGAATCTATGTAGAGTAATGTTTTTTGGGGTATTGTAGAAGCACATTAGTAGGTATTGTGGTACGCACTGTAGTCGGTACTATTTGATATTGGTTGGAACCAAAAAACGCTTCCCCAAAATATTCCAAATGATTCCATACATGATCCAAGATCATAGCCCGTTTTGCAAGCATGGATTTGGTAGGTTTTAGGGCCTGAATAGAGTTACAGATTAGGAGTTATTGACATATTATATAGGGATGTAAAACTGGTTCGTGGAGCCCATTCGCGAAGCTCCCTCTACGACCGTGGAGAAAAAGAACTTGACCGGAGCCCCTGCAGGTGCTATGCCAGTGCAAAGCTCCTCCTTCACAAATCCTCCATGGAGCAAGGAGGCAGGATTCCCCACAAACACCTTTGATGTTCGTGAACCTGCCATGGAACAAGGAGGCGGGTTGACCTGCGATCCCTATTCACATTCATGAACCCGCCACAGAGCAAGGAGGTGGGATACTCTGCGAACCCGTTTGACATTCATGATCCACCGCATAGTGAGATCTGTCTTTGCAGTGAGTGGGCTCTACTTTGTGGCGCCTTTCCCCTATAAATACTCGATCACCCCCCTTCAGACGATAGTCACTCTGCCCTTGGGGCGGGCGGTCTCCCAATTCATAGAGCTTCACTTTCATTCGCAAAGTGGCTCCACAATTCTATGCTCCGTGAGTAGCATCCTTCATCAATATGCTCCGTGAGTCCATGCTCCACAAGTATCATGCTTTGTGATGTTACTCCATGATTCCATGCTGCGCAAGAAACTTTCCTTCATGAGACTACTCCGCGAGTCCATGCTCCGCAAGAAGCATTCTTTCACGAAGCTGCTCCATGAGACCCCTAGCTCCACAACCCCCCTTTTCTCCATGAAGCTACTTCATGAAGACCTATCCTTTGTGAAGCTCCTACCTCCACACCCACTGGGCCTAGACTACAGCCTATCACTGACCCCCATGAAAAATGGAGAGTCACACCGGGAACTTTTTGGGCAGGGACGGTGGCATTTTTCATTGTCCCCTTATGTGATACCTCCTTCCACCAATGGAATACCATGATTTGAGATACTCCTCCACACACCATGAAAAACCTGGAGTTGACATATTCGTATGGGTTCATTTCTCATGACGTGAGTTGAGATTCTTAGCATCAATTCCCCAGAGTTCCTTGAGTCGAACCATTCCTCAATCAACTCATCCAAACCCCCATCACCTAACTCCTATGTCAGGTTGAACCAGAAAGGGTGGCCCTTGCGTAAGTCCCAACAACAACCATTTCTAGGCGCCTTATGCCTAACAGTCCTCTCTACTGGACTATAAACTATAGTATACTCTATGTTCAAAACATAGGATACATCATTCCCCAAACAAGAGATGCCTTATGCGTTAAGCATAAAATTCAAACAATCCTCTCTACATTACTATATACTGTAGTATTCCCTATGTTCTAAATATATGATGCATCTTGATCTAAATGAGGGATTCCTTATGCTCTAAGAATAAGAAGCAAACAGTCCCTTCTATATGACTCTAAACTCTAGTCCACCCTATGTGCCAAACATAAGATTCCTCTTCCTCTAAAAAAGAGATAACTTATGCTCCAATCATATGATGTCTAGTTCCATGATTAAAATGGTGTAATTTTAGGAGCTTTAGAATCCTTTCAAACATTCCATCACTCCACCTCACGCTTTTTGTGTCCATCATTTAGATCTTCATCCACTTCCATGTCTGAAGGTACCCTCTAACAGCCTAGTCCCAAGCCGCATCGGCTCACCTACCGTCCTGGGCCAATTCCCCGAATGACTTTGGATGACACTTCGAGTCTGGTCAAGTGTTTCAAATATGGTCAACAGTTAACCCAAATTTGTTTGTCCAAATTTCAAGCTAACACAATATGGATGCTATGTTTTGAACATGGTATCTTTTGTCGCCATTCCACCCTTTCCGCATTTCAAATATTAGGCATGTGATTCACACTTTCCATCTCCCTTTATTTAGACTGATTCCAAAGCCCTGGGCAATATCCCTCTTGTGCGCTAGCGCATAATGGAAGGACTCAACCCACCAGTGGGTTGGGATTCCCTCATGGACAGACATGAGGAATACATTACATGTAGCTTCCTTATGTAATCCCCATGCACAATTTCCACTCCATAGCGGCACTCGGGCAACTTCCTTGCATAAGGCCCATTCACCAGTGTCGTTCCATAGTAGCACTCAGGCGACTTCCTTTGGTAAGCCACATCCATTTCTGCTCCATATCGGCACAAGGGAATCATCCATGTGTAATCCAAATGCACAATTTCCACTCTATAGCGACACATGGGTTGTATCCTTGCATAAGCCCCATCCACCATTCCCACTCCTTAGCGGCACTTGGTCTGCTAACCACATGTAAGACCACAATTCCAATTCCCATGAACGCACTATCTATGACGTGATCTTCACGTATGTGATGCCTCTTGTTTCTCACACCGAGCATGACTCACATGGGCTTAGAGAAAGAACCGACCATGACATCCCCTTCCTCGTCAACCAATAGTGTAATCCCCACACCCATCCTGAACTATGTGGACTTTGATTATTTCCAACACAAGGTACATAGGAAGCCTCCCCAAGGTTCAATCCCACCATCCATTGGTTTAGACCCCCCTTCATGTCGGTTCCCACTCCTTCGGAACTATGTAGACATTTTCCTCACCAAGGGATGTTATGTAGGAAGCCTCCATGAGGTTCAATCCCACTATCTATTGGTCTCGCCCATCTCCATGATGGTTTACCAAACACTCTGCCTGAACTACATGGACTTTGATCTTTGCCGAGGCAAGATAAATAGGAAGCCTCTCCAAGTTTCAAACCCAAAATCCATAGGTCCCCCCCCTTCACATCAGTTCTCACTCCTTCTGAACTATGAGGACTTTGATCCTCACAAACAAAAGGTACGTAGGAATCCTCCCCACAGTTGAAGCCCAAAAACCACTGGGTCTGACCCCCCTTAATGTTGGTACCCACTCTATTTGAGATACATGGTCTTTGATCCTTGCCAAAGAAATGTAAGTAGGAAGCCTCCCAAAGGTTCAAGACCATCATCCATTGGTCCTGAACATATTCGTGTCGGTTCACCAAACACCCCTTTTGAACTACGTGTACTTTGATCCTTGTAAAGGAAAGGTATGTATGAATCCTCCCTTAGTTCAAGCCAACCACCCATTGGTTCCGACCATCTCCACATCGGTTCACCAAACACCCATTTTTCTCCTGAACTATGAGGTATTTGATCCTTTACAAGGCAGAAGACGTAGGAAGCCTCCCTGAGGTTGAAGACCAAAACCAATTGGTCCCAACCCCGTTCATCTAGGAACCCTTTCCTTCTGAAATATGTTGGCTTTGATACTTTCCAAGGAAAGGTACATAGGAAGCATCCCTGAGGTTCAAGACAAACACCCATTGGTTCTGATCCCCTTCATGTTGGCACCTACTCCTTCTGAACTACGTGGACATTGATCCTTTCCAAGGCAAGGTATGTAGGCAGCCTACCTGAGGTTCAAGCACAACACTCATTGGTTCCAACCCCCCATTCACATCGGACCCCATTCGACCCACCTTACATTAAACTGTATTCCCCTTTTTCATTATTCATGACGTTCAACTATATCCCCCATCCACGACAAGCCGTTGTGACCCCATCGAGTGGTTTTCCATTGTCACCCCATTCAGCAATAAACCATTGTCAACCAAATTCTATGGTAAGCCACTCTCACCCCATTCAACACTAATTCATTGTCAACCACATTCATCATTAAGTTGTTGTCAACCCAATTCATCGGTAAGCCATTGTCTACCCCATTCAGTGGTAAGTCATTTTCAACCCATTTCAATGGTATGTAGTCTTCAAATAAACTATGTAGACATTGATTCCCTTCCATGGGGATACGTAGGAATCCTTCCTGAGGTTGAAGCCCATCCCTGATGTCCCATCCAGATCTCACCCTTGAGCCTATGTATTTTGGGAAGATCTTGACCCAACCTGGAAGATCTATTTCCTCCGGGTCACATCCATGCATCCATTCTCATGGGTCACCTCCTCAGGTGTCCCATCGTCCCACCAAACTATGCGGACATTGATTCCCTACCATGGGGATACATAGAAAGCCCCTTTAAGGCTCAATCCCAACATCACTGTCATCCTCACATAGGTTCCATGTCATTCTCTCTCCACTTTAGTCAACTCTCAATCCGGCATCCTGATTATTTCTCAGGCCACCAAATCCCAGTGGGATCACATCATCCACCTCCTCACTGATCCTAGTAGTACTTGAGCTACTATCCATGTGTAATATCTAACATGTATTCAGGTTGTTGTCCTCTTTGTACACCCTATTTCATCACCCATTTGAGCTACGTGGTTTTTGATCCCTCTCATCTATACAGGGTATGTAAGAAACCTCCACGAGGTTCAATCCCAACAAAAGGTAAGCCTTGGTGTTCCCCCTCTTAGGGGTGAACTATCTCTGGTCAGCCCTCAGTGGTGTCTAGATCATCCTTCATGGTGTGACATATTCCCTTTATAGGACATGAAATTCTGGGTCGTCTCTTATTGAGTGTTATGACCCATCTACCTGGTAAACACTCATGGAGATACCTCTTAGGGATGTACAAACATGATCCGTCTTTATGGAACATTCTGATCATGCTCATTCTGTCTTTTCAAGACATCAAACATGCAGCATACCTCGAACTAAACCTGAGATGCCTGAGGAAAACCACGGAAGGCACACCTTTGGCGTAACCATCTCTTCTTGACGTTAAACCTACAACATACGCTATGGTAAACATAGAAAGTTGAGGAAGACCATAGATACATGAATATGGCATATAATTCCATGGGTTTGATGTGGGATGCCTCTGGTTGTGCGCCCTTGAGATTCCCTCTTATGAGAAAGAATACAGATTCCCCAATTTCCACCATTTTGAGATTCATGACATGCTTGATGTTGTCATCTACTCCAACCGAAGGTTTCTACAATTCCAAGACCCCATGGAATTTCCAAAAAGAAGTAGTGTACTTATCCAGAATTCACAATGATATGGCACTGGGAAGGAGATTCACGAACCATGACTTAATCTATAAGGGAGACCCAGACTAGGTGATGAGTTCTATGGAGGAATCCACAAAAGGAGGAACCACCATCCCATCATCCTGATACGATCAAGGAGAAAACATCCCTAAACAAGGAACGGATGTGTCCCGCATTTGGAAAGTGGGAATGTGGGTAAAAAACAGTGTAGTCATCCTCGAACAAGATGGATGAGTGTGCACCAGCGAAAGCGTCGGAAACAGTATTGTAGTAGTTGGAAAAATACACCATAAATTTGTCTGTTTGGGAATAGAATACATAAGGTCATTGGCCCACCGAAGGCCTTTATTATAGTTATGGATTTTAGACAACCTCAAGACCTCCAGGACAACTTAATTATTTTGTGACATCTCATTCACATGATGTAGTGAATATGAAACAATAATAACCAAAGGAACTTGGAGAGATTAGGTATTACAGAATGTGGTTACAATAAATGAAAGATATCCTTATTCATAAGAATAATAGTGTAGGGAAATTTCCATTAAGACCAGGCCTATGCACCTCTACACATATATTTCTAACCAAACAAGAAATTTTAATTGTGTGAAGATATGTCTGCGATCTAGACACTTGGGATGGGTATTGCAAGGTATTACTGTCTGGTATGAATTCCACTATGACCTTCAGGGACATATAATCCACTAATCCTACTGTCCTTGTAAGGGATCCCCCTCAACCCCAGATACTTGTATCATCATAACGTAAATAAAAATATTCTCTTCATGTTATTTTGGAAAAAAATATTTATAAGAAAACATAGTCATTAAAAAGAGAAATAATGATTAATTTTTTATTTAGGATGTTCATCAAATATTTGTGACTGTTATAGTAATTATATAAATTTGGTATTAAGAAAATGAAATCCTACATTTCATAATATAACTCATTGCACTAGAAACACAATGATGATTTAACCCAAACCTGAATAATGAAAAAGGTTTAACTCATTCCACTAGAAAATGTTATGTCCTAGTTAATAAACCAATGTTCGTACATAAATGACATGATCAAAAAATGTTAGGTTTATATTCATATTTATTGTTTGGTTTTGATATTGATGTATTATATTCTGTAACATGTTCTAATTTCTTTTTTAATATATTTAATGATGTACAAAATAACTATTCACTCATTTATAGATCATATGATCTATCAAAAGTATTGATCAATAATTATTGAATAAAAAATATATTTATATTTTAAATTCATTTTATAGAGTATGAATGGAATGTAAAATTGATCAAAGCACAACCAAAGGATGAAATAATTATTATGAATTAACATGATATCTTGTAAGTATATTTTCTAATATTCCCTACCCTGGGAGTATGTGAATCCATCAACTAGTTGGAATTGTATCTTGAAATATTATATTTTCTTTTTACCAAATTTTTTGAGGAACTGATAGACACATTTCTTATAATGGATTTATGGTCTTCTAGTTGATAACTTTCTCCTAGACATGTTTTTAATCAATGCTTATTTTTTCTTTGTAATTATTTTTCTCCTACATATCCACAATTAAACATCCCGTTAATTATTTTGTAATTGGATTCCATGTAATTTTTTATTCTCTATAATCATCATGATTTCCATTCTCTCTAATCATGATGATATTTTATTAATCATTTTTATAATGGGTTGTTTCAACAATGATTAGACGGTTGATGAACAATGTAGAATTGGGAGGGTAAAATTTATTTTAGGTGGTCAAATTTGACTCTTGGATTATTTAGAAAATATTCCCATTTAGATAAATATGATTTCTTATATTGCTTCAGATTAAGGAAACTCATAGTTTTAACCAAACACAACATAATATTAAAATAAATTTTAATAGAAAATTTATCACTAAGACATTATATTGGTGTTTGTGAATAAAAAAACTAATTTTGTACAACTATTTGATTTACTTGTTTTTAAAATAAATAGTTTTTTAATAAATTTATTAAATATAAAAATAAAAATCAATCAAATGCATTAAATTTTTTTTAATAGATTTCATGCGCGCAACTTGATTATATATATATATATATATTAACATTGGGGGAATGATGTTAATGTGATTTTTATATTATATATTCAATAAAATAAATTATTATTCATCTAATATTTTTTATAATCATGGGATAAAAATAATTTCATATATATGCTTAAAATTTTATTTTTCTAATAATTTGTTCAGTTACAATTTGTTCACTTATTTTCCAATTAATTTTTTTTCTAATATTTGAATATTTATTTAGAAAATGGCCAAAATATTTTAATTCCTTCATTAAAAATTATCTTATATTGAGTTATTGTAAATTTTATTAATATATAATTTTTCTATGAATATTGAAATATAAATAATGTTTCATAATATATCCTTTTAGTTTATAGATTTTAAAAAGATAAATTTTGTTTACATTATTTCTCACAATCAATGTTAGTTCGCTTACATATTTTACATAATATTTTGGTGATAGGATTGAATTCTCTTTTGATTTTTTATATGAAACCTTTTTATACTTGACAAAACATTTTCTTTTGAAATTTTTAATTTCATTATGCCTGTAAGATATGTTATTAATTGAATCCTCTCCCCATTACGGAATTAAATTTGTTAAAATGGATTCCATTTTTTAATTAAAAATAATTAATTTTATGTGATGTGGTCGACATAATTTTTTATCATTAGGAATATTAAATAATAATAGAATTGATGTCCATAGTTAAGTTTCAAATAGTGTTCTACGCGTTCCATGTGGTAGTGTTAAAAGTAATTTTACACAAACATATGAAATTTATATTATAAATTAGATTTAATATTTATAATAAATAAATATTTAATTATTAATATGGATCCTTTTTTTTCTTATTAGATAAATTAAATATGTATATAAAAAACTAGTTACAATGCTGAAAACAAAAATGGCAAAAATATGTAATCGTAAAGGATATTTGAATAAGATGACTATAAAAATAATTTTTGGGAGGGGGTTTTAATTGAACATAAAATTACTCTAATACATAATTTATTATTATTATTTTCATCTAGGTTGATTGTGACTTCCCATTATTTAGTTTTTTATGGAATTTACAAAAATGAATCTCCTCTTCAAATATAAAAGGTAACCACCAAACATAACTAATTAACACCACTTAAATAAATTATCTTTTAATGAACCAAATAAATCCCTCCACAATATTCTTATCCATGTTATAGAGCTTCTGATATTCCCATAATACCAACCCTAGAGTCTTTAATATGTTCTACAAAATATGTTTTTTTAGTGAATGTCTTTTGATACACTAAACTCTTTATTTATAATTATTCTCTTACGATATTAATTCATGTATTACTAATTAAATTATAAAAAAATTATATAAAATATAATAATATGATATTAAATTGACGTTTTTACCAATTTAATTTTTTTAACAAATGGTAACTAAAGCCATCGATCACGTCTACGGAAGAGTACCACCTCACGAACTGATGTAATTTCTTGACTGTCACCAGCTCTAATAAAATGATATATTTCTTGATTTAATTAATAAATAAAATAAAATTATGAAATAAATATAAATCATGATTTATATTATCACATATAACATGTTATTATATAATCCAATAGAATACAATAATGTTACTCAGGCATATGTGTGGACTACTTTCACTATAAAGCGATGTTATTGATTTTTTGTTTTATTTTGAAATATATGATAATAAGGATATATCTAATAGATATATATGATATATATTATTTTTAAATTATTATAAATGGGAATTTTTTTTAAATTACATTCATTTTGTCTGTTGAATAATTTAAACAGTGTTAATTCTTATGTCGAACTAAAGTATCCAATAATTGTGTATCTACATTTACAATCAATAAATTATATTTATTAATATAAATAAATATATAATATAAATAAATATATAATAAATATATAATCTATTTGTATCATTATTAAAATTCTATAGAATATGGAACCATTATAGATGTACAAGGATTCAAACAACCGAATTAAAAAATACATTGAATATGAAGTAGCTATTACATTAAACAATTATTTTAACAAAAAATTTATAATAAATATTTTTTAAAGTATTATAATTGTAAAATATAGTGAATGGTATATATTATAATGTTTCAATAATAAATTTATATTAAATGAATATTTATTATAAATTTTGTTTGGATAAGTATGATTGATGTCACATATAAGTTAATGGGTTTTAACACAATCTTCCATCATTGAGGAAGATTTTTTTATTACACAACTAATCAAGTATATAAAATCACAATTTTATATAATATATCATCAATAAATCCTTCTTAATTATATTTTATATTTCAATTATATTAATTAAATTCATTCATATTTGACTTAAATAATTCTAAATAGTAAATGTTTTATGTCTATATATTATATCAAATTAATTTATCACTTCATGAATGATTATATTATATATATATATATATATTATGTTTGAAATGTCACTTGATCGATTTAATTTTTAATTAACCCTGTATTTTTTTGTATTACCATTTTTTTACTAACATTCATTTCATTAATTAATTTCACTTCATCATTATGATCGTTCACGGTGTTCTTTATCAACAATAGTCTTCATTCAGATATATATAATGTTTTACAAATTTGTTCATTTCTGATGTGTATCCAATAAACCTATGATAATTTATATCATGAATATCATTGTATTCAATTAAATTGATGAACATTTATGTGATTTCACCCAGTTGTTTTATGATTTAGATGTTACCAATATAAGAATGTTTTATTTCACAATCTCATCATTACTCAGAATTGTTTTTGTTTAATATTATATTATGTAATTATATTATATTTTTTTGTTATATATAATATATTATCTTTTTATATATTTATTGTATAAAATAATATGTTTTCAATCATTTAAATATTTTTTGTACATAATAGATCAAAATAATTCTTTATAGGAAAAATAGACACATTTCCACTTTATTTGACAAAATGTTGTACCAAATCTATGTATTAAAATAATTAAATAATTTTTCTAATATTTTATAATTATTTATTAAAGGAATATTTACCCTTTATTATTTTATAATTTTTTTAAATTAATCACCATATTGTTTTTTATACATGTTAATTTTCATCCTTTTACAAAAAATGTGAATGTGATATTTTTATCATAATTGGTATATATAAAATTCCATAACTATAATAGATCATCATTGATTGAAAAAATACATTATAATATAAAAATATTTATTTCAATGTAAATGTTATTCTATATAATATGGAAATTATTAATTTTTTAAATTTAATTTATATTTGAAATGAGTATTTTTTTCAAAATTGTATTTATCGAAAATTTTATATTAATTATATTAATAAATGAGAAAGGATATTTATTTACATTTTCTCCACTAGGAATATGATGTAAACATACCATTTTGTTTTTATCTGGAAATTTTATAATTAGATTGACTTCAAATGTTAAATTTTAATAAAATTATTCATATTACTCCAGATGGTATATAACTTTTTTATTGATTAGAGAAATTATAATAATTTCATATGATAATATTTCAATATCGTTTTTTAGATTGATTATGTTTCCCTCATTTTATTTTTATAATGAATTGGATGTAATATGTGATGTGTGGTGACCATCATATCTCATATATGTATCATTATTTCTCATGAGAAAAACATTAATTGTTATTTTCCAAATATTCTACTCATATATATATGATTTCTTTGGGAATTTACAAGAATGAATGGTTATGTGTACATTTATTATATATTTCCTCATTCTACGATTAATTATCGATGTCTGCATTATTACTTTATAAGTTATGATATCCAAGGATATGATTAAATCACATGAGATTATTTTTTTGGAATTAATGGATCACCATTTCTCTTACCCTCATATTGTTTATCTGTAAGTAATTGATTAAATGGAATATTTACCCTATTATTTATCATTCAATTTTGGAAATCCCTTAAGTATTCATGATTGATTCCTCTCTGTACATATCCTTACAATTTATTTGATATCACCTTTTTACTGTGTGTTTATTCCCCAAGAATCTATAAAATTTAATATGATTTAGATTTGAGGATAGATTAAATGGAAAACACATGTTCTAAAAAAAATTATATTTTATTATAAGTTTTCAAATGTAATGTTAGATTCAATACTGTATCCCATTCTCTAATACGTAAAAACAGGTTGTTACTTTTGTATGAGAACACTTCTATCTAGTGAAAGTCTAATATTGTAACCAATGACTCTAGGCTACTAGGTTTAGGGTCATTTCATGTATTCTATTCCTTCAAGATGTTATAAAATTTCTTGTAGTTATATATGTTATATTTTCTAATATAAATCCATTGTATAATATTTAATTTAGAGAATCCTACTAGAGAATATTTGATGTCAATATAGTTTAATCATGATATATAAACCATATATTTATGGCCATATATAATGATATATAAATATTCTCGAGGTCACACTTTGTTCTTTTATTTATTATATTTTTGGATCTTGTGATAGCCACATTGGATACATTTTTTTCTATATAAAGACAAAATATCCCATCATGTGGATGGATTACATTGAAGCCTTTTATAAAGTCCCATGTAAATATACAAATTTATAATCATATATTTTTGATGTTTCTATGGTTGGGATGAGTTTGGTCTAATTTATTTTTAAAAATATGTTTTTGATTTATTGAATAATGGTAAACCCTCAAAAACTATATAATATCTTACTAATCTCCATTGATACCCTATGGTGGTTTTGTTAGTGACATATATTATTTATTTTGTCACCTAGATAGTGTCATTGATGGTTTTAAAAATGTATAAATATAGATACAAGATAAGTGGGTCCATTTGAGTTTGTTGATATTATTTTAAATGGGTCATAAATTTGTATTTTTTACCCTAGTTTATGTTGATTCATTACATTTCTGACATGTCTCATCTTTAAAAGTATCTTTTTGGACCATCACTTGTGTGGAGTATGGAGGACCTGATTTTCTAAACTTATTTATCAATATATAAGAAGTTAGTTCCAATTATATTTTATAATAAAATGGATAATCATGGAACATCTATAGAATTTATCGAGTTATTTTTCATCATTATTCTATTTCTCACTATACATGGGAGTGCAAGGAATTGGTGGGATATTAGAAGAATCATCACATTGATATGAATTCTTCTTGAGATAATTTATTAGGGGTGAAATAATTTATGTAAGGGAAGTAGTGACATACAATTACAATATTTCATGTTATTTTTATTCCATGTTTTTTCTATCCCTTTTTATGGAATCGATTCAGGTTGTTTTTGATACTTTTTTACAAAATTTGTAAGTTTCATGTATTTTTTATGGTATGAACAATGCGTGGGAAATTGTGGGGGATGACCTTGGAAACCATGCTTCCCATTTTTTTGTTCATTAGGTGAACACACTGTTATTTAAAACCTTCATCCTCTACCTATGTAATACACCATTGGATAATGTGTAATACATGTTTAGAGAATGGTGTCCTAGCCTTGGAACCAAAATGTGAACCCTTCACTAGTGGCCTAGTAGGGTGTGAATAGTTTTTTAATGTAATGTAAAAATTGATGGCGTTTCCAAAATCATTTTAATTGAATATGGTAATGTGTATTTTTTCTAAAAATCAAGTGGCCAAACTATGGAAATTGTGATAACATATATTTAATCACTAGAAAAATTCAATACAAAACCAAAAACCATGTTATAAATTTTAAACACCAATTAGTAGAAAATTTATTTGACTACTTCGATTTTAGAGGCTCTCAAAATATTATTATGGATTATTTGACTCCTTTCCTCTTTGAATGATTTGTCGGTGGATGAAATTGATCTCTCTTTCGAAAGATTAATATCCTCATTTTCAATCCTCCTATCTTCATTTCTATCTTTCATCAAGAGTGATAGAACATAATATAGATAGTGGGTATAAATAATTATTTAATTGACTATTATTCTTGGTAATACTAATTATTATTCCAATATGTCAACAATATATTGGAAATTTTAATTTCAAGTGATTGATTGATAATATAGTTAATGGTTTTTTCTTCTATAAGGAGTATCCCTACACATGAACCCATGAGTTTTTTTATTGATTAAAAATGTATTCTTATAATATCTCTTTTAACTGGTTTTATGTAATTTTAGACTATAAAAATCATAATGTTTTTAAATAATCCTCATTTTAAATAATTTATATATTTAATGAATTTACTAAATTATGTCTCCAAACGATAAATGATTTGATGATGATTATTGAGATAAAAAGATTTAAATTAGTGATTGTATTTGTAGAAATTAACAAGATAGAATCAAATGATTTTTTAAAAAATTTAATGTTATCTCTAGATTGAAATTTGGAATATTATGTTGAAGTGATGGATTGAATTATAATTTCCAAGGATTGATTGATTGCTTGATTGATTTAATCGCATGTGATCTAATGTATTTAGTTGGTGATTGGTAATATCAATCTCAACAGCATACATCCTTGAAATGAATTTATGATGACAACACTCACAGAACCATGTTCAATATAATATTCCTTGTTGGGGTGTGGACTAATTCAGTATTAGTTTTATGATCCCTATGTGTGTGTGAACATAACATCATCCATAATTTATTGAATATGTAGTGTCAGGATCAAAGATACATAACAAGAAAAACATCATTGATTATCAAAATTATCATTTGTTTTGATTTTTTAATTACATTTTAGTTCTGGTGGAATATTATTTTTCATTCTTATAATTTTACAAAAACAAATTATGCCATGTTTTTTATAATTACAATTTTCTGATGTTGATTTCATTTCAGAAAATTGGGTAATTATTTAAACTGTAGTCTCAATATTGGAATTTAATCCTAAGTAGTTTATTTTTATGTATGATATTATTAAAACATTTTTGATATCATACAGAACTATTTATTTCTAAAACACTAATATTTAATTTATGTGTTTGTATAATATCCTATATCAAGTCTAGATATGTGGTAAACACCTCATAGAGGTGTTATTTGTTCTTGTATCAAGTTCCAATGCGTGGTGGAAGTGATTAGGGGAGTTTTGATAGACCCCTAAAATGAAAAATATATGATATATCTATAGTGGTTATTATGTTATATTTTGGGTATTGTATCACTTTAGTATGTTAATATGATGACTCATGGTAGTATTTTCTCCTTGAGAAGTGTTTGTATTACTAAATTTTTGTTTCATTATGTTGCACTTTTGTATATTAATTGGATTGCTATGTGGGGAAATAATATCCCTTGATTATTTTGATTCCCTAATTCTAGTTGCTCGCCTAATGATATTTGTAATTTATATTAGGATATGTCGGGGCTGGTTTACATACTATTTAACATAGTATTCAGGTTGGAACATAATAAAAATATAGAAGATAGAATATTAATATAAAATTTTTTATTTCATATAGACAGAGATGTTTCATTTGGATATCAAAGAATAAATTTTTACCCAGATTTCTACAAAGTGGTAATGAATTATTATAATTGAAAAATCAACTCAATTGGTGAGTTTAAAAACCCAGTTATAGGATATCAATAATGATGTGATATTACAAATTATACTGTTTTATGATAATAAATTTTCTATAATTTTTTAAAATATCTAGACTGCATTCATTATGGAATTATATATCACTCGATTATGGATTTAGTGGAGCAAGGAATAATTATTGTGTAATGTTTTTACGTAATGAGAAAATAAAACATTTTTTCACTATGTAAATATCAATTCTTTGATTTAAAAAAATTAGTACGATTATAAAATGTTATCTTAATTATAATTATTTCTATAATATAGTTTATTATTAATATTTATTTTTATATTTTTATTTCATATCAATGAGGCTAGAAAATAACTTAATTTTAGTTAATTTTTATTCATAAGGGTGCAATATCTTAAGGGGTGTTTTTAAATGGATAATAATCAAAACTGAATGTGTCTTAGTGTAAAAATTAGCACATATGTGTTTAATTTTATAAATTAGTATTTGAATATCTGTGGATGACCATATTTGAAAAAATTTGAAGGTAATTTTCAAGAACAGAAAGAAGAGATATTTTTTAATTACATTTCAATTGAAAGAAAAATAATGGAATATTTGGATGCAAGTCACATCAATATATAACAGTTAATTATTATAAAATGGGCTTATTTAACATAGTGAGTTCACTCTTGTTGAAATATATTATAGAAATGATGATTAAGGGGTTTGTATATGATATTAAAAATTTGATAAATGTTTAATTGTTGAGAAAAAATATAAGGAGGGGGAGATAGGAGATAAGAGATTTTTATGGCTTATATTCAGATAGTGATTCTTTGTGACACTGGAAAGTTTATTCAGTAATATATATGTTTTATTTTTTTATGAATTTTATATGTTTTGTCTAGTATTTTGATGTAATAAGATTGAATATTAATAGGAAATGAAATTATATTGGTATAGTTCATCTGTTTTTATTTTTTCCTACACATCAATCATTATAAAAATAAAATGTTACATTTTCTATCATTTTAGGTGTTGTGAATTAAAGTATTTCTGAGTGACTGGACTATATTTAATGGATTTTGTATTTTAAAAATATATATATTTAGAAATATTTTTTGTTTTATTTAATAAAATAGTATATTATATTATATGGAATTACAGGACTGGTTATTTATTTGAATAAATCAATGATATTTATGATTAAATAAAGTATAAATATTCTTTTTAATATTTCATAATAGTAAATTTATTCACAATAAAGTGGTCAACATAGTGATTTAACTTTAGATCAGACAATTGTTTAAACATGTATGGATGTCCTATAAATCATGTCCGAAGAAGGTGACCATGAAAGATTATTTGTCAAATAGATTGGATATATTTTAGAGTCATATTATGTTACTATATTTCAAAACATAGTGAAATTGGAGTAGGATTTTTTAATAAATAAATGAAATGATATCACATTATGAAGGATGTAATTACATTGTAATCACTAATGTGTACGTGAAAATTCAAAATACTAAAGAGCAAAAAAAGTGAAAAATATTTACTATTTTTGATGAATGAGGTAACACCTTGTTTGCATGTGAATAATAGTTAATCAGATGCTACATATGACTAAATTTATTGAATCATGTAATATTTATTTAAAAATTATAATTTAGTTCACATTGGGAATTTCGTAAGTAAATGTCCAATCTATAGTTAATATTATCAAACAAGAATATATTTTTTACCTTTTAAGAGGTTAGGAAAAACACCATATCATAAGTTAGGTCCTAATATTAAATTCTTATAATCATCATTTTGGGTGAATTATCCATTTCAAAATAATTTCATGAATCTATGGTAAATATATACGAACTATAAATAGAAATTATATTAATATAATGGTTTTATATTAATTTAGAAATAAATTACCATGCCCTACTGTTAACTCATATAAAAATTCACCAAAACAATTAATTACTAGATGCTCTGTATTTTATTGGTTTTGGATAACTTATCATACCTTTTGATAGGAGTAGTTTGTTTTCAAAAAACATACATTCTCTGGGATGAATAACTAAGTATGTTTTTTCACCTAAAAAATGGATATAACGAACTACAAAAATAATTAAATATTACAATTAAGTATATCTATAAGTATTTATGTAGTTTTGTTCTCTATAGTGGTAAATGATCAAACATTTAAAGTATCTATGATAGAAATTGTTGATTTTGTGGTGTAAAAACATTACATTTCAAGAATATCACAACCATAAATAAGAAGAATATGTTCTCTAGATCTATAATATATAGTGTTCATTTATGAATACAAAATAAATAATAATAAAAAAATTTATTTCACTTCATCATTCATAAAAAGGTAATAATCATATATCATGAAATAAAAATTTTAGATTTGATTAGCGAGTCATTATCATAAAGGTATTTTGTGATTTCCTTAACAAATCACATCATCATTAAAGTATAATAAATATTTTATCTAAATATATTAGGGAAATTATTGTAACATTAAAAAAAATTAATATGCTTTAGAATATTATAAGAGTCATGCAAGTAAAACTAATCTAATTCCAAATAATTTAAATTTGAAAACATTGTATTTAAATGAATGTAGTGTGAGTATTTAACCATTTTTGAGACTTTAATACAATAAAAAAATTAATAAAAAAATTTCATATCACTAATTAATTAATAATTATTTATTGTGTTATTATATCTTTTTAAAAATAATAAAAACATATAATAAATAAAAATATATAGACTATAAAAATAACAAAAGTAGTGCATCGTAATTATTGGTAAAAAATAATACATTTGATATGTTTCTAGTAGTTCATGTACCATCATATTTATAAATATTGTTTTTTTCATATCATGAAATTAATTAATATCAACATATATTCAATTTTTTTAATGTCTGGGAAATCAATTTTCCTTATTATTGTTCCCTTACATTCAATGGTTTACTCATATAGTCCATACAAGATAATATGTCAATTGACTACCATATTTTCGATTGAATCTCTTCTTGTGGATGATCAAATCTCATCATTTGGTAAGTATATTTTTTCATTTGATTAGGTTAAAATTTATAAATATTCTATCTATCTCTATTATAGTTAATCCATTTTCATGGAGTCATTCTTACAATCAAATAACTTTTTTTCAAATTTAATTTCAATGATAATAGTCACTTGAACTTTTTTCATGTGTAATGGTAATATAAATTATATATGACCTATTTAAAGGTAATATGTAATTATGTAAGCATAAAATAAGATTTAATTTTTTTCCATAAGGCTTATTATTTAAATTTTTTATGTTAAAATTTTAATTTAATATCACCCATATTATAACTAATTTCTGCTACATAATTGTTATATATTTTAGAAATTTTTTAAGTAAACAATGATTTTTAGAATATGGTTAAGGGTAAAATTAAACATATAAATATTTATATTTAATCATAACAAATAAAAATTAATAATTAATATTCAAATAATAATAATTTAATGGTTTAGAAACATTACATTCATCCCATTATATATCTATTTTTGATTATAGAAATATAAATAATCAACTAGGTTATAAGACAAAACAATGTTCTCCACCATTTTAAAAAATAAAAAATATTTCTAAAATATATCATTCTTTTTTTATTGATTAAAATAATTAACAAATTTCTCAAACTTTTAAAATGTAAATACTATAAATGATAAACTAGGTATCCTACAAAACAATATTGTGAATGTAAATAACTAGTATAATGAAAAAAACAAATAACAAGGCTCCCCATAATTATGTAATCGTTACAGTTGTTTCGGTGCGGATGTGCGTCGGGTTTCTGTTCCGGTGCTGTTCCGCCAGGACGCGTTCGCGCGTGCAACCGTCGACCCGAGGGGATGGGCGCGCGCGGCTTGTGGTCCCGCAGTCCCGCTTTCCAAAGGCGGGCGGCATCCATCCCTTATTCAGGGGCGTCTGCTCCTTGATCGAAACCGGGATGATGGGATGTAGGCTCCCCCTTCCTTGGACGTCTCCTCGGAACTCGTCGCCTAATCCGGGTCTCCCACATAGATTTAAGACATGCTAGTGAATCTCGTTCCCGACGCCATATCTTCATGGACACCGGTTAATTACACTGCTTCCGCCCGGACGCTCCAAGGAGTCTGGTCGGGGCAGCAACCTGCGGTGAGGAGACTAGATGGCTCCGGGTGTTGGGGCTGTGTCTTAGCACTGCGACTCTGCATGTCTGTTTTCCGTCCCTAATAGGGCTTCTCGAAGGCATGATGGCCTGAGGCATCCCGCGCTGGGTGCGGGGAACTGTGTCACCTGAGGTTTTCCTCAGCTTCCCATGTTTAACAGGGGGTATGCCGCGAGTTTAACGTCCAGCGGGGACGGCATCAGACTGATCAACACGAGGAGTGGATCAGATGACAGAACCCCTTGCGGGGAACCTCCGACGCTGGGGCCAACGCATGGGCGGCTTCCCGAGTGATGTGGAGTGGAGTGAAATGGCATGACCCCATCGGGATGTGGCGGCCCGGGTAAGGATCAGGATGGATGATGGAGTGAAGAGCTTGGACCCCGTAGGGCTTCCTACGTACCGCGCGTTAGCACGGATCAAAGTCAGCGTAGTTCGGATATGCAGTTTAACGTCATGCTGGACGATGGCAAGCCGACTCACGAAGAGATCGAGGCCGCCGGGCGGAGGATTGAACCGAACCACCTCGCACAGAGTGGGATGGAACGGCCGGGTGGATCACAGTTTCACGTCATGCTGGACGATAAAAGGAGAGATAGGAAAAGGGGCAGTGGGGAAGCACAATGGAGATACACACGTGCAGTCTCCCACGGGGGCGGATTCTTAGGTGAATCGACGCAAATGTGAACCCAGGAGGGGTCCACTGATGGACGAACCGACGTGAATACGACCGGGATGACCAGGTGGTGGGCTTGAACCTCAGGGAGGCTTCCTACGTACCCTGTTTAGGAGACAGGGATCAAAGTCCACGTAGTTCATTCTGTCAGGACTTACGCACTGAGGCAGCCCGGATGCGGCAAAGCTCAGTTGGAGGGGGACTTGGGCCGAAGGTGAGAGACCTCGATCCCTGTCACGCCCTCTACTGGCTTCGGCTGTGGGGGAGCACAATGGAGATACACATGTGCAGTCTCCCACAATAAACTAGGGGTTTGTAATACCCTACCCCCGTGGGGAAAGGCCGCTCCAATTAAATCATCCCTAAAGAGGGGCAATCCCGACATCCCTACATAGACGAGCGGGTGGGGGCCACATCCAAACCGGGGGGGACCCTGCGTGCGAGGCACGGGATCGGGTGAAGCGGACGGTTTAACATCTTGCCAGACGAAGTACAGTTTAACGTCGTGTGTTGAGGACGAAGGTGTTTGGCAGTTTACCGTCTTCCAGCGCGGACGAGGATGCTCGGCAGTTTAACGTCTTGTCGCGTGGACGATGGAGGCTAGGCAGTTTAGCGTCGTGCAGCTTGGACGTAGTGCAGTTTAGCGTCATGTAGGACGGATGTGCAGTTTAACGTTATGCGGGACGAATGCTGAACAGTTTAACGTCTTGTAGCTCGGACGTAGGTGCGGTTTAACGACATGCGGGACGAATTCTGAACAGTTTAACATCTTGTAGCTTGGACGATGATTGCCGCCGATGGGTCCGTGTCACTTCGCGCGAGCCTGGAGGGCCGCACGGGAAGACAACGCACGGTGCGGGCACCCAGGATGAAGATCATCGGGCGCCACGCAGGCGGGTACCATCAGGGGGTCAAAGGGGGCGACCCCGGCGGATTGCGCGCAAAAGGGGATCTTGGCGCGCAATACCGCGGGTCGGCACGCAAATGGGCAGGCTGGTGCGCAATTGGGCCAGCGCTTTGCGCGCGGAGGATAGAGATTGTGCGCATCGGGCTTTGGATAGCGCACGGGGGCAACGACTCATTCTTTAATGAATGGCCACTTTGAAAATGGGGGGTGCGCGCAACCGGGCTGGATTGCGCGCACCCGGGGGGCAATCGCGCGCAAGAGGCTTCTTTTGCGCGCGAATGCCTTTAAGTGAAGTGTTATTCAAAGGAAAGGAGCCAAAGGGATTACGCGTGAACGCGAAACCCGTGGCTTTCTTGCGCGAAAGAAAAGAGGTTACCTGAAGACCGGCATTGCGCGCGGAAGGAGTTGGATTGCGCGCACGGGAGACCTTTCGAATTCTGGAAACCAACAAAACGTCGGGGGTCGCCTTATATTTATAGGCAACCCTGGGCGCGGAATTCGGTTCGCGGGCGTGGAATTCTCTTCGCGGGCGCGGAATCGGGCCCGGCGCGCAAGGGAGTCGCGCGGGCCACTGGCGTGCAAAATTGCGCGCCGGCCCAGCGCATTGCACGCATCCCGGGAGGTTTGCGCGCGGCTCATCGACTTTGCGCGCGGGCCTCCAAAATTCCGCGCAAGGCCTTCGGGCCCTCCGAAACATGCTTCCGACTCCAAATATGACCTTGCTTTCTGCATCTGGAGCTTCGTTTGGGAACAACGGACTTTTCCGGCGTCTACAAAAGCCCCCCCTCGGAATCTGATCGGCGAGAGGTCGCAACAATCGGGTTCCGAGGGAGACGCCGGAATGCCGAAGTCCTGGGTGGCGCGGGACTGTGGCGCGCAAAAAAGGGTGTCGGGCGCGAAATTCGCCGGTGCGGTCGCGCAAAGCTCTTTCCGCGCAGCGCGGACACCCGGCCTCGCCTATAAATAGGGGCCCTGGGTCCCCCTCACCATACACTGGCCTTCCGCGCGATAAGCATTCGAGCTCTCGTGCGCGAAATTGCCCTTTCCGGCGTGGAATTCACCCGTTCGTCGCGCAAACCTGTCCGGAATTCGGCCTGCTTTTGCGCGAATACCCGGGGTTTTACGCGACGGACTTCCCGATTGCGCGCCGTCCACTAGGATTGCGCGCCAACTCTCAAACTTCTCTACCAGCCTCGTCCGATTCCGCACGCTTCATCCCTTAACCCGCACGACTCCCGGAGCTTCTGAGATGGCCGCGAATCAAGGAAATGAGGGGGATGCCGCCACTCGCAGAGCTGAGATGTAACACCCCGAGCTTCCACGATACGCTTCTCATTCAATAATGCAATGGCTTGCATTGTACGCAACTTCGAGTTCTAAAACACCGCGACTAATCAAAGTAGTCGTTATGAATAGTAATAACCACTTTTTAAAATTATAGAAATTTTATATTTCAAAATAGACATCATTTTTGAATTCGGAATATCAATTATCGCTTAGGGTGAAATTTTGGCATTGTTCTGAAAAACTTCAATTTTTGATGAATAGTGAAACCACTAAGTGGTAGTTAAATAACTGATTTTTCGTTTAAATGAAATATTACCACTTCTGTGATTTGATTTTCAAAAATCCAACATACATGGTTGTCATTAAGAAGTAAAATGTGGTTCAATGAGATCAAAATAATTTTTTGGCGAATAGTAACTTTTAAGTTCTTAATCGCGATTAGTGGTAATTAGTGTAGTTTAAGGTAAAAACAGTGTTTTAATAATATGATATGAGCTTGACACTTGTCCTACTCCTATTGGATGAGTCATGGCCGACCAAGAAAACCCATGGGTCAACTTGGGGACCCCATGGAGCCACTTTAGTTAGAAAATGACATAAACACCTTTTATTTAATGTTAAAGTAAAAAATGACACAAACATAAAATTGTTTACTAAAACAATTTTTAAGTGGGGTTACAGAAGTCCAAATTTTGTCTATAAATATTCATTAGAAAGCTAAAAAGATTTCCTACATCATAGTATTTGTTTTATAATTTTTAGACATTATATAAAGTAAATTATTTATGACATCATTATGATGCAGCGATGACCTCATTATTTAACGATTTAAATAAAATGAGAAGATAATGAAAAATCCTAGGCTTACACTTGTCCAAAGCCTATTGGATGAAGATATTTCTAAGCCTTATCACCTTAGCCTAGAATTATATAAGTGTGGGACCTTTATAATCCGAAAAGCATTGTGTAATAATGTAACATTTCAATCCTTCCAAAAGTGCCCCTCCTCTCCACTTATAAAAGGCCCCCACCTCTCCCACCTCATTTACACATTCAAGCCATTTGGCTCGGCCAACCTCTGCCCAAAAACTCTCCCAACATTCCTCCCTTACTCCTAGAAGCCTCACTTTGGTCAGAACTCTTCCCAAGGAAGCCTTTGGATCAAATCAAATAGAGTTACCCGATTTTTAGGTAATGTCTTTTCTAATGTTGTTTTGTTTTATTTTTCTTCTCCAACCCCCTAAACTCTTTTTATTCATTTATTTTGTAACAACAACAGTATCCTCAATATACTAGTATGTTGTTATAAAAAGTATTCGAGCTACAGTTACACACACCTACATCTAATGGTTAAAGAACATACAGTTTCTGTGGATGGCGAATTTCTGCCTCACGAAACGATGATTGTTCAAATTCTTTTAACACCAATAATGGTGGACATTTTGATGACACTATTTTCATATATGATATATATATTATGTTTATGTTTTCCTTATCCTTCTGTATTTCTCATTTATGTCATACTTTATGATTTCCATTATGGGTAAAACGCGATAATTTCATTTTAGGAAGTGCGGACTACCGCCCCCTCAATGTGATTTGAATCGTTAATGCCATATGTGGGATGTATAAAGGATGGAGTAAATGGTATTATACACTATATTATACTGGAATTATATTATAAATTTATATCGTTATGTTTTAGCTCCATTAAATATGAAATTGAAATGAATGTAGCGTTCATGCGTACGTACGGCTTACCGTCTCCATGAACGGTGCATTTCATTTCTTACCTCTAAATGTTATGTAATATTATAAATGAATGTATATACTGGATATATAAGATATATATGACATCTAAATCATGAATATAATTCTGGATATAATTGATATTTCACCACATAAACAACTTGTAATTATAAGAAGCTTATTGTTGACTCAAGTACCAAAGATCGACAAAACGACCGTTATTAACTTAAATAATTACATTATGTTCATATCATTGTAATAAGTGATATAATAAGGATAATGAAATTGAAAATGGTTCTTAATAAGGTATATATTAACTCTAGTTTATTATTCAGGAGGTTAAAGAACGGTTGAGTCAATTCAGACACGAGGTAAGGGAACTTCTTAACCCAATTTCCATTCTTTGGGTTAATCTCCTACTTTCAAATTATGTCATGATGTTATTATGTCCTATTTTGTATTTTTACTTTCTTTATGTGTACCTATAGTGAATACACATAATAGATCTATTTTATTTTAAAAATGATCTTTTTAAGGACTTCGTCTCAATCCCCTTTCATTGAGGCATATTTGGTTTTATACAAAACATTCTTTTATACAGTGTATAAACCCCTTTGACTTTTACGTTTATTCAAAAGGAATCTTTTTTATACGAAGCATTTTGCTAAACGACAAAAGGGAATGTTTTTCTTTCCGTACTTATGCGGCGACAACGACTTCTCCGCCGCCGTGACCATTATTTGAGTTTCGGCTTCCTCTACAAGCCATCATTTTTTTTGATGAAAAATAAATACAAAGTTTTAACTTTCTTTTATTTTGGTATTGAAAATGATTTTGAAAGCATTTTTATTATATAAATGTGTTGTATTGATATCTTGTGATTGAAATGTGGAAATTTTATGTTTCCTTTATGCATGTTCTATGTGATACAATTATGTTATGGTTTATGATATGTTTAAACCTATTCATATGAGGAATGTATTGGACTTAATAAGTGACGGGTGGAGCCCGCTATAGCTCCTCGATGCATCGGTAGGTCTCATG
This sequence comes from Viscum album, assembly GCA_963277665.1. Classification (NCBI taxonomy): domain Eukaryota; kingdom Viridiplantae; phylum Streptophyta; class Magnoliopsida; order Santalales; family Viscaceae; genus Viscum; species Viscum album. The sequence continues at coordinate 2,019,485,395 of OY728148.1, forward strand.
AGACAACTAGACGTGGAATTGGCCGAGGCCCTTTCCCAATTTGATTTATGGTTTTGGCCGAGGCCTTAATCATTTTAGACGTCTTGGCCGAGGCCTTGACAAAATGTTTCAGAATGTCCGGCATTATACATTCCCTCATTATGAAAGTGGTTACTGATATTTCATGTGATTATTCGTCTAGTAGAATATCCATGTGAGTAAGTAATGGCATTATATTATTTTACTTTTGCCATATTATGTTGAAGTTAATGTTTAAAAGGCTTGTGATTTAGTTATACATTGCCTTAAATGTTTATGTTTATTTATGAAAGCTTCCGCAATATTGTTATCCTTACTGAGCATCTGAGCTCACCCCTTTCAATGTTTTAATATTTTCCAGGATGTGAAGAAGTATTTTATGAATGACCTGCAGGGATAGTCCGAAGAGGATAGAAGTGTGGACTATGGAGACTATGTGATTATAGTTTTTCACTTTGTGATGTAATGTAACATTTATGAATGTATCTAGTGTTTCCAAGGCTACTAAACTAATCGGTCTTTCGAGACTTGATATTTTGTGATCATGCCAATGTTACGAAGTAATGCACCGACTCTGGGTAGCTGGGGTCGGGGCGTTACAGTTGGTATCAGAGGCAGTTTAGTACAAACCTTGGAATCTAGATTTAGATAAACTCTGATTAGAGCACATAGCCCAAAGATAGACTTTGAGGATTAGTATAGAATAACTTCCTAGAATTTTGGTATTATAGAGATGTTATGAGTTTTCCGAGCATTACATCCTTGTCTGGATACGAGCAGGTAGAGGCGGATCTGGCACAGATGTACCTAGGGGTAAAACCCAAAAACACCACTTTGAGCTAGACTCGAACGGGAACTGGTGCACGACAACGGGCCTTGCTGCACTCTTGGTTACGACACTCCCGGGGGATATGCTTAGGATAATTCTCATTTTATTTACAAACCACTATGAAGGGTTATGAGTACATACTTCCTCAAAGAAAACATTTCTTTTTATGATTATGGATTATATCCATAAATAGTTCAATTTATGTTAAGTATCTTACAAGTATGGAATTATGTATTTTGATTCATAAACTAATCTAGTTTATGCCATTGTTTAGAAATGGCGCCTAGTGGAAGGAATGGAAACCGTATCGATGCACGAACTCCGTGTAGGGATTGCCCTCCTGCTCAAGATAATTATTGTGGAGCTGGATATACAACTGGTGCTGATCAACGTAATACCATACTGGGAAAACTCACTCAGGTTATGAATAATAACCTTACTCGTATGGAGCACCCTGATCCGCAACATGGAGGATCAATGCTAGATCGATTCATGAGGCAACAACCACCAACCTTCAATGGGAGTACAAATCCTATAGTAGCTGAGCAATGGATAAATTCCTTAGAGAAAATATTACATGCCTTGGGGTGTAGCGTAAGGGAGAAGGTTGTCATGGCAGTTTACCGCCTCACTGGAGATGCCGATCAGTGGTGGTCGCTGATTCAAAACACAAAGGAAGATGATGACGTATCGAATATGGAATGGAGGGAGTTCAAGTATCTTTTCTTAGAAAAATACTTTCCTCGTGACCATCGAGCAGATATGGAAAGGCAATTTCTGAGTTTGAGGCAGAAGGAGGATGAGAATGTCGCAAAGTATGAGGCTAACTTTACAAGGTTAGCGAGGCATGCTTCCAATTATATACGTAACCCAATGAGTAAGATTGATCGTTTCTTTGATGGGTTAAAACCATTTCTCCATCGAGCTTTAGTATCACAATCCTTCTCATCATACGAAGATATTGTCTTGTGTGCTATCAAGACAGAAAGGAATTCTCTAAGTCTTATGACAACAAAGTAAAGAAAGAGAAGAAGAGAACGGTGGAACAAGAGACAGATAAAGGGAAAAAGGGAAAGAAGGATTTTCCATTATGTGATAATTGTGGGAAGAATCACCCTGGTACTTGCCTAAAAGGAATGGGAGTTTGTTATAAATGTGGAGAAAAGGGTCACCAGGCTCGTGATTGCAAGGGAAAGAAAGAGGCTGTCAAAGTTGAATGCTACAATTGTAGGGAAACAGGGCATTATGAAAATGAATGTCCTAAGCGTCAGGGAAACTTACCTCAGAAAAGGCCAAGGGATCAAGGCCAATCTTATGCTGTGACTACAGTTGAAGCGGAATAAATAATGTATTGGTGCTTTTGGACTCAAGGATTATATTCTGGTTATACGAATAATGTGATATATATATATGGATTGTACTGCAGTACTTGTTGATTTCAGTAAGGTTTTAATATGATTAAGGTAATCATATCTTTAGTATGTGACAATAAGAGAAACTAATCTTTGTTTGGGGAATCTGATAAATTGATTTTGGAATTAAGAGACCTTTTAGAGAAAGTCTGGACAGAGGTATTTTGGATAACTATAAAGGTTGGAGTGGATTAAGTTGAACCTTGGATAGTAAATTTAAGGTTAAAAATTTTCTGGAGATTATTCTTGGAATACTATAGTTTTATGAAAAGGACAACCTGCAGGGTGGGGCATAACCCGTCGTGTCGGACAAAGCTGCAGGAATCGAACCCACAACCATAGTGCGACAAGCCTTTATTTCCTACCACTAGCCTACAGGAAGTCCCTGGATATTACAAAATAATTTTACTAATCTAAATGGTATGTGTTAACATTTGGAACCTTATACAATTAGGATAAATAGAATATTTTTGAGTTCCGTTACCATTTGGAGTAAAAGTTGGGTTTGTGGTAAAAATTTATTAACGAATGAAAGTATACATAACAAGTATGTATATTCCCTTACGTTCTTAGTAAATCTCCTAAATAAATTCCTCAACATTATAAAAGGTAACTTAAAACAAAAATGTTGTCGGTTAACTTTTCCAACTGGGGATTCAATGACCGTTTAACCAATCACAAGTTTGTGATTTTCTTATGGTTAAACGTTCTCCTAATCCTATTTTCTATAACTCTCCATCAGACCTTGATGGTTTGTTTTTCTTCCATATCCATATTTTCATAGAATCCTAGAATGGGCTATATCGGGTGACCTTTGTACTTATCCTGATTTCTTTTAATGTTATATATTTATTAACCTTATTTTTGATGTGGGTTTTCCACAAAGGTATTTTCTATTTTCAACCTTTTATTATCAAAGAAAAATTTCAAATTGCGAGGATGCAATTTATTGAAGGAGGGGAGAATGTAACACCCCGAGCTTCCACGATACGCTTCTCATTCAATAATGCAATGGCTTGCATTGTACGCAACTTCGAGTTCTAAAACACCGCGACTAATCAAAGTAGCTGTTATGAATAGTAATAACCACTTTTTAAAATTATAGAAATTTTATATTTCAAAATAGACATCATTTTTGAATTCGGAATATCAATTATCGCTTAGGGTGAAATTTTGGCATTGTTCTGAAAAACTTTAATTTTTGATGAATAGTGAAACCACTAAGTGGTAGTTAAATAACTGATTTTTCGTTTAAATGAAATATTACCACTTCTGTGATTTGATTTTCAAAAATCCAACATACATGGTTGTCATTAAGAAGTAAAATGTGGTTCAATGAGATCAAAATAATTTTTTGGTGAATAGTTACTTTTAAGTTCTTAATCGCGATTAGTGGTAATTAGTGTAGTTTAAGGTAAAAACAGTGTTTTAATAATATGATATGAGCTTGACACTTGTCCTACTCCTATTGGATGAGTCATGGCCGACCAAGACAACCCATGGGTCAACTTGGGGACCCCATGGAGCCACTTTAGTTAGAAAATGACATAAACACCTTTTATTTAATGTTAATGTAAAAAATGACACAAACATAAAATGTTTTACTAAAACAATTTTTAAGTGGGGTTAAAAAAGACAAAATTTTGTCTATAAATATTCATTAGAAAGCTAAAAAGATTTCCTACATCATAGTATTTGTTTTATAATTTTTAGACATTAAATAAATTAAATTATATATGACATCATTATGATGCAGCGATGACCTCATTATTTAACGATTTAAATAAAATGAGAAGATAATGAAAACTCCAAGGCTTACACTTGTCCAAAGCCTATTGGATGAAGATATTTCTAAGCCTTATCACCTTATCCTCGAATTATATAAGTGTGGGACCTTTAGAATCCGAAAAGCATTGTGTAATAATGTAACATTTCAATCCTTCCAAAAGTGCCCCTCCTCTCCACTTATAAAAGGCCCCCACCTCTCCCACCTCATTTACACTTTAAATCCATTTGGCTCGGCCAACCTCTGCCCAAAAACTCTCCCAACATTCCTCCCTTACTCCTAGAAGCCTCACTTTGGTCAGAACTCTTCCCAAGGAAGCCTTTGGATCAAATCAAATAGAGTTACCCGATTTTGAGGTAATGTCTTTTCTAATATTGTTTTGTTTTATTTTTCTTCTCCAACCCCCTAAACTCTTTTTATTCATTTCTTTTGTAACAACAACAGTATCCTCAATATACTATTATGTTGTTATAAAAGGTATTCGAGCTACAGTTACACACACCTACATCTAATGGTTAAAGAACATACAGTTTCTGTGGATGGCGAATTTCTGCCTCACGAAACGATGATTGTTCAAATTCTTTTAACACCAATAATGGTGGCCATTTTGATGACACTAATTTCATATATGATATATATATTATGTTTATGTTTTCATTATCCTTCTGTATTTCTCATTTATGTCATACTTTAGGATTTCCATTATGGGTAAAACGCGATAATTTCATTTTAGGAAGTGCGGACTACCGCCCGCTCAAAGTGATTTGAATCGTTAATGCCATATGTGGGATGTATAAAGGATGGAGTAAATGGTATTATACACTATATTATACTGGAATTATATTATAAATTTATATCATTATGTTTTAGCTCCATTAAATATGAAATTGAAATGAATGTAGCGTTCATGCGTACGTACGGCTTACCGTCTCCATGAACGGTGCATTTCATTTCTTACCTCTAAATGTTATGTAATATTATAAATGAATGTATATACTGGATATATAAGATATATATGACATCTAAATCATGAATATAATTCTAGATATAATGGATATTTCACCACATAAACAACTTGTAATTATAAGAAGCTTATTGTTGACTCAAGTACCAAAGATCGACAAAACGACCGTTATTAACTTAAATAATTACATTATGTTCATATCATTGTAATAAGTGATTTAATAAGGATAATGAAATTGAAAATGGTTCTTAATAAGGTATATATTAACTCTAGTTTATTATTCAGGAGGTTAAAGAACGGTAGAGTCAATTCAGACACGAGGTAAGGGAACTTCTTAACCCAATTTCCATTCTTTGGGTTAATATCCTACTTTCAAATTATGTCATGATGTTATTATGTCCTATTTTGTATTTTTACTTTCTTTATGTGTACCTATAGTGAATACACATAATAGATCTATTTTATTTTAAAAATGATCTTTTTAAGGACTTCGTCTCAATCCCCTTTCATTGAGGCATATTTGGTTTTATACAAAACATTCTTTTATACAGTGTATAAACCCCTTTGACTTTTACGTTTATTCAAAAGGAATCTTTTTTATACGAAGCATTTTGCTAAACGACAAAAGGGAATGTTTTTCTTTCCGTACTTATGCGGTGACAACGACTTCTCCGCCGCCGTGACCATTATTTGAGTTTCGGCTTCCTCTACAAGCCATAATTTTTTTTAATGAAAAATAAATACAATTTTTTAACTTTCTTTTATTTTGGTATTGAAAATGATTTTGAAAGCATTTTTATTATATAAATGTGTTGTATTGATATCTTGTGATTGAAATGTGGAAATTTTATGTTTCCTTTATGCATGTTCTATGTGATACAATTATGTTATGGTTTATGATATGTTTAAACCTATTCATATGAGGAATGTATTGGACTTAATAAGTGACGGGTGGAGCCCGCTATAGCTCCTCGATGCATCGGTAGGTCTCATGAGACAACTAGACGTGGAATTGGCCGAGGCCCTTTCCCAATTTGATTTATGGTTTTGGACGAGGCCTTAATCATTTTAGACGTCTTGGCCGAGGCCTTGACAAAATGTTTCAGAATGTCCGGCATTATACATTCCCTCATTATGAAAGTGGTTACTGATATTTCATGTGATTATTCGTCTAGTAGAATATCCATGTGAGTAAGTAATGGCATTATTTTATTTTACTTTTGCCATATTATGTTGAAGTTCATGTTTAAAAGGCTTGTGATTTAGTTATACATTGCCTTAAATGTTTATGTTTATTTATGAAAGCTTCCGCAATATTGTTATCCTTACTGAGCATCTGAGCTCACCCCTTTCAATGTTTTAATATTTTCCAGGATGTGAAGAAGTATTTTATGAATGACCTGCAGGGATAGTCCGAAGAGGATAGAAGTGTGGACTATGGAGACTATGTGATTATAGTTTTTCACTTTGTGATGTAATGTAACATTTATGAAAGTATCTAGTGTTTCCAAGGCTACTAAACTAATCGGTCATTCGAGACTTGGTCTTTTGTGATCATGCCAATGTTACGAAGTAATGCACCGACTCTGGGTAGCTGGGGTCGGGGCGTTACATGAGATGGCGACAAACGAGGAGGTTTTCGGAGCCAAGGAGATTGTTTCCAACAATCAATCCTTGTTCAACTTGCTGACGCCAGCCCAGAAGACATATCCGCTATCGGAAAACCTGTCGCTCTGGAACTTTGGCATCCTGGATGAGGTTCCGGTGCCAGGGTTCGAGGTTGATGCGCCACGGACCTGGGTGACTCGGGAGGACGAGCTTCCCCGCTATAACATCACCAACAATGGGCATCCTGCCAGGGAGACCAGACACTTAGATGTCTATGTCCTGAACCCGAGGACGCGAACCATCGTCAGGAGTGAGCCTACTGCGGAGAACTCTCTAGCCCTCTACTCGAGCACATATCGCCAGAGTGTCACCGACGACACCAAGGGCTGGTTGAAGGACTGGGACATGAGATCTGGGGGAAATTTCACCAGTGAGTGGGCCTGGGCGTTCTGGGTACGTCACACTTGCGATCACTTCACGGAGGAGCTGCCGTACATCGGCCTGTTTGAGGCGGTGTGGACGTCGCAGTTCCACTTCTACCAGCAGTCTGAGCTCGGGCCAGAGCTGTTCACCCGCTGGTCCCCGGATACCAACACCTTCCATCTTCACCATGGGGAGGTCGGAATCGGTCTCTGGGACATCCACTACATCGGAGGTATCCCCCTGGAGGGTTACCAGTACGATGAGTTCCTGCCTCCGAGGAACACCTGGGGAGACAGGTCACGGACTCCCATCCTGACATGGCATCTGCTGGACCTGGCTACAGAGCGGCTCGGGGTCAAGGACTTCCAGAAGGACATAGCCTACAAGGAGTGGTTCAGCCAGTTCTTGGAGCATGACCCGGCGGTCAAGATGCCAAGCAGGGGGAAGCGGTGCCCGACCGCGGCTCAGAGGAGCCGGAACGGGTCGTACTGGCAGGTCCTGGAGACGAGTGACTACCGCTCATGGGGGTACCACGTCATCGAGGCCCGGGACCCAAATGTCCAGTACGCGGCGTTCCTGGCCGCCTTTCTGAGTGGGTGGCTTCTGCCAGTGCGGGACGCGAGAATGGGCGTCCGCCCGGCGACACTGGCGATGGCGGGCGCCATGGCTGCCAATAAAACATACAACCTCGGGGTCCCAGTGCTGGCTAAGCTGTACGCCATCCTGGGACGCATCTCGCGAGGGGGGTCACCACGAAGGATCTGTGGGCCCTTTCAATTATTCCATGGCTGGGTGGCTGCTCACCTTGGTGGGTACACGTTTCCGAACGCCATCATTCCTCCGGGCAATGGCCTGCGACCCTCCCTGCTGAACATTGCGGGGGTCGCTCCGATGACACTAAATGAGGAGGGCGTGAGGATTCGGATTGGCAATCATGCCAATTTTAACTTCAGCCCGTTCCCCACTCCCATTGGCCAGATGATCGAGAATGGGCAGGGTCCACTGGAGCAGCATGAGTACTTCCTGAACATGCGGGGCGGGGTGCTCGTGGCTCGGATCGACGGGAAGATGATCTGCGAGCCTTACGTGCCAACCCGGTTCGCCAGGCAGTTCGGGTGCCTTCAACGGATGCCGAAGATGGTATTCACTGCTGTCTGGGAGGAGACGAACCCTGGCGTCCTTCGCCAGATGTGGCTGATGTTCGCCGCTTTCGGCTCCAGCGACGTCATCACTCTCCCTCCTACCGGGGTCGACGCATGCTTGGCAACCGAGTACGCCGAACACTGGGCCATAACGTACCCCGAGGGGCTTCTACGGAAGCCAGTTCGGCGGCTCGAGGTCACCCGTGCGGAGACCGGGCGTCAAGGAAGGAGGCGAGGCGCCGCCACACGGGGGAGAACGGAGGCGCGCCAAGCAGCGGAGCCGGCACGGGCAGGGACTTCGGCGGCGGGCACATCGCAAGCTGCCGCCACGACTTCAGCGCCCAGAGTTGGGGCACATGCGGCGGTCGGGGAGCGGCCCGGGAAGCAGGTAAGGCGTCTGCTCGAACCCTCCCACGATGCAGTCTTCCCGGCACTGTGGTCGGCCTGAATGACCCTGCGGCAATCACTGAGGACCGAGGCCATCTGGCGAAAGATACTCAGAGAAGGAATCCATCTGCCAGAGGTCGGGCGCCTCCAGATCGCCGACAGGGTGAACTTCAACCGGCAGTATGCGTATCTGACGGCCATGGACGATTACGCGCACCAACGTGGTCAGCGTTCGGAGCCATCCCTTCTGGTGAAGGTGATGCTCGGTCTAGAACCCGCTCCAGAACAGATGCCGCCAGAGGAAGATGACAGTAGAAACGACTCCGAGGAAGAGGAGGAGATGGGGGAGGATGAAGGCTCCGAGGGAAGGTCCCATCAGGGGAGCCCGCGGGAGAGCGGCGAGGTGGCCGACTCTGACAATGTTGATGTCACTTAGCTCCTCGAGGTCCGCTTCTATCCCTACTCAACCTGGTTCATCCATTCTCTTATGCAGCTTCTAACCCATTTATCCACCTTTCTCAGGAGCACACGGATGTTGGTCAGGCGTCCTCAGCGGGAGTAGGAGAGGCGCCAGCAGGACAAGGCGGGGGCCAGGCACCCATTATTGAATTGACAAGCGCGGAAGGGTCCCCTTCTGCAATTGTTCTTGCGGCGGCCGGGATAGCGGAAGATGATGCTCTGAACTCCCGTAAGTCTCCTTACTTTACTTCTGGTGCTTGCCGTTGACGATCCGTGACTAACCACGGCATGCCCTGTGCAGTGATCTCAACACTGGAGGCTCGTCGGGGTGCCGAACCCGGGCCATCCATGAGTGGACCGGTGGTAGACATGCCGCCTGCTCCGGAACATACTTACCACACCGAGCCGGCCCCACCAACTGCTGATCAAGGGGCTGCGGACGCCGGCGGTGCTGACATCGGAGAGAGGTCGGGGGTTGACGAGGGTGTCAAAGCCGCTGGGGTGAGAGAAGAAGGTCGCCCAGATGTTGGGGAACCTACCCCTCATGGGGACCTCCCAGGGGCAGACCCTGCAGCAGACCTGCTGGCTGCCTTCCCTGCCTACCGGCCTATCGACCCCGAGGAGATGGACGACTCGGACGCGGAGGCGGTCGAGGAGAGCCGGATACCGCGCCGCAGGGGGTGGAAGTGCATCCATCGCTTCCTCAAGCGAGACCCATCAGAGTGGCTGGGGCGCATGGGATCACTTCAAACCTGGCTGTGCTTCCTGTGCGCCGGGGGAGCTGATTCTCAACGCCTCCATCTGACGGTCCGTGATTTCGTGGCCGAAAAGATGTGCGAGAGCCGCCGGCGTGCCGACGTCGCACAATGTCGGGACATGTCGGAGAGCACGCGGGCACTCCTCGTGGCGGAGCAGGATGTCCGGCGTCTCGAAGGGCAGGCGGCGGAGAAGGAGGCCTTCGTCGCAGCGTGTACTGAGCTTGTGGAGCAACTGACGGCCCAGCTTGATGACGCCCAGGTACAGCTGACGGAGGCGGGCCAACAGATGGTCACGCATCAAGTCGAGCGGGAGCGTGCACAGGCCAGGATCGATGAACTGCGTGCTGCGACTGCCGACGAAGAGAGGGCATGTAGAGAGCGAGAAGCAGCCCTGGAGGCCGCCAGCCAAAGGGTAGCGGCGTTAGAGAGACTTATTCAACACGCTAATCCCTAGGGGCTTTGTTTTTCCATTCCCAGAAAATCTTGCTTCCGCTCCTCAATACTTCGATCCATTTGTATGAATCACCATATTTTTCTGCATCTTTTGGCTTAACATGCTCAACCGCAATTCATTGTCTCGCGGGAGCGTTAACCAAGCTTCAGGCATCCATGATTGGGCCTGGATTTCTAAAGAAAAGAGGGAGGTCATTCCTAGGAAAGGAGACCTCAGACCTAATCAATGTATCATCCCGCCAACTTGTTCCAACACACGAGCGGGACAACACTAGGGGCGTTGAGATTTTATCCGAACATAGGGAAATGAGAAAGGGTGAATCGTGTGTCCCGAATTCAGAAATCCACAACGGTCGGCCTTCCAGGAAATGCCCAAGACGGCAAGCGGACTATGGATCAATCGACCATACTACAACAATAGACGGACCGAAGGTCATCATTCATATTGCAGGAGGCGGATCACATGTCATCATCAATTCCGCTTTGGGGGTTCCTTCAGGCACAAGGGTGGAAATCCAGATTAACAGGGCATGCGAAGCGTGGGGCGAAGTGATGATTTGTTCGGACAGAATCCAACGCTCCCAAAATTGCGCCACCGTGGGGAAAGCGTATTAGGCGGACGCACTAATCTGGCCGTGAATCACCCCAATTCTCAGACAGAACCTCATTGACGAGGAAACTGTCGCTTCACATCATTGCGATGGGGCATCCCGAGCTGAATCGGGGAGAATATCACAACTGCACCACTCTACCCGAAGTCAGGCCAAACTGCCGGCGACGAGGAGGGGCGGGACTTAGTGATCCCTGAGGCTGGACCCGAGTCGAAATGCCCGGGCGTTCCTACGTACTCCATCAAGCTGGAGATCAAGCCACACGTAGTTCTGAGAGTGCAGTATAACGTCATGCAGGACGTAGAATCCCATTTCGGGAGATCATAGTTTAGGGTCGTAGAGCTCGGACCATAGGGGCATATCTTAGTTTAAGGTCTTAGAGCTCGGACCATAAGAACAGATCTTAGTTTAAGGTCTTAGAGCTCAGACCATAGGGACAGATCTTAGTTTAAAGTCTTAGAGCTCGGACCATAAGGGGAGATCTTAGTTTAAGGTCTTAGAGCTCGGACCATAAGGGGAGATCTTAGTTTAAGGTCTTAGAGCTCGGACCATAAGGGGAGATCTTAGTTTAAGGTCATAGAGCTCGGACCATAGGGGTAGATCTTAGTTTAAGGTCTTAGAGCTCAGACCATAAGGGGAGATCTTAGTTTAAGGTCTTAGAGCTCGGACCGTAAGGGGAGAGATCTTAGTTTAGGGTCTTAGAGCTTGGACCATAGAACCTCAAAGTACGCCACATCGTGGTCCTATCCCCTGGATATGCGAAGATGCACTGAGGGATAGTGTCAAGAGTGTCGAGGCTTCACCTGGTCAGAATGGGAGGTGGAAAATGTAATGTGAATCATGCGGCCATTCACTCAAGGACTGGGGGCACCGGCGTAATGATATGGGAGTACTGCCGACCGTGGCGGAAAAGCAGCATCAATATCGCACTAACCGTTGATGGAATGAGGCAGCAAACGAGCATCGACCGCTCAATCGCAGGATTCATATCGATTTTCTGCCCGAGGCCCTTAGAGGCACCAGCCCGAGTCGGTGGGAGAGCACTGAGGCATTGTGTCCAAACCGTTCACGGGGCTCCACCCAGGGCGTAGGCGATGGGTCCGAATGAAAGGGAGCACGAAGCCTGAAAAGTGGAAGCAACCTGACCAAGCTGAACTTGACACTCCTGGAAATAAACCAGAGTACTCTTGACACCACTGGACCACTGCAAGGGGTCGAGGGACACGCCTTGAGGGTGACCGGAAGGCGGCGGATTCCCCAGAGAAGGGGGAATCTCTAAGAGGTGGGGGCTGGACCCAAAGTTTCAAACATCCGGGCATTCCTACGTATCCTATAAGGATGGGAATCAAGCCACACTTAGTTCTCGAAGCGCGGCGCAACACAATCGGGCACCAGCGCGGGGAAGGGTGCGGGTCTGACCCTCGCACACAGAAGAAGAGGCATTTGATATTTCTTGTTTGTCCTTAAAGGTGGATGGTTTTTCTTTGTGCAGCGACAAACCTGTGATTAAGAAATCTCTGGCGTCGCTACAATAATCAAGCCATGGAAGGCATTGATGAATGGTGTGGTTATTAACCAGCACCCAACGTGAGTGTCCCCTGAGGAGAACATCACGATGCAGTGCCGTTTCTCGTCGGGCGGCCAAGACGATCACAGTTTACGGTCGTGTGGTAGGACCATGGAGGAATCCGATTATTGCGATACGGCGGACCCAACGGAGGTGGGAACATACCCAGCCCTACGGTCACACACGATTCCAGGAGAAGGGTCCTGGGATAGGGTCCTGTGTATGTCCATCACCCGAGAGGCAGAGATGCTAGCCTCCAGATATACTGGGCCCAAAACGCGATTGTTCGGGCAACTCCTTCCTCCTTATGGGGACGAGGGTCCAGCTACACATGGCCCTTAGGGAGGACATCAGCATATATCCTTGGTGCTCAGATCGTGGGAGCCTCGAACGACACCATTACCCTGGTTGGCCTGCCTAACGTGTAGAGGTGTACTGAAGGTCAGTATGAAGAGAGTGTCGAGATTCCACTACAACGCACTGAGGCGGAGTGTGATGAGGACTGCGCAACCAATGTTCAGAGCCTGAAAGATCCGACATGGCGATCAAGGATGTCACTGACCATATTCGCAACACAACATCCGATCGCGTCAGCCTAGGATGGGGCAAGCAAATGAGCATCAACCGCTCAAGCGCAGGATTCATATCGATTTTCAGCCCAGGACTCGCCGGTAAATCGACCCGGAGCGGTAGGAGAGCACTGAGGCATCGCACCCAAACCGCTAACGAGGATCCCATTGAGTGAAGCCTCGAACAAGAAGAAGCGCGGGGCCTGACAAGCAACACAGGACTTGTCGGGATTGAATCTGACACTACGAGTCATAGACTGAAGTACCCCAAACATGTTAACAGATCACCGGAAAAGGGTCGGAGGAATCACCCTGAGAGCAACCAAAAGAGGGCAGATCCCCGTGATCAACCAAGAGACGGGGCTGGACCTGAAACACAAGCGTCCAGGCGGTCCTACGTATCCCATAAGGATGGGAATCAAGCCGTACGTAGTTCTTGAGAGGCAGTTTAACGTCATGTAGGATGATGAGGGGTGTGAGGGAGTCCTACACACGGGGGAGGCGTACGGAGCGGCCAGTAGACCAACGTGAATGAGGATATAATCCCCCGCTCACGCCACATGCCTCGCACAAAAAGGAGGGGAACTCGGGTTAGAGGCCCAATACGGGATAGAGATTCCCGGGAAATGGGGCTGGGCCTGAAACATGAATGTTCAGGCGGTCCTACGTATCCCATAAGGGTGGGAATCAAGCCGAATGTAGTTCTTGAAGTGCAGTTTAACGTCATGCAGGACGAAGAGAAAAAAGGGGGGAGCGGAAGGCATCCCCAAACATGGGGGGCGTACAGCGTGGCGAGAAAACCGACGTGGGTGAGGGCATAGCCCCGGGCTCACACCATACGCCGCACACCCGGAGGCAACTGGGCCAAGGGCCCGAGATGGGATGGAAATTCCCGAAGGATGGGGATGGGCCTAAAACATGAATGTTCAGGCGGTCCTACGTATCCCATAAGGATGGGAATCAAGCCGCACGTAGTTCTTGAAGTGCAGTTTAACGTCATGCGGGACTAAGATGCTTGGCAGTTTAACGTCTTGCAGCGCGGACGTGGTACAGTTTAACGTCATGTTGGACGAATGCTGAACAGTTTAACGTCTTGTAGCTTGGACGAAGATGCTTGGCAGTTTAACGTCTTGCCGCGCGGACGAGGAGAACTCAGGCAAAGTACTGCTTGAGGAACCTAGCGTTGGTGGGAGGAGTGACACGCTCACCATCCATAGTTGCTAGGGAGTACGCGCCATTGGGATAGACCTTGTGGACAACAAAAGGTCCCTCCCACTTGGGCTCCAACTTGGGTAGCTTCCCGCCGGGGATCATTGGCGCTCTTAGAGCCAGCACTAGGTCACCCTGCAGGAAGGAGCGGAGGCGATCCTTATTATTGAAAGCTCGATCCATCCTGCTCTGATGCCTCTCCAAGTTGTGCAAGGCGCGAAGTCTATTCTCATCCAGTGCTTCCAACTCGACTAGACGGGCTTCAGCAGCTCTGTCCGGTGCTTGCTGGTCGTAGACTACAGTGCGCAAGGATGGTAACTGGATCTCGATGGGCAGGACGGCCTCAGCTCCATACACCAGGGAATAAGGGGTCATCTGGGTGGAATTGCGAGTCGTCGTCTGATAAGCCCAGAGGGCGTTGGGGAGCTTGTCCGGCCAACTCTTCTTGTTCTGACCAACCATCTTCTGCAAAATGTTAGAGAGGGTTTTGTTAAACTCCTCAATCTGTCCATTCTCCTGCACATGATAGCGAGATGTATGGTTCGAACGAATGTTATACTTGGCGTACAACTTCTTCAACTCGGCTGCTCGGAAATTGGCTCCGTTATCCGTGAGGATAGCGTGAGGCACCCCAAATCTATGAATGATGTTGGAGGTCACGAAGTCAGCGATCGAACAAGATTTGACCTCTCTAAGCGGAATCGCCTCTGCCCATTTGGAGAAGAAGTCTGTGGCGGTCAGAATGAACCGGCACTGGCGAGCCGTCGCCGACGGGTAAGGTCCCACAACATCCATCACCCAGACTGCAAAGGGCCAAGAATACCTGGTGGTATGGAGAGGCTCCGGCGGCCGATGCACAAAGTTCGCATGAACCTGGCACGCATGGCACCTCCTGGCATACTCGATGCAGTCATGGATCATGGAGGGCCAGAAGTATCCCAGCCTCCGAATCTGGTGGGATAGCTTCGGCCCAGTCTGATGGGAACCGCATGAACCAGCATGAACCTCTTGCATGACTCGTGGGATCTCAACTCCCTGAAGTCAACGGAGGAGAACACCATCTAATCCGCATCTATAGAGGATCTGCTCCAGGCCGGGACTGCTCTGGAGGACAAACTGTGATGCGCGGCGTCGAACTCGCTCGCGCTCGGCCCGATCCGATGGAAGAATTCCATGTTGGAGGTACTCAACCAAAGGTGTCCTCCAATCATGGGCTGATTCGACTGCCATATTTGGGGTACTCGGGGCTCCGGGCATAGGGGCAACCGTGGTGAGATTACTTACCAACGGGCCGCGATCTCCCTCCGGGATAACGGGAGCGATGAGCCTGCGGCGCGTCACGCGGATGATCAGGTTGTCCTGTTCAGGCTCTGCAAGTGACGCAGCAAGGCTGGCCAAAGCATCTGCTCGACCGTTCTGCGACCGGGGAATATGGAAAATTTCCGGCCGAGAAGGGAACCGGGCCATCAGAAGGAGGGTGCACTCCAACAATGGCACAAGTTCCGGCTTCCTGACAACATAGTCACCATTGATCTGCTTAACGACCAGCTCGGAGTCCCCTTTCACGCACAGATGGGGCACGTCGATCTCGAGAGCCAACTCGAGGCCGGTGATGAGGACATGGTATTCCGCCTCATTGTTGGTACAGCCCTCTGACAACAGGAAAGGGTATGGCAGCACGGCTCGCTCCGGGGTAATGAAGACGATACCCAATCCCACTCTGTTGAGCTTAGGATTATCGAGTCTTCTACCGGTGGGGCTCCGGGAGGCATCATCAAAGTGCATCTGCCAGCATGGATCGGCATGATCGACCGAGAGAATGGTCTCATCAGGAAAGCCTAGGTCCAGCGGCTGATCCGCGGAGGTTGGGTGAGCAGCCAGAAAGTCTGCCAATTCTTGACCTTTGATGGCCTTCTGAGACACATACCTGATGTCGAACTGCTAGAGAATCACAGCCCACCGCGCTAGACGGCCAGTCAACATAGGCCGGCTCAGGATATACTTCAACGGGTCTACCCGAGAAACCAACTGTACCTCATGGTGCTGCAAGTAGTGCCGTAATTTCTGTACGGCAAATACGAGTGCCAGGCAGCTCTTCTCGATAGGGGAATACCTAACTTCAGCATCGAGGAGCATGCGACTGAGGTAATAGATGCTATTCTCTGTTCCCTCGTTGTTCTTCTGGGCGAGAAGGGCACCCAGGGACCGTTCCAGGGCGGTCACATAGAGGACCAACAGCTTTCCAGATACAGGTGGCATCAGAACCGGAGGTTGCAGCAGGTACTGCTTGATTTCCTCGAAGGCGGTCTGACACTCTTTATCCCATACATAGGTGACACCTTTCTTCATGAGCCGAGAAAAGGGCTTACACTTGCCGGCCAGATTCGCGATGAATCGGCGTATATAGGCTAAGTGGCCTTGGAACCCTTGCAGTTCCCGGATGTTACCTGGGGGAGGCATCTGGCTAATCGCCCTGATCTTCTCTGGGTCGATCTCAATACCCCAGTATCTTACCACAAATCCAAGGAACTTTCCGGAGGTGACCCCAAAGGCACACTTCAACGGGTTCATCTTCAGGCAGCGAGACCGGAGGAAGCCGAACACTTTCTCAAGATCTTTTAGATGGTCCTGACGCTGGTGCGATTTGACCACCAAGTCGTCGACGTAGCATTCCACCAGTGTACCGAGGATTGGCTTGAATATGTGGTGCATCGCCCGTTGATAGGTGGCACCTGCATTCTTCAGGCCGACGGGCATGACCCGGTTACAAAAGATACCTTGGGGGGCCCTGAAGGCAGTGAACTCCTCATCCTCAGGGGCCATCTGGATTTGGTTGTATCCAGAGTATCCATCCATGAAGGAGAGGGCTTGGAACCCTGCCGTGGCGTCAATCAACAGCTCTGTCACTAGAAGGGGAAAATCATCCTTCAGACAGTGGCAGTTGAGATCGCGGAAGTCGATGCAGACTCTGATCTTCCCGTTCTTCTTCCTGACCGGCACAATGTTGGCCAACCATTTGGGGTACTGAACTTCCCTCACAAAGTTTGCTTTGATAAGCTTGTCAACTTCGGCCTCAACCATGTCACTGTGGGATGGGTGCATTTTCCTGGGAGGCTGCTTGAACCCGCGATGGTTCGCCGGGAGACAAAGGCGGTGGCCGGCTACCTGAGGATCTAGCCTCGGAATCTCGTCACAGCCCAAAGCGAACACATCACGGTGCTGCCTGAGAAAGTCCACGTACTACTGCCGCTCCTCAGAGGGCATGGCGGCACTGACCAATGTGGGTCTTGGTTCTGCCTCGGTTCCAAGGTTCACCTGTATTAATTCATCGACCGTGGCGGGGACGCCCTCCTCAAATGCTGGGGGTGCATCTTCCACGTCCTCTCCACTCGGGGAGGGATCGTCCACGGGAGAGACTGCGTTGGAAACTGCATTGGGGCTACCAGATCCTACTGGGCCGCTGGTGCTGGCACGGGCGGTCGCGGTCATCTCATCAAGAGACTCGCAGGCCGTCGAGACCATGGCTACGTCCAACCGTTGAATCGGGAGGACGTAAGCGTCATCCAAACTAGCCCAGGGATCACTTGCAATAGCGACAGGCTCAACCTCACCTGCCAGGATCTGCTTATCCTTGCTCTTGTAATAGTCCTCGTCCAGGTAACAGGCTTCACATGAGGCAAAAGGAGAGGCATCTCCCTGAAGCACGCCCACTCGACCATTAAGGGAGTATTTGAGGCATTGGTGGTATGACGAGGGAACCGCCGCATGAAGGTGGAGCCATGGCCTTCCCATCAATGCGTTGTACGCAGTGTCTTGAGAGACTACCATGAATTCGGTGTTGGAAACCAAGTCACCGAACTGGGTCTTCAAACATATCTTGCCGACCGGAGTTTTCTCGGTGCGGTCATATCCCTAGATTCTGAGGTCGGAGGGAATCAAGTCATCCTCAGACAACCCCAATCTCTGGAGCATCCGAGTGGGAATCAGGTTAATCCCGGACCCCGTATCGACAAGATAGCGCCAGACTTCAAGGCCATTGAACTGGCCAGTAACATACAGCGGACGAATGTTTCCCTGTATAGGAGGGTCTTCATCCTTACCAGAGAACGAGATAACTGCCTGACATTCGGCGTCCTCGATCGTTTCGGCGTGAAAGGCCTCTACAGCCGCAAACTCTGTCTCAAACTAGAGGGGGCTCTTCAGGGCTTCAGCGAGTGCCTCGCGCATCTCAGATGACATGCGCAGAGCCTCAAGGATGGAGAGCCTTGCTGGGATGTCGGCCAAGTGCTTCAGGACATCATACTTTTTGGCCAAGCGCGAGCCCCTGGTTGCAGGAGGTTGCTCTGCGGTTGGTGGAATGACGGGCCTTGCCGGTTGGACCGGCGGCCGACTGGTGCTTGGCGCATCTCGCTGTTCATTGGTTGAAGCCCGGGAAATGGTCACCGTACTAGGGTCAGGAGGCCGGGATGGACTCGTGGTAGGGCGGAGCTGATCGCGACGCGGCTGAGGCAGTTCTGCCTGGTCCCACACCACAAACAGTGGCGGAGGCGAATCCGTCATCCCCGGATGGGGGGGCTGCGCACGCTGAGCTCGGTTTTGAGACTGCTGCCTAGTCTCAGTGGCGTGCACGGCCTGGTTGGAGGTACCAATAGTCGTGCCCCAGCGGCTCCTGTTGCTGCGGTTCCTCCGATAGTGGCGACGACCGGGGACACTAGGGAGGTTCTCCTGGTGTCCTTCAACGTCGGGAACCGAAAAGGGATTTACCAGCTCGACGGTATTAACCGAAGCGTACCCAACACTGTCATATGATGAATCATCCATCACCGGGCGGATCCGCAGAGGGATCCCCATCTCCGGGGGCATGAAATCGCCGAGAGTGCGGGATAGTGGCGGAACTGGTGGGGCGCGCTCTTCCTTCTTGCGCCGCCGCCGTTTGCCCTTCTCGGAAGAGGCAGGCTGGGATGACGATGCCGAAGTGGCACCCGCAGGTTCTGGGGGCTCAGGCTGATTCAAGCGTGCACGGATGATTCCATGGGCGCGAATGATCGTCTTGCGGGCCATCCAGTTATTATACTTCTGGGATCCGCGGTCGGAGACCAGCTTCCATTCATCCTCATTGCCACTATCATCATCTGATCCCACGAACACGCCCGCCACTTGTGCTGGAGATGGGCCCAACCTGATTACATTGTTGTTAATCTGGTCTTGGAACCAATCCTTAAACACATAGCACCGCTGGATGGTGTGCCCCAGGGCCTGATGGTAAGGGCAGTAGCGGGGGTTATCCGTGAGATGTGCCTCCTCTGGCCTCCAACACTCAGGCAGTCGCACAATCCTCTGCTCCAGGGCGCTCCGGAAGTAACCGGGGACCTGATCCTCATGGAATGAGTAAGTCAGGTATCGCGGGCCCCTGGGAGCGTGGTCTTGACGAGGGGCTGGAGGGGCCTACCGAGGAGGTGGACCCTGATTATCTCGCCTGGGTTGTGGCGGTACATTACGCGGAGGGGCCGGCCGGTTCTGGGGCTGTCATTGTTGGGCCGGGAACTGAGCCCGTGGAGGCGGATTCCTGTGAAGCTGTGGAGCTGGCCTCACCGGCAGTAGCTCCAACGGCCTGAGAGCCTCTATCTGGGCAACAGCAGTGGGCTCAGCCCTGCTGACTCTCCTTGCATGAATCATAGGAGGCAGTGGGTGTGCCTGACTGGCCTGTTGCAGGGCTTCCTCAAGACGTTGAGCTTTGTCTGAGATGTCCCTGAACCCTCCGGGGTAATTCTGAGTGATTAGGGAAGGGACCAGCTCGGTCTTGACATTCCCGACGCACATTGTCAGCAACTGCTCCTGAGTCAATGGCATGTCAAGGGAATACGTGAGACCCTTCCATCGGGCGACGAAATCCGCGACTCGCCCATCAGGCCTCTGCTTGCACTTGAAGAGGTCTGCGATACTCATATTCCGGGTCGTGGAACTGAATTGGTAGAGGAATTGTCTACGAAGGTCCTCCCAGCTAGTTATCGACCCGACGGGGAGCTGGCTGTACCAGACAAATGCTGGCCCTTCCAGTGTCTGGACAAAGCAGCGAAGCTTAGCGGCCTCTTGCTGCGCCGGAGTCCCCAACATAGGCCCGCACCTCAAGTTGAAATGGGCCAAATGCTGTGGCGGATCTCCAGTCCCGTTGAAGGGGGCGAAAGTGGGATTCTCAAATCCCGGAGGTGCCGGCATGTCATCCACCCATGTTGGGTATGGCTTGCCGTCCGGTGGGATCGCCACTTGCCGAGTCTCCAAGGCTTCCAAGCGGGCGATGAGTGCCGCCATTGGATCGTCCGGACATGGGTTCCAGTCCTGGAGAGGATCTCTAACCACGAGCGCATTGCACGGCCCTTCAATCGGGTCGTCGACCGGGTCGTCGAACTCGGCAGCGCGTGGGATGGCGGGCGGAGCGGTCCTTGGGGCAGTGGGAGGAATCCGAGCGGGGTCTCTCAGGTAGTCACGCCGCTCGGGAGGGTGTGGTGAAACATACCGCGCCCTCTTGCCATAGGCAATGGCCTCTCTCCTGTCGGTGAACACGGCATAATCATGGTTTCCCGGGAGAGCCTCATCGAGGAGTGGCTGTTCCTGTCCCTACTGTCCTGGCCTAGGATCACCGTAGTCAGGCGGCCGTTCTGCAGCACGCTTGGCGAGGAGCTGGTCAACCAGCTTCTTCTGCTCGGCGAGCTATTGACGTAGCGTGACCTTCTCGGGATCCTCATATGCCCTCTGCATGGAGGCAGATGGGTCGGCGGGCTTTACAGCCCCGCCGTGCTCTTTACCTTTGCTGACGTTTCGGCTCAACGTCAGTGCTTCAGTGGGTGCGGGGAGTCCCAGGAGGTTCCTCTGATGACGAGTAACTCTCACCGATGGATCCAACGACAGCTTGTCTTTGGGGGGAGAGCCCCCGTCGAGAAGTTCCAAGTCGTTCCCCTCTCCCAACAGGTCAGCCATATTGACCGTTTCCGTCCCTAGGGATATACCCTCAGGGCCACCCAGTGAATCGGGCTGTCGGCGAATCGCACTGAAGCGTAGGGCAGCGTACTGCCCCCATCCACAGATATACACGTGGGGAGTGGCTTCCTCGAGAACCTTGCGGAGTACTAGAAAACACTCGACGCATCGTTGTTGGAGGGCCTCGTGGTGCCCAAATGACCCGGGGTGCCAAACCGCGGGGAGTGTAGCCAGGTCAATCTGACGGCACTGCTCACCAATATCCTCCAGGTGTGCTTGACTCCTGGGGTATGGCATTTGTAAGCAGTGAAGACGGGAGTGAGTCTCCCGGAGAGTTCGGCGGAAGCATTCGAACTCATCCGGGGTGAGCGATTCGGGTGCATTAAAGTCCGGTCCTGCGACTGGCCAAAACTTCTCAGGGAAGTGGCCCTCTGCAAGGACGGTCCAGAAGCTCCACGACTCAAACTCGGGACCCAGATCTCCTGGGTCCTCTTCAATGACGGGGAATGGACGGGGAACCGGCAGTGGTGCCGAGGCGGGCCGTCGGACCGACGGGCTGGCCGGCGGTGAATACGACGAGCAGGCCGATTGGCCTCCATATCCCGGGCCGCCCTCTTTGGGTGGCGGTGCCCTAGCTACCACATCACGATAGGACGGGCCGGCGAGCGTACATCCTTCCGTGGCATCGGTGCTCGCCGAGGGTGCACTAGATCGTGGTTCGACTGTCGGTCCCCAGAAAAAGTCTCCGGCTTCTCCGATTGAGGCGGAAGGCGCTTTCGGAGGGGCCGGTACCAACCGCAAGCTTGATCCTTGGGGGTCTACCAGGCCCTCGCTACTCCGGATATACCTTCGGAGAGAAGCGGGGATCATATCGATCTCGCTCTCGGGGAGCACGAGGCTGACGTGCCGCATTCCTACCCCTGCCCTAGAATGGAGGGATTGGGGGGAGGGCTGTGTCGCCGAATCGTACTCCGCCTCTGTATCAGAGAAACGAACCGGTCGGATCTCTGTCCGGAATTCCGCAACATTCTTCCCTCGGCGTCGACGCCTTGCCTTCCTGCCCCTGGGTGGTTCTTCGGGGCATGGATGATCTCTATCCTGGCGTCCTCCGGCCGCACTGGTGCTGGGGCCAAGAAGACTGGAAACCAAGGTGCGAGGAGCACCGTGACAGATATCAAAGGGGACGCGGGGGGAGATGATTCCGGGCAAGCCTCCGGGCCGGGATCGGAAGGCGGGGTGACCCATGCCTCTTGGATCGGCCACACGGAGTAGACCCTGTCGGTGAATAGCGCTACCGCGTGGTGGTCCGCGGTGGCTGTTGCCTGTACCAGCAACAGGGAGAGTCAACCCAACCTGCCTTTGGGGCGGTCGGGGCCTCGATCCAGGTCGGGCATAGAAGTCCCCCTGCTCAGGATGCGCAGGGGCCTGGCGACTGGAGCCAACAGTGGCTTGGGCCAATGCGGCCGCTTTTGCTAGGGCCCCAAGGTGGGCATCCTCTTCCGCTCGTGCCTGACGTTGGCGTCGGGACAGACGAGTCGGGATGAGCGGCGCGGGCAGGTGGAGAGCCCGCTCTTTGACTTGAGGGGCCTGGCGGCGGTGTCGCCGTGGCCTGGCGGGAGCCCTTACCGCGGATCCCTGGAGAGAATCCCGGATAGGGTGGTCCCGGACATCTTCCACCTCATCCGCATAGGGAAGGGAACTGTCAGAGCGCTCCGAGGATAAGCTCCAGAAGCGGTTGGACGTCGAGGTAGGCAGCGGTGCCTCCCTGCGCGGCCCTCGGGGGCGGCGGTGGTGGCGAGGCGTAGCTTCCTCGAGGTCTAGGCGAGCCATGTCCCTGGTGGGGACGACTCCCTCTTCCTCATATCTCCGCACCAAGTTGTTGATCACCCTTCTCTGGATGACCTCCGAGGGGGAGAGAGGGCGTGGTTGTCCCGCAGTTACGGCTGCTGAGACGGCTGTGGAACGGGCGGGACCGCGCGGAGTAGCCGCGTCGGTGTTTCCCCTACCCCTGCGCCAGTGGGCTGGCGGCGATCGGGCACTGGATTGGGCGACCTGATTCCTGAAAGCAGGGAGAAGAACCCATTAACACTGACAGGAAAAGGAATTGACAACCAACCATTAGTGCCACGATGCCTTCCGTGGGGGGGACCCAGGCCATCGACGTCGTGAGACGGAGTGCCCGATTTCCCTTCCCCAGCCCCTGGCTGGTAAAACTGAATGCTTGGCCGAGCAGCATGCTGGTCTTCCAACACCTCTGAAAGCTATCGGTCTTCGTATTGAGGAGAAGAGATTCACGTCGGGTTCACCATTTTTCTGTTTCGGTGCGGATGTGCGTCGGGTTTCTGTTCCGGCGTTGTTCCGCCAGGACGCGTTCGCGCGTGCACCCGTCGACCCGAGGGGATGGGCGCGCGCGGCTTGTGGTCCCGCAGTCCCGCTTTCCAAAGGCGGGCGGCATCCGTCCCTTATTCAGGGGCATCTGCTCCTTGATCGAAACCGGGATGATGGGATGTCGGCTCCTCTTTCCTTGGACGTCTCCTCGGAACTCGTCGCCTAATCCGGGTCTCCCTCATAGATTTAAGACATGCTCGTGAATCTCGTTCCCAGCGCCATATCTTCATGGACACCGGTTAATTACACTGCTTCCGCCCGGACGCTCCAAGGAGTCTGGTCGGGGCAGCAACCTGCGGTGAGGAGACCGGATGGCTCCGGGTGTTGGGGATGTGTCTTAGCACTGCGACTCTGCATGTCTGTTTTCCGTCCCTAATAGGGCTTCTCGAAGGCGTGATGGCCTGAGGCATCCCACGCTGGGTGCGGGGAACTGTGTCACCTGAGGATTTCCTCAGCTTCCCATGTTTAACACGGGGTATGTCGCGAGTTTAATGTCCAGCGGGGACGGCATCGGACTGATCAACACGAGGAGTGGATCAGATGACAGAACCCCTTGCGGGGAACCTCCGACGCTGGGGCCAGCGCATGGGCGGCTTCCCGAGTGATGTGGAGTGGAGTGAAATGGCATGACCCCACCGGGATGTGGCGGCCCAGGTAAGGATCAGGATGGATGATGGAGTGAAGAGCTTGGACCCCGTAGGGCTTCCTACGTACCGCGCGTTAGCACGGATCAAAGTCAGCGTAGTTCGGATATGCAGTTTAACGTCATGCTGGATGATGGCAAGCCGACTCACGAAGAGATCGAGGCCGCCGGGCGGAGGATTGAACCGAACCACCTCGCACAGAGTGGGATGGAACGGCCGGGTGGATCACAGTTTCACGTCATGCTGGACGATAAAAGGAGAGATAGGAAAAGGGGCAGTGGGGAAGCATAATGGAGATACACACGTGCAGTCTCCCACGAGGGCAGATTTGTATGTGAATCGACGCAAATGTGAACCCAGGAGGGGTCCACTGATGGACGAACCGACGTGAATACGATCGGGACGACCAGGTGGTGGGCTTGAACCTCAGGGAGGCTTCCTACGTACCCTGTTTAGGAGACAGGGATCAAAGTCCACGTAGTTCATTCTGTCAGGACTTACGCACTGAGGCAGCCCGGATGCGGCAAAGCTCAGTTGGAGGGGGACTTGGGCCGAAGGTGAGAGACCTAGATCCCTGTCACGCCCTCTACTGGCTTCGGAAGTGGGGGAGCAGAATGGAGATACACATGTGCAGTCTCCCACAATAAACTAGGGGTTTGTAATACCCTACCCCCGTGGGGAAAGGCCGCTCCAATTAAATCGTCCCTAAAGAGGGGAAATCCCGACATCCCTGCAAAGACGAGCGGGTGGGGGCCACATCCAAACCGGGGGGGACCCTGCGTGCGAGGCACGGGATCGGGTGAAGCGGACGGTTTAACGTCTTGCCGGACGAAGTACAGTTTAACGTCGTGTGTTGAGGACGAAGGTGCTTGGCAGTTTACCGTCTTGCAGCGCGGACGAGGATGCTCGGTAGTTTAACGTCTTGTCGCGCGGACGATGGAGGCTAGGCAGTTTAGCGTCGTGCAGCTTGGACGTAGTGCAGTTTAGCGTCATGCAGGATGGATGTGCAGTTTAACGTCATGCGGGACGAATGCTGAACAGTTTAACGTCTTGTAGCTCGGATGTAGGTGCGGTTTAACGTCATGCAGGACGAATGCTGAACAGTTTAACGTCTTGTAGCTTGGACGAGGATTGCCGCCGATGGGTCCGTGTCACTTCGCGTGAGCCTGGAGGGCCGCACGGGAAGTCAACGCACGGTGCGGGCACCCAGGATGAAGATCATCGGGCGCCACGCAGGCGGGTACCCTCGGGGGGTCAAAGGGGGCGACCCCGGCGGATTGCGCGCAAAAGGGGATCTTGGCGCGCAATACCGCGGGTCGACGCGCAAATGGGCAGGCTGGCGCGCAATTGGGCCAGTGCTTTGCGCGCGGAGGATAGAGATTGCGCGCACCGGGCTTCGGATAGCGCACGGGGGCAACAACTCATTCTTTAATGAATGGCCACTTTGAAAATGGGGGGTGCGCGCAACCGGGCTGGATTGCGCGCACCCGGGGGGCAATTGCGCGCAAGAGGCTTCTTTTGCGCGCGAATGCCTTTAAGTGAAGTGTTATTCAAAGGAAAGGAGGAAAAGGGATTACGCGCGAACGCGAACCCCAAGGATTTCTTGCGCGAAAGAAAAGAGGTTACCTGAAGATCGGCATTGCGCGCGGAAGGAGTTGGATTGCGCGCACGGGAGACCTTTCGAATTCTGGCAACCAACAAAACGTCGGGGGTCGCCTTATATTTATAGGCAACCCCGGGCGTGGAATTCGGTTCGCGGGCGCGGAATTCTCTTCGCGGGCGCGGAATCGGGCCCGGCGCGCAAGGGAGTCGCGCGGGCAACTGGCGCGCAAAATTGTGCGCCGGCCCAGCGCATTGCGCGCATCCTGAGAGGTTTGCGCGCGGCTCATCGACTTTGCGTGCGGGCCTCCAAAATTCTGCGCAGGGCCTCCGGGCCCTCCGAAACATGCTTCCGACTCCAAATATGACCTTGCTTTCCGCATCCGGAGCTTCGTTTGGGAACAACGGACTTTTCCGGCGTCTACAACAGTTTCTCAAAAAAAGTAATCGTTACAGGGAATGAAACAAATACTATTAAATTTTTTTTTGAAAATATTAAATTAATATCTAAATTCTAATACTTATAAATGAATATATTTGAAAAAATATTAATAGACTCAAATAGACATTTATTAATTTCAGTAAATTTAAGGAATGAAATTAGGATTTTCAATGAATTTTTAGGTGAAAACTGTTAAATAACATTCTAGTGAACCATAAACTAGTGAACCATGCACATTGTCCACAGAAGAAAATAAATTCAATAAATCAGACCAATAAAAAAATTAAACTTTCAATAAGAATATTTGATAAAATTAAACTTTAATCCTAATAAGTTTATCTATTTATTCTTTAAAACATATTTGAATACATCATTTTATTAAAAAATTTATCCAAATGTCATTCATTAAATATAGATAAAATATTTTTATTCGCTTTTTAACCATAATATCTATGATATAGAAGTATCACATCAAAATTTTAGGTCATGTAATGTTGTAATGGTGATTTATCGATGTAAATGATAGAAGTATTATCAAAATAATGCATAATTTTATCTAAAATAAAAACTTTGTCAAAAATATTATTACTAATATATAAGGAATCTGAATAAAAATATGACAGAACATTATCCTCACTACTAGTGGTTGAAAACGTGTCCTAATTTTTGATTAACAATATAGAATGAAACTAAAAATATAACAATAAATTGAAACCTAAATGTTCTATATTCTCTATCTATTTTCACGAAACCAAAATTAGAATCTAATAATTGGTTAGTTCAACTGATTTATATATAGGATAATGTGATTTGAGGATCAAAGAAACATTATCATATATAAATATTTTTTTTCAATTTTATTAAAACAATTTCCTATGTATTATATTAGAATATTTCACAAATACACATCGTGATTTTTTTTTAAAAAAATATACCAATCATAACTATAAATTGATTATTATTGTCTAGTTCATATCACAAATACAATTTACATTACAATAGTAAATTATTATAATTTTGGGAATTTAATAAACATTAAGAAAAAATGTATTAATAAATTATTTATCATATTCTGATTGATAGATATTGATTTTATCTTTCAATGGCACTTATTATTCCAAAAAACCCGTAATGTCAACAATAAGATTCCTGTAAAAAGTTGAGGAAATTAGTTATACAAATTAATTAATTAAAATTCTATATAATATCTAAATATAGTATCATAGACAAATATTTAATGATTTAATAAACATTTAGAACCCATTTTAAAAATAAATGATAGAACTAAATTTCCATATTAATTACTATTATTCAATGGAATAAATAAAACACCCATCATAATAAGAATGAAGAGTTATTTTAAACAATATAGATATTTTGATTATTTTAAAATATTTTTTATTTTTAGATCCGTTTTCAAAAACCTTATCTTATTTTATGTAATAATTCCCATATATATGGCTATTTAAAAAAACATTTTTTAAGGACCCTGGATTTTAGACCATTTATATTACATTTTACATTATATAACATCTGTTAGATGATAATTCCTCCAAAAAAACAACAAAAAATTATATAAATGTATTTATTAATTCCCACTTAATACAATTACGGTAAAAAAATTATAAAATATAAGGTAAATAGTAAATTGGAGTTAATATTGAAGATATCATAACTTCAAAAAATGATACTTTGATGGTATTTTGTATATTAATTTTAAAGAGAAATTTAGAAATTATATAATTTAAAATTTATAATATATAATTAGTTTTTTAATTCCTAATATTAATAATTACATAGTATGATGTTTTCAATATTTTTGATAGTGTTATTTTTCATTAAAAAATAATTATTTTTTGGAAAATAATAACTTTTACAATTTTATCATTACATAAAATTTTGCAATAAAATTTAGAATCCATTAAAAAAAATTTAATTATGGAATAATATGGTTCTTTTTAAAATTTAATTTTAACATATAATTTTATGTCTAAATTTTGATGAAAAAATTTAAAAGTTACGTTAATTACAAATAATATTTTATATTTTCCTAAAATTATTTATTTAGATGGTTATGTTATGTTTTTTCCTCCCTTCAAATCCTCATAAACATTATTATTTCTTAATGAAATATAATTATTTCAATAATATTAGTCCCCATGATAATTATATATTATTTAATTATTTAAACCTTAAAATTATCATGTCTCCAAAAAAGTATTTTTTACACGTATAATTGTTTTTATTAAAAAAATTAATTCTTACACCATTAGAATTTTTTTTGATATAATAATTTATAAATCTAATATTAGTATGTTCAAATTATTTAAAAGATTTCATCATTATATTTTAATTAAATTTATGTATTTATTTTTAAATTTTATTAACAAGATTAATGTAAATTTGGGTAAAATGATAAATTTAATACATTAAAGCATTAAATAACACAAAAGATGTCTCAACAACAATGGATCGGGGATTTTTGACCTAAAATTTTCCATTTTCCCCTATTTTTATCATTTTATCATCAACCCACTTTTAGTATGATATCGTTTTGTAAAAAATTATGCTTATTTCAAAAATTCCATATTTCACCTATTTTGAAGGTGTTTCACTACCAGCCATAAAATATGGAATTCACATTTTATTTACAAATTAAAAATAATTTATTTGATAATACATAGAAACAAATTCTAAAAAATAATCTCCATGTAATCCATAGTTAGACTAAGGCCCTAAATTATAATATATGATCCAAGGAAATATAAAGTATCCAATTTAAGCTTTATTTCCTTATTATATTTTTACTCATATTATTACTCATCTTAAAATATTATAACCACAATAATATAATCAATTATGTATCAATATAAAAAATATTTTATTATATTGATGTCACAACCATTAAGTATTAATTAATATCGATATATAAAAACAAAAACACATTGTTAGTGAATTGTCTAGATTATCACCGCTGAAAAGAAATACCATTCTGTTTTTCCATTACCTCCAATAAATAAGGTCCTCATGGGTGGTAATGATGATAATCAATGATATATCTCAGGTTTATACTATTCTTAGATGTAAATTTAATATGGACCTTCAAACCTCCCAACCATTAATAAATAGTACAACTAAACATGCATAGGTTATATCTCACACTGTTATGATGAAATGTTATTTATTATAATATACCTATACCCAAATAATCAAAATATCATCTAATTTGGTCACCAAAAAAAATAAATTACAATTACATAATTGAACTTTTTTATAATAATATTATGTAAAAACCCTAATTAACTATAATCACAAATCAAGTTAATGTGTGTCCATGTTTTGTATGATTCAACCACCCATGTGAACAATTACTTAAAATCAAAATGGCTTAATATGGGTAAATAAAAAAATTTATTTATATACTATATAATGAAAATAATTGTCAGTGTATGGTTCTAGAAATATAATTTTATGTTTTTATAATATTTTTAATGTAACATTTCATTTTCTTTAATTACAAAAATAAGCTGACCCTTATTAATTTTTACCTCAAAAACATGGAGAGTCTATATAATTAATAAATATATTACGATTATATTTATTTCAAAATTAAATTCAATATATGTATATAAGTCCCAATATAGTTTAGATTAAAATTAAATTTTTTGGTCAGGATTTTTAGAGTGTGAAATAAATGATCGAGGAATAAGTTAAGTGATTTTCCTTTTCATTACCCTTCATTAAGAAATTATTTATATTGAAAAATATTATTATTTAATTTTACTTTATAATTTTTGAATGATTTTATATCTTGGAATTATTTTTCATTCGTCAGATAATTTATTCAATCACTTGATCATTCGCATTCATGATTTTGGATTTAAATGTTACAAAATACCCCAGTATAGTGACCCACTAATTTAAAACATAAAAACTACATAGAATTTTTATAATACTTAATCATTATTCTAATAGACACCCAAAGACTGTAATTGGTCAAGTACATTTGGAAATATAGAAACATAAACACATGTACATAAATGAGCTGCATCATCTCCTATTGGGTTCTACTTGACAAAAACCCTTCTTAGACACCTCAAATATAATACATATCATCGTAACCTAGGATAAATGAAACACAAAAAGGGGTGACCTCAAATACTATGTAAGGGTAAAAAGGGATACATTTAAGAATAAACCTAAGCATGAGGGAATAAAAATGTGGTAATGAAATAAGTGATCACACCCTTTATATCGATGATCCTAAAAAGAATCATTTCATAATTCTTGTTAGTTCAATAGACATGAATCATAATAGAATAAGGATTATAATCCCTAAAATCAGAAAATTAGAATAAATCATAGAATTCTGGAAACCATGTAAACATATTATATTATTTCCACTATAAACATGAAATCACTATTAAGACCATATTAATAGTAAGGGTTCACTCCCCATAGCGACTTGGTTTTCATTGTTCACTCCCATAGCCGTCATAGTATCTTGATTTCAATCCTCATACTATCATGGTAGTCATGGTTCACTCCCATGACCATGTTACTATTTAATGTTCATTAAAAAATCATATTATTCTATTTTATGGCAAAAAAATATTTACCCAATGCATTTTAGGGAGCTATAAGTCCCACCCAAGTCATAGTGAGATCATTCATACATGTGAAATAAGGTCATAAAAATTCATATAATAACCCATGATATCAAATTGGTATTATAAAAATGTAATCATATCAAAACATGTGTAAAATGATAAGCTTTATATTTATTTGATCATGAAGATAACTTGTGAAAAGAAGCATGTTTCAAACCCATATAACCCATGAAAGTGAAACTATTTTCAAAGTCATATAACATTTTAAAGAGAAACTTTGTTCGCAAACATCATGTAATCAAAACCTAATCCATTCAGAGAAACAATATGAATGAAAATATTGAATAATTTCCCAATAATTTCATGTGTAACACTAGTTAACGATATCATAATGGGAAATAATTTCTCAAGGCCTTCTAAAACATTTCTTGAGTAAATTATCATTTCTTCTTTGAAAAATAATTTTTATAAAAAAAACCTTTTGAAAAACCTTTCTTTAAAAATTTAATTGAAATTATATTACGTCATATTTGAAAACAATAAATCATTTTAAAATTCTTTTTTCATTGAAAATTATCTTCAAGAATAATTTTAAAACATTTTTTAATGTATTTTCTGAAACATGGGTTTTTTAATAAAATAGAATTATGACTGAAGAGAGAGAGAGAGATGGTCCGATTTTACATAAAACCATTATCTTATATACTGAACTAGGGGAAACTAGAATTAAAAATGTGTTTTTCTCTGTTAAATAGAGGAGATAAACCTCATTATTATTATTTATTGTTGAATTAATAGGATTAATCAATGAAATCATAATCATAAACAATCATAAAAAGTGATGATATTATCTTATGAAAATATTATAACATGGTAACATTGGATCATACTCTCCATGTATGAATGGTAAATTACCCGAAGAATTGAATATAATAAAGAGAAGAATATTCATTATATAAAACATAATATTTAAGTATATACACCTTGAAAAAGATTTTTGGTTCCTAACAAAACTTGCGTCTTAATAAAGAAAACATATGAAAATACATATTTACCAATTTGGTAACATTTAAAACATAACCCCCATGATTGAATGTTTATAAAATGGATGTGTTCATGCCAATAAATTTAGAAGTATTTTATATATAATACAACCAAGTGATGTACGTACACTATACCAATGTAAAGAGTGGTTAACATAGCATATATCTCACTGGAATAAAAAATGAGTTGAAATCCTTTTACCTTGCATCTTGAATCATTTCCTACTCATACAGGAATTTTGTATAATAAATATATGTTTATTATAAATATTTTACTGAATCATAAAATTATAAATAATACTATTTATGTTTTTATTATAACCATATATTACCCACTTTCTAATAATCTTGTGATAAGGTCTCACTTCAAGTAATATTCTCTTTATTCTTCGCATGTTATTTAATTTGTTATATCATTAGTCCTTATACATATATCGTTAATTATTAATGTAAATAATAATATAATTATCTTGAATATACATTATATTATTATTATAATATAATATATAGAATAAATAATTATGAAATGAAGGACATAATTCTTGGAGATGCCATGCTGTAGGTATGCATGACCTTAATTTCAGTTCTAATTATCATATTGAAAGAAACAAATAATATTAAAAAAAGTGTGCATGTATATAATATCAATAAATAGGTTTTATAATGTTATATATATTATATAATACCATTAATCTCATCCATAATGTATTACATTTAGTTAATGAACGAATCATATCACATTTAGGGGGCAGTAGTCCACAATTCCTCAAACAAAATTATCATAATTACACAAATAGAGATTACAAAATATTGTTTTTGTAAAATTAATAAAAATATTAAATAAATATCAATTATAATATATTAAATTTATAAACAGATCTTTCATAATCATTTCAGCAATGATAGGTTGTAATGTAGAAATGAACTATCATCATTTAGTGAGGTGGTAGTTTGTCATACATGTAAACAGTTTGTTTGATATCCATTAGTTGGATGTGTGTATAAGTGAACATAGAAACCATATCCCAAAACAACTCCTATTGTACATAGGATAATATTTTTTCATAAAATAATATAATAAATTTATTTATGTGTGGATAAGTAAAATAACGGAAGAAAGCTTCAGAGAAGACGTTACCGCTTAATTGGGTAACTCCTTTTGGATTTTGGAAAAGGGATTCCTTGAGATACCTTCTTCCCATGGTAATAATTATAATGAAGAATGGACAAAATATCTAAGACTATTTGAAAATATTTTGGGTGAGATAAGGGGATTTAGAGTTGAAAGGATGTGGGTATAGGATGTTTCCTTCTTTAGGTAAGTAAAAGGACACCCATAGAATTTTTGAAAACAAGTTTGGTGTACATATGTTTTTACCTATAAAAAATCATTCATAACAAAACAAACTAAATAATTAATCGTTTTTGTTTCATTATTATACATGAAAAGGGTTTTGTACACGTTTCTATTATTTTTTGGTTTTATAATTAAGGGTTAGTAATGTACTACAATAGTTTTTCTCTTAACTGATGTAATTGGTTTTAATCGCTTTCCATAATTTTTTTTATAAAAACAAGTTCAAATAATTCTCCATTATAAATTATGATGATGAAAAATATTTAATCCATTCTTCCAAATTATAATCAAATAGGTAGAACAAATTTATTTATAATTAATCCCGTAGATGGGAACTTCTTAATTCTCAATTTTTTTCCAAACACTATTATAGAAAAGTGAGAAACCATGTAGTAAAGAATACAAGACATCAAATACCGTAAGAGATAGACGTGACATTGAAGTCTAATTTAAGTCTGTTAGACACTCTATTCCTAAATAATTTCCAATAGAGATCATTTACCTCTAAGGCTGGATAATCCTTGATAAGGTCATAAAACAAATAGGCCATCTTGTCCCATGTCTGAATGTACTCCCCTAATATACTCTTATCTGAATGGAAACCTCTTATTAGAATGTGATATTGCTTGTCATTCCACTCAGACCTCACCTTATTAGTGTCCACCTGAAGCTGTCTGTCATACATCTTATTTGAATCCTCTTTTGATGCATTAATCAGAAACAAAAACTCCAACAGTTCTTCTTCGGATTGAATAATAATTTCCCATATCTCCCCACTTCCAACAACTTTAAGCTGACCAGAGTCCCCGCTAGGATGCGGGTTCAGCACCATAGATATTTCCTGTGTTTGCTTTAAATCCTCTACGATAACTCCTTGCTTGGACATTTCCTTTTGGGCAGATCTGGTCTCCAAAGGTTCGGGTAAGTATTAGTAGTCCTTGCGTCCCTTTGAATTGTTTCCTTTAATCATGATACACTTCCCTGAGTATGGATTCCCTCTTTGTCCCATCCTTCTCCTCGGACTGGGTAGCCCTCTACAGTAGATTTCAATTGCACTGTCTTCTGAAAGATTATAAGACCCATCACTATAATCTCCAATTTAGAGTATCTTCTCTTCATTAAGGTTCTCTTCCCAAGCTGTATCGTGGTCCGGATCCTGCCCTTCAATGGTTAAACCTTCAAATTGGTTAACAAGCTCGATATCTTGCATTTTATTTGGCGTGATGTGAACCCCACCCACTAAAGTTTGAAATTTCTGACCATTGACACAAGTTGATTCACCATCCCTTGCCTCATAAAAAGTCTTTGCATGACCAAGTCACCCTGGAATCATCTCCTAAGACCACTTGCTTCTAGTGCGCATAGCCTCTGCATAAGACATAGCCTTGGAAGCAGCGGTATTCTGCTCAAATATTCTTGAAATACACACCCCATATGGCACTATGGACTCAGTAATACCTTTCTCTGCAAGATTCAGGTCACTCAGTAGTATTCAAAAGATATAAAAAATGGTCATATTAAGGTTCACTCGGAAAAATTTATCCAGAGGAGGAGCTTCAGTGGATGCTCCCCCTGGAACCATCACCTATGGATCAGCCTCTAAGGATGCACCACCAAGGGCCTACCCTCCCAGACCATTATCCATGTCTACACTAGTACCCGTTCCCTGAACCATAGCCTCCCTCTGATGACTGAACATGAGCCTACACCGACATGTTGATAGTCGATGACTCGTTTTCTCACAAGCTGAATAAAAATCCATGCAAGATTCGTACACAACTTCTTGCTTTTACAGGAATTCTTCTTCAACTACAATCCAATCAAAATCAACAGGCATCGTGAAACATTGATTTCAACACATATACGAGGAGAAATTGGGTGATATATTGTGCTAGTTCTTCTATCAGAGCAAAGAAAATGACCTATCATAATACCTATCATCTGGATTGTCGAAGGGTTCTGGAACGGAAGGGGAAGCTCCAGCAAGAGGACTCATATCGCCGTTGTGGGAGAATCGAGTTTCATGTTATAATCATAGGACCTCCAAAAAATAATGAAGCAAGATCCATTGCAGACCCATGCTACTTAGGACCAAGCATTGATTAAATCCGAATCTGAAGAAAAATGAACCATAATATTCCTGTTGTCGAGAATCCCTATGATAGCTCGTTTGGATAAACCCCAAGCATCATACAAAAACATGTCGAAAGATTCAACTAAAGGTCGGCGATGCATGAACCGAGTGACCAAGGTCAAATTTAGAAGGGAAAAAGCATTTGTGAACTCTGAGGCCAAAATCGAGAGTTGTGGGTGGCCTTCAA
This sequence comes from Viscum album, assembly GCA_963277665.1. Taxonomy (NCBI): domain Eukaryota; kingdom Viridiplantae; phylum Streptophyta; class Magnoliopsida; order Santalales; family Viscaceae; genus Viscum; species Viscum album. The sequence goes on from OY728148.1 coordinate 2,019,520,969, forward strand.
ATAGATTTGTAACTTTATGGAAAAGTTGAATCGGAGGAAAAAGAGGGAGAGAATCAGGGTTAGAGAAGGGAAAGAATGAATGTGAAGTATGAAATGAAGAGGGTCTCTCACCCACATGGAGGGGAGGGATCAGAGCAGCACCCATCGTCTCCTAGCTCAAGGAGGCCAGATAGCGGCACCCATCATTCCCATCATCGCCTTCCCACCAAGAGTACCACTACTCATTCCCTACAGATGGGGAGACAATGTGAGTTTAAAAGTAAAATTGTTCAATGATTTGGTTAGATCATATTTCCAATTTCAATGTGAAATTCATTAAATGAGAAACATTGGATTAATTGATAAAAATATTTTATAATTATCCAATAAATATATATATATATATAATATATCTTTATTAATAAATTAAATTAAAAATTAAATTTTAATTAAAATCTAGTATTTCTCACTATTCATCAAAAAATGGAGTACCTAAATAATCACCCTAAGATAATTTAAGAATTATAAGTTCAAAAATAAAATTAATTTATCCAATTAAACTTCTATTTTTCTATAAAATAAATTTTATTATTATTCATAGAAGGACATTAAAATCGATTCATTCGAGAAAACAGTATTTTTAAAAACAAGAGGACTTTACCAAATATCAAACCTTTTAATATCACTAATTATAAGATATATTTCAAAAGTAGTTATTACAATTGATATAATTGGTTTTAGCTTCTAATTAATAATTATTTCATTTAAACAACTTTAATAACAAAAATATGTTTCATTGAAACATCGGTGTTGTGTGTAACGTATTCCAAGATACTGTTGTGTGTATCATACACCATGTCAATGTTGTGTTTATTGTGCATGGATCTGGATTCGTTTGAATTGAATTTTTGACATAGTGTATTGCAAGATATAAATGAAAATTTAATTTGATCAAAAAATGGACCATAAAAGCTTAGGGTGTTACATTCTATCCCACTTAGAATGAATTTATCCCTTGAAATTCATCACTTAGGTAAATATTCATCACTTGGGTAAAAATTGAGGATACTATATTTTGATCATATCCTCCTATTCTCACGTAGAATCATCTAAATGGTGATTTCTCCACAAATCATTGACCAAGTGACTGGTCTTGTTTTGTTGATCTATCTGTGATCGGTTCTAAATTTCATTAGGTTGTTCGTCATAAGAAAGATCACGCTCAAGAGATATGATCTCTAAGTTTAATAGATATAAAGTTTCGGGTATTTAATCCATTAAAATAGACCCACCAACACATTATTCTTTTGAGAGAGATTTGGAGGAAATTTCAAATGATAGGCTACTTCCCTAATATTATCATAAATCTGAAAGCAACCAATATAAATAGGACTTAGTTTATTTTTATTCCCGAATATCAAAAGATTCATATAGGGTAAAATTCGTAGGAATACCTTTTCACCAACATCAATTTATAAATCCCACCAATGGTTATCTGCATAACATTTCATCTAACTTGGAGCTGCATTGACATGATACTAAATAGTTTTAACCTTCTCCACCATTTCTTCTTTAATTTTAGATCCTAGTATATTTTTTCGCATGACCTCATCCCATCATGTGGTGATATACGTATCTTCCCATATAGGGATGCATACAATGTAATATTAATTCTTGATTGAAATCTATTGTTGTTTGAAAACTATACTACAGTCAATTGTTGATCCCAACCATCATGGATCTCTAAAAAACAAGATCTCAATATTTCATCTTGGGTATGAATTGTTCTTCCAAAATGACCAGAAATCAAATGATTATAAGTAGTTTCAAAACACCATTATTTATCAAATTCTCACTGAATAATTCATGAAAACATTGAGGTAAATCTCATTTCCCAATATTATACAAAGAATGTGGTACATAAAATAAATTTACCACTTCCTTTATGTATATCCTATAATGACAAAAAAGGGAGATCTTATTTGATAAAAATTATGTGTGTTGACTTAGTAAGGGGATTGACTACCACCCATATAACAATAAACCCCCTATAGGTTTTTGGTATTCAAATGATAAGATCGATAGTGAATTTATCCCATATCCATTATGGTATAGGAAACAGATGCAACATCCCCTTGGATTTCATTCCTTTTAGCCTTAACATGTTTGTAATCTAAGCATAGAGATAAAAACTCTACGATACCAATTTTCATTCCAACCCACCAGAAGTATTCTTTCAAGTCTTTATCCATCTTTGTACTTCTAGGATGAATAGAGAATGAAAACTATGAGATTAATCTAATGGTTCCTTCTTCATATTTAGTATGTAAGGCACACATACATGGTTACTAATCCTTATCATTCCACTCTCATGATTATTAATCTCAAAAATATTTCACACTTTCTTTTTTATATCTTTATCTACAATCCCCACCTCATTAATCTTTAAATGGACAGAGGGATGAAAATTATTTTGAGAGAGATGTAATTTTCCACTTCCATCAAGATTTCTAGATCCATATTTTTAAATTCTAGAAATATTGGATCTTTTGTGATTGTCATAATAGATAAGCTATCATTATCATTTCGACTCAATGCATTGAACAGCTGGTTATATTTACCAATGTGGTAGTTTATTGGGAAGTCATAATCCACTAAAAAATCTAACCAAATTCTCTGGATCATTTTCAACAACTTCAATGTGAATACATATTTTATTCTTTTATGATCATTATATATTCCACCCATTTCCCTATAAAGGTAATGCCTCCATATCTTTAATGAAAACATTACTAATGCTAAATCAAAATCATGAGTTGGTAATTTGTCTCCTAAATCATCAACTATCATAAACAATAGGCTAGAACCATTTTATTCTATATAATAACCCATCCCTATAATTTCTATGATTCATCACTACATATTAAAAACCCTTTTCCACTAGAGGGTAGTGTATACGAAGATGCACTAACCAACCGTCACTTTAGTTCCTTGAAATTTTTCTCACATTCATATATTGTTAGGAACATGAATCCCTTAGAAATTAATTTGGTAATTGGATTGGATGCAATGTGAATATATCTAGAAGATATTGATAACATCCATCCAATCTATGAAATCTACAGATCATAGTCATCGTGCTTATTCTGGATCAGTATTCAATAGACTCCGTCCTTGATAGATCTAATATTATACCATATCATGAGAATATATGACCCAAAAAATGAGACATTTTACAGTAAAAATTCACAAATTGTAAATTTTTCAAATAGAGTATTCTTCATATGGTCCTTGGTAAAATTCTAAGGTGATCCTCATTCTCTTCCATTCACTTTGAATAAAAAACAATATCATCTTTAAATACTACCAAAAACAGGTTGATGTAATTTAAAAAGACTCAATTAATTACATAAATTAATATATCAAGGTAATTAGTAAGACCAAAAGTAATATGTATATACCCTGTAAATACACATAATGAAACATAATATAAACAGAACCCAAAAAAAACAATTTAAATATCCCATAAATATTAAATTATATGGTTAACCCAAAGAATGGAAATCGGGTTAAGAATTCCCTTACCTTAAGCTTGTCATACTTAAAATTTGTTTGAACCTCCGGTATAATGGTTAAAATAGTGTTATTAGTATTTTACAGAAACATTTTCATGTTTATAATATCTCATATGGTCATTTCATAACCTCATTTCACCCATTAATTGTTAGTATTTTTTCCCTTGCATTATTTTGTGTGAGTTCTTTTGTGATTTCCATGATCGGTTCATGATGAATTGTTCTTGTTGATTGGAAGTGAAACTCCAGAATTGGAATGGATTAGTATTTACATATTTCCAGTACCATAAATTATTCCATTTATCTCCTTTATTCTTTATATGAGGATGATTCATTTGATAAAACATTAATGATGTTCGTTTAGATCGTTTAAGTGGTTCTTTTATACTAACAACCTCTTTTTGTCTTTTAAATTTGAAACATGAGTACAAAAGAATTCCAAAACCCTATATGAGTCATAAAACATATATTATGACTTGTACATAATTCCACTATGGGTATATCATGTTTCTTATCCTTAAATTAATGATGTCCATAATGAATTCCAATATTTGAAAAGTTTTGAGCTCTGTGTAGTTGATCAAACAGTCGTCAATACAGGGAATATGTTGCTTTTTCAAGATTATGATCATGTTCAACTCCCAATGAGTAGTGTAAATTCTCATTGATCCATCTTTCGGTTTCACTAAATGATATATTTTACACCAAGGTGACAAAACTATCCAAATGAAACTATTATCAAGGTTTTCTATAAGTTTATTCATTAATTAATATATCTTAATTAAGGGATTCTATAAGGAATCTTTTATATTGGGTTGTAACCAGATATGATCTCAACTAAAAACACAACATTGAATTTTGGTGGAAGAATAGAAAACTCTTATAGAAATTCCTCCACAAAATCCCTGACAATAGGCATATCATTGATATTGATCTTCTCCCTAACCATTTGAGATAACCAACCCTTTTTAATTGGAACTAAAACCCTTAAACTTGATATAATATCCATATGATGTTCATTATTATAAGAAAATTGACGGATGACCATATAAGGGGTTAAAATATCAAACATTACATTCATTCCTTGACAATCGACTTGGGATTTATGTAGAGAAATCCAATATATGCCTAAGATGATAATAAATTAAACTAAAGGAAAATGACATGACTTTATGGAGGTATATTTACACAAACATAAAATGGATAGGAATCATAGACTAGGGATGAAATAATCATACCATTACGAGGTTTCATTAATAATTATATATCAAATTCTTTTGGATGAATCTTACCAACCATATAAAATTCTTTATAAATGAATGAGTGATTATATCCAGAATCAAATATGAAATTATATGTTTTAAAGTAGATGGTAAGTGAAAATTTCAACACATCATTATCACAACACTAATTAGAAATAGTGATTACATGGTATTTACCTTTATCCCTCAACTTGATAGGTTATTGACACTGACCATCACCACTTGCACTGAAGATTTTTTAGTGGTTTTAAAAATTATAATTATCCATACTATTGAATCATTGAATCATGGTAGGAACATTATGTGCGGATTTTTCTCCATTATCATTTTTATCTAACTTCTTCCAATAACTTTAGTAACAAATTTCCTAGTGAAATAACATTCCAAATATAAAAATTCATTGGACACCTTAAATAAATTTCTCCTAATATTCTCCCAACTCTTTGACAAAAAAGGAAATCTCATGCCTTTTTCATTATTTTTTTTAGATTTACCCTTACAATTGATTTTCATAATCATGTCAAAAGCATGATATTTATATATGACTCCAACCACTATTTTAACCCTGATTTTACATAAGAAAATTTCTTCATATATACTAAATTCCCTTAAGGACAACTCCCTTCTTAAACTTTTTTAATCAACTAATGAACCTATCAACTTTACATTTGGTTTTAATGATAATTCCTAAACTATATCTCCCAATTCATGAGAAATTATACTCATAGGTTCTAATAGATTCATCATACATTTCATTCAACAAAGGGAACTATTTTTCCATCTTGGTATAATGAATATTATGAGGGCACTTATTGAAAAATACGTTCTTTAACTCTTCTGTATCTATGGATTCCATCTAAACTTTCTTCTACCCATTCTTGATTAGAGTCAACCACTAATCTTCTTCACTATATAACTAAAAAATATCCAGAATTAATTTATCATTATCTGAAAATTATAGAATAATGAATATCTTTTTATTAGTATAGATAAAGTTTTTTGTAATAGGTTGATCAAGAGACCCTCTAAAAGAAAATTGATGTTCTCTCATGAAATACTAAATAGAATTTTGTTCCCTAATTTGATCATTTGGAATTTCAAAATGATAAAGAGTTCGAGAAATCTGTTTGAGCATAGAGATGAGGTTTTTCATTCTATCTTGAATAGATATTTGTTCCTTTGTAGGAAAATCATTGGCCTATCAACAATAATCACCCTTAATGTGGTTCATTAGAGTTACATATATGGACTAAAACCAAACTCATAGAGTAAGAAATATTTTTCTTATTGAGGAAGTACATAATCATGAATAATCACTTAAAAGACATCTAACTTATGAATGCTTCCGTGATCTATGACACCTTAGGATTATCCTAGGTTATTCATATCCTTATACTATTTACATCATTCAAAATGGTTCATGAATATTTTTTGAATTCCCAAATAATATCCCATGAGAGTGTCAAAGTATTTGTGCTGCAAAACTAATTGTTGTGTACCAGATTACCAGAATTCAGGTTTGAAACATGTTTTTGGAGATGTTACCCTATGTTACATCTATAACAGAGCCACATCCACTTGTAGTATCCAGTTTGGGATGTATTTCATGGAAAACAATCACTATATAATTCGAAAAAATTCCATGACATTATGATATTCATTACCATATCTGTAAACATGTCCATAGGAATGTTCATAGGTTTATCACTATGGTTTTCTAATCCTAGTATACAATGATTTACTACACCATTGATCGAATACCAAATATAATGATCATCACTTTCCAATATGAACATTACATTACTTTTTCAAAATACATATACATTATTGAAATAGATTACCAAAGCATTAATTGGTCAAGATCCATTATAAATGTTCAAACATAAATACTGGTGCGTAAATGAACTACATCATCATCCACCGGGTTTTTTTCAACACTATCACCCTTCTTTGACACCTCAAACATAATACATATCAACATAACTCTATGAAAATTAAAAATAAAATGTGTTGAGCTCAGATGTTCTATATGGGTATCCAAAGGAAGGAATGTAAGCATAAACCTGAGCATAGTTATATAAGAACATGATCATGAAAAAAGGAGATCATACCTTTCATATTAATGAACATAACAATATTCATTCCATCGTGGTTGGCAGTTCATAAGACATGAATCATAATGAAATAAATTGCTTAATCCATGAAAGAAAAACATAGGAATAATGCATGGAATTGTGACTGACACATAAACTTATAATATGATTTCCGCAGTAGCTAAGTAATTTCATCCATGAAAAACTTTTCAGTATGGGTTCACTCCACATATCATCTTGGAAGTCATGGTTCATGCCAAGGTCCATCTAAATATCATGAGTTCATAGGTCATACTATATTTGTTTTCATGGTTCACTCAAATGGTCATCTTAGTAGTCAATTATTATTCCCAAGACAATATCATTTTATCTCATTGTATATAAATCATTACCCAATGCATTGGATGGAGATATTGGTCCCACCTATTTCATTGTGAAATTATTCACACTTGTGCCAGAATATCATAAATATTCATCAATAACCCTTGGAATGATATGGGTATCATAAAAATTTAATCATATTATAACATGTGTAAATATAAAGGTTTCTATATAATTTCTTCATGAAAATAACCTGTGAAAGGAAGAGGGTTTCAACACCATATATCCCATCAATGCTAAATGGGTTTTAATAGCATATAATTTGTTAAAGTGAAACATTTTTCATAAACATCATGTCATCATAACATAATGCATTGAATGAAATAATATTAATGTAAACATGGAATTATTTCCTAATAAAGGAATGATTATTACCAATGGATGTTCTATTAGATGGGAAATAATTTTGAAAGGCCTTTTAAAACATTTCTTGAGGAATGTATCATTTCTTCATGAAAAAATGTTTTATAACATAAAAACATCTGAAACCCTTTTAAATTAAAATAGGTTTGAAAACCTATAAATTAATCTTTATAAACAATTAAACGATTCTAAATTAATTTTTCATGAAAATTATTTTCAATGTTCTTTTTAAATTACTGGGTTTTTTCAATATAATAGTATTCTGACTGAAGAGAGGGAGAGGGTCCAATTCTGCACCAAAACATTATCATAAGTACAAAAGAGTTTAACAAGTTGTAATAACACATTAGGATATCATTAATAAACATATGAGATGGAAATTCATGGGAATTTTTCAGATATGGATCAAATGATTACATCAATGGAAGTATAAACATAAACAATCTCAAATAGTGGTGTGATTTTCTAAATAAACTCTTATTACTTGGTAACATTGGATCAAACTCTCCATGTAAGAAAATTAAATTAAATAAAGCATAAAATATCGTTAAAATAATTATATTAAATATATAACATAAAAATATAGGTATATGAACATCAAAAAGGTGTTTTGGTGAATAGAAAACACGAGCCTCAAAGAAGGAAAATGGAGATAACACATTTTTAACCATTGGTATCTTTTAAAACATAAATACCATGAAAGAAAATTCATAAAATGGATATAATAATACACATAAATTTAGTTATAATATACATATATAATAATCTTGGGAATTACATATGCTACAAAAATTAAAGGGTTGGGAATATATCATGTATCTCACATGATTAAAATGTGAGATGAAATCCCCTTACATTGTGACATGATTATCTTCATAGTTGTTCAAGCGTCCTATTTAATAAATAAATGTTTATTATAAATACTTTACAAAATCATATTATTTTAAAAATTACCATATATGGTTTTATAATGACATTATATTATGAGTTTTTAACAACCCTATTTTAATTTTTCACTTTAGGTAATAATCACTTATTTCTTCACATGTGTCCTAACTAGTTTTATTATTTGTCCTAAAAACTATATCAAGACTAAAGCCTTCAAATAATGATATAAATAAAATTAATATTTATTATATGTATATTATAAAAATTTATAACATAATGATATATGAAATGAAATTCAATGTTTATGGAGATGGTAATCAGTACGTAAACATGAACACAATTTCTGTTTTAATTGTCAAATTGAATGAACGAATGAAAATTAAATAAAATATTGTATTTATATATTATGAATAAATTATAGTTATAATATTATATATATCATATAATTTTACTAAAACCATACTTAATACATTCCATGTATTGTCTGAATGAATCACATCACTTTGAGGGGATGTAGTATACACTTCCTCAAACAAAATTTTCTTAAATACACCCAATGGAATGTAAGAATATGTGCTTTATAATAAGAATAAAGAATAATAAATTAAATAAAAATTTAATTTATAACACATATAAAAATATTTTATATTATAATGTCCACCATGATATGTGGTAATGGAGAAATGAAAACTCTTTATTTAGTGAGGCGGTAGTTCTCCACACACGTAAAAAGTATGTTCAATATACATTAGATAGAGGTGTGAGTAAGTGTAGGTTAAACCCTTAGATTAAAAATATAAAAGTATATTTATTATAATAGATTTTTTATACATGAATAGAATAAATAAGGTGTAGTGGTGGAGAAGGAAATTAAAGTTATGTACCTTGAGAGAAGACGTTACCTCTAAATTGGATAACTCCTTCTGTTTTGTGATAAAAAGATTCCATGAGTCTCCTTATGAGAAATTTAATGCTTCTAAGAGGAAGGGAATGAATTTTGGGGATTTTCTGAGCCAATTTTCTTCAATAAATTGGAATAGAAAGGCGTGAGGATGTGGGTAGAGGTAGTCACTATTTATAAGGAATAGAATGGATGCATATGTCATTTTTAAAACAAGTTAGGTGTAGCCACATTTTTAACTAAAATAATTCATATGAAAAAAATTAAATAATGGAAGGTCAATGAAATATGTATTGATATATAATGGGTGTTGGAAAAGTGTCTTGTGTTTTTGGGACATATATTTATGTTGTAGAACTATATTAAACAATTTTTTTCTCTTAATTGATGTAATTATTTTTTATCACATTCACTATTCTTTTTTGTAATTTTTTCTAAAATTATTAGTCATTATAAATTTTTTCCTTCCAAATATATAATCCATTTTTATAAATTATAATAACATATTTGGTAGAAATTTATTTTAATTTGATCCTGCAATTGGGTCAACAATGCCATTTTTAAAAGTAAACATGATCAAAAGATTTCTTTGTTTTTATATCCAATTCAAATGTGGAATTTGTTCCAATAAACAAAATTGGTTTAATTTACAAATAAAATATCTAATTAAATTGTTATAACAATTAAAAATATAATATAACATTATAAAAAAATTAAATTAAAATGATTTTTGGATTTAAAAACTACTGTATTTCATTGTTCATTCAAAAACGGGTTTTATCAAAACAAATAAATAAAATTAAACCAAAGTTAATTTTGAGATTATAAATTTAAAAATTATTGTGATTTTATCAAATTAAATATATTATTTTTTATAAAATTATTTTCTTATTTTTCCCAAATGTATATTAAAATGGTTCATTTAGGAAAGAAATATTTTTAAACATAGAAGAACTTTAACAAAATTAAATATTTTATTATTAAAAATTATAATCAATATTATAGAATTAGTTATTAATATTAATATTACTATATGTAATATCTAGGTTATAATTATATCATTTAAATAATTATTAAAATAAAATGATGTTTCGTAGAAACATCGGTTTTTCATATAACACACACCATGTTGGTGTTATGTGTAACATATTACAAATCAATATTTCCTGTATTTATCACTGATTTGTTGTCATGTGAAAGGAATGTCTGATTTACATTATTTAAAGATATAAATGAAAATTTAATTTATTAAAAAAATGGTCCATAAAAAATGAGGGTGTTAATATGAGGATTTATTTTCAACATCTTAAAAATCGTGTTATATCAAATTTGATAATCTATATGGTGAATTTTTATGCTCATTATTTAAAAAATAATTTATCATTTTATTCTCCCAGATATATATTTTTTAAAATTCAGTTTCTCTTTACTTCATTTTTTATTGGGTGTTTTTATATCATTTATCTTATGTGGGTATATAATATTGTTATTTCAAAATTATCAAAATGTTTTTAAGCCCATTATGAATAAAAGTTTTATCAATGTCTCCACATTTTTTTGATAATTTTTTGAATATTAATAGAATCAATTATGAAAAATTATTTTCAAAATAAAAAATTTCAATGTATATTCACTTAATTAATTATAAATAATAGTATTTTTCAAGAAACCATCATTAATTATTATTTTTAAAAGTAATAGCATTTAATAAATTTACAATTAAATTTTTTGAATATATTATATCCTTTCCCAGTCTGAATTATTATTTATTTTTGTAAAAGAACATTTTTAATTATATTCATATCTCATTTAAATTCTATTATTTTGTTTCATGGATATTCTATAACGAAATAATTTTATAATTAATTTTGGAAGGCTTTTCATTCCCTTTACAAAAAATTGTTTTCTTATGAAATTTGAACATGAACATTTTAATTTTTTCTATGTAATTGGTATTTTAATTTTTATTTACATTCTATTTTTTTTCTTTTGGGATGTGATTTTTGGATCACCCTCTTTATGTTATTATTATATGATTCATTTTGGAAAATTAGTGTTTTCATATCATATGATTATATCAGTTCATTTGATGTTGTCATATTTCGTGATCTTGTTTTTAGTTTCATATTATTTAATTGATGACATTATTTTAAACTATTTAGATTTTTATGAAAACTAATTTATATTAATTCATTCTCTATTAGAATTTAATGACTTCCATTTGGATGACTAAAAATTATAAAACATTGTAATTGGTTCATGAAGATATGTTTCTAATTTCTTATTCTATATTATATAAATGTATTTATAAAGAATAGGGGTTATATATTAAAATCCAATTCATTGGTTTAACTTTACATCTCAAGAACTCAAATAGATAAACAAGAATATTAATCTCAAGTAAAAAATGTATACGTGTGGATTTATCCATATCCAATTTTGTACATGGGAGGATGTTTTCCAAGCTAGTGATGTAAATGAGTGGATTTATCCCAAGAAAAAGATTTTATATGATGATTTATCTAATGAAAACTTTTACATGATAGGATATATCCACTATAATAATTTTGTACATAGGGTGACATAATAGAGAAACATGTGCTTATTGTCAGCCAACTGTCTTGATTTATGTCTAATATCTTATGTCATTCCAAATATCTAAACTCACTAACTCTTCTAATTAATGAGTTACGTAGATGATGAGGTGTAGACGATGGTGAAGGAAGAATGATTCAATATATTTATGTCAAAATTTACTATAATATAATCAATGTAAATGTAGTAGAGGTATAATAATATGTTTTAAGTATGGACTGGTTTCTAGTAAGACTCATATTTTTTCTGCTCGGATGATGATTATGATCAACGAAACATAGATTAATAATTTCTAATTACTCAAATGAGATGATTTCATAAGTTATTCATGTTTGATTATGTAACTGAAAATGAAATGAGGTTAAAAATACACTCTTAAACTAAGGAAGATAGGGAAATACTAGGCTTCCACTTTTTACTAAAAGTATGTCATTAAAATAAAGGATAAATGGTATACCCACCCTCCAATTAATTCTAGGGACATCCAGTTGGAATCTATTTCAGTCCCCCCCTATATGACTGAAATTTTCTTGGGGTATAAAATCAACACCATAATGATTTGATATTATCCTTTATTATTATTGTATATTTTTATAATGTTTATAGAAATATTATTCCTCTGAATATTATTTATTCTTAATTTATTGTAATTTAATGTAATTTTTGGGATTTAATAACTCCATTTAAATTGATTACAAATAATTTCTAAATTTTGTAACCAAAATTTCATATTTAAAATCATATGGTGTTCTTATATCATTACAAATATGATTATTATCCCACTTAGTAAACAAATTCCATTATACAATTTATGATACTAAGCATGAAGGATATTTAGTTAAAATATTGTGAAATAAAATAAACACTTTTATAAGCCCATGATGAATGAATATATGAACTTGATGATCACAAATGAATTAGATAGTTCGATACAGTATTTTAAATTAACTATCAATTTATATGAATATTTTGGCTATCCTTCAATATTATTGTAAATAAGTTATGTGTAAAATTTTACCAATGTAGTGTACTTAATCAGTGGAAATGTAACGATGTAATAATTTGGATAAATTAAAATATATACTGTGTTCGGTATCATTTGTTACATGGTATATAAAATAAAAAAAACTAAAAATTAATGATAAATTATTATTAAGTAATCAATAAAAATGAATGGTATTATTAACTATTAAATATATCAAATGGTGAATAATTAATATGATTTAATCATCAATATTTTATTTTTAATTAAAATCAATCTCTTCTTACTATGTATTCTCTACTGAAAAAAATATATCATTTTTAAATTACATATTCATAAAATAAAAATAAATTATTAATTCATACACTAAAAAAATACACAGAATTTGTTTTTTAATTTTTCCCAAAATGATTATTTCTAGTAAAATAATATATTTATTCTAAATTTATAAATTTATAACTAAATCATTCATTAAGAATATCCGGGGAAAATAAATAATAATTAATTATATATTTATTTTACAAATAAAATTATGAATTTTAAATTATTATTTTAATATATAATCTAATTTACTATTTTTTAAACTAAATTCAAATGATAATCTAAAAAACACATTCCAATATTTTTCTATAAATAGATTTTTAGATGGGAAAATTTGGTACCCTCTTTTCAAGAATTCCTCGTATATTTTTTTGTTTTATAATAAAAAAATCGTATATTTCCAATTATTATATATAAAAATTATATCTTATATATATATATAAATTTTAAAAACATTATTTATAATAAATATTTTCACACATGATTAATTGTGAATATGTTAAAATTTTCACACCATTATAAATTTTATATATAAAAATTATATTTTAATTTCAAATAATAAGGTTCATTTTTTATTTAAAGGATCATGAATTTATTTTTTTAATCATTTTTATTTATTATTTTTATAAATTAATAACAAAGGTAATAATTAATTTGAGGAAAATAATGAAAAAAAGATATTAATATAATTAATATTTTATAGAAATGAAATAATTAGTGTAATTCCTATCTTATCATGTCCTGGTCCACATATATTCCCACTATGTGTTTTTTATATGAGGAATAGTTTCATGATATTATTTGAAAATGATGAGTATTTTGAAAAGATCCCATTTCTATATCATATAATACATTACCACTTCCACCATTAAAATATCTTATTTTTCATGAAATTCTTCTTTTGAAATATCCACTATTACTCTCCATAACTCTTGAAACATAAATATAATTTCATGGCCATTCATGGGAAGTGTAATCCCTTTAACATCCAGGGAACATCCATGGAAATATCATGTTTCTAATTTAAGAATTATTTCTTTATTATGTTATATTCTTAATCATATTAATCCAAATATTTAATAACCAAAATAATATAATTACATAAGTATCTTATTAAAATTGATTTTTTTGTATGATAATTTTTCAGCCCTCAGTTATTCATTGTAACAATATAGTAATAAAAAAAAGAACATTGATAGTGTGTTCTATTAACCCTTGCCTCCAAGAAGCCACACATTTTTTTCATTACGAAACTACTAGGATGGATTCAAAAGTTATAATGGTTTATTATTATGGTATATTTCATTTAATTATAATTATGAAATCCCTTTTTAATATCCATCTGAATCTCACTAAAGAATTGATAAATGGAAATTCTAAATGAGTATATATGAGGACTCCACCTGCAAAAATATTTTTTTTACTTATATATATTCATTAATTATCTAAATATTAAAAAATGGAGATAAAATTATAAATATCTATAAATAATATAACTTTTTCCCTTTTATAATGAAATTATTTTAAAAAATATCATTTACCATACTCCCCATTTGATTTAATGAGTGTTCACATTTAGGTTGATCTAACAACTAACATGAATAATTATTTAATATCTGAAGTGTATTACATTGAAAATCAAATAATACAATAATTAAATTGTTTATGAAATAATTATGATTACTATACTATGTGGGGAATATTATATTACATATTAATATTATTATTATTATATTGATATTTTACACTTTATGATTAATTTTTTTTTCAGATAGTGATTTAGTTTTTAAAAGAACTCAGGGATAATCTATATATTTAATAATTATCAAATGATAATAATTTAATCATATTAGAATAAATATATATTTAAGAATACCCTAATAATGTATCTAATAGTTATAATTTTCATATTCTAGATGTTAAGTATTTGTGATGAATTATTCATGAAATATATAACACATTTTAATCACAATAAGCCTTCATTGAGTCATTGTTTATATTGAAAACCTATTTTTGTTTCATTAATGTGTATACTAACTGTATTATTTATAATATCATGAATTAAAAAATTATTCATAATTTTTTTTCAATTTAATTTTTATTTTCATCATAATTTAAAATTTAAATGTTACACAAGAATTAAGGATTTTTTATAAACAACCTCTAAAAAATTGAGATCTCTAAAATTTGATAATAAATAAATAAAATATATATGTCATTAATTCAAAATATTAATAATTTTATTCTCCCATAGATATATTTTTCAAACTACTATTTTTATTTACATAATTATAATGTGTATATGTTAATTTTTTCATTGATCTTCTTTTCCAACACTGTAATTTAAAAATAATTTGAATATTTTTTCCATCTTTACAAAATGAAATTATATATAATAGAATATTTTTCTATTGAATTATTTTATGTATTTTTCTAGGATCCATTATTTAATTTTTTTAATATTATAAGTTTTCAAAAAAATCACATTTTTTAATATTTTACGTTTTATCTTAAATTTTTTATTAAAAACATTATATTATAAATTAAATGTTTTAAAATTATCTTCTAATTCTTTTATTTAATTACTTATTTCCTTTTCAATACTCTAAAACGTTTTTATAAATTACATGTTTTTTTATTAAATTAAATGTTTTTTAAATGATTTTTTTAAATTCACATTTAATGTTAATTTATAATACGATTCCTTTTGTAAATTGAGAAATTTTATATTCTATGATTTATTTATTTCTTATTATATTATTATTTAGGTTTTATGGTTTTTTATTTCATAAAATTTAATTCATGTTACTTCATTACACCACTTGTATGTTTTGTCAAATGCATTTTTATTTAGGTGGATTATTTATAATATTGAACTATTTCCATTTGGATGTTGATGAATCACATTACATTCCCATGCATTCATTAAGATATGATTATGAATGATATTTTTATAGACCATTTATTTAAGAAATATGATGGGTGGGGATATATATGCACCTACAATGCATTGGTTTATGATTATAACTCATGAGATCAAAAGTGTATACATGAGGATTTATCCCTTGATAATGTGGTACACTAGATGAATAATCTCATTCCAATTATATAAAAAATAGGATTTATAACATGTATTTGGGTGTACATGAGGATTTATCACAATTAAAATCATAGATACGAGGATTCATCTGCATTACAAATGGGTTAAATGGGGGTTTAATCCCAATATGAAGAGTACACAGAAGATGTACCCAATATTAAAATGTTATACTAAATTATTTTATTATTAATTTTCTATGTTTTTTGAAATTTACAATCATTTACTACATTAATGTAAAAATTTCAATATGAATTAAATTTCAATAAAATAATTTATTTTCATGATTATTCAATTATTTATTTTGTATTCTAAAAAAATTCATCATTATTGAAATTTATGTGATTATTGAGATGTTTGTGAGCAATTTGATATCTCTTTCAACCCTATAATGATGTTATTATGATCATATGATTTTATATCATTTTTAATAATTAGAATCTGATGTTTCATGATTTTTTATTACAAAATTAATGTCTCCCCCATAATCTCATCTGGTATTGCAATGTATTAAACAAGGATAAGATAATCCTTTCATTATAATTTAATCTCAAACCATTGTTATCATTCCACTCCCATGGTTAGGAGGATGGTTATTTCAAAAGAAATCTCTTGCAATGGTTCTGTTGCAAAATTATTGTAGAGAAAATTTCACTAGTCTTGTAAAATAAAATGCCTATATATATTCACTAAAATATAATAATCTTATTAATCCGTTGTTGTTTTTTCTTATTTTTTTGTGTATTGTATATATCAAAGTATAAATGTAAATATTATATATTTTTATCTGTAGAAACGTTTTTTAAAATCCATTTCCAAAATAAATATATTACTAAAATAAAGTTCATATGTTAAAATAATTTTATAGATTTTAAATTCCATAAATGGGACTTTAAAACATATGTATATATTATTTATTATTTATCTTATCCTTGATAAACTAATATAAATTTTATTACACTAAATTAATCTATTTGCATCAATTATATTTCAAATGATATATTTAGTGGAAATAGTTTTTTTTCTTTATGGGGTTTAACTATAGTCCTTAACTTATTCCAATTATACTGACTTTATTCTTAATGAATCATTATAATTCGGCTTGAATGAATTATATTCCTCTAAATTTTATATAAATTAATTAAAATAAAATATTCATAACAATATAATGAATTTATTGTTTCAATCCCAAAACAGATATAGGTAATTAAATTTTCAACAAAATGAACTTTATGCATTTTTAATGTTCTTTCAAGATAGATTTTCTCCCCAATAACAAATTTACATATCTACGGATATATGTGTATTCCAATGTTAAAATTAGTAAAGAAAATTCTCAACCTAATCTAATTTAGTTTTTATTTCATTCTTTGTACAATCATAAATTTTAACATGGTCATATTTATCATCGAATTTTTGTTTTTGTAAACTCAATATGTCTAAAAGGGAATAATAATATTCTAGATTGATACCTTCATCTCATATAAAATCATATTGTTTAGGGATTATCTTATAATAATACTATATTATTTGTATTCAAATTTTATAAAATAACCTATTCAATGATATAAAAATATTTAAAATTCATAATGTGTATTTATTATGAATGGTATAATAATAATTCAACTATAAACAAGAATATATTTGTAAAAACTTAATTTATTTACCATATTAATTACCATTTCATGTAAGGTCCCATTTTTGGATCTCAATTATACTATTTTTGTGGTATCAGATGAGTTTAAAAAATATGATAGTTTAAATTATCCTCAAATAAAATTTAATATTCCTAATTTGAAAATACATAACCACCTTAAGATATAATTATAAAAATATAAAAACTCTTTTAAATTTAAAACAATTTAAAATAAAAATAATAAATATTCAATGTTTGATATTTGATATTTTTTTAACAAAATAATTCTATATGAACATATTATTATAATCCATAATTAATATTTCATATCTTTTATCTAATAAACATTTAGTTTTCTTGAGTACCAATAGATAAATATATATATAAAAGTTAATGTGATCAAAATGTTATTATAAAATTAATTGAATTTAATAATTTGATTTCATTCATAACATCCAAGTTGTACTAATATACATAGGAACTATCCAAATTTCTTATAGTTTGGTCTATATCCTTTTGAGTTCTATAAATATTGTGTAGTTACATATTATTTTCCATTCCAAATATAATATTCATAAAAAATCATTTTGAATAAATTTTAATAATTTCAAAATTTTATTTTTTATACACAACAGAATTTATTGAATTAATTTAATCTTTTTTATTTTAAAAAATATAATCATATTTATATTTTAAAATATATATTTATCCTTTTGAATTCAATTTTTGGTGATTAAACATTGATATTGAAAAGACTTTAATTTTTAATCAAAATAATTATATGATATTTGAAATAATAACAATTTTTTAAAGTCCAACAATGTGATTTTAATTTTAAAATATTGCTATTTGTACCACTATCATACAATTCAAATGATTGAAATTTAGATATTTCATTGGTCATTTTTCATCAAAACATATTATCCATATACAATGTTTCCTTGCCGCAAATTTTAAGACACATTTCCTATTAAATTATAATTAAGAATACGTATATACCGATGAAATCATGGTTCAAATTTTTTTATTAAAATTATTTAGGGGAACCCGAACAAGTTTTAAATAACTATTTATATGTAATCTAGAATATGATGTTTTTAAATTTAATATCTTGTTTTCACCGAGTAACCATGTAATTCTATGGGATCAATACTTGTCATAACAACCCATAATTTGAAATTTAATGCATGGTATAGTAGAAAAACATCTAGATGAAATGTTAAAGGATTTGTTTTTGTACATATTAGATGAAAATATAACAAAACTACTCTAATTATTTATATTTCATCATCACATTGAAACATATCATTTACTCGTAATGATTTATTACCTGAATTATTTTGGGGTATGATTTTAGTTATTATATTTCATTTAAAATATTATAATTTAAATTAAAAAGAAAATTATATTTAATTATTTTAGTTTCATCCCAATTAGAAAGTTGGTGTTAAATGAATTTTAAAAAAGTGGTCAGTGTATCTAATAAACATCACCTTTTTATTAAGTTAGATATATTTATTCTTATGATTATTCAATTATATTATGATTATTATACCCATATGATTGGTACTGATAGTTTCATATAAAATAAATTTTATTTTCATTCTAAATAGATATAAAAGGTGATGTGTATTAGATTCACTTAACACTTTTTTAAATTCATTTAACACCTACTTTCTAATTCTTTCTTAGTAAAACATTCATCAATATAATTTTACTTATAATTGTATCACCAAAAATCATACATTATTTTAATTTCCATTTTTAATTATTTTCATTTCATCTTATCATTTAGGAATCATCAGTAATTAGTCTTTATGTGTCCTCTTTTACTGACCTGATATCAAATAACATCTAAATACTCAATAGAAACACCATTCATTTCGTCTTCTCACTATAATAATTTATATTAATCCCCTATCTAAATATTAATTAAAAATTATTATTCATCATATATCCTCTCTTTACTAATTTATTATCACAATCATTACTATTTTTTAGAGTTAGATATTATGAACTATAATAATATAAAAAAATATAATATTTTTTAATATTCCACAATATTAGCATAATATAATTCTAACACATTATTGAATATGAATCCACTGATATATTCTTATACATTTCCCTGAAAATTTTTCATTCATTCATTTCAAACTTTTAAATTTCTATTTATTGGGTAATATTTTTAGAATTATATCAACTTATACTGAATTATCTGAGATGCACAGAATCCAATCATTCCATTCAAACCAGTTTTAATTATATGGAACAATTTATTAAATGTTTCTTTTTATCCAATTTTGTACTCTTGATAATCATATCAAAACATACAAAATGTAGTTTCATTATCTATATTTTAACCAAAATTTATGAAATCCAAAATATAACATATTTAATTTTTTTTATTTTACATGTAGATACATGACTACATAAATTTCTTCCAATTCAGTAGTTTAAAAGATTCATTTCCATATAAGTAAAAATTTTGTAAGATCATCATTACCATCCATTTATTCAAGATCATATTCAAGATATTTATATAGTTTCTCTGTAAAGACTCAGAAATTTTGTGGAAATGTTTTTTCTTAAATACATGGGAATTTTACGAGTCTGTGAAAAGTGACAGCGCGTGATTCCGAGGCCCGATGTTCACAAAATCAATTTATGATTTTTTTGGTACGTTCAGTAAACATAAGAGCAGTTTTTAATAACTTTTGAACCAATGCTCACAATTTAAAACTGAGGGTACCGTTGAACTTGTAGTGCATGTATTCGCTTAAGGACACTTTCACATTGACGATAGTGGATTGAGAATAAAATATAGTGTTTGTGGTTTTTAGGGATTAAATTAAATTAAAATAAAGTGTGTGGTTTTATTTTTATTTGATGGTTAAAATTTCCTCATGGATGTTGGATGTGGGACCACCACACCTTAACCTCCCATGAGAGGTTATGGTGGTGGGTCCCACCCAAACCTAACCTCCCACAAGTGGTTATGACGTGGGGACCACACGAGGAAAAACTCCCCTATTAATGGTGGGAGCAGAAAACCTATCAACTCTCCTCAATAATGAGGGAGTGTCTTTCCAAACCCTCCCTCCTTTATGGTGCCACCTTCCCTTTTATTAAATTGTGCCAACTCCCTTAATTAACTTATGCCAATCCCCCACATTAATTATGTGGAGCCAATTAATTTATTTCAAAATTTGAATTTTTTTCCAATGAAATAATAGATAAACCTATCTATTATTATTTTCCGTTGGCATCATGGTGGAATCTTTGGAGAAGAGGGAAGAACTCTCCCAACGAAGAACGAAGAACACCGACCTTCTTGGACTTCTTTCTCGGACACCTACCGATGTGGAGCTTCTTCCACAGATGACGCAATGTGGGATTGGGAAAGTTTGGCGACACTATGAACGATGATATACTTAATCATCTTTCTATGACACTATCAATGGATGATGAACGACGAACAAAGGTAGGGTGTTTGTATATGTTAATTCTTTCCTTGAATTTTCTTCAATGGTTAGAAAGGAATTTTTTGTGGGTGAGTAGTTGTTCATCCTATTAATTCTTGATGGGCCAATTGATAGAACCCTAAATGATAAGGTTGCTAGCCAAACCAACATGGCCCTACCCCTCCACCATTCTTGTTTGTGATGATCTTCGACATGGTGATAAGGTGACAGAACAATGAAGGCGACAACGTCAAAGGCCGCGATACTCGCGGCCACCACAAACTGTGTCGCCCCTCCAGCACTCTGGTGCTCTAGGATGAACCACGACCCTCTATCTGAGCCCCCCACTTGAACCACACTGGCCCACACCACCCGGATCCTGGCTGCCATCGGCCTCCTATGCGCTCTGGCCAAACCCTGCCGGCCCGAGCGGCGCCCCGGTGGCCTACACAACCACCACACGGCCACCCATGGCCAGCCAGGCGCCCTGCCCACCCACCCGCCTGTCGGCCTGTCCACGCCCTGCCCGAGCACCCACCTGGCATCCTAGCTAGCCGCCAGTAGGCCTGGTCGTGGCTTGCCCAGCCAACTCCCGGCCTACTCGGTCGCCCGGCCTCCTGAGCCGCCTCCCAGCTCCCGGCTGCCCGGCCTCTCGAACCGTCCGAACTAGCACCCTAGTTGTGTCGGCCTCTTTAGTCGGCCCGTGACCAACCTCGTGGAACCATGGCTGAACTGGCCCGACCACGCCCTTCGGGCCGCGCCCTCACGATGCTCCGGGCTGAACCGGCCCCGAGCCCGGGCCGAACTACCCATGTGGCCTGCTGGGCTGGGCCAAGTGGGCCAGGCTGAACCTAACAGGCTGGCCCGCCCAATGGGCCAGACTAGACCTAACATGTCTGATCGGATCCACCAAGACCGGAATGGCCCAGACTAGGTCAGATCAGGTCGGACCGGACCCGGGTCCACTACCGACCCTTTAAATTCTTTTGGCCTTATCGTGGGCACCGGACATCCGTTTGACGAACCGTCAGCGTTGGTGGTAATCTTGGAGCATGAAGGTGCCTTTGAGTATTCCCCACTAGAGTTTGGGGTACATTTGAGATACAGTCAGGTTGGATCGTACACGAATCAAACCGGTCCCCATGACTAAAAGGCTAATAACTCACAGACCAGGCATCTGATTGATGCATCATCTATTGCATTGAGACCCTTGTGACGTAGCATAACATTAAGATTCTTCTTCGTGGTACTTCATGAAAATTGGAGTATCGACCAGTAGCTCGTGGAGCGGATCCTTTCGATGATGAGGGAGCAGAGTGCGGAGACCTAGTAGCTGGCTAAGACCTAACGACTGCTGACCTTTTTGACTTGGAGTTAGTCTACTAGCCTAGTGGGCAGCACCATAGTGTCGTGGTAGGCCCACAGTGGAGATCAAATTTATGTCGTGGCAGACCCACGGTGGGGAGCGCCTTGGTGACGCAGTAAACCCATAGTACTTGATAGGAGTAGTACCTCCGCAGTCCAAGGATCGTGGGTAGCGCCTTGGTGTCACGGCAGGCTCACTGTACTCGATTGAGCAGGAGTTCTCCAACAGCCATTGTTTTGATAATAAAAATCTTAGTTTGCATTGGGTCAGTAGCTTTGTGTTTACCTCATTATTGAGATGTATTACTTGATAACTTGGGTATATGTATGGTCATATTCCTATGTGTGGTCATCTATTGATTTCTTTCTTTGTGGTTTATCCTTGTTGGATTTTGTGAGACCGTGAGGGTCTCGGGGTCCCTACTGAGTATCGTTATACTCACCCCTGCACGGGCTATGCCCGCACCTCATTGTGTTGGTTTCCGATGATGGACAATGCTGGCTGAGGCCGAGAGTACCTGGACTGGGCAGTACCGAGAGGTGGACCATTCAACGTGTTGGTACGCAGAGGAGACCGATGGATGTGGATTTATTAGGAGCCTATTTGTACCTAATATTCAGGTAGGATCCAAGGTCGATGTTCCAGGATATTCTTTTCACCTTTCAGTTATTTTTTCCTTTCAGTTGTACATGGGTTTTAGTTGTACTTGTACTTTCTTGTTCAGCTTGTATTCCGGCCCCTCAACATTCATCACTCTTTTTTATATAGTTTTACTTAGTGGTTTTCTTC
Organism: Viscum album; assembly: GCA_963277665.1. Lineage (NCBI taxonomy): Eukaryota > Viridiplantae > Streptophyta > Magnoliopsida > Santalales > Viscaceae > Viscum > Viscum album. The sequence continues at coordinate 2,019,544,661 of OY728148.1, forward strand.
CAACATGTTCTCTTTTTTGTGCATTTTCAAGTTTTAAAGGAAATTCCATCCCAGTTTAGGGATTTATGCCTTTAGTTCTAGTCACCAGGCCCTGGCCTATGGAAGGTGGGCTTGGGGTAGTCACATTATGGGCCCTGGGGACGGGTTGTGTCAAATTGCTGTTAGAGGAGTCGGTTCTACTGCATAAAATAGGATTCTAATCTTTCTTTTCTATGAAGCAATAGTGTTACGTGTAGTGAGTGTGGTTTTCAGTTCAGGGAGTCATGTTTTGGTGCAGTGGCCAACGTATCCATACAGCAGGACCCTGACTTCTGATTTCTGACTCAGTGCACTAAAACACTGATTGCATGTGTCTTTTCAAAAGTTTTTTTAAGTCATCTAAAACTAGGTCAAGTCACCAGGTATGATCTTTGACCATGTCACATCTGTTTCTTTCAGTATGCCTCCCCACAGATCACCATCTAGAGCCCTGAGAGTAGTATGCACAGTTAACCCACCGAGCGATGATGCCTCAGTGAAGGGCACTCTTCCAGTGGTGGCACCAGCGGTACCACTCCCCATTGGGCCACCGATGCCACCAGCCCAAACAAGTGACAATACACACAGCTTGAGTGCATTGTATGAGTTCCAGTGCCAGAGGCCACCCAGGTTCAGGGGAGATAAGGACCGACATGCAGCTGAGGATTGGATGAAGGATGTGGTGAGAGTTTTCTGACTGGTAGGGACACCCGCCGACCTCATGGTGATACTTGCTACCAGCCTTCTACAGGAAGCAGTGGGAATATGGTGGATCCTAATTCTCCTGGAACATGAAGAGGTGACACTACTCTGGGAAGACTTCGAGAGCCTGTTTCGGACGGATGTTTTCCCAGCCACCCTACATGTAGTGTGGATATAGGAGCTACTTCACTTGTATTAGGGAAGCATGACGGTGGCACAGTACTTAGTGAGGTTCATAGACCTCTCACGCTACTCCACATATACAGTACAAGGCCCATTCTTCAAGGCCCAGACCTTCAACCAGGGCCTTACTAGAGAGATCAGAGCTTTGGTGATCTCACATAGCATCCCGATGTAGGCGGTGGGGATATAGAGATCCCTCCTGGTGAAGAGTTTCCCCGTTGAGCAGTCTCCCGCAGCGAGACCTACCACGAGTCGACATGTGACATAGTCGTCTGCAGCTAGCAGTAGACAGATGTCGCAGAGGTCCAAGAGGACCAGACCTATAGTTGGACGACCGCATGACTTAGGATCGGTTGTGCGGGGCACCCAGAGCAGAGACATACATGCCAGGAGTGGGGAGTGTTTCTCAGGTGGTGGGCACAGCCACATGGATCGTGAATATCCAACCCGCTATTTGGATGATCAGTAGATGATCGAAGGACCACCCATGAAGAGGCTGAGATTTAATCTAGGCAGTCTGCATGGAGTAGGGGGATGTGGCAAAGGAGCTGGACATGCTGCTGGAAGTGGGTGACGTTTTGAGGTGCTATCGCCACCACAACCAGGAGGTCCACCCCGACCGCTGGGATCAAGTGGATAGGGGAGTGCTCAGCTACAGGAAATTTAAGTCTACGATCACAGCACTCCGGAGATGATTCAATGTATAATCTATGTCTACTCTACCATATCTTCAGTTCTTATAGACACAGGTTCTAGTCACTATTTCATTTCCACTGCCCTCATTCGGAGCTCAGAGATTCCAACGGAGCCGGTAGCTCGATCCTTACAGATAGAGACTCCAACGGGAGTAGACTCAATGATTAAACACTAGTGCTGATAGTATGAGCTTACTCTAGGAGGTGAGAGATTCTGCTGGGATCTCCTAGTAGCAGCATTGAGGCCTTATGACGTTATCTTGGGTATGGACTGGTTATGTACATTTCATGATCAGATCGACTATATTAGGCACAATGTGTGGTGTGTCTACATGGATGGGACTAGGTTTACCTTCACTGATGAGAAGGGAGAATTTTTAGCACATGACAGACTTACTCGGAGGAGGGTGCAGCCGATCACTCATCTGTTGGCTTGCCTTACCCCTAGAGGAGTTGATGTGGAATGTTTGACTGATCCTGTAGTGGTGGAATAGTACGCGGATTTTTTCTCGGATGATTTTCCAGGACTACCTCCTCATAGAGTGGTGGACTTCTACATTGAATTATACCCTAGTATTACACCGACAACTACACCAACGTATCAGATGGCTTCAACGGAGCTTTGCGAGCTGTGGGTACATCTGGATGACTTTTAGGAGAAGGGATTCATCTAGCCTAGTGTTTCTCCCTGGGCAGCACAGAATCTATTCTCCAAGAAGGAAGATGGGAGCTTGAGGCTTTGTGTCGACTACTGCCACCTAAACCAGGTGATTGTGAAGAAAAAGTACCCACTATTGAGGATTGATGATCTCTTTGATCAGTTAAAGGGAGAATAGTGGTTCTCGAAGATAATCCTTAGATCAGGCTATCACCAGCTCAGAGTGCAAGACAAGGATGTGTAGAAGATGGCCTTAAGATGTCGGTTCGACCACTTTGAGTTCTTGGTTATTCCATTCGGTGTAACCAACACTCCAGCAGTGTTCTTGGGACTCATGAACATGATCTTTCAACCATACCTCGATCGTTTTTTTGTCTTCTTCATCGACTAAATTCTGGTATACTCGACTACTAAGGGGTAGCATGCCTATTACTTGCGAGTATTACTGCACACACTCTGAGAGCACAAGCATTATGGTAAGCTCTCGAAGTTCTATTTTTGGATCTGAGAGGTTCAATTCTTGGGAAACATCATCTCAGAGGCTAGAGTTGCAATGGATCCAGTGATGATTTTGGGGGTACTTACATGGGAGCCACCCTAGAGTGTGACGGGGGTATGGAGTTTCCTGGGATTGGCTGGGTACTACCGGAGGTTCATTCCAAACTTCTCTGGAGTTTCATCACCACTATCAGCCTTGAAGAATAAGGTTCAACCATTCATGTGGTCGGAGAGATGAAAGCAGATCTTTCAGGAGCTGAGGAAGAGGCTGACTAGTGCTCCCATCTTTAGGCTTCCAGAGGAAGGCATAGGGTACGTAGTCTACTACGTCACATCAGGGACCAGACTTCGGTGTGTCCGGATATAGAAGCAAGCAGTGATCACAATGGTTCTTGGTAGCTGTGACAACATGAAAAGAACTATGGTACCTATAAGATCCCGTGTTTTTGAAACGCGATAATTTTACAAATGGTTCTAAATTTTCTTTTTTTTCAATGGTTTGTTCTATTTAAACCAAGATCAGGAATTTTATTTTGAGTATTGTAACACCTAAAGATGTCATTTTTTGAAATTTGATAGATTTTTATTGGAAACGTGTTAGTCGTAAGGGTGGTGCACGGTTTGTCTAAACATGTGGCCAAACCATGCCTAGTTGAAGTTTCGAGGCAGAGGCTAATGAATGGTTATCACACGGTTTGTCTAACTATAGAGCCAAACTGTGCGAGGATTGTTTATCAAGATAGTAGATAATTCATGGTTAGCGTACGGTCTCTCTAACCATGCGAGAAAACCGTTTAGGCACTTAATTGAGATCCTCAATTCATGGATCTCACTCGTTTTAGCCTTTAGATGGTTTGTTTTTCCTCCTAAGCAGCCCTAACACGGGATCACATTCCTTGAAGGTAAGAGAACCTCTCACAGGAATATTGGATGTGATCCGATGTCTTGTATTTGTGAATTGAAGTGGTATTATTGAGGTATGTAGATGTTCTTCTTCGTTCATGTTCGGTTTCATAGATCTACCTAGATCTGCATATCCTCTTCTCATTGTTTCTTAGATCTATTCCCGATATGGGTAACTATAAGTGTGTGGATAACAAGTGTGATTAGTTTTGGTCTTGGTATTGCAAGGATAAGTGATATAAGGTGGGTTCTTGAAGAATCAACCCATTTCTCTTGAGGGTTCTTCATTTGTTGTGGTTTCCGTCAAAACCAAGAGGTTGGGTCCCAAATCATTAACACTTTATTTAAGAATTATAGTTTTTTAAATAAATTAGGAATGATACTTTCCAGGATTATGATATGTCGATTCATGATACTTTTAATGTTATTAAGTAATGCAACCCACATGAGATAAATTAGGGCCTGATCATGTGTTGACTTTAACCATGAATTTCTATTATATTTAAAGTGATATGATTAAGAAATGGAATGGTTTGAATATGAATAATGAGTAATAGAATAATTAATTGTATAATTAATTATCATGTCATGAGTTGAGATAAGATTGTGGCTTTTACAGATTATTGGGAATATTGAATATTTGACATGTTTTGAATATAATTTGGAAACTGGTAATAATTAATGGATGGATTACTTATTACTTGTTAAATAGGAAATGGTTAACTAATTGATGATTGGATAAAGATATAAGGTATAATTAATTAATTGTTTAATTAATTAATTTGCATGCATTAAATTATGATTTTTAATTTATAGGTTGTTACTATTTTTGGCCAGGAGTACCTCTTAATATGTATTAGTTTTCCATTACTTAAGTTGTCATAGATGGGGTTATTTAGAGATATGATATGTTGTGTGATTTGGTAACTAAATATCTTGGCTTTATTCAGCATGTTTGAGACGATTATGGTGTGCTTTTAGATTGTTGAAGTCTTAGACGAACCATTGTTTGAGTGGACAGGTCCAGACATGTTAAAGAATTTGAATAATTAAATGTTGAGTTAATTATTCAGTTATCCTCCTAATAATAATTAATTGTTATTTATTTATTAATTAATGATATGTTGGATGGTTAATTAATTTTTTACTTATCTAAAGAGTGATTTGTGTTGTTGATTAATTGTTGAATTAATTAACGGATTGGTTTGGTGGTGTTAAATATATTATTCTACATCAATTATATATGTATATGTATGATTCATAGATGGGTTTTGAGATAGGGAATGATGCTCCAAATACTCACAGGGTGCTAGACAGGGTGTTATATATCCATATTGTAAGAAAATATTCTTTTATGGGACATGTACTGATGCTCCAAATACCCATGCGTTGTGAGACCAGGACTGATGCTCCAAATACACACGAGGGTTCTTGACATGATGTTCTACACCCATTAATTAACATTGGACTATGGGTCCAATTGTTCATGCATGAAATGAGTTAATGGTTAATGAAGGATATTGGGACATGGGGGTTTGTGATTTGATTATGAGAAATGGTTTAGACATATTAATGAATTGGGTGAACCACTATTAGTGGACGGACCTAGGAGAGAATCACCATTTTAGTGGATGGTATTAGACATTATATATGAAATTTCAAATAGAATAACTAATGAATAATTATCTAAGCCAAAGCACAAGCTTGGATATAGTCTTTACTTTATTTACATAGACGGTATTTGGAGACAGATATGGTGAGTGAATTATATGGTAGTTGTCGGGCGTAGGATGAATATCAAGACTTTCATAATTTATTAAGTTTGGAATAATTAACAAATGATAAATTTTTATGTAATTATTGTTGAGTATGCATGATACATGAATAGTGTAGGTTCAGACACTAGTTGAGTGCTGAAGTAGGTACTTGAGTATATAGTTACTTTGTACTACTTACTTTATTTTATGCATGCCTTCACATGTTTTAAATTTTTCATTAAATTTATAGAATTGGGGTAGACACCATGGCTCCCGACCTGTTGAGATTTATATCTCACACCCTAATTGGGCCGACATTACCCTAGGTACCTGATTTGATTCTATTTGGTTGTAGGACTATGATGTTTTCATTTACATGGGAGATAGGAGTAGAGGACCAAGATGATGCTCGGGATGCTCTAGGAGATCACCATTGGGCCATTGAGTAATTTTTTATTTATTTCCATATTATAATTTAAAGCATGTTATTTTTTTCACTGTTATCTACTTTTGTATCATTAGCATGTCATGCATGTATCTATTGTATAATTTGGTGTTGGACATTAATATAAAATAAGTATTAATTTTCATCTATTTTTTTCATTTATGAGTTACTTCTTCTGCTATTATTTGTCATCAACAATGATATACCATTGTGCAACCTTGATAAGAGGGTATAGTCTCCCCACTGACTATCCTTAGACCCTTGCAACTAGTCGGCAGCCTCAAGCGTACGGGGAGACGTTCTTGGGGTCATGTGATGATCAGTTTTTCCACCAGTTTAGTGGTGAGTGGGATCGGGATGTTACAAGGTAGTATCAAAGGTTTAGGTTTCTTTATTATATTTTTTCATACTGTTTTGGGGTTGGTAGATAGGAGACTAGGAATGTGTCGGCACTTGGGTTAATAGTCGTTCATGGTACTAATAACCTCATGTACGGGAAATTAACAGGTGTCCAGGGATGGGAATTTTTGTTTGTACTACTAGAGGTTACAGTTGATATGATTTCACCTTGAGTGACTAGTTTATTTTACATTCTTTATTGATTTTGATAATTTTTAAAAGAATAATTTTCTTGGCCTGATATAGCAAGTAATTTATACATTCATCATTATATTCACATAGAGATTCACATGTCATGCATATAACATTCCATGTAGCTACATTAGTAGGATGCCTGCTAATTTGGATTGTGTTCCTTGGGTAAAAATCCATTCTTGATATGCATTTGCATGCCTCTTTAGATATCATGTTACAGTGATATATTTAACATGCTAGAGTGATTATATTTCATAATTCATTAGTTATTAGAATGTTTTGTTGTTGTGACATGCTTTTGTGTTATAGTATGTTATTGTGTTACTGCTTATATTAACAAGTTAAAGCTGTTTTGATATGTGAAAGGGATAAGAATGTTAAAATGTTAAATGAATATTGATTGTGTTAAATGGGATCGAAAATCCAACAATAAGGTGTATGGGCACCTAATCATTTGTTATGTTGCCTCCCATATAATTTGGACCATTTGGTTGATCATGTTAATTTCTGAATTGACATTGGTGTAGATTAATGAGAGTCAATTTTTCATCCATGGAGTGTGTGGGCGCTTCATGAATTGGGAAATGACGACTCATATTAAATTTGATGACGTGATGCCTTATGAAATGCTTATAAATGTGAAATATGTTAATGTTGATCTCAAAACAAATGTCTAGCTTCCAAAATACAACTGGACCCAAGTAGGTCGGTTGGGGAGTGTTTTTATGAGATAACACATTTGGGTGTTTAAAATTTTAATAATTGTTCCTTTTCTATGGGGTTGATTTATAGAGAACCCAGGTTGGTTAAAATGGGATCCTCATAGGTTTCCTTATCTTCTTAAAAGGAATTTATTTTGATAAGTTTCCTGAAAATGACGAGATGTCAACTAACATAAATGTTTTAAAAATGGAGTTTTATGAAAATTTCATGTTATCCTTGGGGAGTTTTGAAAATGGAACATTGATGCTTTGATTAAATCTTATGACGATTAAAGATTAAAAGTTAATAAATATAAAAGGCTTGGAAATAGAACCTGTTGTGGTGTCCACTATTTAAAAACCTCTTGTAAAGGGTAGTTCGGACTTCTCTTGTGTTGCCTTGGAACAGAATCATGAGTACTTTCTGTAGGCGTTCTTCTCCTTAGAAATGGCCTTATGATCGGCTTTTGAGCCTAGTGAGTTGTTTGAAGTGACCAGGTTTAGTGTTGTCACTTTTTCTTCGTAAGGTTCTAACATGTGGTCGGTAGCACCCTTAGAACATAAATTACTTGCTAGCGCTATTGCTTTTCCCACTATTTTTTAGTTTTTGGGTGCCATTTTCCCAGGTAAGACTTCGATTTTCTAATGAAAACCTTGTTCAAATGTGTGGTGATGTGTTTCTTGACCTTGTTGTGGGCTTGAGCATTGAGTAATGCTCTTTGTCAGCTGGTTAAACGTTGCTTGGGTATGGTCGGCAGCTTTGTTGGTCATTTGACCCTTCATTGTTAGTAATGGATGATTGGTTAGAGTGTTGTCCATTAAAATGGTCATATGTGGTAATATGACTCCATAATAAGACTTTTTGGTACTGTTGAGTACGGTCTCGGGTCAACTCCATGTAGAGTTACTTGAGTGTCAAAGAATCTGTTTCTTTTCAACATATGGAATGGTTTTCGAAAGACCCGGGTGTCTGGACACGTTGATCTTGTAGTTAGTATAGCACGATGTTGAGAAGCTTATCTTTTCTTAAGATGTCATTGGAATCTTAAGGTGGGTATTTCCACTTTTTCACGATGAATGTGTTGGAAGGTGATGCTGAGATTTTAGAACAGAGTTGTCCGGTAATGGTTTGACTGATTTATGACATCAATTTTCTCTTACTGCACTCTTCTAGAAATGACGAGTATGTCCCCTATCATTACCTCATCATGGAGACACTAAGATAGTGTCATTCTTGTTCCACGCTACTATTCAAATGTTGTTGGGCTTGATGAGTAGTTGTTATCAGGGTAGTACGTGAGATGCATTGATTCGTTGGGCTACTTTCTTTATCGTGTTTGGTCATGGTTTTTTTTAAAATATCCTTGCGAAGGATTGACTTGGATATTTTACCAGATGTTGGGTAAGGACTTCGTTATAATTGCAGATGGTTTTGGATTAGTCTTAAAGGAACGTCATTTGATAAAGGGCGAAATGGGGTTTTGGGTATGCAATTTCTTTTGAGGGAAGCATATGAAACCTATTCTGTTTTTTGCTCGAGATTCAACCTTTTTCATTGACAAGGTCCTTCTAATGACCTTAGATATAAGATCTATTTTGATGTTAACTCATTAGATTAATCTTTGGATCTAGATGTAAAGGCTTATCCATAGGGTTTGAGAATGGTTAAAGGTGTGTTTGACATTGGGAACACAACATGTATCTTCTAATTAGATTAAATGATCTTGGTAGGTTGGTTGTTTTTGTAGTGGTTCCTGATGGCTTCTTGGGATGAGAAGTTTTTAAGGTGGGTAAAATGTAAGATCTCGTGCTTTTGAACCGTGTTAATTTTACGAATGGTTTTGAATTTTCTTTTTCGGTTTATCAACAGGTTGTTCTTTCTAAACTAAGCTCCTGAATTTTATTCTGAGTATTGGAACACCTAAAGATGTCATTTTTTGAAATTTGATAGATGTTTTGTGGTAAAGGGTAAGTCACACAGGCGGCGCTTGGTTTGTCTAACCGTGCGGCCAAACCATGTGTAGTTGATGTTTTGAGGTAGTGGCTAATGCACAGTTAGTGCACGGTTTGTCTAACCATGTGGCCAAACCCTATGAGGATTGTTTATCGAGACAGTAGCTAATGGATGGTTAGCGCATGATTCGTCTAACCATGTGGGCACTTAAATTAGATCCTTAAATTGTGGATATCACTCATTTTTTCCATTAGATTTCATATTCTTCCTCCTAAGCGGCCATAAATATAGGTAACCCTCCTTTGAAGGAATGAGAACCTCTCACAAGCATTTTGGAAGATATATGAAGGCTTCACTTGGAGAATTGAAGCTGGATTATTCCTGTAAGTGGGTGTTCTTCTTCGTTCTTGTTCGGTTTCTCATATCTACTTTGATCTACATCTCCCCTTTTCATGGATTCCTAGATCTACACCTGATATGGGTAAATCTAAGTGTGTGGATGACAAGTGTGATGAGTTCTAGACTTGTTCTTTCTAGGAGAAGTGATCTAAGGTGGGTTCTTGAAGAATCAACATGTTTCTCTTGAGGGTTCTTCATTCGTTGTGGTTTCGGTCAAAACCATGATGTAGGGTCCCAAATCTTTAAAACGTTATTTAAGAATTATAGTTTCTATAAATAAATTAGAAATGTGAATTTCCTTGATTATGATATGTCGATGAATAATAATTTTAATCTTATTAATTAATGCCACCCACTTGAGATAAATGAGGACTTGATCATATGTTGACTTTATGCCTGGATTACTATTGTAGTTAAAGTGATATGATTAAACAATTAAATGATTTTAATAGGAAGAATGAGTAATAGAATAATTAATTTTAAAATTAATTATCAAGTCATGAGTTGGGGTAATATTGTGGCTTTTACTTATTACTAGGAATATTGAATATTTGACATGTTCAGAAGATAATTTGGAAACTCGTAATAATTAATGGATGGATTAATTATTACATGTTAAATGGTAAATGGTTAACTAATTGATGATTGGTTAAAGAGATAGGGTATATATAATTAATTTTTGAATTAATTAATTTTCATGAATTAAATTAAGATTGTGAATTGATAGTTAGTTATGATTGTTGGCTAGGAGTACATCTTGATCCGTATTGGTTTTCCATTCCTTATGTTGTCTTGGATGGAGTTTTTTAGAGATATGATATGTTTTTTGAGATGGTCACTAAATATCATGGCTTTGTTCAGCATGTTTGAGACTGGTGTGCTTTTAGATTGTAAAATTCCTGGACGAACCATTGTTTGAGTGGATGGGTTCAGACTTGTTTAAGATTTTGGATAATTAAATGTTTAGATAATTATTCAGTTAGCCTGCTAAGAATAATAAATTTTTAATTAATTATTAATTAATGATATTTTGGATGGATAATTAAGTGTTTATTTCTCTATATAGTGATTTTTGTTGTTAATTAATTGTTAAATTAATTTACAGATTGGTTTTGTGGTTTCAGACATGGTATTATACACCAATGATAAATGTATATGTATGATTGATAGATGGGTTGTGAGATAGGGACTGATTCTCCAAATACTCATGGGTTTCTAGAAACAGCGTTCTACATCCAGCTTTCAAGAGAATAATCTTTTATGGGATAGAGACTGATGCTCCAAATACCCATGGGTTGTGAGACAAGGACTAATGCTCCAAATACTCACGAGGGATCTAGACATGATGTTCTACCCTCATTAATTAACATTGGACTGTGGGTCCAATTGTTCATGCTTGAAATGAGTTAATGGTTAATAAAGGCTGTTGTGACATAAGGGTTTATGATTTGATTATGAGATAGGGTTTATACTTATTAATGAATTGGGTGAACCACTCTTAGTGGACAGAAACAATAGTGGATCACTAATTTAGTGGATGGGCTTAGAAATAATATATTAAAGATTAAATTGAATAACCTATAACGTATTATCCAAGACAAAGAACAATATTATATTCGTTCTTTACATTATTTACTTAGATGGTCTTTAGAGACATCTGTGGTGAGTGACTTATATGGGAGATGTCTGGCATAGACAAAATCTCAATACTATCATAATTTATTAAGATTGGAATAATTGGTCAATGATAAATGTTTATGTAATGATTGTTGAGTATGCATGAAAAATGAATAGTGCAGGTTCATACACTAGCTGAGTGCTGAAGAATGTACTTGCATATATTATTACTTTGTATTGCTTACTTTATTTTATGTATGCCTCATGTGTTTTAAATTATTTATTAATTGTCCGGGTTTGGGGTATACATCGGTGGTCCCATCATAATGAGATTTATATCTCACAACCTACTCTGGCCACCATTGCATTGGGTACCCGAGTGGATTCTATCTGTTTTCAAGACTATGATGTTTGCATTTACTTGGGAGATAAGAGTAGAGGACCGAGCAGATGCTCGGGATGATCAATGAGATTTACCTTGGTTCATTGAGTCATTATTTATTTATTTTTGTATTGTAATGTAAAGCATGTTGTTTGGTTCACTATTTTATAATTTTTTATCATTAGCATGTCATGCATGCATCTGCTGTATAATTTGGCATTGGACACTTTTATAAAATGAGTATTAATTGTCTTCTGCGGTTTCTCATTTATGAGTTACTACTTCTATTATTATTTATATCTATATTGATGTACCACTATGAAACACTGATAAGAGGGTATAGTCTCCCCACTAACTATCCTTTGACCCTTTCTGCTAGTCAGCAGCCTTTAGCGTATGGTGAGACACGCTTGAGGTCATGTTGAGACCGGTCCGGCCACCGGTTTAGTGGGGATTCAGGTCGGGAAGTTACACTACCCATGACTTGGAGTTAGCAGTAGTGGTCTTCGCCTTGATGATGTTGCAACACTATATGATGGGAGAACGTTTTACTATGTACTCTGATCACAAGAGTCTTGGGTATATCTTCTCTCAGAAGGACTAGAACCTGAGATAGCGGCGAAGGCTTGAGTTCCTCTAGGACTATGACTTCGCGATAGTCTATACTCCTAGGAAGGGGAACATTGTTTGAAATGAACTCAGCAGGAGATCTGGTATACAGCTACTAGGCGAGGCGACAGAGCAGCTGGATGCCTTATAGATATCCTTTGTGGATAGAGATGGATCATCCTTTCTACAGTCTCTTACTATCAATCCCCTACTTCTTCAGTGAGTCAGGGAGGCACATCATGGGGATGCTGACTGTGAGACACAACGCGCTCAGATTTCCACAGGGCAGGAACCTGATGTATTTTCTGAAGGTTGGGAGCACATCATCCTCTTAAGAGGAACTATTATGGTGCCAGTGTCACTTAAGAAGGATGTGTTGGGGGAGTTCTGTAATTTCCTGAACCCAGTCTCCCAAATTCTATGCATTATTACATAACATTGTCATGATCACAAGGAAATCATATTCTAAAATACCGATCAGTTTATTATTATTGGAATTAAGATTCATACATAAGTTCAACTTTACAACTTGAAAATAAATACAACACTAATTTATTCCATTAGAAACATCCAAGCCTCTAAGAATATTCCTACCATTTACTCATAACTAACTTCATCATATCCTAGGAAAATGAAACATAACAAAGAGGTGAGCTCAAATACTCTATACGGGTAAGCAATACAGTGGAAGATAACATAAATATTAATCATGGTGAATAATTGAAAACACCTACCTTTAAAAATAGTAAACATGAACACTTTTATGGCAGAAATATGAGTTGAGTGAATAATGCCATAATAAAACATAATAATGGGTATTCTACTAGTCTAATGACCACCTGAACCATCATTATTATTTTCATAATGAGGGAATGTAAAATGTCAGACAATCTGAAACATTTTGTCAAGCCATCAGCCAAGACATCTAAAAATGAATAAGGCCTCGGGAAAATCCGTATATCATATTGGGAGAGGCCTCGGACAATTCCTTGATTTGTTGTCTCATGAGACCTACTGATGCATCGTGGAGCTAGATCAGGCTCCACCAGTCACTTACTAATTCCAATACATTACACATATGAAAAGTTTGATATATAACATAAACATTCGTATTAAAACTAGCATATTAAATGTCAATAATTTAACCATAAACCATGAATAGTATAAAAATAACACATCCACGGTCAAACATATCACAACACCTTCAATACAATATGGAGGATTTCTATCATAATGAATTGACTTCAAATAAGTATAAGATCCATCAAAGGATGTTGACATAGATGAATCAAAACAATTTGAGAGAAGTATCTATTTTTTTTTAAAATCATTTAAAGTTACATAATTATAAAAGAAAAAATTTATTTTGAAAATATTCTTATAATCTTGTAAGTGAAGCTTCGACGATGTTTTAGCAGCGGAAAATATTCGCACCAACCGTTTAAGTTAAAAAAACATTCTTACCCTAATTTTTTCGGAAAGGTCAGAAAGTACCTTTTTTGGAAAATGACAGAACGATTCATTTCAAATTATATAAGGTTCAATAAGGTTATAAATTAATTTACCCCTTTATCTTGAAAAAAATTGTTTTGGAATACATTTTTAAGAAACACAGATGTGGTTGATAATGAGGTCCCAGTAGATAATTACATAAAAACAACCTCAAATAATAGAGAGATTGTAAAATTATAAATTACCTTGTACTTTTCCTTGGTCGAAGGTAGGTTAAACTTCTGTATAATGGGGAAATAATTGTTTATTAAATTATACAGGTATCATATACATTAATATGATATCATATATGATACTTTAATATTGATTTCTAAATAATATCTTATTATTATCGTCATTTCAGGTGTTAACTGATTTGTTTTCCTCTATATGATTTGTTACGTAAGTAATGTTTGTTATGGATAGGATTTATCTTACTCAAATTAAGAATTATATTAAGTCTTTATACATTATTTTTAATCTTATTATTAAAATTAATCTTGAATGGATATGATGGGGAACAAATCTCATCACATTCGTTGAGATGGTAATTCGTACGTACGCACGAGCAACAATATCATTCATTTGATATTAAAATGATATATATTTGGATGGTATATCTTATATAAAGAATCATTATCATGTTATATTTATTATTTACATCAATTACGCATCATTATTATACCCATCCAAATAATAATGCATTGAATAGAAATTACACCACGATGTGGAGACCGCAAGTCGTACGTACACACGTATGGTGACAAGTCATTCAATGTATGGATAGAATAATGAATATGGGTGTTTTTTATTAATAATAAAATCATAGTACATTGAAGATATTGAAGTTATTATTTTAAAATGGAAACAAAAAAGAAAGAGTAAGTAGAAGAAGAAAGGAACTTGAAAGTGGTGATGAAATATTTACCTTTTCTTCGGGTTCTTCCTTTTGATTTGATAAAAAGGGCTCCTTAGGATGTCTTTCTGACTAAAGGAAGGCCTATAGGATGATGTTAGGATAGTTGATAGGATATTTGGTCAGGTTTTGGTGATCCAAATGTCTTTGAATGTGTAAATTAGAGGGAACATGGAGTTCCCTTTTATAAGAGGGGTAAGGGGAACCTTAGGAAAAGTTAGATATATTATTATATAATAAAATAATTTTAGGTTTCAAATGGCTCAAAAATGAATTATTTAAATTTTAAGGGGGTTAAGGGTCAAAAAGCACTCATCCAATAGGTTTTAGACTATTTTGGTCACTATATTAACTTTATCTTTTAGATTTAACTCTTAGTTAAATAGTTTGACATTTACCATATCTCTTTGTATTTTTGTAATATATTGTTAATAAACATAATATATACTTCCAAGGGAACCCCCAAGTGGTTAATTAATGATACCCAAATCATTATATAAGTCTTTTGTTGGAACCTTATTTTTTTATGAATATAATATCAATTAATAATATAATATTTGTTTTTAAATCTCTTTTATGTCAATTTTGATAGTATTTTGTATTTTGTTTTCTCTAAATTAATAACAGATTTATTACTTCGAATAAAATTCATATAACCAACCATAATATGTCATATTAACCTAGATAATTAGTTTAATTCATAAAAATTATCAAATGACATTTATTTCGTTATTTATAATATCAATTACTTTAATCATTCATTAATTCGGTAATTATTTGATCGTCATTATATCATAAATAAATTAAATTATATAATGTATAAAAAATATAAATAAAATACCATTATATAGGAAATATTTTCATCTTTCTAGTTAACATTTATATTTGAATTTATCTTATGTGTAACCATATATTAAAAATGTTTTATTTATTCAACCTTGATTTTAACTCTTTTAACTCTTTTTTGAATTAAATAATAATAAATGTACTAATCTAACCAAGTGGACCAAAGATGTTTATATATTATTAATAATGTTTTTTTGGTCAAATAATACTTATCTAATACAATTAGGACATGTGTTAGTGTAATAATAATATCATTTTTACCCTTAATTACCCTATTTACTTTTAACCGTGGTAAAATAAAGTTACTATTCACCAAAAATTATTTTCATCTTATTGAACCAAATTTTAATTATTGATATCAATCCTGTCTCTCAGATTTTTTAAATTAATGTCACAGAAGCAGTAAAATTTAGTTTTATTTAAATTTGCAAATGCTCCAAGAAGGCAAGTAAAAGACAGTAAAAAGTTGAATAAAATTTTGATATATCTAATATTATTATATAATGACTCCAATAAATTACATGAGCCTATATAGGATTTATGTATATATTTTTACCTAAAATAAATTTTAATAAAATTAATTTTTTTTAAATAAAAATTTTGTTTTAAACTATAAATTAGTGTTTTCACTATTCATCATGAATTGAAAGTTTTTAGAAATATACCGAAAATTTACCCTAGGATAATTTTGATATTCTGACTTAAAAAATGAAGTCTATTTTACCATATTAATAACATAAAATTTTAATTTGTTGATTTAAATTTAATTCTCATTGTCAAAACCAGAAGGCGTATTTTTAAGAAATAATAACTATCAAAATATTGACCCTTCTTTATATACAATTGAAATGTTAAATTACTTAAAATTACCAACATTGGATTATATGGTAAAAATATATTCTATTTATACTTCCAATCCAAAATATTTCATAATTTAACTCTACAAATTGTTTTTATTTAAAAAGTTGTTTTCAGTTAAATTAGAGTATTTTTAACTATTCACCCAAATATGAATGTTATCAGAAAAACAACAAATATTTATTGAAACTAAATTCTTATGTTACGATTCTAAAGAAAAATTTTATTTTTTCAAATTGAATATATAAATGTTTCAAATATTTTATTTAAAAATCATTCATCATTAAAAGTTGGTAATAGTGTATTTTTTGAAAAATACTTATTTTATCTAAAATGAATGAATTTGTTCTTAAATTATGTCTAAGAAACTCATAATATGGATTCTAAAATTATAAGTGTTGGGCAAAAATCCCTCAAGGTATCATTGAAGCATTTTTGAGGTGATTGTGTTTGTTGACAAAGTAGACATCTGAGTTGTGATTGTTGACAAAGAGGATTTCATGATGGAATGTCGAGTTCAAGAGCTGAGGTCAACGATCCATGTTTGATTCAAGAACGTCGATAAAAGGAATGGAAGATCTGGAGGCGGTCCAAAAGAACAGATACAAGGTAGCGCCGTTTTCCAGTGTTTGCCAAATTTTTGGGCCTGAAAATCGGCAAATGAAGAAAATTGTTTTTGGCAAAGGGACTTGCGCGCCGTGGACTTGGAGTATAGGAAACTTGCGCGCCATATGTTTTTCAAGATCAGAAGATCAAAATATGGCTAAGGAAATATGTTCGCGCAAGTTTGGTAGTTGGTCGCGCAAGTGTCTAAAAGGAGAGAAGACTTGCGCGCCGAGATTGGGTCGCGCAGGTGACTTGCGCGCCGTCGCGTAGGGTGGTCAGATTGCCTATAAATACCGGACCACCCCTCCTCATTTCTCACCGGAGTTCAAGACGAGAGCTCCCGTCGCGCAGGTGTGGTGGTCGCGCAAGTGGTGTGTGTGGTCGCGCAGGTGGGACCTGCGCGCCAGTGGCTGAAGTTGTGCGCCGGTGTTAGAAGTTGAGCGCCAGTTGGCAGTTACGCGCCAATATTGGTTTGGGCGTAAAGGGAAGAGAGTCGCACAAGTTTGGAGTTGAGGAAGCTTGAGTCGCGCAAGTGTCTGAGGAGGACTTGCGCGCCCATTGTGACTTGCGCGCCGATACTTGCGCGCCGAGGTTGACTTGAGCGCCAAGTAAGGCTTGTTCCAGCAGTGTTTTTCGGGCTGCGTGGAAGCTGGAAGTTTTCCCGATACCTTCGGTGCAAATAGATATTCATCAACGGGTGAAAGTTAAACTTCAACAGAGCATCTACATACAAGAGAAGATGCATTCTTTCATGAAAATGAAGAGACCTACAGGTCTATAAACTGTGAGTGGATTCCATCCAAGAGCAGTGAGCTCAGGAAGAGGAAGAAGGTGATCCTCTCCACCGGCAATGAGCCAGAGAGAGAGAAACAGGGAGTGACCCTTGGGAAAGCAGTGAGCTGACCCTAAACATTGTAAAGGCAGTGAGCCTGGGCATAGAAGTGATCTAGCCCGAACCTTGTAATCCACAGCTAGTGAAGATTAGTGGAATTTGGTACGACCGGAAACCTGTCGGAGTATGCTCCTTGGACGTAGCCCTTAGCGGTGAACAAAGTAAAATTGTTGTGTCCTGTGCTTGCTTTACATTATTTTTATATCGTGCAGCAGGAAAAAGAGAGAAGAGTGTTTTGCTTAACAGCGAAAGAAGATCAGAACGGGCATTATTTTTTAATTAGTCATACCCTGATTCACCCCCCTCTCAGGGTATCCAGCCTAGTGGACCTAACAAGTGGTATCAGAGCCAGGTTTAAAGTTGTTCTTCTCTCAATGGAGGTAACCAATCATAAAGGGATTCCGATCGTCGACGGATATAATTTTCAGATATGGAAGAATCGGATGCAACACTATTTCCGATCCTTGGGAATGGATGTGTTTTCAGCAGCTATGCATGGTATCACAGCTGATATTAATAGTGGTGCCTTATCAGAAGCTGAGCATAGAGAGTTGGATGCTGATTCCAAAGCAATCAATGCCTTAGGGGGAGCCCTTTCCAATCCCATCTACACAAAGGTGATGTCATGCAAAATGTCACATTCCATGTGGGAAAAGATTTTGAATATATATGAAGGGGACACAAAAGTTAGAGAGGCAAAGCTGCAGGTGTTGTGGAACAAATATGAAGATCTGAAAATGAACCCGAATGAGTCTGTTGACGCATTCTTTGATAGGGTAAACATTGTTGTGGAAGATATGCGAGGTCTTGGAGAAGTCATTGAAGACATAAAGATTGTAAAGAGCATCTTGAGGAAACTTCCACCTCGGTTCAATCCGAAAGTTTCAGTACTAGAAGATAAAGATCCAAAAGAGCTGACATTGGACAATTTGCACAGTACCTTGGTTGCATATGAAATGAGGAATGCTGATAATGAGGCTGTGGAAAAGGGGAAGTCTAAAGAGGTAGCATTTAAGGCCATGAAGAAGCTCACCATTGAAGATTCTAATGAAGAAGAAGAGACAGATGAGGTGATGTCATTCCTTTCTTAGAATCTACAAAGTGGAAGAGGAAAGTCTAAAGGTAAACTTCCACTAGCATGCTTTATATGTGGAAAGGTTGGTCATCTTGCGGCAAGATGCCCCAAGAAGTTTCAAGATGATGATGATGATGATGACGTTGAAATTCCCAAAAAGAAGTCTTCAGCTTTTGTGAAAGGGAAGAAACAATTCAAGAGAAATTTCTTCAAGAAAAAGAATCTTCTTTCACAAGAATTTGAAACTTCAGATGACTCGGAGGATGAAGAAGTTGAGGTAATAGAAAATTGCAGAGATCGTGGGGTAAATGCCTTGGTGGCAATTGTTGGTAGTTCTCAAAAGGGAGAAGAAGCTGATGCTAAAGAAGAAGAAGAAATTGAAGGGAGAATTGATATGGAAGCCGAATTGGAAGTAGCTCTTGAGGAGATAGATGTTTGGAGAGCCAAAACGAAGAAAGCCAATAAAGTGGTTCGTGATGCCAAACTCTATATGCAACAACAGGATGAAGAAAAGTCTGAGCTGTTAGAAGAAGTTGAAAGACTAAAGTCCTCAACACCAGAGAGCTCAGAAAATATTGTTGAGTATATGCTTAAAATTGAGGAACAAAAGAAGGAAATTGATTGTTTGAGTAACACAGGAAAGGAGCAGATTATATGTATCAAAGATCTTGAAGAAGAAGTGGTCAGTCTGCGACAAAAACTCAAGGATCAAGATAAACTCTTGACCCCCAATGTGATATCCGAAAAACAGGCTATTCAGAAGACAGAGAAGATGAAAGCGGAGCCTAGCAATTCAGTACGAAAGAAACAGCAATTGAGCTCAGATGTTAAGGTCGTTTCTGGGCTTAGTCAAGAACAAAAATTTTCAACAATTGCAGTCAGACCGCAAGCACTCATCCCGAAAGTGAAGGTTGATTTGGGAACAAAACAGAATCAGAATATTCAGAGATCCCAAAGGGAAAATCACAGTGCTGAAATATCACGAGGGAATGCATCCTATATCAGGTGTTATTGCTGTGGGAAAATGGGACATTCACAGTATGTGTGTTCCATAGCCAAGAGATACAGAAGGGAACATGAACAGAGACAGCAGCCAAACAGAGAACGGTTTTCCAGAACACATTTTGAAGGACACTATTTTTGGTGTGGAGGATTTGGACACATGGCTAGGTATTGCACTTCAATCATACAGAGAAATGTGTCAAAGAATAATCAAAATGTTCGCAAGCAGCAGATCAATAAACCAACAAGTGAGTTAAAAGTTCAGAAAAGATTTGCAGCTCTGCAAGATGAGGGTGGTCCATCATACTCTGAGAAAGAACAGAAGCCTCAATCCATGCCGAGTGTGAAAGAAAAAGTATGGACCAAGAAGAAGAAAAATGAGAAGGCTGTGGTGGCGCAGATTGCCTTTAAAGAATCAGATCGATCTGGTGTTTGGATCCTGGATAGTGGTTGCACATCCCACATGACGGGTAATAAGGATCTTGTTACAGGCATCAAATATGACAAAGAAGGAGTTGTCAAATTTGGAAATGATGAAGGCCTGAAGATTGTTGGCTCAGGGAAAGCCAAGTTTGGGGGCAAAGAGATGATACGTGCTGATGTCTTGGTAGTAGAGGGTCTCAGTCATAACCTACTCAGTGTCAGTCAACTATGTGACTCTGGGTACTCTATCCAATTTACCAAGAAGATGTGTGTTGTAAAAGGAAAAGATGGAGCAGCTGTTCTTCAGGGAAAAAGGTCAAAGGGAAATCTCTATCTTGTAGGTGGGGAAGAAGATATTTGTCTCTTATCCAGAGAGGAAGAAAAC
This sequence comes from Viscum album, assembly GCA_963277665.1. Lineage (NCBI taxonomy): Eukaryota > Viridiplantae > Streptophyta > Magnoliopsida > Santalales > Viscaceae > Viscum > Viscum album. The sequence goes on from OY728148.1 coordinate 2,019,565,270, forward strand.
CAGCTGTGGCATAAGCGACTTGGTCATCTATGCCAACCATCTATGGAGGATCTCGTTAAATGTGATGCTGCTAGAGACCTTCCCAAACTATTACGTGACCGCACTCATACGTGTGATGCTTTTCAACAAGGGAAAATCATCAGAAAGACATACAGGCCAAAGGAACAGAAATCAACTAGAGTGCTCGAATTGGTGCATGCTGATGTATGTGGACCTATCTCACCACGAGCTATAAATGGGCAAAGGTACTATGTTCTTTTCATTGATGACTATAGCAGAATGGCCTGGGTATTCATTATAACCCATAAGACAGAGGTGTTCAGTTGCATAAAGCATTACAGGAGGGAATCAGAAAAGATGCTGGGGCAGAAAATTCTGATGTTTCGTACTGATAACGGTACTGAATTTACATACAGTCAGGTTGAAAACTATCTCGAGAATCATGGGATAAGGCATCAAGTTTCATCAGTAAGAACTCCCCAACAGAATGGAGTAGTTGAAAGGAGAAATCGGATCATCAACAATATGGCTAGAACAATGCTTATTGATAAGGACCTGTCGGAGAAATTTTGGAAGGAAGCAGTTTTGACTTCAGTCTATGTTTCAAACAGGTCCCTGTTATGTCCGAAGCAAGGGAAGACTCCGTATGAACTGTGGAACGGAAAGAAGCCAACGTTGAAGTACTTTCGAATATTTGGAAGTAAGTGTTTCATTCTCAACAAAGAACATCATAGGAAGTTTGATGCACGAGGAGATGAAGGGATATTCCTTGGCTATTCCAGGAAAAGCAAAGAATATAAATGTTTCAATAAAAGGCTGGGAAAAATCATTGAAAGCAATGATGTCACTATAGTTGAAAATGAGCAGAATACTCAACGATCCAGTGAACAGTTCCTGGATGAAAGTGATGATGAGATAAGCAACCCAGGGGGAGCAGAAGTGGCAGAAGCTGACTCAGAAAAAGATACTGATGATGAAGAGGGAAGTGTCAAGTCGGTGTCTGTGAGAAATCCAAAGAGTCGAGCTGAAATTGATAGGCAGAATATCATTGGTGATCAAAAAGCTCCAGTTCAGACTCGAAGAATGAAATCATCACAGCAAGCATCGTTTTTGTCTCAAGTGGAGCCGAAATGTTTTTCCGATGCAGCTGAAGATGAGAACTGGGTTCAGGCCATGAACGAAGAGCTTGATCAGATTTAGAAGAACCAGACATGGGAGATTGTTTCGAGGCCAGCAGACAAGAATGTCATCGGGACTAAATGGTTCTATCGCAACAAGATGAATGAAGATGGCACAGTGATTCGGAACAAAGCACGACTAGTGTGCAAGGGATACTCCCAGATAGAGGGAATATATGTTGATGAGACATTTGCACCGGTTGCAAGGCTGGAGACAATCAGATTATTTTTGGCCATAGCAGTGCAAAGAAAGTTCAAAGTGTTCAAGATGGATGTCAAATCCGCATTCTTGAATGGGGTTCTGGAAGAAGAGGTGTATATTGAGCAGCCAGATGGTTTTCTCATTCATGAGGATGAGAACAAAGTTTGCAGGCTGAAGAAGGCGTTGTATGGGCTGAAACAAGCACCAAGGGCATGGTACTCAAGGCTTGATCAGTACTTGAAGAAGCTTGGTTTCCAGCGTGGAGGAGTTGACTACAACCTCTATTTCAGCAATGAAAGTAAACAAGGGATGATGGTGCTAGTGTATGTCGATGACATAATTTTTGGCGGATCTGATGAAGCTCAGTGCAGACAGTTTTCCGAATTCATGAAAAATGAGTTTGAAATGTCAATGATTGGAGAGATAACGTTTTTCCTTGTTCTACAGGTGACACAAGGAAGGAATGGAACTTTCATTACTCAATCCAAATATGCCAAGGAGGTTCTAAGAAGGTTTGGAATGGATAATTCCAAGGAAATGAAGACTCCGGTTTCTACCCGGATGAAATTATCAAAAGATGAGGATGGTAAGGCAGTTAATATCACAGAATACAGGCAAATCATTGGAAGTCTGTTGTACTTAACCGCAACAAGGCCTGATATTGTTTTCGCCACATGCCAAGCAGCGAGATATCAGAGTAATCCCAAGAAAAGTCACATGCTTGCAGTGAAAAGAATACTTCGGTATATCAAGGGCACGATGGACTTCGGCTTGACATAAAATGACAAATCACAGACCGAGTTATTGGGATATACTGATGCAGACTGGGTCGGTTCAGCAGATGATCGAAAATCAACGTCAGGTGGTGCATTCTATCTTGGTGGATTGTGTATTTCTTGGCTAAGCAAGAAACAAGATTGCATTTCATTGAGCACCGCAGAAGCTGAGTATATTGCGGCCACTCAAGCATGCACATAGTTATTATGGATGAAGCAGCAGCTTGAAGATATGGGAGTTGAAGTGAAGTCTCCGATCGGAATCCAGTGTGACAACTCAAGTGCTATAAATCTTATCAAAAATCTTGTCCATCATTCCAGGACAAAGCACATTGAGATCAAGTATCATTTCATCAAGGAGAAGGTTGAGCAGGGCATCGTGAAGTTGGAGTATGTGCCTACAGAACTACAGGTTGCAGACATTCTGACAAAAGCCTTACCCAAGGAAGATTTTGAGAGGCATCGACTAGCTCTGGGAGTTCAGTCGATTCCCCGCACTTGAAATAGTGTGGATGCGGGACACACCCCCCCTCTCCCCGAGGTATGCTGTGTTTTCCTTACTGTGCTAATGTGTTCTCTACTATGTTACAGACTACAAAGGCGTGACCTTTGGGTTCGTTGACAAAGGGGGAGAAAATAGTGGTTGTTCAAGGGGGAGAAAATAGTGGTTGTTCAAGGGGGAGACAGTGCAGAGATTTGATAAATCATGAATGATATGGGGAGAAGCTGACAGGTGGAGCAGCCAGATAGGGGGAGTTGAAGCTAGTTGAACGTGCTTAGCCAGAGCTTAGCTTGGACAACACAGGAAATATGGCTAAAGAGGTGTTGAAGCTGTGAGCAGAAAGGGGGAGCGTATTAAATCTGACGATGCTAGAGGTGATCGATCAAATAATAGATATCACGACAGCTGATGATCGTGATAAAAGCAGATGTGTGGTGTTGGACAGTGTTTGGTGTCAACAGTGGATGTCAGAGATAAAGTGATTCATAGATGAACTTTTCATTTACTCTTGTTTCTCACGCCGAGCATTGCTCATGTGGGCTTAGAGTATGTGTTGAGTAAATCCTTGGTCGCTATCTGAATCGCAATGAGGCGAATGGAGGCTGAATAATCAATGACGTATCTTTATTTGGAAGAGTTGTCAACAAACCCAAAGGGGGAGATTGGTGGGCAAAAATCCCTCAAGGTATCATTGAAGCATTTTTGAGGTGATTGTGTTTGTTGACAAAGTGGACATCTGAGTTGTGATTGTAGACAAAGAGGATTTCATGATGGAATGTCGAGTTCAAGAGCTGAGGTCAACGATCCATGTTTGATTCAAGAACGTCGATAAAAGGAATGGAAGATCTGGAGGCGGTTCAAAAGAACAGATACAAGGTGGCGCTGTTTTCCAGTGTTTGCCAAATTTTTGGGCCTGAAAATCGGCAAATGAAGAAAAGTGTTTTTGGCAAAGGGACTTGCGTGCCGTGGACTTGGAGTATAGGAAACTTGCGCGCCATATGTTTTTCAAGATCAGAAGATCAAAATATGGCTAAGGAAATAGGTTCGCGCAAGTTTGGTAGATGGTCGCGCAAGTGTCTAAAAGGGGAGAAGACTTGCGCGCCGAGATTGGGTCGCACAGGTGACTTGCGCACCGTCGCGCAGGGTGGTCAGATTGCCTATAAATACCGGACCACCCCTCCTCATTTCTCACCGGAGTTCAAGACGAGAGCTCCTGTCGCGCAGGTTTGGTGGTCGCGCAAGTGGTGTGTGTGGTCGCGCAGGTGGGACCTGCGCGCCAGTGGCTGAAGTTGTGCGCCGGTGTTAGAAGTTGAGCGCCAGTTGGCAGTTACGCGCCAATATTGGTTTGGGCGTAAAGGGAAGAGAGTCGCGCAAGTTTGGAGTTGAGGAAGCTTGAGTCGCGCAAGTGTCTGAGGAGGACTTGCGCGCCCATTGTGACTTGGGCGCCGATACTTGCGCGTCGAGGTTGACTTGAGCGCCATGTAAGGCTTGTTCCAGCAGTGTTTTTCGGGCTGCGTGGAAGCTGGAAGTTTTCCCGATACCTTCGGTGCAAAGAGATATTCATCAACGGGTGAAAGTTAAACTTCAACAGAGCATCTACATACAAGAGAAGATGCATTCTTTCATGAAAATGAAGAGACCTACAGGTCTATAAACTGTGAGTGGATTCCATCCAAGAGCAGTGAGGTCAGGAAGAGGAAGAAGGTGATCCTCTCCACCGGCAGTGATCCAGAGAGAGAGAAACAGGGAGTGACTCTTGGGAAAGCAGTGAGCTGACCCTAAACATTGTAAAGGCAGTGAGCCTGGGCATAGAAGTGATCTAGCCCGAACCTTGTAATCCACAGCTAGTGAAGATTAGTGGAATTTGGTACGACCGGCAACCTGTCGGCGTATGCTCCTTGGACGTAGCCCTTAGCAGTGAACCAAGTAAAATTGTTGTGTCTTGTGCTTGCTTTACATTCTGTTTATATCGTGCAGCAGGAAAAAGAGAGAAGCGTGTTTTGCTTAACAGCGATACAAGATCAGAACGGGCATTATTTTTTAATTAGTCATACCCTGATTCACCCCCCCTCTCAGGGTATCCAGCCTAGTGGACCTAACAATAAGTATTATAAAAAGTTCAAAATTCAGTTAATACTATTCATAACCTCTTTTGAACGACTAGTTTGGTAAGTCGTGGTACGCTTGAACTCGGTGTTGCGTGTAGTGCAAATATTTAATTACTTTGAAGATATAACATACTATGAAATTTTGGGTTGTTAAATTATTCCCTCCTTCAATAAATTATGTCCTCACAATTTGAAATTGTTCTTTGAAAATAAAAGGTTGAAAAGAGAAAATCCCTTTGTGGGAAAACCCACATAGGAAATTGGGTTGATAAAATTTATTATTAATAAGAAGAAAAGGTGAATGAGGGCATGACCACCAAATAATGATCTTGATTATGAGAAAAGTTTTGGATATTAGAGACCCATAATTAGTGGGAAACGTAAATATTTATATGGAGTGATTGAGGTCATCAATCACAAAAAATTAAAGAATTGTGGGCCTCAAAGCCATCAATCTATGATGATTTAAAATATCATCGTTTCAACAAAACATAAGGTATTCGGATAACAAATTTTTAGATTTAAGATCCCTTACCTAAAGTTTATTAATTAATTTATTCAAGTAATAAGAGACAATATATATATATATATATATACTTGACAAGTATAGATCCATACTTTAACTAATTCCTAACACAAACTCATCTTTCACTCTAAAAGAGAATAGAACATAAATAAATATTCTATTTATCCTATTTGTATAGTTTTCCAAAAAAAATTAATTTATAATTCAACTATCAGACCCTTTGAAAAAAGAAACTAAGTTATTCAATCTAGGGACTTCACATACTCCAGTGGTAGGAGATAAATCTCAATCACACAATGGTTGTGGGTTCGATTCCAATATCTTTGTCCTACGCGGCGGGTTTTCCCACGGTCTTCGTGTTGTATTTTTTTATTAAAATCCAAAAATAACCTTAACAATAGTATCCAATTTCAAAATTAATGCACTACTACCTTTAGACTTATCGAAAACACTTATATCTAAACTCACAGTCCAAAATTTATAAGGAAGGTAAACACAAAGATGATCCTTTATTCCACGTAATTACATGTGAACACCTTCACCATGTAGTCTTTTAAGACACTACGACATTCTGAATTACCATAAAACCTTATAGATTACATTCATGCTCCCTTATTCATTATATAATACTATCTATACTCCTTCTATCCAAAATTTTTATAAACTCCAACAATGATGGAATATACAAATAATTAATCAGTTTCAAGGAAGTCAAAAATATCCAATATAATTTATCCAAATCAACAATCTTTTATACCAAAATCACTACCTCATTATCAAGACCATATTAAGGATCACCTTTCCTTCAATCATGTATTTTCCAAAAATTGTAGCTCACTATTAAGTCACATTTCTTAGAACCATATAATCTCAAATACTCAAAAAAAAAAATATTGCAGTGCAGCCCTTATATACTCTATAATTCTTATAACATGTACATTTTTAATACAATACTCAAATGACACAATAATTTAATAACAATTTAAGAAATATAATCATTCCTCTTCATATTCAGTAGTATCGTAACTTTATTATTATCCAATAGCATAATTTGGGTTATACTCTGATGATTTGGACATTGATTCACATAGTGTCCCAACTCCTTGCAGGTGAAGCATTGTACATTTGAAATTTATTTCTTACCCTTGCTATCACGTACAAGGTGTCTTTTTTATTGACACTTACAAAAAACTCTCATTACCTTCAAGAATTTACCAAGGTGATTCTTTCCACAGTTATCACATATTGGAAAATCCTTCTTTTCCTTCTTCCCTTTATATATATATTTCTCTCTTCCATCCTTTTCTTCTCTTGCTTCCCTTCAAATCTATAGGACTTAGAGAATTATTTACTTATATTATTAAAAAATGATACTATTTCTTAATATGTTGAGAATACATGGGAGACTATTCCCCTTCTAAATTTTGGCTTAATACTGTGAATGATATGATCCTTCTTACTATTTGGATCAAACGTATTACTAGAGTTCACATTCCTTCTACATGGTTTCATTTATATACAGTGGAATAAACTAGAATAGTTTATGAATCAAAATACATAATCCCAAACTTGTAAAACACTTAACCTAAATTGAATAGTTTATGTATATAATCCATAATCATAAAAAATGTTTTCATTGAGGAAGTATATACTCATAAATCCTTCGTAATGGTTTTTATAAAAAATTACAATTATCCTAAGCATATCCCCCGAGAGTGTCGTAACCAAGAGTGCATCAAGGCCTGTGGTCGTGCACCAGTTCCCATTCAATTCTAGATCAAAGCGTTGTTTTTTGGTTTTACCCCTAGGTACATCTATGCCAGTGCTGCCTCTACCTGCTCGTATCAATACAGGGATGAATTTCTTGGAAAACTCACAAAATCACTACAATACCAAAATTCTAAGAAGTTATACTATATTAATCCTCAAATTCTATCTTAGGGCTATGTGCTCTAATCAGAGTTTATCTAAATCTAATTTCCAAGGTTTTTACAAAACATCCTCTGATACCAACTGTAACGCCCCGACCCCAGTTACCCAGAGTTGGCACATTATTACATAACATTGACATGATGACAAGAAATCATGTCCCAAAAGACTGATTAGTTTAATATTATTGGAAACAAGATTCATACATAAGTGTAACTTTACAACATGAAAATAAATACAACACTAATTTATTCCATTAGAAACATCCAAGCCTCCTAGATAATGCCTGCAAGTCACTCATATCTATCTTATTCATATCCAAGTAAAATGAAATATAAAATAGGGGTGAGCTCAAATGATCAGTAAAGGTAAGCAATACAGCAGAAGATAACAAAAATATTAAGGATGTTAACTAATTGAAAACACATTCCTTTACAAATAATAAACATGAAAACTTTTATGGCAAGAATATGAGCTGAGTAAATAATTCCATAATAATAAATAATCATGGGTATTATACTAGTCGAATGACCACATGAACCATCAATATTATTTTCATAATAAGGGAATATATAATGCCAGACATTCTGAAGCATTTTGTAAAGGCCTCATCCCAGACGTCTAAAAATGATTAAGGCCTCGGCCAAAACCATATATCAAATTGGGAAAGGCCTCAACTAATTCCGCGTCTAGTTGTATCATGAGACCTACATATGCATTGAGGATCTATATTGGCCTCCACCCATCACTTACTAAGTCCAATACATTCCTCATATAAAAAGGTTGAAATATAACATAAACATTTGTATTAAAACTAGCATAAAAAATGTCAATACATTGACCATAAACCATAAATGGTATAAAAATAACACATCCATATTCAAAAATATCACAAAACCTTCAATAAAATATATAAGATTTGTATCATAATTAATAGACTTCAAAAAAGTATAAAATCCATCAAAGGATGTTGAGATAGATGAAAACAAAACTTTTTGAGAGAAGTATCTATTTCTTTTTTTGAAATCATTTAAAGTTACATAATTATAAAATAAAACTTTTATTTTGAAAATATTCTTATAATATTTTAAAGGAATCATCAACAATGTTATTGAAGCAGAAAATAGCGACAACCCCCATATAAGTTTTAAAAAACATTCTTATCATAATTTTGTCAGAAATGACAGAAAGTACCTTGTTTCAAAAATGGTGGAAAGATTCCTTTAAAATCATATATGGTTAAATAAGGTTATAAATTACTTTAACCCTTTATCAAGTAAAAACAAATTTAAATACATTATTAAGAAACATGGATGTGGATGATAAAGAGGTTCATGTAGATACTTACGTAAAAACAACCTCGGATAATAAAGAGATTGTGAAATTAACCCTTACCTTGTACCATTCCTTGGTCAAGGGTAGATTAGCCTCTAGTATAATGGTGAAATAATTGTTTATTAAATTTTAAAAAAATCATATACATTAATATGATATCATATATGATCCGTTAACATTTATTTGTTAATAATATCTTAGTATTATCGTCATTTTCGGTGATTATTGATTTGTTTTCTTTTATATGATTTGTTAAGTAAGTAAGGTTTGTTAGGGATCAGAGGTGTCTTATTCATATTTATAATGATATTAAGTCTTTAAATATTATTTTTAATCATATAATGAAAATTAGTCTTGAATGGATACGATGGGGAATGAATCTCATCACATTCGGGGAGACGGTAATCCGTACGTACGCACGAGCGAAAATATCATTCTTTTGATATTAAAATGATATATAATTGGATGTTATATGATATATACAGAATAATTATCATTTTATGTTTATTATTTACATAAATTACACAACCTTTTTATACCCATCCAAATAATAATGTATTGAATAGTAATTACACCATGATGTGGAGATGGTAAGCCATACGTACACATGTATGGTGACATGTCATTAAAAGTATGGATATAATAATGAATATGGTATTAAAATATTTATAATAACACCATAGTATATAAAATAAACTGTATTTATTATTTTAGAATGGAAACAACAAAGAAAGATGAAATGGAAGAAGAAAGGAACCTGATAGAGGTGATGAAATATTTACCTCTTCTTCGGTATCTTCCTTTTGATTTGATCAAAAGGACTCTTTAGGGGGGCTTTATGACTAATAAAAGGACTATAGGATGAAGGTAGAATATTTTAGAGGATATTAGGGTAGGTTTTGTCTCATCCAAATTGCTTTGAAGGTGTAAATTAGAGAGAAGGGGGAGTTCCCTTTTTTAAGAGGGGTGAGGGGCACCATAGGAAAAGATATATATATTATTTTTTAATAATATAATATTCGGTTTCTAATGGCCCCAAAATGAAATATTTAAAGTCTAAGGTGGGGATAGGTCAAAATCCACTTATCCAATAGGTTTTATACAGGTTTGGGTCACTATATTAACTTTATCTATCAGATTTAACTCTTAGTTAAATAGTCTGACATTTTCCATGTCTCTTTGTATTTTATAATATATTGTTAATAAACATACTATATAATTCCGAGAGATCCCTAAGTGGTTAATTAATGATACAAATCTCATTATATAAAATGTTTTTCCAAAACTCATATTTTGAGAAATAGAATATCAATTAATAATATTATATTTGTTTTAAAAAATCTTTTTTGTCAATTTTGACACTATTTAGTATTTTGTTTTTTATAAATTCATAACAGGATTATCACTTAAAATAAAATTCATATATACAACCCTAATATGTCATATTAATCTAGATAGTTAGTATAATTCATAAAAAATCTCATATGACATTTATTTGGATATTTATAATGTCAATTATTTTAATCTTTCATTAATTAAGTAATTACTGAATCATCATTGTGTCATAAATAAATTAACTTATTAAATGTCTAAAAAATTTAAACAAAATACCATTATATAGGAAATATTTTTATCTTTATAATTAAAATTTATAGTATAATTTATCTTATCTGTATCCCGTATATTAAAAAAAATTAGTTATTAAACGTTCATTTTAACTCTTTTAACTATTCTTTGAATTAAATAATAATAAATGTCCTAATCTAATCCAAGTGGACTAAATATGTTCATATTTTAATCCTAGGGTTGTTTTTGGTCGATTTATACTTATCAAATATAATCAGGACATCTATTAGGGTTACAATAATATCATTTTTACCCTAAATTACCATATTTACTTTAAACCATGGTAAATAAAAGTAAAAAGTTACTATTCATCACAAAATTATTTTCATCTTATTGAACCACATTTTACTTACTAATATCAACCATGTCTCTTAGATTTTTGTAATTCAACTCATAGTAGAGGTAAAATTATGTTTTATGTAAATTTGCAAATGCTCCAAGGAGGTGTGTAAAAGATGGTAAAAAAATTGTATAAAATTTTTATATATCTAAAATTATTATAAACTGACTCAAATGAATGACATTGAACATATATAGGTATTATGTATATATTTTTACCTAAAGTAAATTTAAATAATATAAATAATTATTTATGTAAAAATTCAGTTTTAAACTATAACTCAGTGTTTTTCTTTATTCATCAAAACATGAATGTTCTCAGAAAAATACCGAAAATTCACCCTACGCTAATTTTAATATACCAAATTCAAAAATGAATTCTATTATAAGAAATTAAAAACATAGAAGTTTCATTTATTAATTTAAAATTAATTCTCATTGTCAAAACTAAAAGGCGTATTTTTAAAAAATAATTACTAACAAAATAATGACACTTGTTTAAATCTAATTTCAAAGTGAAATTACTTAAAATAACCAGCATTGTATTAAACGGTAAAAATATAATCTATTTATACTCCCAAACCATTAAAATTCATAATTTAACACTATAAAGTATTTTGATTAAAATGTTTTTTCAGTTAAATGATAGTATTTTTCACTATTCACCCAAATATGAATGTTATCAGAAGAACAAAAAAAATTGTTTGATGCTAAATTCTTATTTCTTGATCCTAAAGAATAAGTTTATTTTATCAAATTTTATATATAAAAGTATCAAATATTGTATTTAAAAAGGGTTCACCATTAAAAGTCGGTAAAAGGGCATTTTTTTGAAAAATAATTCATTTATCTGAAATAAATGATTTTGTTCTTACAATATGCCTATTAAACTCATAATATGGATTCTAAAATTATAATGATTACATAATGTTCAAAATTCAGTTAATACTATCTATAAACACTTTTTAACGGCTAGTTTGGTACATCGTTGTATGCTTGAACTCGATGTTATGTGTAGTGAAAGTTATTGAATTACTTTAAAGAAATAACGTACTATGAAATCTTGGGGTGTTAAATTCTTCCCTCCTTCAATAAATTTTTTCCTTATAATTTATAATTGTTCTTCTAAAATAAATTTTTGAAAATAGAAAATACCTTTGTGGGAAAACCCACATCGAAAATTGGGTTAACAAAATTTAGTCTTAATAAGAGGAAATGGGGAATGAAAAAGTCACCACCAAATTATGATCTCGATTATGATAACATTTGTGGAAATTAGAGACACCTAATTGGAGGAAAACATAAATATTTATAGAGAGTGATTGAGGTCACCAATCATAAGACATTGTAGAATTTTGGGCCTCAAAGCCATCAATTATGATGATTTAAAATATCATCAGTTCAAAAAAACATAATGTATTAGGGTAACACATTTTTAGTTTTTAGATCCATTAACTAAAGTTTAGGAAATAATTTTTCATAGAATAAGAGAAGAAAAATTATATATATATACTTGATAAGTAGAGTTACATCCTTTAACTAATTTCTACCAAAACTCATCTTTAACTCCAAAAGATAATAGAAAAAAAATATTCTATTTATCCAATTCGTATAGGGTTCCAAAAAATAGAATTTATAATTCACTTATCATACCCTTTAAAAGAAGAAACTATTTTATAAAATCCAAGGACTACACGTAGTCTAGTGGTTGGTGATAAGTTCAAATTTCATTATTGTTGTTGGTTTGATTCATGCAGCTTTGCCCAACGTGATGGGTTGTCCCACGGTCTACTTGTTGTCCTTTTTTATAAAAATCCATAAATAACTTTAACAATAGAATAATATTTCAAACTTAATCCATTCCAACTTTTAGACTTATCCAAAATGCATATATCCAAAATCACAGACCAAAATTTATAAAGAAGCTAAACACAATGAAGATCCTTTTTTCCACGTAATAACATGTAAACACCTTCATCATATATATTTTAAAACACTACAATATCCTGAATTACCATAAAACCTCATTGATTACATTCATGCTCCCTTATTTATTATATAATACTGGATATATTCCTTTTATCCAAAAATGTTGTAAACTCCAACAATGATGGAATATACCAATAATTGATTAGTTTCAAGGAAGTCAAGAATAACAAATATAATTTATCCAAATCAACCATCTCTTATTCCAAAGTCACTACCTCATTATCAGGACCATATTAAGGATTACCTTTCCTTCAACCATGTATTTTCCGAAAAGTGTATCTTACTATTAAGTCACTTTTCGTAGAACCATATAATCTCAAATCCTCACTAATATAGTACTTCAGTACAATCCTTATATACTCTATAATTTTTATTACAAGTACATCATTAAAACAATACTCAAATGAAACAATACTTTAATAATAACATAAAAAATATAATCATTCCACTTCATCTTCGGTTGAATCATAACTTTTTTATTATCCAATTAGAGAATTTGGGGTATACTCTGATGATATGGACATTTATTCTTGTAGTGCCAAACTCTTTTTAGATGAAGCGTTGTAGATTTGAAACATTTTTCTTACCCTTACAATCACGTACTCTGTGTCCTTTTTCTCCACACTTATAACAAACTCTCATTCCCTTCAAGTATTTATCATGGTGATTCGTTCCATCGTAATCACATAAGGGAAAATCCTTCTTTTCCCTCTTCCATCTATCAATATTTCTCTCTTCCATCCTTTTATTATCTTGCTTTCCTTTAAATCCATAGGACTTAGAGAATTCTTTACATATCTTATTAACATGTGATATTATTTCTTCATATGTTGAGAAATCATGGGATACTATTTCCCTTATAAAGGTTGGATTAATACCATGAAAGATATGATCCTTCTTACTATTTGGATCATACGTATTACTAGAGTTTACATTCCTTCTACTGGGTGCCATTTCTATACAATGGCATAAACTAGATTTGTTTATGAATCGAAATACATAATTCAAACTTGTAAAACACTTAACATAAATTGAAAAGTTTATAGATATAATCCATAATCATAAAAAATGTTTTCATTGAGGATGTATATACTCATAAATCCTTCATAATGGTTTTTAATGAAAATGAGAATTATCCTAAGAATATCCCGTGGGAGTGTCGTAAACAAGAGTGCAGCCAGGCGCATTGTCTTGCCCCAGTTCCCATTCGAGTCGAGCTCAAAGTGGTGTTTTGGGGTTTTACCCCTAAGTACATATGTACCAGTGTCGCCTCTACCTGCTTGTATCCAGAGAGGTGTTTATTTCAAGGAAAAACTCAAAAAATATCTACAATACCAAAATTTAAGGAAGTTCATCTATTCTAATCCTCAAATTATATCTTAGGACTATGTGCTATAATCAGAGTTTATCAAAATCTAGTTACCAGGTTTGTACTAAACTTCCTATGATACCAACAGTAACACCCCGGCCCCAGTTACCCAAAGTCGGTGCATTATTACAGAACATTGGCATGATCACAAGGAAATAATGTCCCGAAAGACCGATTAGTTTAGCATTATTGGAAACAAGATTCATACATATGTTCAAAATTACAACTTAAAAAGTAATACAACACTAATTTATTCAAATAGAAACATCCAAGAATCCTAGATTATGCCTGCAAGTCACTCATAACTAACTTCTTCATATCCTAGTAAAATGAAACATAAGAAAGGGGTGAGCTCAAACGCTCCGTAAGGGTAAGCAATGCAGCGGAATATAATATAAATATTAAGCAGGGTGAATAATCGAAAACACATGCCTTTACAAATAATAAACATAAACACATTTATGGAATGATTATGTGTTGAGTAAATAATTCTATAATAAAACATAATCATGGGAATTATACTAGTCGAATGACCACATGAACCATCAATATTATATTCATAATGAGGGAATGTATAATGCCGGACATTCTGAAACATTTTTTCAAGGCCTCATCCAAGATGTCTATAAATGATTAGGGCCTCAGCCAAAACCATATATCAAATTGAAAATGGCCTTAGATAATTCCATGTATAGTTATCTCATGAGACCTACTGATGTATCGAGGAGCTATAGCGAGCTCCACCTGTCACTTACTAAGCCCAACACATTCCTCATATGAAAAGGGTGAAATATAACATAAACAATCATATTAAAACTAGCATACGAAATGTCAATAATTTAACCATAAACCATTAATGGTATAAAAATAACACATACATAGTGAAACATATCACAAAACCTTTAATAAAATATGGAGGATTTGTATCATAATGAAGAGACTTCAAATATGTATAAAATCCATCAAAGGATGTTGACATAGATGAAAGAAAAACTATTTGAGAGAAGTATCTCTTTCTTTTTATTAAATCATTAAAAGGTAAATAATTATAAAAGAAAACATTTATTTTGAAAATATTCTTATAATCTTGTAATGGAATCTTCGACTCTGTTATAGTGGGAAAAAATAGACACACCCACTGTATAAGTTAAAAAACATTTTTACCCTAATTTTGATTGAATAGTCAGAAAGTACCTTGTTTGGAAAATGACAGAAATATTCCTATCAAAACATGTAAGGTTAAATAAGGTTATAAATTACTTTACCCCATTATCTGATAAATTTTTTTTTGAAATACATTTTTATGAAACATGGATGTGTATGACAAAGAGGTCAAAGTAGATACTTACATTAAAACAACCTCAGATAACAAACAGATTATGAAATTAACCCTTACCTTGTACATGTCCATGTTCGAGGGTAGGTTAATATCCTATATAATGGTAAAATAATTGTTTATTTAATTATAAAAAAAATCTTATACATTAATATGATATCATATATGATCCTTTAATATTGTTTTGTTAATAATTTATTAGTATTATCGTTATTTTGGGTTTTAACTAATTCATTTTCCATTATAAGATTTATTATGTAAGTAATGTTTTTTATGGATAAGATGTATCTTATTCATATTAAGAATGATACTAAGTCTTTAAAAAATATTTTTAATCATATTATGAAAATTAGTCTTGAATGGATACGATGGGGAACAAATCTCACTTTGTTCATGGAGACTCTAATCCGTACGTACGCACGAGAGACAATATAATTCTTTTCATATTAAAATAATATATAATAATATGGTAAATAATATATACAGAATCTTTATCATGTTATATTTATTATTTAAATCAATTAAACATCATTATTATACCCCTCAAAATAATAATGTAATGAATAACAATTACACCACGACATGGAGACGGTAAGCCGTACGTATGCACGTATGGTGACATGTCATTAAAAGTATGGATATAATAATGAATATGGTTGTACCATATTTCTAATAACATCAAATTATATATAAGATACTAGATTTATAATTTTATAAAGTAAACAAAAAATAAAGTGGAAGTAGAAGAAGAAAGGAACCTGAAAGAGGTGATGAAATATTTACCTCTTCTTCAGGTTCTTCATATTGATTTGACCAAAAGGGCTCCTTACGTTGGATTTCTGACTAATGGAATTCCTGTAGGATGAAGGTAGGACAGTTGAGAGTATATTTGGGTAGGTTTTGGTCGATCCAAAAGGATTTGAAGGTGTAAATTAGAGAGAAGGGTGAGCTCCCTCTTATAAGAGGGGTGAGGGTCACCATAGGAATAGCTAGATATATTATTTTATAAAAATAATAATTTTCGGTTTCTAATTGCTCAAAAATAATCTATTTAATGTCTAAGGTGGGGATGGGTCGAAAACCACACAACTAATAGGTTTTAGACATGTTTGGGTCACTATATTAACTTTATCTTTTAGATTTAACTCTTAGTTAAATAGTTTGACATTAACCATGTCTGTTGTTATTTTTATAATTAATGGTTAATAAACATACTATAAACATTCAAGGGAAAACCAAGTGGTTCATTAATGATACACATATCATTATATAATTCTTTTTGCAGAAACATATATTTTTAAGAATAGAATATGAATTAATAATATAATATTTTTTAAAAAAAACTATTTTTATCAATTTTAACACTATTTGGTATTTTGTTTTTTCTAAAATCATAACAGCATTATTACTTTGAATAAAATTCATCTAACCAACACTAATATGTCATATTATCCTACATCATTTTTTTAATTCATAAAAAGTCTCAAATGACATTTATTTGGATATTTATAATTTCAATTATTTTAATCATTCGTTAATTAGAAAATTGATGCATCATCATTGTGTCATAAATAAAATAAATTAATTACTGTCTAAAAAATATAAATAAAATACAATTATTCAGGAAATATTTTTATCTTTATATTAAATTTTTACAATCTAATTTATTTTATGTTTAACCCTATATTAAACATATTTTTGTTATTAGACTTTGATTTTAACTCTTTTAACTCTTCTTTAAATTAAATAATAATAAATCTCATAATCTAATCCAAGTGGACCAAGGATGTTCATATTTTATTCCTAAGGTTGTTTTGGTCTAATTATACTTATCCAATAGAATTAGGACTTGTGTTAGGGTAATAATAATATCATTTTTACCCTTAATTACCCTATTTACTTTTAACCGTGGTAAATAAAAGTAAAATGTTACTATTAAAAAATGATTATTTTCATCTTATTCAAAAAAAATTACTTACTTATATCAACCATGTATCTTGGAATTTTTAAATTCAACTCACAGAAGTGGTTAAATTATGTTTTATGTAAATTTATAAATGCTCCAAGGAGGTGGGTAAAAGTCCATCAAAAGTGAATAAAATTTTTATATATCTAAAATTATTATAAACTGACTCCAATGAATTACATTGAACATATATAGGTAATATGTATCTATTTTGACCGAAAATAAGTTTAAATAAAATAAATATTTATTTAAATTAAAAATCAGTTCTTAACTATAACTTAGTGTTCTTCACTATTCATCATGAATTTAACGTTTTCTAAAAAATATTGAAAATTAAACCTAGGATAATTTTGATACATTGAATTCAAAAATGAAGTCTATTTTAAAAATTCAAAACATATAAGTTGCATTTATTAATTTAAAATGTATTCCCGCTGTCAAATCCAAAAAGATTATTTTTAAGAAATAATAACTATAAAAAGACTGACACTTGTTTATGTCCAATTTCAATGTGAAATTACTTACAATGAAAATCATTGGATTAAATGGTAAAAATTTAATCTATTTATACTTCCAAACCATTAAAATTCATAATTTAACACTATAAATTATTTTTTATATAAAAACTTGTTTTCAGTTAATTTATAGTATTTTTCACTATTCACCCAAATATGAAAGTTATCAGAAAAACAAAATAAATTATTGAAACTAAATTATTATGTCCCGATTATATAGAATAAAATTATTTTGTCAAATTGAATATATAAAAGTTTCAAATTTTGGATTTATAAAGGTTTCACCATTAAAAGTCCGTAAATGTGCTTTTTTTTTGAAAAAAACATCTTTTATCTTAAATAAATGAATTTTTTCTTACATTATATCTTTGAAACTCATAATATAGATTCGAAAATTTTAATTATTATATAATGTTCAAAATTCAATTAATACTATTCATAACCGCTTTTGAACAGCTAGTTTGGTAAGTCGTGGTATGCTTGAACTCGGTGTTGCATGTAGTATATTTTATTGATTTACTTTGAAGAAATAACGTACTATGAAATCTTGGGGTGTTACAAGTTCCACAAATCCCCTTTAGTGGTACATATATGAGTGTTGAAGATGTACCTGGACCTTCGACAACCGCATTGGTGGCCAGGTATGAAGAAGACATTAGTATAGTTTGTCTCATGATGCCTCACTTATCAGCAAGTGAAGGCGGAGCACTCGGTACCAGCAGGCATGGTTCAGCCATTAGAGGTCCCAGAGTGGAAGTGGGATTGGATATACGTGGATTTCGTGATAGTAATCCCATGTACATTCACGGGTTAGGACTCGATTGGGGTGATCATTGACCGACTCACCAAGTCGTCCCACTTCCTACCGATCAGAGAGCAGGGTTTAGTAGAGAGATTGGGACATCTCTACATGCTGGAGATTGTGATTCTATGTTGAGTACCTTCTTCTATTATATCTGATCGTGAGGCATGGTTTACTTTCCAACTATGAAAGTGGTTGGAGGAGGCTTTCAGGATGCAGCTTCGTCAGAGCACCACCTTCCATTCTCAGACGGATGACCAAATTGAGAGGACTATTCAAACTCTCAAGGTCATTCTCCATTAATGCGTCCTAGAAATGAGTCACAGCTGGGAGAACCACTTAACTTTGGTGGATTTTTCATACAACAAGAACTACCACTCCACCATAGGGATGTCACCTTTTGAGGCATTATCTAGGGGACCTTACATATCACCCTTGTGTTGCACTGACCCTAGGGAGACAACACTAGTGGGACCAGAGATGGCACGGGCTACTATAGAGAAGATGCAGATCATCCAGGAGTGGATGAACACTACACATAGCAGACATAAGTCATATGCTAACTAGAGAGGGAGACCTCTAGTGTTTGAGGATGGTGACTACATCTTTCTTCAGGTCTCACCGTGAAGAGGTTTACAGAGATTTGGATGAGGCAGAAAGTTATCTCTGAGAATCATCGGACCTTTCCAAGTCCTCAATAGATTAGGAATGGCGTCTTACCGCTTGTCTCTTCCACCTCAGTTGCACCAGATGCATGAAATCTTCTATGTATCTCGGTTGAGGAGATACGTGCACGACCCTTATCACATCATCAACATGGAGAGCTAGACATCAACGATGGGGGGACTTTCATGGAGGTTTCAGTGGAGATTGAGGATCGAAAAGAGAAGGTCCTACATGGATGGTCGATACCTCTAGTGTGTGGTCGCTGGCAGAACAGGAACGTCCAGGAGAGTACATGGGAGCAGGAGGCTCAAATGCGTTCTCAGTACCCCAACTTGTTCCCTTATTTCATGTTGTAGCTTATGGGGACGTAAATCCCTGAGGAAGGGAGAATGAAAAGGCCCATAAATTCTGTGTACTTATTTTCCATACATACATGGGAATTTTTCGAGTTCTCGAAAACTGACAGCGCATGATTCTGAGTCCCGGTTTTCTCAGAATCAATTTCTATTGTTTTGTTCAGGTTCAATCAATAAATGTACGGGGGGGTTTTTATAACTTTTAAACCGTTTCTTGGAATTAAAATTTGGGGGAACCGTTGAACTCACAGTGCCGGTATTCTCTTAAGGAGACATTCACTTCGACGATGGTGGTTGAAATTAAAAGTTAGTTTTTGGGGTTTTTAGAGATTGAATTAAATAAAAATAAAGTATATCGATTTATTCTAATATGACAGTTAAAATATCCTCATGGAATTTTGAGGTTGGACCACCACACCTTAACCTCCCATGAGATGTTATGGTGGGTGGACCCACTGGAACCTAACCTCCCGCGAAAGGTTATGACGTGGGGACCACACGGGGGTGAACTCCCCTATTAATGGCAAGAGCGAAAACCTATTAACCCCCCTCATTATTGAGGGAGAGTGTTTCCACGCCATCCATCTTGTATGGTTCCACCTTCCCATTAATTAAATTGTTCCTACTCTCATAATTAACTTGTGTAAATTCCCCACATTAATTAGGTGGATCCAATTAATTTATTTCACCATTTGAATTTTGTGCCAACGAAAAAATAGATAAACCTATCTATTTTTATTTTTCATTGGAATCATGGCGGAAACATGGGAGAAGAGGTAAGAACTCTCCCAACAAAGAACGAAGAACAATGACCTTCTTCGACTTCTTCCCCGGACACGTACCAACGTGGAGTGTCTTCCACAGCTGACACGACGTGGGATTGCGAGTGTGCAGCGACGCGACGACCAGCGATCTTCATCAAAAATTTTTCGCGACTCCGTCAACGAACAACGAATGAAGAATAAAGGTATGTGGTTTTTACATGTTGATGCTTTCCTTGAATCTTCTTCAACCGTCGGAAAGGAATTGTTTGTGTTTGAGTTGGTGTTAATCCTCTTACTTCTTGATGAATCAATTGTTACTGTCCTAAATGCAGAGGGTGGGGGTCAAACCCACATGCACTGACCCTCCGACATTCTTTTTTTTCATGATCTATGGCATGGGGATGAGGTGATGGAACGACGAAGGCGGAAACGACAATGGCCGCGCTACCCACGACCTCCGCAAACCACGCCACCCCCATAGCGCTCTTGTGCTCCTGGCCGAACCACGTCCCTCTGGCAGAGCCAGCTCAGCCAAACCCCACCAGCCCACACCTCCCGGCTCCCGGCCACTGCCGGCCTCCCATGCACTTCGGTCAAACCCTTCCATCCCACGCTGGTCAGAGTCGTACCCCGCCAGCCTACACGACTGCTACCAGCCTGCATGATGCCCCACCCTGCCACCTGCCAGCTTGGCATGGCCCTACCCGGGCACCGGTCTGCCCACCTAGTGCCCTTCCCAGCCCCCTGCAACTGTGGTCATGCCCTACCCAGCACCCTCTCGGCCTACCCAACTGCCCGGCCACCGGAGCTACCTCCATGCTCTCAGCCGCCCGACCTCCCAAACCGGCTAAATTGGCGCCCTAGCTATCCTAGCCTCTCACTCCGGAACACTACCACCCTCGCAGTTCCCAGGCTGAACCATCCCAGCCATGCATTCTAGGTTGAACCAGGCCAGGCTGCGCCCTCATGACGCTCCGGGCTGAACTGGCCCTGAGCTCAGGAAGAACCGCCTACGTGGCATGCTGGGCTAGGCCCAGTGGGCCGGCCCGAACCTAATAGGCTGGCCCAACCAATGGGCCAGGCCAGACCCAACAGGTATCATCGAGTCGACCTAGATCGGTTTGGCCCATACTGGGTCATATCGGGTTGGTCTGACTGGGTCGGACCGGACCCAGGTCCACTACCGAGCCTTTTCTTTCTTTTGGCCATATCTTTGGCACCGAATGTCTGTTAAAATGAACAGTCAGTAGTGCTATTTAACTTGGATCATGACGGTCCCTTTACGTATACCCCACTGATGTATGGGGTACCGTTGAGATACGGTCAGGTTGGATCATACTCGAATCCTACCGGGCCCCTAGGACTAAAAGGATAATAACTCACAGACGGGGCATCTGATTGACGTGTCGTCTTTTTCTTTGAGACCTCTTAAACCTTACTTAATCTTGAGTTATTACTAGATTACATGTTGAGGATCTTTTCAGGTTTAGAGTTTTAGAGAATTAGATCATAAAACATGCATTACATTTCACATATAAACAAAGTGGTTACATAAAGATAGTGTTCTTCATTCCCATCAATGGAAACATATTTTAAATAAAACATGGTTTCCTTCTTGACACTTCCTTGACACTATCATCATATCATGTACCATTCCCTTGACCTGTGAAAATCATTTCATGAAAAACTTGGGATGAGCATAAAAAGCTCAGTATGGGTTATAAAAACATGGAAAGGAAACATGGGTACATATATACATAAGAATGAAATCATACTTTACCCATAAAACATAAGCATTTTAACATACCTCACCAAATCATGAGTAAATCATAGAAATCATAAGACATAATGGTAACTTGAGGCATTCATAACGTTCTTACGTAGGGAGTAACCCTCTTGGTTATGTTTGGAATACCCATCACAGTATATTCCCTAAATATCTTCAGAGAAACCTTAACGTTTCACTCTTTCGCGTTACCCAATGCATTGGAGAGCTATATCGGGCTCACCAGCCCTTAGTTTATCACGGAACCACCCGTCTTCATAATAATGCCCAAGAACCTCAACATAATCGTATCACATAAAACTTGCATAAAGGAAACATAACATTTCCACCTTTCAATCACAAGATATCAATACAACACATTGATATAAAAACATTACGAAAACCATTTCCAATACCAAAATAAAAGAAAAGTAAAACATGGTATTTCTTTTTATTTAAAATAAAAGGTATGCCTTGTAGAGGAAGCCGAAACCCATATAATGGTCACAGCGGCGGAGAAGTCGTTGTCGCCGCATACGTACGACAAAAACATTCCCTTTTGTCATTTTGTAAAACGCTTCGTATAAAAAAGATTCCTTTTGGATAAACGTAAAAGTCAAAGGGGTTTATACACTGTATAAAAGAAAGTTGTGTATAAAATAAAATATGCCTCAATGAAAGGAGATTGAGACAAAGTCCCATACCTTGTATCCGACTTGACCCAACCATTCTTTAATCTCCTGAATAATAAACTTGAGTTAATATCTACTTGCGTAGGAACCTTTTTCAAGTTCATTATTCCTTTTATACCATGTTATGAACATCATGTAATCATTTAAGTTAATAATGTTCATTTTGTCGGTATTTGGTTCTTAAGTCAAAAATATACTTCTTACACTTACATGTTGTTAATTTGGTAAAGGGTTCGTTATATCCAGAATGATATTAATGATTTGGATAACATATATATCATATAAATTCATCATATACATGTATTTATAATATTACATCACCTTTAGAGTTAAGAAATGAAATGCACCGTTCATGGAGACGGTAAGCCGTACGTACGCATGAACGCTACTTCCATTTCTATTTCGTATTTTCTGGAATGGATTCATAATGATATAAGAGTATATTATAATTCATGTATAATAACATATATAATATCATTAACTTTATCCTTTACACATCCCACATATGGTATTAACGAATCAAATCACTTTCAGGGGCGGTAGTCCGCACTTCCTAAAATGAAGATATCGTGTTTACCCATAATGGAAAAAATAATGGTATGCCATAAATGAAAAATACAGAAGCTTAAGGAAATAATAAACATATTATATATCATATATAAAAATAGTGACATCATAATGGGAACCTTTGAAGGTGTTAAATGAGTATTGAACAATCCTCGTTTCGGGAGGCAGAATTTCGCCATCCACAGAAACCGTATGTTCTTTAACACTTTGATGTAGTTGTGTGAGAGTGTATCTCGAATAAATCTTATAACAACATCCTAGTATATTGAAGATACTGGTGTTGTTACTAAATAAGTATATAAAAAGAGTTTAGGGGGTTGGAGATGCAAAATAAAACAAATGAACATGAGAGAATGAATTACCTTTAAAAGTGTAACTCCTTTTGATTTGAGCCTAAAGGCTTCCTTTGAAAGGATTCATCCCAAAGGGAACCCTCTAGGATGAGTAGAGGGATGTGGAGAGAGTAAATGGGCAGGGAATGGCCGAGCCAGAGGATTGAGGAGTGTGAAATGAGGTAGAGGTGGGGGCCTTTTATAAGAGGAGAGGAGGGGCACTTTTGGAAATCATGAAACTATTATTTTATTTTCAAAAGTGTTTCAAATTTCTAAGGTCCCAAATTGATATATCTCGAAGATAAGATGGTAAGGCTTCGAAATATTCCCATCCAATAGTTTTTGGACAAGTGTAGGTTTTAGATATTACATTATCATTAAATAATGAGGTCATCGTTGCATCATCATGATGTCGTAATTAAATTAATTTATTTAAGATCTAAAAATTATAAAAAAACTACTATGATGTAGGAAATCTTTTTAGATTTCTAAATAATATTTATAGTCAAAATTTGGACTTGTGTAACCCCACTTAAAAACTGTTTTAGTAAAACAACTCATGTTTGTGTCAATTTAATTTTAACATTAAATAAATATATATTAATGTCATTTTCCAACCAATGTGGCTCCATGGGGTCCCCAAGTTGACCCATGGCTTGTCTTGGTCGGACATGACACATCCAATAATGTTAGGACATGTGTCTGGGTCTTTTCATATTATTAAAGCATTATTTTTACCTTAAACTACCCTAATTACCACTAATCGCGATTAAAAACTTAATAAAGTACTATTCACCAAAAAATTATTTTAATCCCATTGAACCACATTTTACTTCTTAATGAAAACCATGTATTTCGGATTTTTTAAATTCAAAACACAAAAGTGGCAAAGTTTCATTTAAACGAAAAATCAGTTTCTTTAACTACCACTTAGTGGTTTCACTATTCATCAAAAATTGAAGTTTTTAAGAAAATTACAAAAAATTCACCCTAAGCTATATTTGATATTCCGAATTCAAAAATGAAGTCTATTTTACAAAATTCAATACATATAAGTCACATTAATTAATTTAATGAATAATTCCGGTTGTTATGACAAAAAGCGTGTTTTTATGAAACTATAAGTATCAAAAGATTGACACCAGTTTAAGTCCAATTTCAAAGTGAAATTGATTCCAATGACCACCATTGGATTAAATGGTAAAAATATATTATAATTTCACTTAAAACCATTTCAAATGGTAATATAATCATATAAATAAATTAGATTAGAAAGCAGTTTTGATGTAAAATGCAGTATTTTTCACTATTCATTAAAAAATTAACATTGTCAGAAAAATACCAAAAATTTATCCAATGTAAAATTGAATGTCCCAATCATAAATAATAATTTTATTTTGACAAAAATAGCTTATAAAATTGTCAAAAGATAGATTTAAAAAGGGTTTTCCATCAATAGGCAGTAAAACAATCTTTTAAGAATGTTAGTGTATTCCATGTATAAGATTGTATTTATTTTCATATTAAGACTCTAAAACACTATCTTAATCATTAATAGACATAGATAAAAATATCTATTATTCATTACTTTCTTGGTATGTTACATCATTCCCCCCTTTAGAAAATTGGGTCCTCGTAATTTATTTACTTATTGAATAAATGGGGGTACTTATCCCTCGTTGCATTTTCAGATTCCCATGTTGCATCTTCAATCATGTGGTTTTTCTACAAAAACTTTACCTGGTGAATCACCTTATTCCGTAACACTTGCTCCCTGTGGTCAAGAATCTGGACCGGTTGTTCCTCATAAGATATGTTCTCTTCTAGCTGAACTACCTCTGGACTCAAAACATGAGGTGGATCTGGCATGTACTTTCTCAACATCGAAACGTGAAAAACATTGTGTACCTGAGATAAACTCGGAGGTAAAGCCACTCGGTAAGAAAATGATCCAACTTTCTCCATAATTTCAAATGGTCCAATGAACCTTGGACTCATCTTTCCTTTCTTACCAAATCTCATCACACTTTTACATGGTGATACTTTGAGAAAAACATGATCACCTACCTCAAAAGATAGATCCTTCCTCCTGTTGTCTGCATAACTCTTCTGCCTACTCTGAGTTGTTCTCATGTGCTTCTGAATCAGATGAACTTTTTCTGCCAACTCTTCTACCAATTCTGGTCCCATCAACTTCCTTTCACCCACTTCATCCTAGAAAGCTGGAGTTCGACACTGCTTCCCATATAATGCCTGAAATGGTGCCATCTGTATACTAGAATGAAAACTGTTATTATATGAAAATTCAACCAAATAAAGATGTTGGTCCCAACTTCCCTGATAATCCATTGAACAAGCTCGTAGCATATCCTCCATGGTCTGAATTGTTCGTTCTGACTGCCCATCTGATTGAGGATGAAAAGAAGTACTATAATTTAATTCAGTACCCAATGACTTCTGAAGGCCTTTCCAAAAGTTAGAAGTAAACCTGGGATCACGATCCGATAAAATGGAAAGAGGAACTCCATGTAACCAGACTATCTCTTTTAGATACAAACGGGAAAGTTGATCAAGAGAGAAAGTATCTCGTATAGAAAGGAAATGAGTAGATTTGGTCAAGAGATCAACAATAACCCAGATTGCATTATTACCTCGAGATGTCTTCGGTAATCCCACAACAAAGTCCAGGGATATATTCTCACATTTCCACTCTGGCACTGGTAAAGGCTGAAGCATCCCTTTCAGTAAATGCCGCTCTACTTTATCCTGTTGACAATTCAAACATTTCACAGTAAAATCATCAATACCTCTTTTCATTCCATCCCACCAGTAATACTCCCGCAGATCTCTATACATCTTAGTACTGCCCGGATGAACTGAAAACGGAGAACTATGAGCTTCACATAACAAATCTCTCTTCAACTATGAATCACAAGGCACACACAGTCTCTTCCCAAATCTCAAAACACAATCATTATCAACGTTGAATTCAGGCAACTTATCATTCTGAACCAGCTCTACCTTTTTCTGCAACTCACTGTCTTGCTTCCGGGCTTTCTTGATTCTACCTGATAGAGAAGATCTCACTGATACCTAAAACAAAACAGAAGGACTTCCTGCACCAACAACTTCTATGCCAAAGTTCATAAAATCCTTAACCAAAGGATCATGTTCCAAACGCAACATTGCTAATGAAGCATTACATTTTCGATTCAAAGCATCAGCCACTTTATTTGATTTTCTCGGATGGTAATGAATTGTACAATCATAATCCTTGATTAATTCTAGCCATCTCCTCTGTCTCATGTTTAACTCTTTCTGAGTGAATATATACTTTAAACTTTTGTGATCGGTATATATTTCACACTTTACTCTATACGACTGATGACTCCAAATTTTTAATGCAAATACAACAGAAGCTAATTCTAAATCATGTGCAGGGTAATTTACCTCATGAGTTTTCAACTATCGTGAAGAATAAGAAATTACCTGATCATTCTACATTAGGACTCAACCATGTCCTTTCTATAAAGTATCACTGTATATAACAAATTCACCATTCCTGGAAGGTAGTGCCAAAACTGGAGCATTCACCAATCTTCATTTCAATTCCTGAAAACAATCATCACATTCTTTTGTCCAGATAAACTTAACACCCTTCCGATTTAGCTTAGTCATTGGACTAGATAATCATGAAAAATTTCTAACAAACCTTTAGTAATATCCTGCCAAACCCAGGAAGATACGAATCTCGGTTACATTTTTGGTTCTTGGCCATTATTTCACAACTTTTGTTTTTGCAGGATCAACAATTATTCCATCTTTAGAAACAATATGACCAAGGATAGAAATTTGTTGCAACCAAAACTCACATTTGCTGAATTTTCCATACAGTTTCTTTTCTTTTAAGGTTTGCAAGATAACCCTTAAATGTCATTCATGCTCCTCTTTACTTTTAGAAAATACCAAAATATCATCAATGAAAACCACCAAAAACTTATCCAAGAACTCATTGAAAACTCTTTTCATAAAGTTCATGAATATAGCAGGTGCATTGGTTAGCCCAAAAGGAATTACTACAAATTCATAATGGCCATATCTCGTACGAAATGCGGTCTTTGGAATATCTGCCTCCTTTGCCTTCAGCTGATGGTACCCCGATCTCAAGTCAATCTTTGAAAAAAACTGAGCTCCCTGGAGCTGATCAAACAAATCATTGATATGAGGAAAAGGATATTTGTTCTTAACAGTGATATTATTCAAGGCTCTATAATCAATGCAAAGTCTCATAGAACCATCTTTCTTTTTAACAAATAAAACAGGACCACCCCATGGTGATGTGCTAGGTCGAATGAAACCTTTCTCTAATAAATATTTCAACTGCTCCTTCAACTCTAAAAGTTCAATTTGAGCCATTCGATAAAGAGGTTTTGAAATTGGCTTAGCATCAGGAACTAAGTCAACAGTAAACTCAACTTCCCGATCTGGTATTATTCTAGGCAACTCATCAAGAAAAACATCAGGATACTCATTTACCACTGGCACATCATTAATCTCAACAGTTCCTTTATTTTCAATGATGTGTTCAAGGTTACATTCATTTCCATCTTTTACAAGTTTCTCGGCCTCTTGATAAGTTATCAATAGTATGGGTTCATTCTTGTACACAAACTGAAAGTCTTTCTAAAAAGAAACTTCTTTAGCTCCACAGTCAATCTTAGAATGGTAAATAGAGAGCCAATTCATACCCAGGATAACATCAAACTCTACTAGAGGTAGAACAATAAGGTTTGCAAGTAGGTTCTTTCCACAGATAAGGATAGGAAGATTCTTAAAAATTCTTTTTGCCTCAACATTTCCCCCAGGTGTTTTTACCACAAGTTCAGGAGTCACTTCTTGAGATGGTATTCCAATTTTACTAGATATTTTTTCAGAGATGAAAGAATGTGTAGACCCCGAATCAAACAACACACTGGAATTCTCTGAAAAAACAAACAAAGTACCTTATACAACTTCATTTGATGGCCCGACGTCTGACGAAGTAGTTGCAAAAGATTTCACCACACCTTTCTGCTTGTAGTCTAACAGCTTCCCATCACTCAAGCTCTTTGTCGGACACTCGTTTGCATAGTGACCCATCTTGTTGCACTTATAACATTTCACTAACTGTAAATCAAATTTGGTCTTACCTTCACCTTGATCCTTTTCAGTGCAATCACGAGCCTTATGTCCCATCTTACCACATCGGTAGCACTTTCCATAATTCAGAAGACATTCCCCAGCATGCCTTTTTCCACATTTATCACAAACTGGAAACTTAGTTTTCGTACCATCAGACTTTTTTGAAGAATTCTTACCTTTCTCCTGCCACCTCGGTCTCTTCTTCTGTTGGTTGTTATAGAACACTTGGTCATCGGAAAACTCCATTTCCACCTTCTCAGAACATGGAAAATGCTTTTCATAACTTTTAAACTCACGAGAAGCTAATTCCCTTCAATATTTTGGCTTTAATCTTGTGTAAAAGCGATTGATTTTACTATCCAGGTCTTGGATAAAATTTGGAGCATACCTTGCCAATCGAGTGAACCTTTCTTCATAGGTAGCCACTGATTCTTACACTTTCCTAAATTCCAAGAATTGCTTTTCCATCCTAAGTCAAAAAGCATTAGGAAAATACTTCTCAAGAAACATACCATTGAATTCATCCCAGTCGAGATCATCAATCTCATCAGCATCCCTGATATTTTTAACCATCGACCACCACTGATTTGCTTCACCCTCCAAACGATAAATAGAAAGCCTAAACTTTTGATTGTCTGAACACCCCATGACATTGAAAATATTCTCTAGTGCTTTAATCCACCCTTCAGCTAACACAGGGTCAGATGAACCTCTGAATGATGTGGGATGTTGCCTCATGAAATGTTCCACCACTGACATGTTCCTCTACGGTTGATCTGGCTGATCTCATGCATGGATACCACCACCTTTTATATCCTGAGTCGACTGTGCCATCACTGCAACAAACTATTTAGTTCCAATTCCAACCATCTCGGGATGCTGATTCGGAAGGTTATTTCCTTCTAGCACTGCTTCCCTGTTTCCTCTGCGGAAAACCATTCTGAACAAACATGTCTTAGATGAAGCAACATGGTAATCTTCAAATGCTATATCATTTAAAAAAAATATTTTTGGATAATCATTTAATAAAATTATAACTCCTAAAGTTATCTAAACCTACCTTTGATACCATCTATAAGTCCCCAGCCTTAATCCTTACTTAATATTGAGTTATTACAAGATTACACGTTGAGAATCTTTTCAGGTTTAGAGTTTTAGAGAATTAGATCATAAAACTTGCATTACATTCCACATATTAACAAAGTGGTTACATAAAGATATTATTCTTAATTCCCATCAATGGAAACATATTTGAAATAAAACATGGATTCTTTCTTGACACTTCCTTGACACTATCATCATATCATGTACCATTCCCTTGACCTGTGAAAATCATTTCAAAAAAAACATGGGATGAGTATAAAAATCTCAGTATGGGTTATAAAAACATGGAAAGGAAACATGGATACATATATACATAAGAATGAATTCATACTTTACCCATAAAACATAAGCACTTTAACTTACCTCAACCAATCATTAGTAAATCATAGAAATCATAAGACATAAAGGTAACTTGAGGCATTCATAACATTCTTACGTAGGGAGTAACCCTCTTGGTTACGTTTGGAATACCCATCATATTATATTCCCTAAATCTCTTCGGAGAAACCTTAACGTTTCACTACTTCACGTTACCCAATGCATTGGAGAGATATATCGGGCTCACCCACCCTTAGTTTATCACGAAACCACCCGTCTTCATAATAATGCCCAAGAACCTCAACATAATCGTATCACATAAAACATGCATAAAGGAAACATAACATTTCCACCTTTCAATCACAAGATATCAATACAACACATTGATATAAAAACATTATGAAAACCATTTCCAATACCAAAATAAAAGAAAATTAAAACATGGTCTTTATTTTTCTTTAAAATAAAAGGTATGGCTTGTAGAGGAAGCCGAAACCCATATAATGGTCACGGCGGCAGAGAAGCCGTTGTCGCCGCATAAGTACGAAAAAAACATTCCCTTTTGTCGTTTTGTAAAATGCTTCGTATAAAAAAGATTCCTTTTGGATAAACGTAAAATTAAAAGGGTATTATACACCGTATAAAATAAAGTTGTATCTAAAATAAAATATGCCTCAATGAAAGGAGATTGAGACGAAGTCCCATACCTCGTATCCAACTTGACCCGACCGTTTTTAATCTCCTGAAAAATAACCTTGAGTTAATCTCTAATTGCTTAAGAACATTTTTCAAGTTCATTATTCCTTTTATACCATGTTATGAACATCATGTAATCATTTATGTTAATAATGTTCATTTTGTCGGTATTTGGTTCTTAAGTCAAAAATAGACTTCTTACACTTACATGTTGTTAATTTGGTCAAAGGTTCGTTATATCCAGAATGATATTAATGATTTGGATAACATATATATCATATATATTCAGCATATACATGTATTTATTATATTACATCACCTTTAGAGATAAGAAATGAAATGCACCGTTCATGGAGATGGTAAGCCGTACGAACGCATGAATGCTACTTCCATTTCTATTTCATATTTTCTGGAATAGAATCATAATTATATAAGAGTATATTATAATTCAAGTATAATAACATATATAATATCATTAACTTTATCCTTTACACATCTCACATATGGTATTAACGAATCAAATCACTTTCAGGGGGGAGGTAGTCCGCACTTCCTAAAATGAAGATATCGTGTTTACCCATAATGGAAACAATAATGGTATGCCATAAATGAAAAATACAGAAGCATAAGGAAATAATAAACATATTATATATCATATATAAAAATAGTGAAATCATAATGGCCAACTTTGAAGGTGATAAATGAGTATTGAACAATCATCGTTTCGGGAGGCAGAATTTCTCCATCCACGGAAACAATATGTTCTTTAACCATTTGATGTAGTTGTGTGAGAGTGTAGCTCGAATAAATCTTATAACAACATCCTAGTATATTGAATATACTGTTGTTGTAACAAAAGAAGTAAATAAAAAGAGTTTAGGGGTTTGGAGAAGCAAAATAAAACAAATGAACATGAGAGAATGAATTACCTTTAAAAGTGTAACTCCTTTTGATTTGAGCCTAAAGGCTTCCTTTGAAAGGATTCTTCCCAAAGGGAATCCTCTAGGATGAGGATAGGGATGTGGAGAGAGTAAATGGGCAAGGTATGGCCGAGAAAAAGGCTTGAGTAGTGTGTGAAATGAGGTAGAGGTGGGGGCCTTTTATAAGAGGAGAGGAGGGGCACTTTTGGAAATCATGAAACTATTATTTTATTTTCAAAAGTGTTTCGAATTTCTAAGGTCCCACATTGATATATTTCGAATATAAGATGATAAAGCTTCGAAATATTCCTATCCAATATTTTTTGGACAACTATAGGTTTTAGATATTACATTATCGTTAAATAATGAGGTCATCGTTGCATCATCATGATGTCGTAATTCAATTAATTTATTTAATATCTAAAAATTATAAAAAAAATACTATGATGTAGGAAATCTTTTTAGCTTTCTATAGAATATTTATAGTCAAAATTTGGACTTGTGTAACCCCAATTAAAAACTGTTTTAGTAAAACAACACATGTTTGTGTCAATTTAATTTTAACATTAATAAATATATATTAATGTCATTTTCCAACCAAAGTGGCTCCATGGGGTCCCCAAGTTAACCCATGGCTTGTCTT
Organism: Viscum album; assembly: GCA_963277665.1. Classification (NCBI taxonomy): domain Eukaryota; kingdom Viridiplantae; phylum Streptophyta; class Magnoliopsida; order Santalales; family Viscaceae; genus Viscum; species Viscum album. The sequence goes on from OY728148.1 coordinate 2,019,597,772, forward strand.
GGACGTCCATGACACATCCAATAAGGTTAGGACATGTGTCTAGGTCATTTCATATTATTAAAGCATTATTTTTTCCTTAAACTACCGTAATTACCACTAATCGCGATTAAAAACTTAATAAGTTACTATTCACCAAAAAATTATTTTAATCCCATTGAACCACAACTTACTTCTTAATTACAACCATTTATGTCATATTTTTGAAATTAAAAACACAAAAGTGGAAAAGTTTCATTTAAACGAAAAATCAGTTTCTTTAACTACCATTTAGTGGTTTCACTATTCATCAAAAATTGATGTTTTTCATAAAATTACCAAAAATTCACCCTAAGATATATTTGATATTCCAAATTCAAAAATGAAGTATATTTTACAAAATTCAGTACATATAAGTCACATTAATTAATTTAATGAATAATTCCCGTTGTTATGACAAAAAAGCGTGTTTTTATGAAACAATAAGTATTAAAAGATTGACACTAGTTTAACTCCAATTTCAAAGTGAAATTGATTACAATGACCACCATTGGATTAAATGGTAAAAATATATTTTAATTTCATTTCAAAACCATTTCAAAAGATAATCTAATCATATAAATAAATTAGATTAGAAAGCAGTTTTGATGTAAAATGAAGTATTTTTCACTATTCATTAAAAATTGAACATTGTCAGAAAAATACCAAAAATTTATCCAATGTAATATTCAATGTCCCAATCATAAATAATAATTTTATTTTGAAAAACATAGCTTATAAAATTGTAAAAAGATATATTTAAAAAGGGTTTTCCATCAAAAGGTAGTAAAACAATCTTTTAAGAATGTTAGTGTATTCCATGTATAAGATTGTATGTATTTTCATATTAAGACTCTAAAACACTATCTTAATCATTAATAGACATAGATAAAAATATATATTATTCATTACATACATGGGATGTTACATGTGACATGGAAGACCATTGAGAAACTTCTTCATGGTACATTGTGACAGTTGTAGTATCGACGAGTAGCTCGTGGAGCAGATCCTTCCAGTGACAAGCAAGCAGAGTGCGGAGACATAATAGCTGGCTGAGGTGTGACAAATGCTGACAGTTTTGACTCGATGTGAATCTACTTGCCCAGTGGGAAGCACCATGGTGTCACGGAAGGCCCGTTGTAGGGAGCTCCTTGGTGCCGCTGCAGACCCACGGTACTCGATAGGAGGAGTACCTTAGCAGGCTTTGAGGGGGAGCACCTTGGTGTCTTAATAGACCCATGGTGGGGAGTGCCTTGGTGACACAATAGACCCAAGGTACTTGATAGGATGTGTACATCAATAGTCCAAGGATAGTGGGAAGTGCCTTGGTGTAACAGTGGTCCCTCTATACTCTATTGAGCAGGATTTCTCTAGCAGTCCTGGTTTCGAAAATAAAAATCACGATTTGATCTGAGCTAGAAACATTGTGTTTACCTCATGATTGAGAAGGATTACTTGATAACTTAGGTATATGTATGAGCATATACCTAAGTGGGGTCATCTGTTGATTTCTTTCATTGTAGTTTATCTTTATTGGGTTTTGTGATACCTTGAGGGTCTTGGGGTCCCTTCTGAGTATCGTTATACTCACCCATGCATGGGCTATGCCCGCACCTCATTGTTTTAGTTGCAGACAATGGACAATGCTGACTGACGCTGAGAGTTCCAGGACTAGTTGGTACCTAGAGGTGGACCATATGATGTGTCGGTATGCATAGGAGACCGACAGATGTGGAGTGCTGAGGAGGCTATCTGTACCTACCCTTCAGGTAGGATCTGTGGCGGACGTTCCAAGAGATGCTTTTCACCTTTCAGTTGCTTTTTCCTTTTAGTTGTACTTGTTTTCCGGTTGTACTTGTACTTTCCTGTTGGGATTTAATTCCAGCCCTCTACATTCAAAACTCCTTTGTATACATTTTTACATAGTGTTTTGCTTCCCGCTCATTCTCATTTGTGTGTGTTTTTATGTTTTAAAGGAAATGCCTTCCCAATATAGGGATTTACGCCTTTGGTGCTAGTTTTTATCCCATGGCCTATGGAAGGCGGGCTTGTGGTAGTCATGGCACGAGCCTCAGGGGATGGGTCGTGACATTCACTATGAATCCACAAGAATTATTAATGTGGTGGTTAAGAAAATATATCTTACAAGACTGATAATAACCATAATATGTTCAATTAATCAATAGAGGTCATTATGGAATCAAACCATCTTTCTATGTTGATCATTTTGTTTCAATGAATTTTTTTAAGTAATTTTTTTTCATTATTTAAATAGAATATATATATATATATATATTCTAATTCTATAGGACATTCTATACAAGTTCCTACTCTTAAATTCATTCTCATTTAAATTTTAGGAGTAATTTCATCCATAATAAATAGAATCTCCCACTTTTTTAGTGATCCATAACCCTTTATAAAAAAATTATTAATCATTAAACATAAAATAAAATAATAGAATTTTCTCATCTACAATAACAAGCTATATAGTTTTCATTTTACATGGAAAATAAACCCATTTTTCGTTTTAGAAATCCAATTCATAAACAGATACCTCCTTTTTTCTATTTTGGAACAGCCCACGTGATCCTTTTGGTTGAAGTTTTATAACCCAAAAATTATAGCATTTATCATTATTGTTAAAAAGTATATTTACAAAAACAAATATTATTTAGAAATAATTAAGGGTCCTAAAAACTAGATGAATATGTTAATAAGTTAGTGTCAATGAAAAAATGTCTATATAGAAATACAGGATCTTATTACTAGATTCCAACTAAGAAAAATAGTTGATAACCATAGTTTATTTCATTATTTAATTCAAGAATATCATATAACTTCAAAAAATTAATTATTTCCATTTAACCCAATTATTTTGATTTTATTCATTCATAATAGATTGAATATAAGAATTATAAATCAATTATTTTTTCGTAATAAAACACGTGTATTTATTTATAATGGATTGATTCTATTTTTTATCAATATCTTACAAGAATAATTTTATTTCTTTAATGAATAAAAATTTGTTTATATAATCATGTGAGTATCCAATTAAAATAAGAAAAATTATATTTAGAATTGTAATAAAATTTAATACAAAACTAAAAATAAACATTAACATTTATTTGAATATGTCCATTCATAAAAAATTCTATCTTTTCAAAATCAAAATAATTTATATTACAAACAATATTTTTTGAGAAAAAGTTATTCATAAAATTAAACCCATTTTTTGTGATTTTAAAACATAAATAAATCTCTTAAAAAATGATCCTTAGTATCAAAATAATGAAAATGTATTTCTTAAATAATTAGATATAAGGAAATAAATTATAAAAAATGTTATGTGACTTGAAATATAAGTAAACAAATAACAAGAAAAATTGGATTATCATTTTATAATAAACATTATGTATACTGTTTATAGAATTTTGGTAGGTCTAGAATAATGTTATTCAAAAAAAATTGGAATAAAATATCTTTGAGTAAGATATAATAAACTTGTGGTTGATTGTATTTGTCGTTTCGTCAATCCATTTTCCTTATAATTAATCCACTATTGTCATTCATCAACTAATACTGTGGATCTATGACATACAATGTACATAATACCATAGGATTTATCATATGTATTAATGGGATCAATTTAATCATTTCATATGGTCAGTTTTATATCCTCATTTTTTAGTTCACATATTTGAAAATATATAAAATCATTCTTATAATATATCCATAATTATGTGGTTCACTATATATTCACACATGTTTTCAGTCAATTTTTACAGTCCCATTAACATTGGTCTTTCATAAAGGTAATATAATGTCATTACAATCAATGTTATTTTGATGTATATTATTGTAAACAGAAGCTATAATTTCTAGAGGCAATATTATATTCATAATAAAGTTATATAAAGTATAAAATGAAATTAAAATAACTCATGTGAAGGTAATAATATAATATTCCTTTTGGTAATACATTCCACATTGTGTAAGTACATATATAACCTCCCTAAACATCTATAAGGGTAATGGAATTCTGTTAAAAATAAATTCTTCATATAATAGAAAATAAATAGCAATGAATAATTAATTATTAATTATTAATTCGTTTAAAATAATTATTTCCATCCCATTAATAAAAAAATAAGAAATTAAATAATATTGAATCATATGATTATGAAATTATAATTATATAATGAATAATTAATTTTATTTAAAAATAAAAAACTAACAAATTTTTGTAGGGACCACTTCAACATGACAACTTATATTGTTATATGTCACACCATTATGTTGTAAAACAAAATATTTAATGAAATGTTGATGTGGAACCCATTATGCTTCATGTACCAATAAGAATCATTATATTAATCCACCTATTCATATTCAATTTATGTTATAAGGTCATGATTGATCTATTGGATTTTAACAGAGTTGATAAACTGAAGAGGAAATTATCACAAAAAATAGTGTATATTTTTATATGTTCCAAATATAAAGCCAATGAGATAGTGTGGTTATTGTTATTATCACATAGGGGAAGTGGATTAAAAGTAAAAACTTGTAATATTTTGAAATAATATATGAAAATGAATCACATCATCAACATAATGGATACCTATCTTGTGTGATGAATCCATTATTCTCAAATTGTTTATTCAATATCTCATTTTTTAGGAGGACTAAATCTTAGATCCAGATACTCAAATAATAATATGAACTTTGGGACAATGCATTATTGGTTTTAATCTATAAGTGCTCATGTATAATTATTTCCCATCAAATGTGACAACAAGGAAATATATACAATTTCATGCTTCTATAGGGATGAGTAAAAAGGCATGTGCCTCATCTAATACCTCTAGTAATTTTATTTTATAATAACTCATATTTAATATAAAAAAATATTATTATATCATTTTTTATGTTGATGTATTGAATAATTCCAACCATAATTAGAAGATCGATATAAAAAATATTCTCTCAAATATCAAAATATTGATTGATGATTTTGAAATTATTATGGAATGTCGTGAAATCATACTTAAATTTATTATTTAATTATTTATAAATAATATATCAATCAATAATTGAAAATTTTCAATTTCCATTAATTGATATGTAGTGGCATTCTTCTTAGTAAAAGAATTATATTGCTTCTTCATCTTGTCATTATTTTTATATATTGATTTTCCGTAAACATTGTTTATATCTACCATAAAAATTGTTTCATTATCAACTAATATTCTATGTAAATTTGAATTTTTGTAATTTTAATATAACAAATATTACTCGTATAACCAAAATAATAACCCACTCATATCTTGAATGGAAATAATCATATTATTAACATCAAACTGTGTCACAACTAATATATTATATGTATAATTAACTGATGGGATCCATCAAATCTCTCCACATTATTTTTCATGAGGATATAACTTAAAAAAGGTCTCAAATTAATTAATTTATATTACAAACCTTCTCAACATAATTGTAGTGTGAGAAAATTTAAAGCATAAACCTATTCTTAAGCTTTTATACTCCCAAAACTCATCCATCCATCCAATGAATCATTTTTAATTTCAAATATATCGTGCTAAATGTGTAAGAAAATCTATATAAATTTTTCCAAAAAAATATTTTAAGAACCTAATATAAGAAAAATATATATATTATTGATAATAGTTCAACTAATACAATATTTAAAAAAATTTATCATAAATAGACATATACATCATAATTTTTTTATGATTATATAATGAGAATATACATCTCATAATAAAAAATTAAAATTTTTTCAATTATATGAATGAATTTTCAATCATAAAATACAAGAAATAATTATAAAAATTTTATTTATGTTATTTTCAACATTGATGATAAAAGATAATTTAACAAAAAATGGTAGTGAAAATTTATTATGCTATTTTTAGACTCTATTCATCAAGTCCATAATGATTTATAAAGAAAACATATATGGAAATTGAATTAGAATGGAATTATATAACTTCAATATTATATTAACGGATATATTAAATATATTCTCTCTTTCTATTTTTATTTGATTATATCCTAGTCAAGGATCCATATTAAGAAGTACCTAACAACTATGTATTGATTAGGAAACTGATTAATCAATGATAATAGATAAATTATAATTTATTTTATCTCTATATATTATAAATGACATTTGTAAAGATATTATGAATTATTCTACAATTTATTATTGATAAACACCAACAAATGTGGAAATTATATTGGTTAAAAAATTAATTTTTATATATGGTATTGAAATTAATTCGTTAATACATCTTTTTTTATAGTATCATTCAAGGAATATTAAATATATGAATTCATATACATATAATTTATATTATTACTTCCACCAGATGATTAGGGTAATGAATAGGTAAATATCTATTAAGTGATTCTATACTTTCTCAGCTATTTTTCATATGATCCTGGATTTTATTATCTTATATTAGAAAAACTATTTCTAATCATTCAACATCATTGAGTAACATCAAAAAAATTGATTGGGTTTCTAAAAACTCAAATATTAAATAATTTGTATAACAAATTTGTTATTTTTTATGAACCCCTCACTCCAAATCATCCCATCATGTGTGGGAAATTGAGAAAGGGAGATAAGGACCCCCAAGTCCCTCCCCCCGCAGGCCCCAGTTCGGCGACTAGTACCAAGGGAATACATATTGCACGATATGGAAGGCATTTACTTTTTTTTTTGAATAGGATCAAGAGATATTATGGATCATCAAAAAAAATCGATGACATATAAAACATAAGAATATTATCATCCCATATGCATGGATAAAATATAAATAGTACAAATAAAAAAGTATCCAATGTAAATACCAAAAGAAAAGCTACGCATTGACAAAAAAACTATCAATATCGAAGCTAGTAGGGTCCATAATGGTCCATAAAATAATACTATAGACCTGAATGTAGCTTATATATATAGAGTGAGTATACAAGTATACTTAGTTAGAAAACCAATGTATACCATTCACATGTGAAGGATGCACACTAATGCCCCTAAGAGACAACATAAGAACTAAATAACACCTTATATGTACACTAACATCCCAATCATAGAATAGCATTCTCACTAAAAAAATTCAAGTGACATGATATAATTTCCATCAATGATAGGGTATCCTTCACCACTTCCCACTATTTATTCGATCATCACTAACCGAAAACATCCCCATGGTCACATCTCCTCCGAATGTACCATGTCACAGCATGCACACACACACACCTAGGAATCACAAACCATATCACATCCTACATACAAACACCTAGACCAAAAACCACATCACATTCTGTCCACAGACACATGAGACACAAACTACATCAAATACTTCCCTTAGACACCTACGCCACAAATCACATCAATTTATATCGGTATACACCTAGGCCACAAACAACATCATATCTTTCCTGCAGACTCTTAAACCACATACCACACCTCATCATAAAGATGCCTAGGAATGCACAACACATCTCATCCAAAAGACAATGGGGATAACACAACTCTCCTGCACACACCTAGGCCTCACAACCATAACCTTCCTAAGGAATCTTGGGATTTCACCACCTAAAAGTGGGAACATGGAAAATTTGGTGGCTAGTCATCCATCCTCCCACAAGGTGGTTTAGAACAGCCACCCTCAACCATTATGATAGGGGGTTTTGGGACATAGTTCTCAACTATGGAGGGGTGGGAATATAAATGATATTGAAAATATAATTATATATATATATATATATATATATGATACTGACCACTCATTCCAAACATATCAGTTCTCAATCAAACAACAAACTAAGAACACTATCAACTTCACTACTACGTCCATATAGATAACACCACACACTATACAACCCTACCAATTCAAATTATCAACAAACATGATTAACTATTTTCATCCTATTAGCCAAACCAAATGAAGATATTCCTGGTTTTATTAATTAATCATTTATTTATTTGATCACTGCTTGGGGAACTACCAAACATGTCACACAACAAGAGGTAAAATTTTTAGACTATGGTGAGACCTGATAAATGCAGTAGGATTAACATTACAAATACATAGCTTCATTGCCTTCTCATTGAACACCCATTCATTGTATAACATATATCAATCTATAGACATGTGGTGATGATTTTTTATGTTACTCAATGAGAAAGCATGGAACATTACCCATGCTAATAACTATTGTCCTTATTCAAACTAATCATGCTCATGTCACATATCAATAGAACCAACATCCAACTCACAAGCCATCTAGTAACACATTACCACACAACCTTTTCTACAACATCACTGCACAACACTTCTCACCCATTCTGCAATCAATAAATATCTTATCCTGATATTACATCACAACATCCAAGACAACAAACAACACATATCTGTGATCAATAGAAAACTACATAACCAACTAGAAAAAACCCACACACAGACATCACATCACCACACATGTGAAGAAAAAAATAATTTACATATTTAATTACTTATCTGTTATTTAATTCCACTTGTTAATTTGGGGGTTATCACATGAATTGTATGATCCTGGGGAATTCATTTATTAGCTGAATATATTATTTTAATCCATATTTATATATTTATATATATAAGTGTCCAACCAAATTAAAAAAATCCATAATAATTTTAGTGTGAATACATATCCACCAATAATGACAATTTTCAGGAGGGGTATCAGGCCTGAAATGTATCAAGATCACAAACAAATTATGGGTTATAAAAGAATTCAAACAACCCCATTTTCCCCTTAAGTTGAATTAATAGATTATTTATCTAAAATTAGTTCGAAATAAATTGATTCATATGGAAACATAAGTAAAACCCCTATAGCATGATGCAAAATAAGGTGAAATGAATGAAATCCTACCTCAATGAAGTATTACAATTTCTAGGCAAAGCAGGGCAATGTAAAACAATTGAAAACCACAACCAGACCATGAAAATAGAGGATAACCATACACCTTACCAAGGACCCATCCAAACACATTTAAACACATCACTAAACTAAATAAACATAGTCAAATTTCATCCAGTAAGAATATTATAAAAAAATGGGGAAAAAGAGAAGGCAACTCACCATGGATATACCATGGATCGCCAATGAACATAAACCAGTATTGAAAGATCAAATAAGGAGGAAAAAGGAATCAATGAACACTTTGGGGAGCCTAGGGATCACCCAAAATAAGTGTAAAAAGAACAACATTGTTGAATAAATGAGGGTTGAACTGAAAAATAATTATAAAACTATACTTGATCAGGGTATTACATAACATGCAATCCCCTTTCTTTTCACGAAATACATGAAGTTCAGTTTTTAGTAAAAAATCAAAACAATTTTTTTTCTATGCTTAAAATATTAAATGTTGTGAAAAAATTCAAGGGAAACCATAAAATATTATTTCACACCATTTAATTGTGTTATATGATGGGTAATACGCTTCTTTCAACCATTAGTTTCTGAAATTCTCAAAACTTCCTTCAAACCTCCTACAAACACTTCGATCATCTAGAGCCCACATTGTAACTGACTGGAAAGGCACAAACCATTACATTAGATACCTATCAAGTAATTCTCTTCCTCGATAATCCCAAACCAATCCAAGATAAAAAAATGGGGTCTGGATAACCACCCCACAAGATACCTCTCAAGGATCTCATCACACATCAAACACTACCATGAGCTTAACACCCCAAACCAAAAGACCAAAACCACACTAGACAACTATTTAAATACTAAAAAACTATGACAAAACTGATAAATTTCACCATCCCAAACACAAAAATCATTGAATTATATATTCCATGTAATGATACTATACTCTCTGGATGGAAATGACTTGATTTCACGTGTTTAATAGCATCATAATTAATTATTATAAATTAGGAATTTACTCCTACTCTTTTCACACATTAGAACATCATTAGAAAAAACACCACATGAAATCATTAAATATTTAAATAGATCATATCATAAAACAAAAATGATCAAAATTTACATTAAAAATACAAATAGTGCAAAATAAAATTCAAAACAACTCTAGGTACTATGCATGCATATGAACTTCTCACACCTATGTACACTCCTCTTAGCCACCATAAATCCCCAACACATGAACCAAGTGAATAATAATTCCACATGTCACCTTCTATCAATGATCTTTGATCTCTACCGATTTTCCACAAATGTCATAACATTCTCAATATCCAAATCTCCCCATTCAATGACATGGGATTCATCGTTAAGATATTGACGAATATGAGTGACATAGAAGAGTTAATGGTTTCTATCCAACTATGGTGGGAACATTAATCAGTATTCCACATCACCATCTTTACCCAACACCTCAAAGGGTCTAAGAAACATCAGAGATAATTACTCCCTCATTCAAACCTCTATCGTCCACGTCGAGGGGAAACCGTAAAGAACACATGGTCCCCAACCTAAAACTCCAAGGGCCTCTTCCTAAGATCGGTATATGACTTATTTATATCAATTTATACTTTCATCCATTCATGAACTAGAAAAACCTTCTTAGATGTTCTTTTCACTACATCAAAACAAAGACTAACTATCTTCCCAACCTCTGTGTATCACTATGTTGAAAGACACAATATTCCATACAATGCTTCAAATAGATACATTCTAATGGAAGAGTGATTGATATTATTATAATAAAACCTTTCCAAGGGTATGTGTCACACCCATGATCCTCTAATGCCCATGATGCATTCTCCTAACATTTCCTCCAATGTATGGGTAGTCATGTTTGTCTGCAAAACTGTATGAGGGTTGATGGCAGTAATGAGGCCTGACTAGGTGACAAAAGCATGTAGAAATCTCCTCCAGACATGAAAGGTAAAACATGTGTTCCAATATAATACAATGGATTTAAGAACTCCATGTATCTAAACCACCTCATCCACAAACATTTTTTTCAAAGGCATCTACTAAGACCAACCCCTTGATCACTATAAAGTGATCCAATTTTGTCAGCTGATACACTACTACCAAGATATAATTGTATCCTACCTAAGCTATTTGTATCCATGTCAATAAATCTAATGAAATTTCATACCACTTCCACTCAAGAAACATTCATGAGCTACAACAAAGAACTTGGATCATGTTGGTCAGCCTTTACCTAATGGCAGAACAAGCCCTTCACTATGAACTCCAACACTTCCAACTTCATCACGGGCCACCAAAATGTTGTCCTCAAACCTTAATACATCATAGATACTCCCATGTATAGAACTAAAGGTGATATATGAAATTCAAGAAGTAATCCCTTATATATTTCTACTATAGCAAAAAAAACATCATCCCACTAAACAGCATCTGATTCTCACCATCCTCTGACCATCCCATTGGAGCATCACAATGGCCAACATTATCATGAAATAAATTAGCTTCTATGTCTCCCCACAGAGAATCTTCCACCTACCACATCAGAGAATCCTGCTCTTTCCACTGAAACAATCAAACATTACCATAAATCACTATTTCATTTATGCGCATGTCTATCAACTCCTCCATGACTCTCCTAGAATTATCAGATTCTAGGACAACCTCCTTCCATGACATCCTTTTTAATGAATTATCCACAAAATTACCCATTATTGTTTTCTAGGGGATCTCAAAATCATAGTCCTAAATAAACTCCATCCACCTATACTATGGAAAGTTCTTATCTCACTAGGGAAATATATACCTCATACCCTTGTGATCCATGAGGACCATGAATTTCTACTCAATTAAGATGTTTCATAACAAATTCTGTGAAAACACAACAATTTCTAACTCCAGATGATGGGTTTCATATTTACGATATGGGTATGTAACATGAACAATCCATAAGATATCTGTGCTCACTACTTCATCAAGAAAAATCCCAAGACCGTACTTGAAGCATCACAGAACAAATCAATCATGACCCATTTCTCAGGAAACTGGATAATTGAGGATGTAAAAAAAATCCCCGTTTAGGTAGATGAATGTTTCCTGATTTTTCTCACTCTATAAAAAATCTTGGTCCTTCGAGGTTAAAGCTAATAAGGGGAAACAACATGAGAGAAATCAGGTACAGACCTCTTATAATATCATGTTATACCATGGAAACATCAACCCCCTACCACGTTCTTGGGTGTTACCCAAGAAAAAACTATTTCATCCTTTGATGGGTCTAGTGATACACCCTAATGTGACACCACATGCCTAAGGAAATGCACCTCCCATGTGAATTACATATACTTGGACAACATTCTATATATCTGGTGGTTTCAAAGAACCTATATGATAGATATGATATGCTCATCTCTCTTCTATTATGATATTCAATAGATCATGATATCATTGATGAACATAATGATGAAAAAATCCAAGAACTCACAGAAAATAGAGATATTATACTCCATGAAAATATCCAGTTCATTTATAACACTAATCAAAATAACTACAACCTGAATGTGGCCACACCATCACCTGTAGGCAGTCTTTGGGATATCTCCTTTCATCACCATTAACTAGTGATATCTAGAAAATATATTGATCTTAGAAAAATCTACTCTCCCAAATCAGCGGGTTGAAAATATTGTATATCCTAATAAATGGGTAACAGTTCTTAACATTTACCTAATTTCACCTCCAATAGTCAATAGTGAACCTCATACCACGATCTTCCTCCTTCAAAAAAAACTAGAGAATCCCCTTGTGACACATTGGGCCAAATATAACCCTTCTTAATCAGATCATCTATCTGAATCCTTAACTCCCATAACTCATAAGGTTCCATATTTTATGAATCTATCAAAATCCGAGAAGCACTAGTTTGGAAGCCTATCTCAAACTCAACATCCTGTCAAGGGGTTAGCATCACTACCTCTTCAATAAAAACATCCAGTAATTCCACAATGACCCTGGGAACCTCTACAATCCAAGTATCCACTTATTTAATTAAATACATAGTCAATAAAGAAGTAGGATGCTCCACATGTCGACCGCCAACCTAATAGATCTGATCACCAATGAAAACCATGGACCTACCATCCAAATTTGATAACATGAACCTACTCTATAAATATTTTATAAGGGAATCCAAAGAATACAACTAGTTGATGCTGATAGTGACATAATATGTGTTGATCTGTACTAATAATAGATACCCATGGTACGGATGTGATACCATCATATGTATACACCCCTGAAACACATTAAAAATGATGGTCTATCTTCTGACTAGAATTTTCAAAATTAGGTGCATGGGAAGATAGTATAAATATAGTGCATGATCATTGTCCAGAGTGGGTGGAACAATGTAGGGAGATGATCTAGAATTAAACAAATCACAAGAAATGGTACTGATCAAATTGATTATACCTATAACAATAACTGGCATGACTAGAAAATCCACCTCCACTATGTGAAGCTGACCATTCCCTGCTCCCCCACCTCTATACTGATAACCGACTCCCTGAACATGCCTTGTTTGAGGCCCCAGAACATGTGGAACATGCTAAGGTTATCCTCTACCTTATCAATCTCTCCTTGGAAGTGTAAAATCTAGTTGTCCCTCCTACTGAAACTATCTCACTGGAAATATCTTCTGAGGTTAGTGTTGATCATTTCCACCACTACCAAAAGGATTTTTTATATCTCTTAGAAAATTGTTTTGAATATTTCCTTGAACTACTCATAAGAAAACCCCGAACCAATAACCATAAGAAAATAATGGGAACCACCAGTACCATATTTCCAGAAAGGAAGCTGCTGAGTTCGAATCCCTGCCAGTCAAAACATTGAAGGTCCTAGCATCTGAGACCTACTACAAGTAACCTTTACTCCTGATGAACTCTTCTAGATCTCATCTCATAGTATACCTCCTCAAGAGTACTTGTATACAATCACCTCTACCTTCTTCTAAACCTAAAATTATGTTATAAAACTAAACGGAGTTACCTCATACTAGATTGAAGAAAATAGTTCCTCTTTGATATTTCTCGCAAGAAACTACTCATATAGAAATAGATCTAGTGAAAATTGAAGGAGGTACTTGAACATGATCCAATTCTCCCACACTAACATACTCCCCTACTGATGGGAGAGTATCTCTTACCTCTTCTCACAATTCATGGTCGATGAAAGGAACTCTGCTCAGAATTAATAACTAAACTGACTCATAGAAAGTCAGATTCCTTCCCCAACCACAAATAAAACATCTACCATTGACTCAGAAATCCTCATATATGGATGACCACCAATGTAACTTATACTCTATCGAGGCCAGATCGATCTGAAGGTGATATCAAGCTTGTCAAAAAATTATTCATTCTTCATTTCTGAATCACTACTCCTATACCATCCCAAATATTTTATATAGAAATAACACATTGTCCTCTTCCACTGGTCAACATCCTCAATAGGATCAACCATCATTTGATTAACTAGATCAACTTGTTGAGCCTCAACTACCCGAGCCACAAGTGGTTGATGACTAGGAGAAATATCTGAGAATTAGACAAAATTTTTCTATGACCAATTATTATGGATATTTTTAACATTCATTATAACTCATTTACCATGTTCATTTATTCATTTTATCATTCCCAAAACATCCCAATTCAAATGAGAACACAAGTAATTATTATGAATGTACCTTTCCTAGGGACTCTTCCCTGCAAATGATTTAAAATCACTGGTTTATTTGGAAGGCTCGGATTTAATGCAATAAGTCATGGGGGCCCTATAATCCCATGTCCTAGCTATTCTTCTCTAGCATATTTCATGCACCAAGATCACCTGACACTATCACCCTACCAACCCATGCAATCCTCACTATGCCTAAACACAAGCTCCATCATATACCTGAACCATCCTTCTAATACTATTATTTTATGAGCCCCATCCTCTAATGATGTCCCTCCTTATTTGGAAATGGAGTGAGGGAGATGATGACCCTCAATTCCTACCACCAGTAGGCCCATGGTCAGAAACTAGCACCAAGGGTATATAGATCTCACAATATAGAAGGAATTTCTTTTTGAGTAAATGATGATCGGGAGATAAGATGAATCATCCCCAAAACAACTCCAGAAAATATAAAAAAATCCAAAAAACCATCCCATATGCATTTATAGAACAGAACTAGTACAAATACAATAGCCTCCAAAGTAAATACAAATTTTCAAGCTAAGAAGAGACACACCAACAATCAAGATAAGATCTACTAGATACCATCATGGTCTATGAGATAATATTTGAAACCTTAAACTAGTTATATATGTTGCATGATCATACAAGTATACAGAGTTTTAAGACAAACCTATTGGGTACACATATGAAAGAATAATAACAATGAACCTTTTAGAAAACAATTGAACCAAATAGTACCTAGCAGGAATACTAACCATCCCATTCTCAACCTGGCACACTCAACAAATAATGCATCTCAAGTAATGTAATATAATTCACATTGATGATAGGGTACCAATCACCACTTCCAACTAATTAGCAACTTCTTACTAATAGAAATCATTCTCACACTCCCACCTCTTCTGAAAGTACCATGTCACACCCAACCTAGACACAGATGGGCCTCACAATCAACATAACATCCTTTCCATAGACACAATAGACAATATTCACATCACATCCCACCCATAGACACTAGGGACACAAACTGTATTACATCCCACCTTCAGACACTTGGGAAAAAAACCCCAATCTCATCCTGCCCGCAAAAACCTAGTCCAAAAACAATGTCACATCCCATCCTTATACACCTAGGCCACAATACACACCTCATACCAAAGTCACTTTGGATGGAACAACACATCCCATATCAAATACACTTGAAATGGAACAACTCCCACTACACACGTGGGCCTCACAACCATGAAATACATGAAAAATATTATGCTTTCTCTGCTTGGAAGAGGGATAAGGGAAGAGTGGGTGGCCAACCGTTAATCCTCCCACTAAGATGTTTGGTAAAGACACCCTCCCCTATGATGATAGGGGTTTTCGAAACATAGTGCTAAACTAGGGTGGGGGCATATATAAATAAAAAATAAAATACAAGTATATAAATATATGATACCAACCACTCATACCCAACTTATCGGTTCTCAAACGAACTACAAACTCAAAACATGACCAACTTCACAGCTAACTCTGAATGCATAATACCACAACATAATCCATGAAACCCATTGACATTCCCAACCAATTTAATTAATCGTTTACATCCCATTATCCAAACAATCCCATTCCATTACATTATTTATTAATCAATCATTTATTTATTCCATCACTACATGGGAGACTACCAAGAACAAATTAAAACAAGAAACATTGTTTTCTAAACATGATGAGCCTAGATAAATCAATGTGGATTCACATAAATGAAACATAATTCCAGGAACTCCATATTTAAAATCGATTCACGCTATAACATACAATGATATTTAGATATAAGGTTATTATTTCTGGGTGTTACTCATGGATAACTCAGGGAAAATTACACATAATAATCATTGTTTTCATACCTCAAACCCATCCCTCTCAGGTCGCATATCAATATTACCAGACCAAATATCATAACCCATTCTGTAACATATTACAACACAACCATTTCTATAGCTTTTTTGTGTAAAAAATAACATCCATTCCATAATCAATCAATATGTAAAATAATGATTCCATCACACCACCCAATCCATCCCCTAACATGCATCATTTATCACAACCAAACTATAAAACCAACTTTAAGAGACCAAAAAAACACTTCCCATCACCAAATATGCCAAGGAAAACAACAATTTTCATAGTTATTATGGCATCCTAGATTTAATTCTACTTTTTAATTATGGTATTATCATAGAAATTTTATGATCTTGGGGAATACATTCATTATCATAATATACATAATTAATCAATTTTTATATATAAGTTTCCAACCGAATGTAAAAAACATGAATTCTATAATCTGTTCAGTGAGCGAACAAAGCCACCAATATCCAAAATATTCTGCAGGGCATCATGCCTGAACAATCACAATATCATTATCAAAATCAAGGTTGTAAAATCAAATGACCAACCCCATTTTTCCATCAATATCAATTACCTGATTATTTTTCATCAACATGGCCTTCAAAACCATGATTTTTAGGTAAAAAAGTAAAAACCCTACCATTTGATGAACAAAAATAAGAAACAAAGGAAATTATACATGAGGGAATCATTCCATCTACTTTTCACCATAGGACAATAAATAATGCTCACAAAACAAAACCATACCACGACAATAGAGGATAAAACTACACCATACCAAGGATTCATCAAAATGAAACCCAATGTATCTCCAAACCAAATAAACATGACAACATTGGATACGAATCAGAATAATGGAAGAAACTTGATGGGAAAGTGAAGATTACTCACCAAGGATTGACCAAGAATCACCAACGAATGTCCATTAGGATTGAAAGGTTGAAGAGGGAGGAAAAAGGGCTTGAATAAAACATTGGGATGAATAGGGTTCATCCAAAACAATAGGAAAAATGAAACCATATCTGAATGTATTAGGTCTCAATCGAAAAAATTAAAACCTATACATGATTGGGGAATTATACATTGTGTAATCCTTTTTCATCTCATGTAATACTCATCTTTTTTTCGGACAAACACATTTCCTCACCATTTTATTTATTTTCCAATCCCTAAAATATTATACATCATGATACCTTTAAGAATAACATTGAAACATGATTTCACATCGTGTAATCATGTTACATGATGTGTAATCCCCCTTCTTCTATTCTTTAGTAACCAAATATCTCCCAACCCCTTACAAATATCCTCCCAACTAAACCAACTTCCAAAACACATAATGTAACTGACTGGGAAGGCATGGAACATTGCAATATTCATTAATGTATTGAAAAAAATATATATAAAAATATGTTTTATGAAATTTCATTAGTGCACATTAGTATAAAATTGATGGAAACCACAATGAAAGGAGGTAAACCAATCCGGAGTTAAACTTTACCCATGAATCTATTTATATTCACATGTACTGGAAAATATAACCTCATAAATCATTTTACTAAAATAGTGTGTCGAGTGATAATATCATGAAATTTTATAAGACCATTCTTTGGACCATAAAATATTTAACCATTTTATTTTTTGGATTAAATATTCCATCAACCATATAGGTAAATGGTATATATAGTGAATATGTTATGATTTCATAAACCAAAATTTTCTATTTCATAGAATAAAAAATAATTAGTATCTTTTAATATTTATTAATTTCTAAATTTATCCTGATGTAAAAAATGAAATATATTACAGTGAAGATAACACAATATTATCTTAGAAAATACATTATGTGTTTCTAATCCTAAAAAAATTATATCAATTTTATTCTTGATTATATTCATGGAACTCCATAAAATTATTATGTCATATTAGTTTGAATATATCTTAAGAAAATGGTCTTAATGTGTAGGGTCAATAAAATTGAAAAAAAAATTAGACATACTATTTCATAATTGGGTTAAAGAAAACCTGACATAAACAGAGACGGTTATTATAATTAAAACATAATTAAAAATATTTTTATATAGATAATGGTCATACAACATGGACTCTATTTTATGTTGGTCCTAGTAAATTTGATCTAGGTAAAATAATATATGATGTTTTAATATAAATCAGGACACATGTAGTTATATAATTATATTAGATAAATCTAGTATCGAGTCAAATATAGAAAATCCAAACAATAATTACTTAACAAAATGCTTAGATGATATTCTATATCAAATAAATTTGTTACTTAACATAGAATATATATATTGACACTAATTAAAAATCTTTATATAATAATATTGAATAAATGTTTAATTGTAGACTTTTTTATGTTCTATCTCACACATAGGTGAGATGGTAAGGAATTGAATGAATATCTAGGTTCATGATCGATGGAATCTTGAGGCAAATGAGATCTACATACAAGGATAATATAATGGTTATTAAATAGTTTCTAGTCATGGGAATACTACATGTGAACTAGTATAGGTCATGTCATCGTGGAAGAAATATAAATGGGAATTCAATAAGTGGTTGGGCCATTAAGGAGAGATATATGAGTCACAAAATTTCTCATCATAACAAGAATCTAGAGACATGTTATTCTAGTAAATTTGTATTATTGGTCATTGGTTATGTAAATCATGGTAATATGATGGGAAGATATTCACATAGCATTATGAATGTTAATAGAAACAGATATTATGAACATATAACTATTATATATGGAAGAATATTACATATGAGGTTGCGTGGAATATACCACTCCATGTATTTCATGAAAATTTCATATGGATGACTCAATGAAGTTGATAGTAATTTCTAATGGTCCAATCAAAACATTTTATGGTCATATGGGGTGAACTACCTCAAAAAAATCATTTTAATTTGGGATGGATCTTTAAATTTTTGCATCCTATGGGATGGATTAAAAATTCTGTTGAAGTCTAAATATATTTTATTTTAATATAATAATACATAGACTGTATACAAGATGTTTAGAGTATTATGGAATGGACATTGATTCAATGAAGATCACGGTCAAATGAAGATGACAAAGATTTCATGAAATTTATTGTCATATAAAGAGGAACTATGTATATAAATAATTTTAATTTTTGAAATGTATATGTTGAGAAATATCGCATTAATGGGTGGATTAATAATCAACTTATCCATTATTATAATGGTGTATTCCTTGTGGGAGAATTCAAAATATATGTTATAAGTTCACTCATACTTGAGCTCAAGGAATAGATTTTCTTCCATTGTGTTGTATAAGTTCATAGATCATGTTAATATAATCTATATCTGAATGAGTGTAACATAACATATTAATTGAATTTTTTTGAGAAATTTTTTTGACTTGTTTAATGATTGTGTAGTAAAAATACCCTTTCTTCATTGCTTTTCCCTAATTTGGACAACTAGATATAATAAAACTCTTCCTTGTTTAGTTGATTGTAGAGGGAGACGTGATGTGTTGGAAACATAACCACAACAGGAATTAAATATTATATCTCATACACAAGTATGTATGGGATCTTCGATGTTGAAATATAATTTTTATTAGGATAATCTCATAATGAATCTATTTTTTTTTCTTTCAATGTATTATTTTATTTATCAAAAAACCTTTGAATGGTATTGAAGAGAGTTTGGTTATAAATGTGTTTTTGTTTCTTTAATATTTCATTATAATGGAATAAATGTATAGTCATGATATTGTACTTGTTATAAAAATTTATTAATTAGATAACTAGTATTTGTTTCCTCATTTCTATTTATATTTGATGAGTTATATAATATATTTTAATTATAACATTGATAACGAAATTGATAATAGAATTTGATTGGATTTTATTTTTTTAATTAGTATAGGTCCTTTTAGATAAGAAATTGGTAAATATAATAATGAACGTGAGTGGCATTGATTTTTTTTGAGGTTATGCATCAATAAAGTATATTCCATATACAATGATTTTCCCGTATTATTTGTTCATCTGACAAAACTCTAGTGTTATATAAATTATTTTGGAACATATCTTTCTAAAATGGAAACTATTAAAGAATAATATGTAGTCATGGATCATCTTGGGGAATGATACTGTATCCTCAAGATTTTATTTGGATAAATTAATTCATAAACATTGAGTACTATAGAAATAATCATGGACTTCTAGTTTACTAATCATAGCCTATTAAATATCATCATAATCATGGAGGACTCCAGAAAGGATTATCTTACAAGAAAATATTTTAAAATCCATACCACTATAAAGGTATAAGATTTCAAAGCATAGACTGATATTATTTGGGATAAATCCTATTAAAGAATAAAATTTTGTATAATATATATAATTTGATACATGTATCTAGTCATTGGATCAATAGATGCAAATATAGGATCTCAATGATCTATGGTGGATCTTATTTAATTGGTTATCTCTTTGTCAATATACCAAAATAGAGATATTCCAATATGATGTTCATTACAAATGATTATATTTTCAATTTTTGTTTAGGTGGAGATATATTTGTATTTTATAAATCATCGGGATGGGTATTATATGAATAAAAAATGTGATATTTATTGGTTTGGAGTGTAAATGTTCCATCAACACTCAGAAAATTCCCTAAAACATAATCATCTATTAAATTATTATTTTAAAATATCAATTTTTTATACTAATAACCAACACTAAATTACCCTTTATTCACAATTAGTTTACCCATATTTCGAAGGAAATTTCTAAACATAAAATATGGGAATGGTATTATTTATCATTGGTGGTAAATCATTCAAAAATAAGTCTTATCATGTAACATATAATAGAGGATTGATGAATAAAATTCCTAGGTTGACACTATTGATCATCATGTTTTCTATCCACATTCTTGTTGGAAATATCGATACACCATTAATTTATTTTTAAAATCATTTTTAAATTTTAATGATGATGAGGAAAATTTCATAATGGATTAATTTTTGGGATGTCTAATTTTAATTTATTATATGAACTACATGTTAATAAGATAATGAATTCCCCTTACCTGCCTAAAAAACATGAAGATGATGTCTACATTCAATAGAATCAAATACCATAAAACGTTTAATCAATATATCGTTAGATGAATAATGATATATTTTAGTTAATTTATATGAGATACCATGTGAACCTCATGGTGAAAAAATAAATAATTTTATTTTTTACTCCAAAAACTAATTCACAGATAATATTCTCTCCATCAGATTAATATGTATCTAGATACAACATTTTCCTTCGGATACAATAATTATTATTTTAAAAAATTGTATATATCGTATAATAAAGGAGTGTATTAAGAGAACATTTTTTTGTTTCATCATAGAGGATAAAAGGATTTTCTTCTATTAGAGTCATCATGACCTTTTCATGTAGGAGATGCTACACAAGATCATCAATGTATTTTTAGATAAATTTATACCTTTGAAAACATTCCATTTTATCCATATGGTTTGAATATAGATAGTATATTGAGTGAGTTTGAATGTTATTAACCACATATGTTGGACACAACCATGGATTCATCTCAATTCCATTTGTTTTTAAGGGGTAGTATTTTTATTTTATCAAATTTATTTATAATATTTACATTTATTCCTTGATAGAGTGTAAGGAAGGTGAAGAATTTTTATAATATTAACATGATCTAGTTTTTAATTTGTTACATCATCAATCTGTAATTCCACATTTTATTTAATTGTAAATCTACAATTAGAATATTTTTATCAAATAATTATATTTTAACTCTATATTATATGATTAGAATTCAATAATTTCCCCAGATAAAAAAATAAAATGTATTCCATTCCATATTGATATATGAAATTATTATTCTTCTAAGAGATTTTAATTGAATTGAATGTGAATATCACTTGCTGTTCTCAAATGTTGGTGTCATTATCATGTTCCATGACCATTCATATTTAGATACAAAAATAAAATCCATCAATAATAATGATGGATAATATTTGTTCCCATTGACAATAAATTATTTTAGTGACCAACATTAATAAATCATCATTAGGAAAATGTTTTTTGAGGGTGATGAAGTAAATGAACATTTTCCATTATTTTTCTTTAAGGGTACTATTTTTGTTCTCCACATGGGAATTTTATCATTCCATGAGAAGTTTTATTTTATTAGTATCTCATTTTTTCTTCTAACATGAAATAATGGGTTTGATACATTCTCTATACGGCCTATTTATTTCTACAGTGGTTGCTTTGAAAATAAAAAATCATGGGTATCTAATAGATTTTGTAACATAAAAATCTCTAAGTAATTATGTTAAAAACATATTTGATATTATTTTAAAAAGTTAAAGAACTATCATTTTATTAAAATTTTATGATTACCAAAATAAATTTTGTTATAATATATTTCATTTCTTACTAGATCCAGATGTATATGATTAGAAATATTTTCCCCAATATCATCTTTAAATACATGAGGATAATCCTTTATATGGTTTTATTCATCAATATTTATTGAATTTTATGATGGGAATTTAGTTTTAGATCTTTGATATGATACCGTGGAATTGTTACATCCATCAGAACAACATAACTCATTTATATTGATAAGTTTTTATGGTGCGCTCAATGCCATGAAAATATAATTAAATCAATCTAATGATCATTAAAAAAAATTTGGTTCATATTCATTCGGTCAAAGTGGTTTCCCTAGGATTTTTGAATATTCATGAAACCCTCCTTCATATAGAGATGTTTGATATGATGATTAATCGGCATGGATATTAATTTTATTTAATATTTTTTTAGTGGTGGATTCTCAATGAAAATATCTTTTTAAAACATATAAGATATGAATTTTATTAGTGTGTTCATATCATTTTCCAATAAAAACCATTGGAGTAATTTATCTATTTTTAAACATTTACGACATTATTAGAAAACACAAAATCATCATCTATTTTACTCCCTATATTGATAATGGTTATTTCATATCATTTTTTTATGAAATTGATTTTGTGTAATTGATATCACGTACAACCTCCCCATTCTTAGTATACAGTATATATATATATATTCTATGGATGTGAAATAGGAGATATCATTATATATTACCTAAACATTTTTATTAAATGTGTACTTAAGAAACATGTGATATGATGATTTCACTATTATATGTGACAATATACATTATTATCCTACCAAAAAATGAATGTAATGACTTGGAAATACTCTAATGTTGGTTTTTATCACTCTTATACTATACCTGAATTATCATGTTGATGTGAGATAAATTGGTCTCTTAATGGAATAGATTTTTTGGTTTGATATGGTGATGAGGTTTATATTTAAAACATTAATATCAACCCTATTATTTATATATATATAGAAAGTAAACATGTCCCATTTTATTGAGTTTTTATAGTTCTTTATCTAAATTAAATGGAAATGTGTCACTTCGTAGAGACGATATCTTTTTACCATGTATTGACTAATGAAATCTTAACCTTGAACTAATTTTCTTTTGAAGGATCCTTAATAAGGGCTTCAAAAAGATATTTTTTAAGGTAAATGGAATCCATGGTGTGGAGCCTATAAAAATTGATTAAGGGAGGCTTCAAAATTCCATACTCCATAACCAAGGGACTGTGTGTCCCCCATGATCCTGCCCCCTATTTGTTCTTGGTGGTTGAATATAATATCATCTACATCCATTTCTTCTTAATGAAATTTTTGGACGATAAAGTTTTTAACATATTTGGTTTCATTGATTTCTCTATGAATTGGTACTAACCTCTTAACACACTATTTTATCATCTGTATATTATTAAGAATTTGAAGACATTGGCCATTCGTGGATCTAAATGATCCTACTAATATCTCTAAATAACCAAAATGAACATCTCAAATTTCTGTATATCGTTACCAAATACGGTCCTCGACCATCAAGGTTTCTCATGGCCACACCATAATTATGCTCCATGAAGTCCACCGTCATTATAGATATGTACCTTTGAGTCTTAAGAGTCATATTAACAATCACATTAGTCTATAATATAAATAAAATCGATAGATATTTATTTTAAAACAATATTAGATGAAGGTTCTATTTTTTGGAAATCAATTTTCCAAAAAAAAATTGGGAATAAGAAATCCATTAGATTAGGAAGAACTTCAGTAAATATTGCTGATATTATTATAAGTTATTCACTCAGTGGTATATACATAAAATATTTAAGGCTATGATGAAGAAGATGTAACTTTACGTACCGAATAAGAAAATTTTTTCACAACTAGGTATTTTTTATTTTTTGTTGTGTAATAAATTTCATATACTAAAACATTTAAGTCCATCATGTCATAATAATTTCATGAACCATTATTATTTATTTTTATAGATCTATCCTCCTTAGTAAAATATAGCAGTAGAGGTGAGGTTTTACTATACTGATGGTTTGAATAACTCTATATTCCCAAAGAAGAGCATCAAATTTGATATTTTTTATAATTTTGAAACAATATATAGTTGTGGGGATGTAACATAGGGGATTATTAGTAAGAATTCCAGGGTCCACATGATCTTGTGTGGTTTGTGTATATTATTCTCAATTGATTTGTAGAAAATAAATGGATTTCCATTTTTAAATTTTTTGAGTTTTATTCATATATCCTTAAATGTCTAGGTAGTTGTTCTATTATCTTCCCCAATATCTAGTTTACAAAATTTATTCACATATGGTGGTGAATAAAACTATTATTTGGATTATGTGAATCAAATAATATCTTCTTCCAAATATATTATCGTTTTATATCCCAAAATCCAAAAGGTTGTTTCAAGGTAATTAGGTTCATATGAATCTCATCATTGATATTTTATATGAATCATTCCAACAGGTTTTTCATGGAGATGAAATATATTTGTTGAATTATTCTATTCCATCAACATTTTATTGAATTATTCATCTTTTTAATTTTATGGTGTATTTAAACAGACAAGTTCTTGGGCCATTATATAATTCTTTGGAGCTCAACATATAAATTATTTCCCATTGATGATCATTAAAATTGGATAAAATCTAGGTGGAATATTGTAAATTTATTGAATAATTTTTTTTATAAAGCATATAAGTAATCAATCATCACACTAAATTAACATTCCCATCATCAGGATTTATATAGACTAAATATACATAAATTATAGCTCCAAATATCCATTTCCATTGAATATATATATAGTGATATTCCCAATTCAATTTAGGGGAAAATATAATTACATCAATACAATATATGTATTAAACTCTAGATGAATTGTTTGATATCAGAATTCAATATATTAAATTAAATAAACATGTTTATAAATGGTTTGAAGGATTTTTTGGGGAAATATTTAAATTTCCAGTGATATCATTGAGGTTATTGATGGAGACAACCACTATAAGATAACCTAATCCTATTGTGGATATCATACTAGAGACGGGTTTGTTGTATCTTTCATAATTATTGGTACTTTATTAACTATAAGTTAGATATATAAGTTTTAGATGACAAATAATATGAGAAAAACTATCTATGTTTGGTGTATTTTATATTGATAACTATAATATTCTATTTCTGACTTAGATGGACCCTCCATTGAAATATATTCTCTAAATTATATTTATTGTTCTAAGCTTGGGGTTTGAACATAGTTTGTATACTTTCTAAGTAAAATTTGATATTCAATAACATGATATTATTTAAATAAATATTTTACTAGCTCATTGTTTTATTATGGGAAATATCCTTAAATTCTTTATGTGTTGAGTGGGAAAATAATTCGTCGATTTATCCTCATTTTTTGTTAAAATAAACACTATGATTAAGGGAAAACCTAATATTTTTATGTTCTATTGGATCATTAATTTTTAAATTAAATTTTGTTTAAACACCATATATATTTTTACTCACCACAAATTTAATTGAATAGACCCTATTATGATCATACATATCAGTTTAATTCTCCTTTGTATGTTTGAGAATAATTCCATCATCATTTACAAGTGTAAAAAAGGTAGTGGGAATCATCTCATCATCTTTTTCTTATTTATCAGGGGATTAATCACCAAATTAATATCTAATTAGGTGTATTGCATAATCATATATTATATTTAATTTTATATAGTAAAAATATATTTTCATACTTTTTTTATCATTCTCCTCCATACACACCCTAAAACATCTTATAGAATATGATCCTAAAGATATTGCTACTAGTTTTCATTGAATGTTCTCAAGATAATGCATAATGTAAAAAGAATTCCCTTGGTATTTTTTAAAGACTAGTTATTTGATAAGTATATAAATAGAACCTTATGTAGAGTTTATGATTTTATTTGTGAATTTTATCTTAATGGATGGATGTATTTTTGAGTAAATGACAATGAGTCTTTTTTATAAAGGATTATCTAAAATTTTTAGGACAATTTCATAAGGGGCAGATACTATTTTCATAAGAGTTTTTTTTGGTTGAAGAAATGGAAAATTTCAAAATAATGAAGAATATCTATGTATTTAAGAGTAATTTATTGATGATAATATATGGAAATGAAAAATCCCAAAGGATTCATTGTCTAAACTATTTTTTCTCTAACATTATGTAACATCCCCTCAATAATGTAATTAATAGTAAGTGTAATGGAAGTTTATCATAATAGGTACTCATGGAATCTCATAAGGGTAACAATAATACATTTTTAGAGACATTTAATTTAGTATGTGTCATATAGAATATATAAGAGTCATCAACTAATTTGAAAAGAAAATTCTCCTCTATAATTCCATTTTAAAAAATTATTTGATAATAGATATAGTATTTTTAATTGTTATATTATAAATTTGGTAGGAATTTAAGGGTTATATAACACTATGAATGAAAAATTGAAAAGTTAAAAATATATAATTTTGAACAATGCATTTTTGTAATGGGTCTTATTAGTAACGTAAGGTTCATTGATAAATAATTCTTATTCATATATATTTATAAATTATTTTATATGTTTCATTACGATAAAAACATATAAAACTTCTCAATTTCATGTTCAAATGACCACGGTCCATTCCCTTACCAATTTTTGGATATGTTCATTATATAGTAATTGTGGAAATATATTATTTTTAATTCAAAGTGATTAATATTTCATTTTGGGAAAATGGTAA
Source organism: Viscum album (assembly GCA_963277665.1). NCBI lineage: Eukaryota > Viridiplantae > Streptophyta > Magnoliopsida > Santalales > Viscaceae > Viscum > Viscum album. The sequence continues at coordinate 2,019,625,692 of OY728148.1, forward strand.
AAGTCATTATTAAATTATGGGTGATCATTTCATAAAAATACTATTATTTACATTTATGTTTTCAGATAATTTAATTGATCTTGCAGTTGACCAAGCTTCATGTATAAATAATGAATCACATTCCATAATAATAGTAGATGGGATTTTAGTTCAGGTATGATATGATATTTTTTAACACGTATGGATCTATTTATTTTTAAGATATAAAGTGATTTAGTTGATATTAAAATACTAGATAAAATCATACAATTTATTTGGATCATAAATAATTAAATATTTAAAATATTAAATTGGTTAAAAATAATTGAATATTTTATACAAGGTGAAATAAAATAAAAATTTATGAAACTCAAGATTCTCAATAATCAATGAGATAATTAATATTTTTATTATACTTGAAAGAATTAATTAAATTATTTTTCTAATGATTAAATATTATTATTATAAAATTACTTGTAGTAATTAATTAATTAAATTTAAAATTCAATAAATAATAGTATGGTGTTCATAGAGGCATTCTCTTCATATGTTCACATAAATATAGTGGATTTGTACATCATCCCTAGTTAATATAAAACATTTTCTTCATTGTTTGAAAATCATGTTCTATGAAGCTAAATGACATACATCATTCATTAATAATAGTGAGTTATTAAATTTTTTTAGTAAAAATTGTGATCCTTGATGGACAATGTAGCCACTCTATATTGTTACATATGTTTCAAGATTGTTATTTCAAGTGTATCAACACATTTTCATAGATTTTTCCTTATATTATCATAGTTTGAGTTATCCATTCACGTTTCATATATATGTATTTCTCTATTTTACCACATTATAGTCATTTTTATGAAGAGATATATCCTTTCATAATTGTGGTACAACGTATTGTGCAAGGGATGAATCAAAATAAGGAAAAACAGATTAAACACACTCCCACAATATGATCATTTGATTGGGCCAACAAGTTGAATAAGAAATAAAAGTTCTTAGTTATGTATTGCAACCATTATAATGTTATGTAAGTGGTTATAAACAACAATTTAATGTTATTTTTTTGGTTTATAAAAATCTTGTTATATATAAATTAATTTCAATACTAATTCAAGTCAATGAAAATAAATATAAGTGAAAATTCTACTAATGGGATTCTGACAAGAATAAATAGTTGATCTTTATCATAAAGAGAAATAAAGGATCATGAAGCAGATAAAAAAATATTTTATTTATTGGGGGTATAATTATGCAATTCTATATACTTGATTGTGATATCGTGTAAAACCTCGTAAGAAAAGAGGAAAAAATACCTCACAATATCTTAAGATAAACCTTGTCATGAATTTACTCATTAGGGCCTACCTTGAAAGAGATAATCGATTTATAGCACACCAATCTATCCTAAAATAATATATGGGTAGTCAATTAGAACTAAGAATTCATATCAATAAAATGATAGGATATAACCTATATGATTGTATTCACAAACACAACAAAATACATGAAATTGTGCATAGATAAATGGATAAATTTAACATCTAGACTAGAAACCATGTGTGAAATGAAATATATGAATGAATAAAATTAGAAACATTTAGCACATAATTTTAAAGTGTAAAAATAAATTCCCAACAAGAAATTAATTCCTAACTAGATAACAGATGGAAAAGGGAGATTGAAGTGAGACAATATGAAGATATATTAGTACAACTAGTGAACATGGTCATGCCTTCTAGGTAATGTTATACATCATCAAATAACATTCACTATGTTCACAATCTATATATATTTTATTTTCATAAGACAATACTTGTTCCAATGAATCCCATAATGGGGTAACTATATACATACACAATATGATTTCTTAAATACTGTTGTTCAGGTAATATAAAGATAAAAAGGTCAAATCAAACCATATGGAAGAGAGAAGCAAAACCCAGATATATATTGTTATTAAGAATCCCATGAGATATAGAAAATGGGATCTCTATATCTATAAGTAAGATACAAATGATTAGTCATTATTTATATCCAAGGGTCCATATCTGATTACCCACAATATAAACAAACTCACATGAATCAGAGTATAGGGGAAACTCTTTGGTATAGTGTTAAATATCTGTTTGGGAACTAAATCCTTCATAAGACCTCCTCACCATTATTGAAAGTTGATGGGGGAGTATGAGTTCATAGATATATGAAAATTACCTTCTATATTAGGTTCTTGTATAGAATATACCAATTTAACGTGTATGAAAGAAACATGATCGTGTAAAATAGGGACGTAACGACTGCATCATATCTATGATGAACACACGTGGTCACTACCATCTATCAATAATCTCTAAAATAAGTGTCATACCCATAAAACCTCACATTATATAAATAATTCAAAATGAATACCAACATCTTTATGTTCATATGATGAGTAAGATGGTAGTCAAAATTGTGGGTCCAAATCCTTCTCCTAATGAAATAGATACACATGGTTGAAATTTATGGTGGAGGTAAATTTTTTATCTTGGGTCACATCACATGTGATCATTCCTAAACCCTTGTTCGTGCATTTTCCTGCACCTAGGTTGTCTGGAATAGTGAATCTACATATTGTGTATATGTTTTTCCTAGAATTTCATGGCTACCCAGTTGCAACCTGTGTCTTATGGATCATTCCCGTGTACATCATCTCATTCCTATGTACATTGTCCATTACTATGTACATTTTCAATTCCCATGTAAATTGATTTTTGTTGGATAATAAGTTCATGCCTAAGTATATGGGTTTTAAATTGTACACAGTTCATCCTTATGTACATAGTCATGTTTGTTCTTTTATTCTACCATAGTACACACCAAGGAGCCAGTGCATGATCATATATCATGTATGGTTAAAACATGACATGTGATATGTATCTCCAATTAGTACTATTGTAAACGTAACAAATAAACTACATGTAATGTTTTCTCCATATTATTTTCTATATAAGTTAGAATTTTATAGAGGGGGATTAACGTATAAAACATGTATCAAGTGTTTCCACTAGAAAAATTTTGACCTTGTATATATTTGGGGTGTGTGGATCCAGGGTTGACCACCCCTGATCTGTCTCTAATGGATGGAATCTCGAATAAAATTTGGTTTCAAATTTCCCATTGAGGTCCCAATCAATTGAAAAATTATTAATTCGAAAAATATATCCATATGTTATTTAATATATAAAATATATTTTTTATTTTTAAATTTTATTGTCCCAGGACACCTAAACACCACACCATCTTTGAGGAAACATCTAGGGACAAATTTCTATATATTCAATGGAATAAATCCAAAAAAATTGGAAACATTACATTCTATCATCATTAATATTTTCCATTGCATAAAAATTGAAATATACAGAAAAACATTAGAATATTGATCCTCTTTTGACTCTCAAACTCCTAGGAGATCTCGGACATAACCCTATACAGGGTCATCCTAGTACATCATTATAAGTGATACATTGATGTCATGTTCCATTTTATCTAACCTTTTGGGATAATATCTGTTTTATGAGACCCTTTTACCCCTCCATTAGAGCTTGAGTGGCATGATTAACCTCACGGATACCATTTTTTCCATAACTGAATCACTGAAATACTCATTGTGTGGATGTTATCTTGAAATCATGGTCTCCCATATCAAACGAAAAATCCATGAAATATTGATCAATGTATGATTTATATTGGATATTTTGGTTCATCATATGTGTATTCATAAACTGAACCTTCTTATCAGTTGAATGTACCATCTCTAGTAGAATAATAGATTCCACATAAATCCCATCATAATGTATGGTTGACATACATTTTCACCAATATAGGTCCTCAAATGTTTTTATAACCATATTATATTGATAGATGTTATTATAAGTTACCTCTAAAATGGTATCTTATCTTTCCATCTCTGACTAAAGACTAAAAAATTGGATATCATCATATCCACCAATAGATGGTTTGTTTACTGGGTCTACCCATTCTTTTGAATGTAAAACTTTGTACTCTTACATATCTAGGTTCAAAAAACCCCCTAGAGACCAATCTAAAATAATTATGGGAATTGAGAATAATGCTCATATAAGATCATCATGGGTACCCATGGAGCCAGATTATCACATGTATGTACAACATTCTAAAAACCACAACCATAAAATCAACTCAAATTAGAAGAATTTATTCCATACAATTGATTTGTTAAACGGTCACCCATATAGAATCATGGAAACTCACTTTATAATGCATAAGAATCCCAAAATTAATCGATATGTTCTTACACATACATTTTGGGATCTCTAGATCGTGATTCAAACTTCTTGTAACCTAATATTCATTCATTACCTTCATACATGTGAGATGTCGAGGGACAAACATGATGATGGTTATCCTCAATCCATCCCAAAACAACTACGGTTCGAGGATCTAATATTTCTTCACCAAACTGAGATAAACATCCAATTCGGATTTATGAAACTCCCTTAACTCATCCTCAAATAACATGACCAAAACTTTAATTTATCCCTGGAAAAGAGTGATTTTATCCTACCCTTCAAAAATATATGTGATATGCATCATGTAAGGAAAATAGATAATAGAAAAACATCCATGTATAAGAATACCAATAGATAATCCCTCACTTTCTAACGAATTAGAGGAGTCACCACTTTTATCTTATGAAAAACTATACACCTATAACATACCAATGTCAACTAAAACAAATCAATATTCTCAAACATCTATTCCCCCATGCGATGATAGTGTTTCCAAAAAAAGGGAATCAGAGACCATGTTTCCATTAGTAGAGTTATCTAATATCTAAATTTCATAATTGAATAGGTACACCAAACAACACATATGTATCAGTATTTTGAATATTTTCATAAAGATATGTATGAAGCTATGGTTGTGTGAGTAGAAGAAAAAAATAATCAACCAGAATATAGTTCATCAACATTATTAGAAAAAAAATATTCCAACCTATACTAATTCATATATAAGATTTTTATACTAATGGTTTATCAACTAACTAATCCTATAATTTATTACTACCTACCTAGACAACAAAATAGAATAGATCGTGGCATGAGATGCATCATAAGAAGCTAAAAACTAAACAACATTTGATGGTAGTCTCAAAACAAGGTATATAGTCATACAAAGACTCAAATCCTCCATTCATTTTTGAAACTACTCATTCCAGTTAATTAGTTTCCCACTCTGCATAAATGTAGTAAAATCAGTTTCTACCCAAGAGAACTATTCCATGATACTTTTATAGAAGGATTCCAAACAATGGAATATTTAACCTCTACCAAGTTCTTGGGTTTCTCCCATTGATGAAATACATAAATTATTATAGGATTCACATTTAATCAAAACACAGAGAATAAAGTTTCTTCAAATCAAACCTCTTAAACCCAAAATAGTAATTTCAAGATATTACAATAACATTGATGCTCTTGCAATAAATCTATAACCATCCCCAATTACATTTCATGATCCTACTCTAATGTAGAGTAAATGAGTATGTTATAAGAGAATATAAATAAGAACTAGACAGATTATAGATTTATGATATGGTTTATAAGATTCATGAACAACATGGTGGAGATATTTATTCCAAAAGGCATCATCATGAACTCTGGGTGCCCACAAATTCATCAGAATGAAATCTATTAAATATCAACCATGTGATCCAACCACTTGATTAGTAAAATCAATTATCTATTAGGGAGAACTAACATTATGTTCTAAACTATTTGAAGTGGCCATCAATCCTTAGTAAGGGGTATTCTATATTCATAACTAACTGATTTAGTTAATGATAGTCAAAATAATACGTCACTATCTTCCACTCATTTTGTATGAGAATTAATAAATATTCCCAGAGGGATACAATGGTTCTAAAAAACATTTATATCAAAGGACTTATATCATCACAATCATCATGAGGAGATTGATAGCATACATCTGATATTCCAAAGAATATATTGATGTGGTCATAGTGATTCACAATGATACAAAATACTATACCTCTCCTTGAAGGATGTCATGGAACATTCTCGGGGATTCATTCAATATAATCCACCACTAATGTAGGATTCTAAATTATTGTGGATTCTAAATTAATAATGTTTATACTCATTAACTGATCGGTGATGGTTTATAATTTTGTACTCATAATTCCTACATCATCATCCATGTGATCTCTCTAAACAATAAAGGTGAATCTCATCAAATATTTTTGAAGAAATCCAACTATCATGTGATAATAGTACATCTAGATGGGCTTGGTGGAGAACTAATATGTATACAAATTTATTTCTTAATGTTATATATCATTGATAATGAGTTCCCAATATAAACTCAATTCACAAAAAAATATCTCACAACACATAAAAAATTACTATATAAAATAACTACACCTAGTATGAAAATTTATAAGTATTTTTGGGGATTGGCTCTCAATAGGAAGTTCATGATCCAGAAAAAGGGATATGAAGATGACATAAATAATCACACCTATGTCTATAAGAACATTATAATTATTAAAAAAGACATATATCATACCATTAATCATCACATGAGCATTATGGCCATATCTCTATATATCCATCAGCTAGCCACACTCATGACTCCCAGCCCTCATAATATAGAATGGGTCACCTGGTGGTGATGGTGGTGGTGGTGTATGTATCGCATAGTGTCATCGTCCACTTAAAAATCATCCCTCTAGAGCTCCACCTACTCTTATTTGAGCATCACCTCCATTGGGGATTCTCTAGTCTTGCCTTGAAGATCCCTGATCATGCCACTACATGTACCATTGTGTTGTATTCACTACATTCCTACCCTCCTGAGTGTTTCAATGTATGAAATAAAAATACATGTGACCCCACTAACCAAAATAATATACCCACTCGTCTCCAGGACAACTGGATCATCTACATGAAACCTATGTCATAAATTTACATGCCTATGCCCAGGAATGTGTATTCCCCCTACATTAAATTCCCAATTTCTATCACAATACAGTTTTTGTAGACATCTTAGTCCCATGTTTACCACTACATGATCCTACATCATAAAATCTCAAATTTATGATGCTTGATATTACCCGTCCACAATATAGTAATACATTATATATAGGAATTAACATGGAGACTACACTAGTATATATATATCTATGAAGTCCCTACTCAGGCTGGAAGAAAATATAGATTCTATCTCACACCATATAGAGGTATTATTGAATGAGTTTTATAAACCTTATTGAATTATCTGAATCATTCCTATTACATTGAGTCATCTCAAGAAGATAATGGATTATCAAATAGTGTAGTAATAGAGAGTAATAATCATTATGGACCAACTACTACATGTCTATCCATCTGAGTGTAGTATCATCATTATTATGAGTGATCAAACACTACTAGAACCTAGATACACCCTAAATATGGTAGGATACAACCATTTGATCATCCAAGGACTTAACATGCCTTAAGACACATATCAACGATTTTTTCCAGTCCTCTACTAAATGAGTGTATAACTCATTATTAACCCTCCAATATAACTATCACCCAAAACAGTGTAATATTATATAACTTTGGGAATCTACATCCTGGCATATTAGAACAATTTGATATCCCACTTTTAGTCGATTCTCTTCCTGAACCAATAGGGGGAAACACCTTGTGAGTATGACTTTGAAATGAGGCCTTAGTACTCAAGTAATAATTGTCATAAACAAGAAATAATATCCTAGATGTAAGTCATCACAAAATCATCTCTAATGACATTTAGTCATACTAAGGTTGATGAGCATACAATGGGAGCTAAATCAAGAGGGACTTAATATCAAAAAAACAGAATATGATATGATTCATGTACAATTTATCCTCTACAACAGATGTCTCATCATGTTATGTCAACGACTAAGTAGTCCAAGTCCTAGAGAATGGATTCACTGTTTATTAGACAAACTATGGGTTCATTGGCCTGATAAACACACTTGATACACTCCAACATCATTTAACTATATTCCCAAACAAATAAACACTAATGGTTCAGACTCCAAACTCTTACATGGGGTGATAGTACCATTGATACAACTATTTCATAACCAAATCCACTAGGTACCTCATAGAAGGTGTTAAACTGAGTGTGACACCCGAGGCTCTAATCTAATAGTCTAGATAATGTCAACTAATGTATAGATGTAATATCAATAAATGGGAGGAAATAGCCTATATACGTGTATGCATGAAAATATAAGACTCATTGAAATAGTTTAGAGGATAAATTTATAAATATAATATATAGAAATTATATATTACATGTAATATCTTTTTTAGGAAGCATCATCGTATAATGTCATAGTAAAAAATTTAAATGGTAAAAATAAGTGCATACAAAAAATTAACTAAAAATCAAAAATAAACAAAAAAAAATAGTGGTATTATAGTGCTCATTTCACAATATCTATTTACAAAAACTGATCATGATTAGCTCTTCAAGACTAATATATGTTCCTCTAAATCCAACCATACAAAGATCAACAGTAATCACTCTTTCATCTACATAATACACAACATGTGTGGGAAATACCATGTATGGGTAAATATATTCATTCCCATTAGGATGATCTAAAAACTAAAATAGATGAAAAACATTTCTAAAAGATTCATATAAATCATAAGCATGAAGGAAATTAAAACACAACATATATACTCATAACGAATCCCATGTGAGAGGGGAAGAGGGGATCTCCATCTCCATGACCCAACTAAGAATGGTGATTCATCTTAAACATCAAAGAGATAGCCATTGATACCCATAAAAATGAGAAACCAAAAAGTAATCATAGAGGATTTTTCCACTCGACACTATTATTCAAAATAATCAAGGTATGACAAACTCCCATGGATGTCCTTCTCGCTATCAGATAACAATGATGCAGGGAAAAAATATATATCAGTAAAATAAATACCTTATATAGATTGGTGGGGTATTTAAAAAATCATGTAAATATTATGGAATTACTGGTTCCCTAGTGTAGTAAGGGTGTAACTACCTCCCCAAAACTACGATGATCACACATGACCATTCCCAGAATGGAAACATTTCTATTAGACTCTTCATGATCAAAACACCTTCTGCCGTATATATTTGTTTCTAAAATGATGGAATCCATCAATATATAAGATAAAAATCTATTATGATAGGATACTCATGGGCCCAAATCAGTGTCCAAATGAATGGTATACACATGATGGATGAATATAAGGCAGGTACTAGGTGTGTACCCCAGGTCACATAGCATGTGACCTCACATGGAAACATGGATGTTTCCATGAATTCGCATTTATTTTCTTCCCATATGAACCTACATGGTTTTTAATTTCTATAAATTGTTTTCATATATAACCAATGGTTTCTCATGACTTTCGACTGATTACCATGTACTTATGCCCTTACCCACCTACATTGTTTGTGATGATGTACATTGGTCGTGACTTTTTTTCTTTTAATGTGTCCGAAAAAATTTCGGTGCTCATGTACTCTGTCCATGTCGGGGTAATTAAATTTTTCCATTCCCCTATACTCATAGTTTAAACACTAAAAAACTAGTATAGGATCACATGATGTATAAGGTATAAACCCGGTGTGTGATATTTACCTTCTCCAGATCTCAGTCCTCTATAACCATGGGACAATATGATGTGTGTTATATATAGTACACGATGTGTATGTTTTGATTTTTTATAATGTGAAGAAAATATAAATCTTCTTTCCCATTTCATAGAATCAACTATTTCAGCCATGAATATCATTAAAGAGTGAAGATCTAGGGATTTTGTTTTTAAATACGTTTTTCTAAAAAAATCAGAAAAACTGCCTAGGTCAGTGTTTTTTAAAAAAATACGCCACAAAGGCGGCATCGCAGATGCCGCCTCTGTTTTAGCGCACAAAGGCGGAATCTGCGATGCCACCTTTGCTCCCCCACGCCGCCTTTGGCCCGGGTCGATGACATGGCAAAGGTGGTCTGGGGGAGGCCGCCTTTCACCTCAGGGTAAAGCGAAAGGCGGCTTCCGCGATGCCGCCTTCTTCTGAACTCCCTATAAAAGGGCGGCCACCCCCTCCCATCTCCACACTTGCTCATTGCTTTCCTCTCTCCATCCTCACTTCATCTCTCCTAATTTATCTCTCTCTCTAAAATAATCCTTTCTTGTGCGAGTTTTTACGAAGCTTCATTTAGAGGTATGTTTCTTTAATTAATTTAATGTTTTTATTAAATTAATTTAATTTTTTTTAGTTTTAAATCTTTCATTTGTTAAGTAGTTTAGGTAGTTCTTAATATTTGGTTATTTAGTTTTTGTAATTACTTATATATAGTTTTAAATAATTACTGTTAGGTAGTATAGATTAAGTATAGATTAACTTAAGATTAAGTATTTAGAAATTTTTGTAGCTTCAAGATTATGTGGTTATCTACGCAATTAAATTCTTGTCTGGATACAAACAAGTGGATATGGCTCTGGCACAAATGTACATAGGGGTAAAACCTGAAAACACCGCTTCGATCTAGACTCGAATGGGAACTGGTGCACGATAACAGGCCTTGCTGCATCCTGGTTTGACACTCCCGGGGAATATTCTTAAGATGATTCAGGTTTTCTTTATAAACTACTAAAATTTCTAAGAGAAGAAAAAGAAAATCAGTATATTTATCAATGATAAATGATAAATATAATGTTATAGAATCAAATAAGGACATAAGAATTAACGAATTAAAGTTATTATTAGTTAATTATAAAATAATAGAATAATTAATGATTAGTTATTATTAGTTAATTTTAGAATAATTAATAAATAACATAGGATTAAAACATGGATTCATATAATTATTAGTTAACGATACTAATGATCAGTATATTTATCAATGATAAATGATAAATATAATGTTATAGAATCAAATAAGGACATAAGAATTAATGAATTAAAGTTATTATTTGTTAATTATATAATAATAGAATAATTAACGATTAGTTATTATTAGTTAATTTTAGAATAATTAATAAATAACATAGGATTAAAACATGAATTCATATAATTATTAGCTAACGATACTAATGAACATATAAAGTGAAACGAAGAAGAACAAACAAACTAAATAAAAAGGTGCTCTAAAATACATTCTAATAAATATCATATGGTCAAACATCAGTATCTTAGTTTATTGTATAGAAAGGTGCACTAAAATTACATTATAATAAACATCATATCGTCAACCATAATTGTTAATATTTTGTTACACTATCATAATTTTGATGAAAGAAACATTTTTGACGTGTAGAGCCACGTTTGCCTATGTGTACTATTATGGGGAGATTATTCAAACTGAGCAAGGAGCTTCTTACAGTACACAACCAATTACGGTGGTTAGTATAGTTGATTGTGTTACCATAAGTGACCTTCAAGAGAGAATTTGTGTTTCCTTATATCTGGGACCCGATCAAGAGATCATGTCTATGAGTTATAGACATTTCCAATTTCCAACAACACTATGGCAAATAGCTTGTCCATTGGTTGCTGATGCGCAGTGGGTCCAAGAAATTAATTTATTTTCTCAACGGTTTGATGGTACCATGATGGTGTTATACGTTGTTGTTGCTACTGTACAACAACAACGTCCACTTGTACAAAGACGTAGAAATACAAAAGTGGTTGAAGACAGTCTATCCCATGACATTGAGCCTATTCCAAATGATGCAGCAGAAGAGGAAAACCTAGATGATCTCCTAGATATACATTTCAATCCGACTTCTGATGAGGAGTTTCGTAATGATGGATCAGATGGCGACAACATTGCTGATGATGAGGGACCAATAGAAGATATAGTGGAGGTTTTTAGAAATGAAATTGTTGTACATCAACCTCGGTTAATAAATCATCCACCACTATTTTCATCTTGGTCAGAAGCAATGACAGGTGTGCCTAAATTCGATAATACTGTTCTCACACCGACAACTGAGTTCCCTGGAGTTGTACCAGATAGGTTTAGTGAGGTGGACAAAACCTTATATATTGGAAGGAATTTTCCCAGTAAATATGCCATAAAAAGCACGTTAAAGAGATTTAATATTGAGAGAAACTTCAACTATGTAGTTCAAGAATCATGCCATAGTAAATATTTTATACGGTGCGTGAAGTATGGGGATGATTGTAGATTTCGCTTAAGGGATATTCCACACATTACATTTGGAGGTTGGAGAATCTCAAGGATTGAGGCGGCTCATACTTGCGTGCAACCAAGTCTCACACAAGATCATACTTCATTGGATGCAGAATTTGTGTCATCTATTGTTGTTGAGATGATTAGGACATGCCAAGATGTTCCAATATCCCTTGTGCAAGAGAGGATTCTACAGACATTCGGTTATAAGATTTCCTATAATATGGCATGGATGGCGAAACAGAAGGCAATTGTGAAGGTATATGGTGATTGGGATGACTCATATTGAGTATTGCCGCAATTGCTAGCCATACTGAGGCATCATAACCAAGTTTTCTTCCATATGGTTACAAAAGAACATGTGTCTCCTGATAATCGACTTGATCCATCTCGTGTTCAATTTCATCGGTTGTTCTAGGCATTCCTTCCTTGTATCTCCGCATTTCATTTTTGAAAACAATTTATTCAGATTGATGGAACATTTTTGAATGGAAAATACAAGGGCGTATTGTTGATTGCGGAAACCCAAGATGGAAACTGTTCACCTCTTCCCCTTGCCTTTTCCATTGTAGAGAAAGAAAACTATGAATCATGGAGTTGGTTTCTGGCATGTATCAGCAACCATTTCACCAACATTCCGGGAGTTTTTTTGATATCTGATCACCATCGAGAAATTAATGAGGCAATCAATGTAGATCCTGATACATGTACATACCCAAATGCACATCATCGGTTCTGCATTAGAAACATTGCTAGCAATGTGCATTAAAAATTCCACAACGAACCAATGAAGAAGGAAATCACGAGGCTTGGTATGTATTTTATTCGTTCTGTTTTACTATTTCAATATAAATATAAAATCAATTTATGTGAAATATCATCTACGTTTTGTAGCATATGAGTCAGACCAACGACGATTTGAAGAACATTTTAAACAAATTATTCAGGATAATAAAGAAGTTTATGTTTATATGATGCAGATTCCAAAAGAGAAATGGACATTGGCATACGATGGGGGAAAGTGGTATGGACACAAGACGACAAACATTGTGGAGTGCATCAATGGTATCTTCAAAGGACTTCGTAAGCTACCTATAACCGCCTTAGTTCAGGAGACATTATATCGATGTGTGAAGTACTTTGTGGATAGGAAAAAACTAGCATCAGACAGAATACATCAAGGGATAAGATATGGAAGACACTTTCAACGAGAGATTGAAAAAAATATTAAAGAAGCTTCTGGTTATCACGTCTATCTCTTTCGAAGAGAAGACTCCCGATTTGAAGTTCAAGAGCGTTCAGACCCCATCACAAATCGCATCGGTGAAAAAATGGTGGTATTACTTGAAACAAGGCAATGCCAATGTGGAAAATTTCAGGCCTTACGGGTTCCATGTACACACGCCATCACAGCATGTGCCTCTGTGAACATCTCAGGGGAAGAATATGTTGATCCAGTGTACCGGATGGATATCATTGAAAACTGTTTTGCTGCCCCATGGACACCTAATGGGGAGTATTGTTATTTCCCAATGCCTGAAGGCCAGCCAATAGTGATACCTGACATGAATCGATTACGTCCTCGTGGGAGACCAAAGACGAGTAGGATGCGTAATGAGATGGACTGGCCTCAAGAATAAGGACAGAGTTTGCGATGCACAATATGTCATAAAGAAGGTCATAACCAGAAGCGATGCCCTAACGTTGTTGGGTCGACTTCACTGTCTCATTCATAATGATGTATTGTCTTCATTGGGACATTCCCATATTATAAACTAAATGTTGTTATCTCTTCATTATTCCTTGGTTTTCTAGACCCCAAACATCTGAGCTAAGTTTTCATATTAATATTCATGCTTTCAAGAAATAACTATAAATATGAGATAATAGAATTTATTTCAAAACTCCGAAAGCGGAACACTTAACCCATATTGAAAAGTGTATGTTAGTTAACCCATTAACATGTTTCCTGGACGTTAATATTAAAAAATTTAACCCTAAAACCTCCAACCTAAACCCCAATCTAAACTGCAGGATATTTTAGCAAACTGTTCTATAACAAATTTATAGTATCATAATAATTAGCATAAGATATTGAATACATACAATTAGATAAATTCTAAAATCATCATTACTAATTGACATGGTTTATCTTAATCCAATCCATAAGTAGTTAATCATAAAGCTCCCCCAAAATATGTGTAACCAAATTCAAGACACAATATTATAGATAACATAACTTATTTCATATTAATATTCATGCTTTCAAGAAATAAATTTAAATATGAGATAATAGAATTTATTTCAAAACTCTGAAAGCAGAACACTTAACCCATATTGAAAAGTAAATGTCAGTTAACCCACTAACATGTTTCCTAGACGTTAATATTAAAAATTTTAACCCTAAACCCTCCAACCTAAACCCCAATGAAAACATGCAGGATATTTTAGCAAACTGCTCTATAAAAAATTTATAGTATCATAATAATTAGCATAAGATATTGAATACATAAAATTAGATAAATTCTAATGACATCATTACTAATTGACATGGTTTATCTTAATCCAATCCATAAGTAGTTAATCAAATAGCTCCCCCAAAATATGTGTAACCAAACTCAAGACTCAATATTTTAGATAACATAACTTATTTCATATTAATATTCATGATTTCAAGAAATAACTTCAAATATGAGATAATAGAATTTATTTCAAAACTCCGAAAGCGGAACACTTAAACCATATTGAAAAGTAAATGTCAGTTAACCCATTAACATGTGTCTTAGACGTTAATATTAAAAAATTTAACCCTAAACCCTCCAACCTAAACCCCAATGCAAAATGCTGGATATTTTAGCAAACTGTTCTATAACAAATTTATAGTATCATAATAATTAGCATAAGATATTGAATACATACAATTAGATAAATTCTAAAAACATCATAATGTTATATTTACATTTTACACTTACGACTCATTTTCTTTGTTTATATGCAGATGGATGATACCATACTACTCACTCAGTAGCCTACCCATATTTCGCAGGCCGTGTTAGAGGGTCATCCAGATCGATTTGTGAAGGTGCATCGAGCGCCCCATTTTCATCACATAGAGCCTCCACATGCCATTAGACCTTACTTGCGCTGTGCTGGCTTCTATGGCCTTGCCGTATCAGATTTCACATTTGTAGATCATTACCTACTTGCTGCCCTCGTTGAGAGATGGAGAAACGAGACACACACATTCCACTTGCCTGAGAGAGAGATGACCATCACCCTCGAGGATGTCGCAGTGCTTCTCGGTCTGCCTATCTAGGGGAGACCCGTTATTGGACCCACTCATGCAGCTTGGTCGGACCTTGCTCAATGCTTGTTAGGCGTTGATATTTTGTCCGACCGTAGGGCTATAGATGGATCATCCATATCTATGTGTTGGTTGGAGTTGCAGATTACACATTTACAGGATGATGATTATGAGCAGACCGTCATGCGTTACACCTGTGCATATATATTATGACTCATTGGTGGGACCATTTGTACTGATCACTCAGGGATGCAGGTGCATATGATGTATCTACCCCTACTAGAGGACTTTGATCGGGCTGGGACATATAGTTGGGGATCAGCTTGCTTGACATACACGTATAGATCATTATACATACTATCCCATAGGGACCGTACAGGTCTTGGAGGATGCGTCATCCTTATTCAGATGTGGGCATGAGAGCGCATCCCAGATTTCCGCCCTGACCTTGCTGGTCCACCGGTCGAGATGGAGGTGATGAATGACGCTCCGTGTGGACGTAGGTATGATATGTCATTTCTATTGGTTTTTGATTCTACTATGAGTTATTGACTATAATTTCTCATTATTTTTCATTATCGTTATATTTTACAGGTGGTATCAGCGGCACAATTTTGACGTGTTTCTGAGACAGCATTTGGGCGTATATCGGCTACAGTTGGACTGTCTCTTACCTTATCATGTATGTATATACAATCTATCACTATCTAAAATTATTAATAATAACATCAATTTTGGTTTTTAGTTGGGTGTTTTTTTGACAAAATCACTTCTCATTTCAGATTTCATGGCATCCATACTGGAGTATTATGGACCAGTTTCCAGCATACTGCACTGTTCAGCTTGAGGATGTTATGGATGTAGTAACCGTCATTCACTTTCATATTATTGAGTGGAAGAAGCCTGACACGGTCATGCGCCAATTTTTTCGTACTCAGTCGATTCCATTACCATCTAGACAGACAGAAAAGCTTTATGGGATGAAGCTGACAGGGAGGCAGGATGATGACTGGTCCCAAGTACATGCGAGTTTTATCGACTGCTGGAACAGACATGCAGAGTTACGAATTTATGGTGTTCCTACAAATCGATTCTCTCTTTTAGAGAAGTTTGACTATGCGCCATGGTATTGACTGAAGTCTATACTGTATCTTACCCAAGCTGGCATAGAGATGCAGAGGATGGTAAGTTAATAAATTCTTATTAGTTTATTTATTGAATTATTTTCTAATTCCATTTGAATCTACTTAAAGGGAAGTCACACAGAGCAGTTTGTTCGCATGAGTGATGAAGAGGAGGAGGGGGTATTTAGCCGGGCAGCCGTCCATGCTACAGCGCTGCAGGCGAGTGCATCTTTTCATGCGCTTTCCGGGAGCATCTTCACGCGTCTGGCTCGGAGACAGGTGGTTCCAGCCCCAGAGGAACATCTTGCAGCTACTGCTGGTGCTGAGGAGCCATGACCACGGCGACGTAGACAGCGTCGTGCTGCACGTGAGGCCTCTCCTGTTCCACAGGCAGTGGTCGGGCCTCTAGTAGTCCAGGATCAGCCTATTCAGGATGTGCCTCAGGTGGCATGGGATCCGTCTTTCCGGACAGGATATCCGCAGTTCTGTCCGTCTTGGGTTCCAGATCCTTCACAACCTTGGATTCTAGATCCGTCGTCGCCTTGGGGGTATATCTCCATCACAGGCTTCGTTCCCCTCTGCAGTGGAGGCAGGTCCTTCAACCACCCTAGTGGGAGAAGGATCCGAATGGCAGTACGAGATGCGGTTGATAGCTCCTCCCACTGACACACTGATGGAGGATGCGACAGACGATGTTTCAGTGCCCGAGGATCAGCCTTCTCCAGGTCATCAGACTCCACTACGGACTCGACGCAGACGTCCTATTCGCAGACCACCATGTGGGACGAAATCTCCTCGCCACAGACATATGCATTGATTATACATTATTGTTTACATGTTTTATGTGTACTGAAATCAAAATAATATTTTTACTTGTTGGTTAGAGTGGAATCTCAGGAGGGGGTAAATTAGGTTTTATTTATATATATTTATATAACCATACGAACATAATAATAAAACATTAATGATTACTAATTATCTAATTAAAAATTATTTAATTAATAATTCTATTACTAATTAACTATTTAATTAGTATATAATAAATATTTATATTACCAAATGACTAATTTATTAGTATTTAATTTGTAATTTGGTAGTTAGTGTTTATTAAACATTAATTATATAATAACTAATTAGTTAATTAGTAATAAAATTATCAATTATATAATACTTAATTAATACATATATAATAAATATTTAGTTAATTAGAAATATAATTAATAATTATAACTATTTAAGTAGTAACTGGTAATTATTAATTAGTTAATCAGTAATATAAATATTTATTATAATTATTCATTATAAGAGGGCTTGCCCTGAAAATCATTCTGCATTTTCAATGTGGGATTAAGGTTCTACCTTTACTGCGCAGTACATTCTGCATTTCGGATGTGGGATTCTGTTTCAAGTACGTGACATTGAAATACAATAAAATATAAACTATAAGGCCAATATAAATGAAATTTTAAACATTGATTAAACATATAATAAATAGTTGAAAAAAATTATCTTCCTCAAAAATGTTGATGAAAAAAAATATATAACCTTTTCAAACCGCCCACTTGAAACTTAAAAATGTTTAAATACGTGAATTTGAAAGACTGTAAAATATAAACTATAAAAAGAATATAATTGAAACTTTGAAAATTGATTAAGCATATAATAAATAGTCGAAAACAAAAGAAATTTCCAAAAAAAATGTTTACGAAAAGTAATTTATAATCTTTCAAAACCGCATACTTGAAACTTAAAATTTTTCAAGTACGTAACATTGAAAAACCATAAAACATAAAATAGAAGACCAATATAAATGAAACGTTAAAAATTGATTAAACATATAAGAAATAGTTGAAAACAAAAGCAATTTCCAAAAAAATGTTAATGAAAAATAATTTATAAGCTTTCAAAACCGCCTACTTGAAACATAAAAATGTTTCAAGTACGTGACTTTGAAAGATTATAATTATATTACTAATTAACTAATTAATTATTATATATTTAATAGTTATATTAATAGTAACTAATTATTTATTATATTAGTAATAATTAATGAGTAATAATTAAGAATTAATAATTTAATGAATAGTTATAATTAATATTTATATAACTAATTAACTAATTACTAATTACTAATTACTTATTAATAATTATTAATTAATAATTACTAATTATAATGAATAATTATAATAAATATTTATATTACTAATTAAATAAATAATAATTAATAATTAATAATTACTAATTAATTAGTTATAATTATTAATTGTATTTCTAATTAACTAAATATTTATTATATATGTAATAATTATATTACTAATTAATTATTATATAATTAATGATAATATTAATAATTAACTAATCAATTATGACATATTTCATCACTAATAATTACTAATTAAAAATTAAAAATTATAATGAATAAATGTAAATAAAAATTATATTACTAATTTACTAATTAATTGTTATATAATTAATAATTATATAACTAATGAACTAACTAAATATTATATAATTAATTATTAATATTTAATATTTAATATTTATAATGACTAATTATAATTAATATTTATATTATTAATTAACTAATTAATAATTACTAATTACTAATTACTAATTACTAATTACTAATTAATAATTAATAATTATAATGAATAAATGTAAATAAATAATTAGTTTACTATTTTAGTAATTTATTTTTATATAATTAATAATAATATTACAAATTATCTAACTAATTTTTATATAATTAATTATTATTAATTACTAATTAATAATTACAATGAATAATTATAATTAAAAATCATATTACAAATTTAATAATTAATTATTATAATGAATAATTATAATTAAAAATTATAATACTAATTTACTAATTAATTATTATATAAATAATAATAATATTACTAATTAACTAATTAATTTTTACATAATTATCTATTAATAATTTCTAATTAATAATTTTAATTACTTATTATAAGTAATTATCTTATTTATAATTAAATAATTAATTATTATATAATTAATAATGATATTACTAATTAGATAATTATTTATTATACAGTTAGTAATTATATAATTAATCATTATATTACTAATTAAGTAGTATATAAATAATAAATAATAATTAATAGTTATAATGAATAATTATAATGAATAAATATATTACTAATTAACTACTTATTTATTATATAAAATTTTTTAATAATTACTAATGAATAATTATAATGAATAATTATATTAATAATTAACTATTATATAATTAATTATTAATAATATTAATTTGATAGTTAAATAAATTATTATATTTTTAATATATGTTTTATCTTTAAATGATATCGGTCTTATAGTTTATATTTTAGTCTTTCAAAACTGCATACTTTACGATATTCTTTTTATTTTCGACTATTTGTTATATGTTTAATATGTGTTTTATGTTTCATTTATATCGGTCTTATAGTTTATATTTTATAGGATTTCAAAGTCACGTGCTTGAAACATTTTTAAGTTTCATGTTGGTCGTTTTGAAAGCTTATAAATTATATTTCATCAATGTTTTTTATGAAATTATTTTTATTTTCAAATATTTGTTTTATGTTTAATTCATGTATTAAGATTTATTTATATTGGTCATATAATTTATATTTTATAAGCTTTCAAAATCACGTACTTGAAACTTCTTATGTTTCAAGAAAGTGGTTTTGAAAGCTTATAAATTATTTTTTATCATCATTTTTTCTGATTTTTTTTGTTTTCAACTATTTTTTATATGTTTAATCCATGTTTTAAGTTTCATTTATATTGGCCTTATAGTTTATATTTTATATTCTTTCAATGTCACATACATGAAAACTTTTAAGTTTCAAGTATGCAGTTTGAAATCTTATAAATTAATTTTTCATCAACATTTTTTTGGAAATTTCTTTTGTTTTCAACTATTTATTATATGTTTAATCAATGTTTAAAGTTTCAATTATATTCGTTTTATAGTTTATATTTTACAGTCTCTCAAATTCACGTATTTGAAACATTTTTAAGTTTCAAGTAGGCGGTTTTGAAAGGTTATAGATTATTTTTCGTCAACATTTTTGAGGAAATTCTTTTTGTTTTCAACTATTTATTATATGTTTAATCAATGTTTAAAATTTCATTTATATTGGCCTTATAGTTTATATTTTATTGTATTTCAAAGTCACGTACTTGTAACAGAATCCCACATCGGAAATGCAGAATGTACTGTGCAGTAAAGGTAGAACCTTAATCCCACATCGAAAATGCAGAATGATTTTCAGGGAAAGCCCTCTTATAAAATGGAGTCCTTGGTAAGAGTTTCTATCAGAATCCAGACTTCTGTAATGGTTGTAGCGTTGGATCTTTAATAGCAGAGAAATTCTGCTGAAATTTTTTGTTTGGTTTATATATATATATATATATATATAAACAAAACAAAAAAATTAAATTTAAAATTAAATTTTTTTAAAAAACAGATTTTTTTAGGTGAAAGGCGGCATCGCGGATGCCACCTTGCCCCCAAAATGCAAAGGCGGCATCCGGGATGCCGCCATTGAGGTGCATTATTTAACAAAAATTGCTGTAAGAGTTTTCTGGAAAATATTTTTTAAAAAAAAGTAAAAAAAAATCCACAGATCTAGGGACAACCATGCCTAATCTATAAGGCCCCAGCCTTAAAACATTACTTAATCATTAGTTAAATTAAGAATTTACATTAAGGGTCTTTTTTGGTTTAGAGTTTTATAGAATTAGGCCATAACTATTACATTACATCTCAAATATTAAAAATTAGACACTTATACTATATCCAATTGTTTTCAAAACTATAAAACTCCTTAAATTAAACAATACTTATTTTTATTAAATAAAACTTATTTATTTCTTCCATTCTCTTACCATTACTTATACCCTTTGAAAATACATTTCAAAAACATGGTATAATCCTAAAAATCTCAATAATGGTTATAATATAAAGAATGAAATCATTAGTCAAACAAAACATACAATTCATTAAAATCATAATTTTCAATCATAAAACATAATATGTTTATCATACCACATGAAATGATAATATTCATGAATATCACATAGAAATAATAAATCATAAATGTAACTAGTTTAAACCATAAAAAATTACATTGTATCTTTCACTGTAACATTGTGAGTTACGTTTGGAATACCCATCATAGTATATTCCATAAATCATTTTGGATAAACATTAATGTTTACCTTCATCATGATACCCAATGAATTAGAGTGCTATCCTATGATCCCCCACTCTAGGATTTTTATAGAACCACCTGTATACGTACAAAGTTCCCAAGAACCATAACACATAAAACAATCATAAAGAAAATATAATATTTCCACATTCAAATCGCAATATATCATTTCAATATATTGAATTAAAAAAAGATTTATCAAAACCGATTTCAATTCCAATATATGTAAAAACGATATATGGTATTTATTTTCATTTTAAAAACACTATGGCTTGTTATGTAATCCAATTATCAAATAATACTCGCGGCTGCAGAAAGGTCGTTGTTACTGTGTACATTAAAATAACCATTCCTTTTCTAATTTAGTAAAATGATACAAAGAAAAATATTCCATTTGAAGGAAATGAAAATTCAAATAGGTTTGTACATCTTATAAAAGTAATTCATGTATAAATCAAATCATGCCTCAATGAAAGGTGATTGAGACAATGTCGCTTACCTGAGTATGAATTGTCACGTATGGTCCTTGTTCTTCCTAAATAATAAACATAAGTTAATTTAAACTCGCTTTAGAATTTTTACCAAGTTTATTATTACATTTATATCACTTATTACCATGTTATAAACATTACATTATTATTTAAGTTAATATTAGTCATTTTTTCGATTTTTATTACTTCAGTCAAAAATCAACTTGTTATAATTACAAATTGTGTATGTGGTCAAAATTCCATTATCTCCAGAATGATAGTCATGATTTAGATATCAGATATATCAGATATATATTGTATATATATATAATAGTACATAACATTTGGAGATAATAAATGAAATGCATCGTTCATGGAGACGGTAAGTCGTACATACACATGTATGCTACTGTCATGTTTTTTTCATATTCAGAGGAATAAAAACTAATTGATACAAAGGTATATAATAATTACAGTATAATATTATATATTATATATGTTACATAAGTTAATTAACACTCTATTCTATATGTTCCAGGTATGGAATTAATGAGTCATATCACTTTGTCGGGGAAGTAGTCTGCACGTCCTCAAATTAAATTATCATATTTACACATTTTGGGATGAAAAAAGGTATGATTTTTAAAAAAATAATAATAGAAGAACAATAAATATAATATAAATCATATAAAAATATATTTTTATCTTAATGGCCACCATGATATGTGGTAGAAAAGTAATTGAACAACCATCGTATTGTACGGTAGTAGTTCTCCATCCATAGAAACAATATGTTCTAAATCTATTATATGGAGGTGTTTGTAAGTGTAGTTAGAACCCTTCTCATAAAAACATTATAGAATATTGAGGATATTTTTTTATGTAATCAAATAATAATAAGATCATAGGTAGTGATGAAGTAAAATGATGTAATGGAACATTGGATAAGATGTTACCACTTAAAATTTGTAACTCCATTTGATTTGAGACAAAACGATTCGTTGAATTGCCTTATGCATAAGGTAAAGATTCTAGGAGTAAGCGAAGGATTTTTTTATTTTATTTGAGTAGAGTTTTTATGAGACAGTGGGATTGAGAGGTGTGATTAAATATGGTGGGGTGATTCCATTTTATAAGATGGAGGAGGGACACTTTAGGTATGTTTTGAAGTATTGTTTTATTATAAAATGATTTTCAATTTAAATATGTCATAATGTCATTTATTTAAAAGATAAGATATTTTTAGGTCAAGAACCACTAAACCCATTGGCTTTAGAAATTTATAAGTCAAAAATATAACCTTATCATTTAACTTTACTCTTTAGTTAACTAATTCAACTCTTACCATGTTTTCTTGTATATTCATACTATATATTTAATATAGTTACTATAAATTTCCAATAGGACCTCAAGTACTTCATTAATGACATGTTAAAAATTATCTATGTCATTTTTCCAAATCATATATTTTTAGGACTAATATATCATTTGTTTTAAAAACTTATTTATGTCAATTTTTATACTCTTCATATCATGACATTTAAAAAAAATAAAAACATGATTATTTTAGAAAATATTACATAAATCAAAGATAAAATGTCATAATCATTCATATAATTAATCTATGGAATAAAAAGTTTTATATTAAATTTATTTTAATATTTATAATCTCATTTATTTAAATCATTTATTAAAAAATCAATCATTGCATTATCATTGTGTCATATATATATTTATTTATTTGATGTCTAAAATTTTTAAATAAAATACCATGATGTAGAAAATATTTATTGATTTTAAATTAATATTTATAGATGAAAATATCAATTATATAACCCAATATAAAAAAATTAGTCAAAGAAACATGTTTATGTCATATTTTTCATTAGTTTAAATTCATTCTTATAAAATGTAATTTTCACATCATTGAGGCTTCATGTGGGCCCAAAATCGACCCAAGGATGACCATGATCAGACATATCTCATAAAATATTAATTGTACACATGTTAGGGTAGTTTAATATTTTTATAATATTATTTTTTACCCTTATTTTCCTGATTTACCATTTAACCATGGAAAATAAAATAATTACTGATGTTACTATTCATAATATATAAAAATAAATGGTAACTATATGAAAATTTTGGACCACATTTTTTTAAATATGCAATAAATTTTTCTAAATTCAAGACATAAGAGTAGAAATAATTAATTTAAAATTAATTCTTATCCTCAAAACCAAAAAGTGGGTTTTTAAGAAGTAATAACTATCAAAAGATTTATATGTGTTTATGTCCAAATAAAAGTGAAATTACATCCAATGACCATAACTGTATTAAATTATAAAAAAACAATCCAATTATACTTTAAATCAAATTAAAAGTAAAATCTATCTATATTAATAAATTTGATGAAAAGGAAGTATTGAATTAAAATTAGATATTTTTCACTATTCATTAAAAATGATTATTATCAGAAAACTAAATTTTTTTCATACAATGTAAATTTTGATGTCTTGATTCTATAGAAGAATATTATTTATTAAAATATAACATATAAACGTTAAAAAAATTATATTTAAAAACGGTTCGTCGTCAAAAGGAAGTAATGCTACCTTTTAAAAATATTAGAGTATTTATGTTTAAAATTGGATTTATTCTCTTTTTAATCCTCTACATTTTATTGGGTAGATGTAAAAAAATTTAAAAACATTTTTAATCATAATGTGGTTAGTTATGTTCATTCCCACCAATGCATTGGCTATGAATTAACTACATATTTAAAATAATAATATTATATTATTATTATTATTATCTACAGTGTGACTCAGCCTTGTGTGTGATAGAAGATATCAGAGAAACCCATTATTGTGTGTCAGGAATTCTATCAAACAGATCATTCCCATTAAAGTAATATTAATATTTAATTCACAAAATTTTAATAAAAATTAATATGTCATATTCTATATTTACCTAGGATGTTACATCCTTCCCCCCTTTTCGAACTTTCACCCTCTCAATTTAATTCACTTATCAAGTAAGTAGGGGTATTTAACCCGCATAGCATTTTAAAATTCACATGTTTCCTCATCAACCATATGGCTTTCACAAAAAAACATTTAACTGATTAATTACCTTATTCTACAACACTTTCTCTCTTCGGTCATGAATCTGGACTAGTTGTTACTCAAAGAAGAGATTATCTTCCAACTGGACTACCTATGGACTCAAAACATGAGATGGATCTAGAATATACTTTATCAACATTAAAACATGAATAAAATTGTGTACCTACGATAAATATGTAGTTAAAGACACTGTGTAGGAAACTGATCCATCTTTCTCTAGGATTTCGAAGTTTCCAATGAACCTCAAACTCAAAATTCCCTTTTTACCAAAACACATCACACTTTTCCATATAGATATTTTGAGAAATACATGATCACCTGTCTCAAAAAAAAAGATCATTCCTCCAGTAATCTGTATAACTTTTCTACTTACTCTGAGTTGATCTCATGTTCTTCATGAATCAACTAAACATTTTCTCCCATCTCTTCTACCAATTCTAATGTCATAAACTTCATTTTAACTAATTCATCATAAAAGCTACAGTTCACCACCTCTTTCCATATAAAGCTTCAAAATATGACATATATATACTGGAATGAAGTCAGTTATTACAAGAAAACTCAACCAATGAAATATGTTGGTCCCAACATCCCTGGTAATCAAGTGAACTACCATATATCATATACTCCAAGTCTAAAATAACATGTTCTTGGTGCCCATCTAATTGAGGTTGAAAAGCTGTATTGAAATTTAATTTAGTTTCCAATTAAATTTAATGGCCCTTTAAAAAGTTAAAAGTGATCCTAGGATCCTAATTAGATTCAATGGAGGGGGGAAGTCAATGATTCCTGCCTATCCCTTTAATATACAATCAAGAATGTGTATCTAGAGATAGAGTATCTCGAATATGAATAAAATGAGTGGATTTACTCAATCGATCAAAAATAACCCAAATTTCATTGTTACCATGAGTAGCCTATGGTAATCCCAATGAAAATTCCATTGAAATATTTTCCCAATTCCTCTCTGGCATTAGAAAATTATGAATCTTCCCATTTGGTAACTACCATTCTACTTTAACATGTTGATAAGTTAAACACATCACAGCAAAGTCAGCAATATCTCTTTTCATTCCATACCACCTTTAATACTCCTATTGAAATATATAAATTTTAGTACATCCAGGATTAAGTGGATATGGATAATTATGAGCTTCAAATAAGAACTATTTCCTAAAAATTGTATGTCAAGGAACATATAACCTCTTTACAAACCTACAAACAAAATATTTATCAATGTTAAATTCAGGCATCTTACCATTATGAATTCCAACTTTTTCTACAACTCACTGTCTTCTTTCTGTGGTTTCTATATTCTGTCTTCAAGAGGCAATTTCACTACAACCTGAAACAAAACAGAAAAACTCCCTACACCAGTCAATTTCAATCCCAAATTCATCAATTCAAAAACCAAAGGATATATTTCCAAATTTCTCATGGTTAATATATCATTATTCATTCAACACATTGTGTAATCCACTTTATATTCCTTTAATGGATGATAATGGATCGTGCAATTACATTGCATGATTAATTCTATCTATCATCTCTGTATCATGTTAAATTCTATATATGTGAATATATACTTAAAATTTATTTGATTAGTATATATTTCACACATTACACCATAAAAATAATGCCTCAAAATTTTTAAAGAAAAAACCATTGTAGCTAATTCCATATAATGTGTAGTGTAATTTAACTAATGGTGATTCAATTGACATGAAGTATAAGAAACTATCATATCATTTTGCATAAGGAAATATCCATGTCCTTTCAATGAAGCATCAATACAGATAAAAAATTATCCATTTCTAGAATCCAGTGCCAAAACTGGATCGTTCACCAATATTCTTTTGAATTTATGAAACCATTCATCACATTCATTTTTTCAGATGAACATAACACCTTTTAATGTAAACATAGTTAGTGGGATAGATAAACATTCTAAATTATAATCAAAATTCTATTCATAACCTTCTAAACCAATAAAACGAAAAATATCAGATATATTTGTGGGTCTTTACTATTCATTAACAACTTTTTTTATAAGGACCAATAGTTATTCCATTTTTAGAAATAATGTTACAATGGAATGATATTTGTTGTAACCAAATCTCATGATTTTTTAATTTCCCATACATTTTATTCACATTATTGGTTTTCAAGACTAGCCTTAAATGATTTTAATGATCTTATTTACTTTTATAAAATACCAAAATATTATCAAGAAACAAAACCACAATCATATCGATGACCTCACGGAAAATTATATTAATAAGATTCATTAACACAACAGGTGCATTGGTTAACCCAAAAGAAATAACTACAAATTCATAATGGCCATATCTATTATGAAACGTTGTATTTGGAATGTCTTTTTTCCTTACTGTCAATGGATAGTACCCTTACCTAAAGTCAATACTAAAAAAAATATTGAGCTCCCAGTAGCTGATCAAACAAATCATCTATATATGGAAAAGGATACTTATTCTTAATATTTATGTGATTTAAGGATATAAAATCAACGAAAAGCCTCATTGAACCATTTTATTTTTAATAAAAAATATTGGAGCACCCTATGGTGATGTTCTATATAAAATGAATCCTTTATCTAATAACTACATAACTTTCTTCTTTAAATATAACATTTCAATTTCAGTCATTCTATAAAGGGGTTTTGAAATTTTATTAACTTCAGCAAATAAGTCAACAATAAATTAAACTTCCTGATTAGGCATTATAATAGGAAACTCATCAAGAAAAAAAATCAAGATACTCATTTAGAATTAGAACATCATTAATCAGAATAGTTCTTTTATTTTCAACAATATGTTCACAGTAAAATTGATTTCCATGTTTTACTAGTTTCTCAGCTTCCTAATATGTTTTCAAAATTAATGTTTCATTCTTCTACACAAACAAGAATTATTTTTGAAAGGAAAACTCTTTAGCATTGTATTAAATATTATCATAATAAAAATAAATACAAACTATACCAAAAATAACATAAAATTATGCTAGTGGAAAAAAAATAAGCTTTACATGTAGATTATTTCCGCACACAAGTAAATAAAGGTTGTTATTATTTGTTTTTGTTTCAACATTTCCACCAAGAGTTTTTACCACATCTTCAGGTTTCATATCATGAAATGGAATTGCCAATTATTTGAAAATTTCTCAGAAATTAATGATTGTGTAGATCCTGAATCTAACAACACATTGGCCTAAGATATATAAATAAATAGTTTACCAGATACTACTTCAATTGATGGACCAACATCTGCTAAAGTAGTAAGAAAGGATTTCACCACCCCATTATGCTTGTAGTTTGGATGCTTTCCCTCAGTTGACTTCTTTATTGGACAATCATTTTCATAATGTCTGATTTTCTTACACTTAAATAATTTTACTCACTGTTAATCATATTTTATCCTACCATTATACTGATATTTTTCAGTCCAATTATGAGCCTTATTCCACATTTTACCACATCAATATCACATAATAACATTCAAAAGGAATTCCCCAATGTTCTTTTAAAAAAATAACAAACTGTAAACCTATGTTTTTACCATCAATTTTTTTGAAGAGGTTTTTCTTTTCATCTAACACCTCGACCTCTTATTCTATTATTTCTTAATGAAAATCTAATCATTGGAAAACTCTATGTCTACCTTATCCACACCTCGAACAAGTTTTTCATAACATTTAGACTCACATGATTCTAAATATCATTAATACATTTGCTTTATTCTGTAGTAACAACAATTGATTTTACTATAAAGATATCATATGATATTTGGAGCATACCTTTCTAGTCAAGTGAATTTTTCTTTATAATCATCCATTGAGTCATCCTCTTATATCAATTCCATGAATAGTTTTTCTTTCTTATGTTAAACCGCATTAGTAAAATATTTCTCAAAAAACATACCTTTTAATTCATCCCAATCAAGAGCAATAATATCCTCAATATCCCTGTTATTTTTAAGCATTAACCCCCACTAATCGGCTTCACCTTCAAACGTTAATAAAAAAGACTATCCTTTTGAAGTTGTGAACACCCCATGACATCATATATGTTTTCTACTTCTTTAATCCACCCTTCAAATAGCATAGGGTTATATGATCATCTGAATGATGAGGTATGTTGTCTCATGTAATGATCCGCTACTGAAATGATCCTCTATGGTTAATCTAGATGATCTCTTCCATTAATACCACCATAATTTATAGCCTAATTTAATTTTTCCATCAATGCAACAAACAATTCGGTTTACATTATGACCATATCAGGTTTCTAATTTGGAAGGTTTTCCCCTTGATGTCATCCCATCATAGTATCCATGTTTCCTATGTGGAAAACCGTTATGAACACCGAAATATCTTATGTGAAAAAACATGGTAATATTCATATGCAATATCATTTCAATCATACCATTGAGAAAAAATAATGTATATATATTAATTTAACAATATCCTAACTCCTAAATATTCCTAAACTGTCCTCTCTTACCAACTATAAGGCCTTATCCTGAAAATATTACATGATATTGAGTTAAATCAAGAATTCACATTGAGGATATTTTCAGGTTTAGTGTTTTAGAGAATTAGGCCATATCTATTACATTACATCTCAACTATTAGAAAGTAGACACTTATACTTTATCAAATATTTTTCAAAACAATATTACTCTTAAAATACAAAAAGTCATCCTTTCTTTATATAAATATTTCAAAAATATTCCTCTCTATTAACCTTCCTTATACATTGAGAAAAAAATTCAAAACATAGGATGAGCATAAAATTATCTGTAAGGGTTATAAACTAAGGAAAGAAAACATTACTCCATCAATACATACAAATAAATAAAATAATACATTTCAATCATTTAATTAAGATCTTTAACATACCTCATGAAATAATAAGATTTATAAATATCATATAGAACTCATAAATAATAAAAGTAACTATTGGAATCCATAACAAACATATATTGCTGCATTCATAGCTACATAGGGAGTTATGAGGAAATATTAAACACAATATATTCCCAAAATATCTTGGTGGAAATATTAACATTTACCTCTATCATGATATCCAATGAATTGGGGAGCTATCTCGGGATTACCCTCCATAGTTTTTTCATGGAACCACCCATATGCGTAAATAATTCCTAAGAACCATAACACATAAAATAAGAATAAAATAATGATAATATTTCAACTTTATAATGAAAATATATCATTTAAAGATATTGAAAAAATCCATTCTTTCTCAAAACCATTTCCAAAACAAAAATACAGAAAAATGTATATGGTATTTATTTTTCTTTTAGAAACACTATTGATTGTTAAGGAATCCAAGTCTGAAATAATACTCACGGTGGCAGAAAGTTCATTGTCACTATGTATGTTAAAAATACCATACATTTTTTGTTTAGTAAAATTATTCATAGAAAATGATTCCCTTGGGATGAAATGAAAAGTCAATGGTTTTTATACACAACATTAAAGAAAGTTGTGTATAAATCAAAATATTCCTTAATGAAAGGATATTGAGACGAAGTCCCTTACCTTTAGACTAACTCATCATGTATCTTCCTTGTTGTTCCTAAATAATAAACATAAGTAAATTTATAATTACTTCAGAACCTTTTTCATGTTTTGTTGGAAAAAATCCCTCAAGGTATCGTTGAATCATTTGTGAGATCATTGGGTTTTTTGACAAAGTGGACATATGTGTTGTGATTGTTGACAAAGCAAACAATGACATACAAATTTTTTGACAAAGGGGATTTCCTGGGTGCATGTCGAGTTCAGGAGCTATGCTTAACGATCCATGTTTCATTAAAGAACATCGACAATGGAATGGCTGATCTGGAGGCCATACAAAAAGAGAACATACAAGGTGGTGCTGGTTTCCAGTATTTGCCAAATTTTTGGGCCTAAAAATTGACAAATGGAGAAAATCAGTTTAGGCAAATGGAATTGTGCTCCTTTGACTTAAAGGATATGAAACTTGTGTCCCCGATGATTTTCAAGATCAGAGAATCAAAATATGGAAAAGGGATAAGAGGCACCCAAGTTTTAGAGTTGGTCGTGCAAGTGATTTGCGTGGTAGGAGACTTGTGCACTAAAACTTGCACGCCGAGGGGAGACTTGTGCACCGTCACATAGGGTGTCCAAATGCCTATAAATAGAGGATGACCCCTCCTCATTCATTAAAGAGTTTAATACTTAGAAAAATCAGAGCTCTCGTTGTGCAGGTGTGGTGGTCATGCAAGTGGTGTGTGGTCGCACAAGTTGAGGTTGCATGCCCGGTGATAGTTCTGCGTCCAAGGTGGTCTGGGTGAGGATTGAAGAGAGTCTCACGGGTTCTGAGTTGAAGAAGGAAGTGTCGCGCAAGTGGTTTGCTGACACTTGTGCACCGTGTTTTGAAGAAGCATGAAATTTGATGGTTGAGTGCCAATATTGGTTTGCACGTAAAAGGGTGTGTGTCACACAAGTTTGGAGTTGGAAAATGTTGTGTCGCGCAAGAGGTTGAGGTGGACTTGTGCGCTAGTTTTGACTTTCGCACTAGGACTTGCATGTCGTCCAATAGATGGGAACCAAGAAAGGTTGTTTCACAGTAGATATTCAAGGCTATGTGAAATCTGGAAGATTGCCCGATACCTTCGGTGAAAATTGAGATTCATCTATGGGTGAAATTTAGACTTCAACAGATCATCTACATACAATGGAGGATGCATTCATTTAAGATAATTAAGAGACATACATTTCTATAAACTATGAGTGGATCCTTTCTAGAGAAGTGAGAAAATGAAGAGAAAGAAGGTGATCCTCTCCCCAGGTAGTGAGCCAGAGAGGGAGAAATAGGGAGTTACCCTTGGGAAAGCAGTGAGCTAACCCAAAACATTGTAAAGGCAGTGAGCCTTATAATAGAAGTGATCTATCCCAAACCATGTAAACAGAAGTGTGCTTATAGTGTATTTGGTACATCGGAACATTGCCGATGTATGTTCCATGGACGTAGCCCAGTGATGGTAAACCAAGTAAATTTTTTTTGTCCTATTCATTCTTTACATTCTATATATATTTTGCAACAGGAAAGAGATATAAGAGTGTTTTTCTTAATAGTGAAACAAGATCAGAACGGGCATTAATTTTAAATTTGTTATTCCCTGATTCACCCCCCCCCCCTCAGGGTATTCATACTTGTGGACCTAACATGTTTATTATTCATTTTATATCACTTATTATCTTCTTATAAACATTACATAATTATTTAAGTTTGCATCTGTCATTTTTTCGATATTTGGTTCTTGAGTAAAAAATGATCTTTTATAATTAGAAATTGTCTATGTGGTCAAAATTCCATTATTTACAGAATTATATTCACGATTTAGAAATCATATATATCATATATATCTGGTATATATATGTATTTATAATAGTAAATAACATTTGTATATAGTAAATGAAATACACCATTCATGGAGACAATAAGTTGTACGTACACATGAACGCCCACTTTCAATTATTTTTTCTTATTTAGATGAATGAAAACTAAATGATAAATATTTATATTTTCATTACAGTAAAATATTATTTTTTATAACTGTTACATATGTTAATTAATTCCATACTTCATATGTTCCATGTATGGCATGAACATGTCATATCACTTTGAGGGGAGGTAGTCTGCTCTTTCTCAAATAGAATTATCATATATACAAATAATGGAAGGAATAAAGGTATGATTTAAAAAAATAAAAAGAAGAATATAGATAAAATAAATATAATCTATATCATATATAAATATATTTCGATCTTAATGGATACCATTAGAGGAGGTAGTAAATAATTAAACAATCATCATTTCATGAGGTGGTAGTTCGTCGTCCAAATAAACAATATATTCTATATACATTAGATGGAGGTGTGTGTTAGTATTGTTCAAATAATTATCATAAAAACATCCTAGTATATTTAGTATTCTGTTTTTTATGTAATAAAATAATAATACGATCATAGGTAGTGATGAAGTAAAATAATGGAAATGAATTTAGAGAAGACAGTACCTCTTTAAACTAGTAACTCTCTTTGATTTAATCCAAAATGCTTTCTTGAATTGCCCTCTCCCTAAAGTAAGGAATCTAAAAGGATGATATGGATTTTGGGAGATTAGTTTGTTATATTTTGGATGATAGATGGGTCTTTAGAGGTGTGATTAAATGGGTTGGTTGATTCCCTTTTATAAGAGGGAGTAGGGTAATATCCAGAATGTTTTGAAATATTCTTTTACTATAAATTGTTTTTCGGTTTCAAAAGGTCCAAAAGTAGTTTATATAAATTATAAGATGATGTTGGGTAGAAAATCACTCGACTAATAGGTTTTAAACAAGTATAGGTCACAATATTGACCTTATCTTTTAGGATTAACCTTTATTTAACTAATTAAATGCTTACCATGTCTTCTTATATATTCATACTATATGGTTAAAATAGTTAATATAAATTTACAATTGAACCAAAAGTGGTTCATTAATGACGCGTTAAACAATACCCAACTCATTTGGCTAAATCGTATGTTTTTAGGACAATTATATCATTTAATAAAATAGTATTTGATTTAAAAACTCAATTATGTCAATTTTTATTCTATTCATATCATGAATTTAAAAAAATTCAAAAACATGATTGTTTAGAAAAAAACTTCATTAATTAAAATATAACAAGTCATAATTATTCATAAAATTATTTTATGGCTAATTTTTTTTAATATATATTATTTTAATATTTATAAAATCGTTTATTTATTTCATTCATTAATAAGGTAATCACTACATAATCATTTCCTCATAAATATATTTATTTATTTGATGTCTAAAAATTATAAATAAAATACCATGATGTTGAAAACCTATTTATATTTCTAATGAATTTTTATAGCTTATATTTTCACTTATATAACCCCAAATAAAATTTCTTTTACAAAAAAAAAATTGTTTATGTTATATTTTTTTTACATAAAATTAAATCTTATAAAATATCATTTACACATCAATGTGGCTCCATGGGGACCCAAAAACGACCAAGGATTCCCAAGGTCAGACATATCTCATCCAATAGGATTAGGATGCATGTTAAGGTAGTTTATTATTATAATATATATTTTTTAAATATAATTTACTAAATTTACCCTTTAACTGTAAGAACCCAGATCTTCTTTTCGGGTATAAATCTTATATTCTGGTAGTTTTTCAGAAAAAGAGGAGTTTATGGGAATTTTAGGAGTATACGTTGTGTGCTTTAAGTATATGTCATGAACTCGGTAGCTACATGTGACTGTGTACTGGTCGGGTAACGACCGAGTACATGGATGTGTGTGGTGACCTAGAGACCACCTAAAGAGGAGACTGGAAAGGAAATTACACACTGTGAACTTTTAAATAATATGTCATGTACTTTTTTTCATTAAACGAATAGGGGTCACGTCTAATGGATAGAACCATCTTCTTCTTTCCATGTCTCGTCCTCAAGCATTTGAACATCCATGAATCTTCTTTGATCCCCCAACTCATCATATTATCTCCAAATATACCACCATCGATTGTGATAGAATCACATCGGTGAGTTATCATTTCATCTTAAACATCATCTCCTTATTTATCCTCTTCCACAATATATCCTCGGTTGAACGTTTTTATCGTTTTTTAGATCTATAACATTCTAGTATGTTTCAAGGCCCAAGGTTCATGTATATCTATCTCATTGCACCGAGGTTGGTGGTCTGTGCCTTTCTATGGATAGTATATGAATTATATGGGTGAAAATACCCAATACCCAAGAACATGGTATTGTATTTTTACGGTTTTAGCTCTATTATTACCTTCTATGCCTTGTTTATTTGGATAGAGTTAACGGTTGTGAATAGGGTGAAATTTTCCTGGATATGGATGTTTTTCCCATGTTTTTTTTGTTTTTGACCATTTGGACTAGCTTCACCTATTAGGTTGTTGATTTTCTGTCCAAGCCTAGTATTGTTGGGATAGAGTGATTATTATTTTTCAGGCTATTATATGTTGTATATTGTTTATCCATATAGTTCTTGAGGATTAATTTGGATGCCACGTATCATTTGTGCATGACGGACTTACACAGGGCCATGAGAACCTGGTGTAGTAGACAATTGAGAGAATGGATGTTGAGGGCTTCTCCAGAGTGTCTTTTTTACTATTATATTGTGAGAACATATGGGTGATGGACTTTTTACTCCCTCAGAGTGTCTGTAGTTTCTTCAATATGGGACACATGGGGAATTAGACATTGAGTACTTCCTCAAACTGCCTATTAGTTTCCGATACTAGAACATAGGGGGAATTAACAGTGTGGGCTTCTTCAGAGTGTCTTTGTAAAGGTGAACCAGAGGGTTTAGATTGTGTATACATCCCCGAGGGTTGCTTGTGTTTTTTTGGGTAAACCAGAGGGGTTAGGCTATCCATACTTCTTATATTGTTACCTACTTGTGATTATATTTTTTACTTCATATATGAAAGTGAATGCAATTGAATTTGTAAGATTGTTACTATGTGTGCTTCCTTGTTTATTGAATCATTTTTTCTATGGCATGCCATATAAATTCACTAACTATTAGGCATAGATCATTGGGTGGTTGCCTAATAGTATTTCTCTCACACCGTGTTTGGGTCATGATTTTGGTACCAAAGATATTATGTTGTTTCAGGTACAGATAAGGGCAAGTGCCCTTCTATATTAGGTACATGATTGTTTTGGAGCTGGGGAGCATGGGACCAAGATGAGGCTTGCGATGCTGTGTAGCTATTTACTTTCATTTCTTTTTTACTTTGGTTTAGAACTATATTGCATCATTGTGATTTATTTTGGCTACTTTCCTAGACATATGTATTATGCATCAGACACACACACACACACACACACACATATATATATATATTATTAGTCTTTATTATCAATTGTCTTCTATTGTATACTATTGTATGGTATAATAACTACTTATTATATTGTTATTTGTTTTACACCTACAGTGTTACTCTACCAATGAGGTCATTTATTCCCCACTATCACACCCAAGGCCCTCGCTACTAGTTGGAAGCCTCTGGCATTTGAGGAAATGCGCTTGAGGCCATGTGACCAACTGGGTATGGGGTGACTCTGGGCGGCTTCCAGAACTGGGATGTTGAAAATTGGTATCAGAGGAATTATTTTCTTCTTGAAATAATTTTTGATCCTATAGCTAGGGATAAGAAGGAATAGGTACTTGGTAATAAGTTCTTCTTGGTATTATCTCACCCGTGTACAGGGAAAACCAAATTTACCTTGTATATTCTGATTTTTATGGTTTTTCAATTATTTCAGTTGATTTTAATTCACCATTGGGTGATTCACATGTTTTGTGTTCTTATCATTGAAATTTTTATGGCTTTATTTTTGTTTCAACCAGATGAGATGATGGCATGCCATCTCATGCAACATATAGTCACATTCTATAGATCATATGCCATTCATTCTTGCCTTTCCATATAGGGTTAATTTCCGATTACATGTTGTTGTGATAGATGTTTTATGAGATGTTCATGTTGTTGTGATATATTCCTTAATAGAATTCTTGAAGTGTTATGGGCCCCCATGGATCGGAAGTTGGTGGATCATTGCCTTTTTTATCTTTTATATGGCATGTATAAGATGCGAAAATTTTATTTGTAGGGAGTATGGGCACTCACGGATCAGAATGTGGCAAAGTAATTTTCATTTCAGTGTTTTTACTAGGTTCTGATGTAGTTTTTGAGGCTTAATGTCTTGAAATAAACCCAGAACACACAACATCTAATGATAAATATGGGCCATGTATCCTTCTGTTCAAGAATGAACTCTCTTTCATGAGTACATGTCATGTACTATATGTACACGCCGTGTAGTCTCTAACTGTGTCACTGGTTGTGTGGGAAGATACACGAGGTAGGTAAATCTTTGGGTGAACATGTCGTTTACCTATTTTACATGCCATGTTGTGTAGACCATGTGTCCACCCATGTGACTAATGACATGGATGTATAAAACACAAGTTATAAACGTCATGTTAATCTTGAACATGTCGTGTCATGTAACCCATGTATCCAGTCATATAGCGATCAACACGAGTATGTGGAATCCTTCAAGTACACGTCATGTCTTGAAAAAAAAAACAGCCTGTGGAGTCATCCATGTAACTGAAAACATGGTTCAATGAAGTTTATCTAGTACACGTAGTGTGTGGAACAATCACTCCATGTAGTTTTGTTCTAGGAGGACTGTGAGGCTAATCCATGTAAAAGAAATTGGGCAGGGGAAGTGGATTCAAATACACGCCATGTGTTAGGACAACATGCTGTGTATATGGGGTGTTATAGGACCTGGTTTGGCATAATTACACACCCATGTGAAGGATTAAGGGATCACTCCGTGTAGGCATTATTCACGTCATGTATCCATGTTTTTAAAAACATAAATGTTTTTTTCTCTCTTATTCCCTTCTTACACTTATATGTTTCATAACATGTTAATCATGATCTAAAGGGTGTGTTTGACCTTGTAGTGTCATGCCACAGAGACACCATCTAGTTTTTCACCAGTTATAGAGAAGTGATTAGACAGCGGATATGGCCGATCACGAACTACCAGCAGATCCTCCAGTCATGCCCGTCTTAGAACCAGCCATTATCCCTGATATGGGTGCTGACGCACAGTTCTGAGAGGGCTTCAAAAGGTTCATGTAGGCCTTATGAAGAGCATTGCATCCTATCCCATCTATGGTAGTGTTGACATGGGGTTTCCAATACTATAATCATCCCACCTTCATAGGGGAATGAGGACCTCAGGTTGCTATGTCATTGTTAGAAGCCACGCTTTCAATCTTCGATCATCTAGAGACACCTCTAGAGAGGAGGGTGAAGATCTCCAAATATATGATTCAGGATTCCACCAAGAGATGGTGGGATGTGATCTCACATGTGGGATTCTAGTAGGTTGTGGATTAGAATGAGTTTCTACATGCCTTCTATGATTACTTCTACCTAGAGACTTTGAGGGCCGATCGGGAATTAGAGTTGATGAGTCTGGAGTAGGGTACTAATTTTGTTATGGAGTATTATTCTAGCATCACTAAGCTGTAGTGCTTCACGCCTATCCTAGGAGATGATGAGTAATTCCTAGAAAGGATGTTTGAGTATGGTCTCAAGCACAACATCTGATCTCATGTGAACATCTTCAGGTTGACTTCCATCACATTTATAGTCAACTAGGTGCTAATCACGGATCACAATTTGAGGGATTCTGGAGTGGTGATACAGGGCGGTTTGACATCCAGAGATGTTGTCCCTCATATTGAAAATAGGAAGCACCGTAGGGAGTCTTTGTGTGGAGATTGTAGTAGGTGGGATACCTCTTCTGGTAGCCAGATGATATGCTACCAGTGTGGGAAGAGTGGGTATACGAGTCCACATTGCCCGAGAGACCTAGTCGAGTGTCGATCTTATAGAAAGATGGGTCATATACTATGTTTCAATCAGTTTTTCTCACCAACAGCTGGTGACAGGGGTTCTCTTATGACTGCTCTTTTGGGACCAACACCACCAGTTTCTAACCTGTTAGGGAACTGGAGTTTTCCGACCGTTCTAGGAAAGGTGGAGGTTGGGGATGTGGTAGCCAGTCACCAGGGCTTCAGCAACAACAGGGTGGATCAGCTCAATGTGGTCAAGAAAGTTTTCAGGGCCACAATACAGGTCAGAAGTTAGCATTTGAGGAGACCCAGCATGAGTAGGATATTGCACCCTCCACAGTTCAAGGTACGATTCCAGATGGCTCAATTTTTACATTAGCTCTTTTCGATACAGGGGCATCACATATCATTATATCTATTGTTGTTGTGGATAACCTTAGCCTATGTATCATTTCCTTTTATTATTTCTTGATGCTAAAAACTCTGTTTGGAACTAGAACGGCTAGTGTACGTAAGTGTAAGGAGTTCCCTCTTGAGTTAGGATGGTGTTACTTTTTTTGGGACCTCTTTATATTGGATATGATGGGATAATATGTCCTTCTCGTAATGGACTGGTTGGTTCCCTTACAGGATATTGTCGATTTCTATCACCATTAGGTGAGTTTCACGTCTCCATAGGGTGGTTTGTTTATTCATAAGGGTGAATGGGATGTCCAGGTGAGCAGAACTGGACCTGGTCATCATGGGATGGGAGGAGTTCAAGCACAGATTGATAGTCTATATCTGAATGACTAGGGGAATCCACAGATGGACTTTCTTCTAGTGGGGTATTTTTTTAGGGATGTCATTAAAGAGTAATTTTTAGGTTTTCCACTGGAGTGAGAGGTGGTTTTTTCTTTTGATCTTGTGCTAGGATCAGCCCTGGTGTCTATTCGTCCTTATGGGATGGCTACTCCAGAGTTGCAGGAGCTCAAGAATCTATTCAAGGAGTTATAGGAAAAGGGTTTCATCCAACCCAGTACTTCTCATTAGGGTTCTCCTACCCCATTTTCAAATAAGGTAGACGGTACCCTTAGACTTTGTGTGGATTATCAGATTTCGAACCAGTTGACAGTCAATAATGGAAATCCCTTTCCAATTATTAATGATCTCTTTGATCAGATTTGAGGAGCCTGGGTGTTCTTGCAGATTGACAAGAGGTCTGGTTACCGTTAGTGGTGTGTTATACCATCAGTTGTAACTATTACAGCCTTTCAGAGTAGGTATGGTCTATAAAAGAATGTGGTTATTCCATTCTGTCTCACGAACATGCCTATAGTTTTCATGGAACTGATGAACCGAGTGTTCCATCCATACCTAGATTCTTTCATGGTAGTCTTCATGAATGATATCTTGGTGTAATCCCACACTCTACACGACCATTACACACATCTTGAGATCATTTTGAGTACACTGAGAGAGCATCATTTATATGATAATCTCTCAAAATTCCACTTTTGGATGGACCAAATTCACATATTGGGTAATTTTACCTTCATTTGATCTAGAGAAAGTGAGAGTAGTAGTTTCATGGGGGTAGCTAAAGAATTTCTTTGAGATACAGAGTTTTCCAGGGCTGGCTAGTTACTAAATACATTT
The DNA here is from genome assembly GCA_963277665.1 of Viscum album. Taxonomy (NCBI): domain Eukaryota; kingdom Viridiplantae; phylum Streptophyta; class Magnoliopsida; order Santalales; family Viscaceae; genus Viscum; species Viscum album. The sequence continues at coordinate 2,019,666,380 of OY728148.1, forward strand.
TATATAGTATTTTTCTTGCTTAGTTGTGACACTGACAGGACATACTTAGAAGGTTGTGAAATACTTGTGGTGAGATTATTTTGAGTCATCCTTTCAGTAAATAAAAGGGAGGTTGAATTCAGCATCTATACTAGTATTTATAATTCCATTCATGAACTATATTGTGTACTATGATGCATCAAGTATCAGGCTGGGTGCAATTCTTATTCAGGGAGAAGGAGTCATTGTGTATGGGTCTGGCCAGTGGAGGACACATGATAAGAACTACCTGATGCATGTTCTCGAGTTGGCTGATGTTGTTCATGCATTAAGCTACTGGAGTCATTATCTATTGTGAGATAATTTTGTGATTTTTACTGATTAAAAATGCCTCGTGTGTTTCTTCACTCAGTACTATTTGAATTTGAGACAATGAAGGTGGGTTGAGTTCCTTCAGTCATATGACATTGATCTTGCCTACCAGCCTGAGAAAGGAAATGAAGTGGCTGATGTATTGAGCAGGAGAACTCAGATACAGGTAGTTCAGAAGGCCAGTAGTGAGTGGAGGCTTATGGCTCTATTCATTGAAATTCATTTCGAGGTGCCCGATAGATAGGGGCATATGTTTCTATATTTTTAGATGTTACCTCTACTCTTCTTGATCAAGTGTGAATGAGGCTGCCATCAGATTCAGAAGACCTATTCCTACGAAAGAGTGTGTCTGGAGAGGTCCTCATTCCTAGATGGACAGTATGTGAGGATGAGATCTTTCATTTTCAATGATGTATGTGCATACTAGTAGACAAACGTAAGAAGCTGATGCAAGACATTCATTCCTTTGATTGGGCAGTTCAGATGTATCAGGATCTACACCGTCAGTATTGGTGGGATGGTATGAAGATATATGTTGTTGGTTTTGTCAAGAGGTGTTCAACCAATCATCATGTGAAGGTAGAGATTCAGCGACTAGCTGGGAATTTATAGTAGTTACCCATTCTCGAGTGGAAGTGGAATGATGTCGCAATGGATTTTGTGAAATGTTTGTCAAGGTCACCTCAAGGGAATGATATAGTATGGGTTGTCATTGATAGACTCGCGAAGTTTTCTCACTTCTTTCTGACTAAGGATATCATCAACATTGATGATATTTGGAGGGTTTACATTTGAGAGATTATACCTTTACATGGGGTTCCACACTCCATTGTTTAATATAGAGATGCATGTTTTACTTCTTCGGACCGGCAGGGATTATAGAAGGCGTTGAGTACATAGGTACATCTGAGTAAATCTTACCATCCACAGACAGATGGCCAGTCCAAGCATATGATTCAGGTGCTTGAGGACATGCTTCGAGCATGCATCCAATATTTTGGAGTTTCTTGGGAGAAGCACATGCCTCTTGTGTAGTTTTCCTACAATAATAGTTTTCATGAAACTAATCAGATGGAACCTTTTGTGACTTTTTATGGTAGGCCATACCGATCACCCTAATGATGGCTGGAGGCAGGAGAGGCAGCTATGTTGGGACCTCATCTTGTCTAGGAGACCATGATCAGATAGAATTGATTCAGAAGAGAATGGATACTGCACAGTCACGACTGAATTCTTATGTTGATCGATGAATACAACTTATGGAGTTTGAGGTCAGTGATCAGGTTTTCTTGCATGTCACAACGAGGATGGGACACAGGATGATTAGGAGACAGGGTAAGCTTTCACCGAGGTACATTGGGTTGTTTGAGGTTTCGGAGGGAGTCGTACCAGTTTCCTATCAGTTGTATTGACCTCAGCTGTATTAGTCTATGCACGACATCTTCCACATTTCTCATCTTTGACGTTAATTCTCATAGTTGTCTCATGTTTTCCAACCCAAGGAGGTTGAGCATGAGGTGGATGCCTCATTCGAGGAGCAAACTATCAGAATTGTTGATCGAAGTATGATGGTTCTTTGTGGCCTGTATGTTCCTCTAGTTCAATTTCTATGGGAGCACAAGTAAGTATAGGATGAGACCTAGGAGAGGGAGGTCAATATACGATGACAGTGGTTAGATATCTTTGAGGATTTTTCATCGACACCTCCTCTTAAGGGAATTCAGGGACAAATTTCATTAAAGGGGGGATGTTTTTAAGACCATGGATCTTATTTTTAGTTATGAATATTGCATTCTGGTTGTTATTGAGAAAAAAGAGGAGTTTCTTGAAATTTCAGGAGTACACGCCGTGTACTCGGTTGTCGCGGGTGACCATGTACTGGACGGGTAACAGCTGAGTACATGGTCGTGTGTGGTGACCTAGAGACTACATAAAGAGGAGGCTGGAAAATGCCAGTACATTTCATTTCCTTTTGAAGAACACATCGTGTACTTTCTTCTTTTCATTAAATCGACCAGAGTCGTGTCTGATGGATTGAACCATCGCCTTCTTCGCTCATCTTGTCTAGGAGCATCCGTATGGCCAAAAAGTTTCTCCAAGACCCTGACACACTGTCGTTTCTCTTAACTAACCACCATCTATTTCTTTGGAATCACATCGATCAGTTCTCCTTTCATTTTGAACATCATCTCCTAAATTCTCCTCTTTCACAAGATTTCCTCAGTTGAACATTTTTAGCGTTTTTGTAGATCTATGGAGTTCTAGGATGATTCAAGTCCTAAGGTTTATTTATTTCGATCTCATGATGCCGAATTTGGTGGTTTGTGACATTCTGTAGATATTATTTGATTTATATGTGAAAAAATGCCCAATGCATAGGAAATGTGTATTGCAAGTTTATGGTTTTATCCTTGTTATTACCTGTTATGCCTTGTTTCTTTGGATAGAGGATAATTGTTGTGAATAGGGTTAGCATTTCCATTATTGGGATGTTTTCCCCATGTTTTATTTTTTATTTGACCATTGGGTCTGGCTTTTCCTATAAGGCTACTTCTTTGCCTTCGATGCCTAGTATTGTTAGGATGGAGTGATTATTATCTGTCATGCAATGATATGATGTATAATATTTATCCAAGTAGTTCTTGAGGTTTAATTTTTGTACCACATATAGTTTGTGTGTGACTGAATTACACAGGGCCGTCAGAACATGGTGTAGTAGACCATAGGGAGGATGGACATTGAGGGCTTCTACAGAGTGTCTGTTTTACTATTATGTTTAAAGAATATAAGGGGGATGGACTTTGTGCTCCCCCAAATTGTTTGTAGTTTTATCGATATGGGCCACTGTGGGAATTGGATGTTGAGTGCTTCCTCAATGTGCCTATTGGTAATCTATACAAGACAATAGGGTAAATTGATGGTCAGTGCTTCCTCAGAGTGTCTTTGCTAAAGTTGAACTAGAGGGGATAGACTGTGTGTACATCCTAGAGGATTTCTTATCTTTTTTGAGTTGAACCAGTGGGGTCTCTCTGTGAGTACTTCCTTGATGGTAACATGATTTTAATTATCTACTTAAATGGTATATTAAAATGAATGCAATTGAATTTTTAGGATTGTTACTATGTGTACTTCTTTTTTTACTACATCATTTTGTTTATTGCCTGCCATATAAATTCCTTGATAGTTAGGCATATATCATTGGGTGGTTGACTACATGGATTAGTCTCAAACCTTGTTTGGGTCATGATTTTGGGCCCTAACAGATTATATTGATGCAGGTATAGTTAAGGGAAAGTTGCCTTCTACTTCAGGTATATGATTTATGTGGAGCTGGGGAGCATGGGACCAAGGTGAGGCTTGTAATACTGGGGATTTGTTTACTTGTTTTTCATTTATACTTTGGTTTAGTACTATATTCCAGCATTGTGATTTTTTTGGCTGCTTTCCTAGACCTATGTACCATGCATCATATATATAGATGCTTAGTTGTTATTATTTCTATTCTTATGTTGTTTACAGTTGAATGGTATTATTATTGCTTTCGTGTTTTACTTTCGATGTGTTACTCTTCCAATCAGGCCATAGTTTCCCCACTATCACACCCAAGGCCCTCCCTGCTAGTCGACAGCCTCTAGGATTCAGGGAAATGAACTTGGGGCCATTTGACCAACCCAGTAGGGGGTGCCTCTAGGTGGCTTCCAAAACCGAGACATTACATTAACCATGAGAAATAAAATAATTAATGAAATAACTATTCATAATTTCTAAAAATTAATGGTATCTATTTACAAAATTTTGACATCATGATTCGAAATATGGGAATCATTTCTCTAAATTCAAATCAATGAATTTGAAGTAATTAATTTAAAATTAATTCCCATTGTCCAAAACTAAAATGTGGGTTTTTAAGATGTAATAACTATCTAATGATTTTCATGTGTTTATGTCCAATTAAAATGTTAAATTAAATCCAATGAACATCATTTAGATAAATGATAAAAATATATTCCAATTACACATTAAAACCAATTAAAATGAGAATCTATCTATATTAATATATTAGTAGAAAATGTAGTTTTAAATTAAGTTGCGATATTTTTTAGTATTTTATAAAAAATGAACATTAGCATAAAATTACTAAAATTACATCTAATGTAAATTATGATGTCCCTATTCAAATAAGATGTTCATTTTTTCAAATTGAATATATAAAAGTGAAACCCAATATTTAAAAATCGTTCACCATCAAAATGTGGTCAAACTACCTTTTAAAAATATTAGACTATTTATGCATAAAATTGGATTCATTCTCATTTTAAGCTTCTAAATTGTTTTCATTAAATGTAAAACCATTTAAGAAACGTTTTTAATCATAATATGGTTAGTTCTATTCATTCCTACCAATACAATGGCTTGGTGTTAACTACTATTTAAAATAATAATAATATTATTATTAATATTTTTATAATGAAAAAATCATGTGGGGAACATAACATTTCGAAGAAACTGATTGTTGCAGATTTGGTACGCCATCGAACATAACATAAATGTAAAATTAATATTTATTTATAATATATTAATGAATATTAAAATGTTATATTCTTTATTTACATGGGATGGTACATAATCCATCACATGTGGTAGGAATCAAGATACTCAATCATTATATGCAACATCTCCTCACACAACACCTCTCAAATGGATAAACAATTGATATCCAACCTAAAATACATCTCTTAAAAATCCACATCAAATATCACATTATGATCCATCCAAAAAAACCAATTATTATATCTTGTAAACATGCAACACGAATCTGAGTGTTTGATAATATGTCAACCCCAAAATCATGTTTCTTTTTTTAATATATAAATAATTATTACATTTATAACACAACATTAGATTGAAAAGGATTACAGTTTTAGAGAGTCTGGATACATTTTATAAATAATTATTACAGAAACTATACAATAAAAGTCCAATACTATTCATATTCTTTATAAATTTTAAACACACTAGCCAGACTTTAACCACTATATCACTTCTAAACATCATTAATCACAATGAAAAGTGTATATTAATTAATGAGTATGTTATAAAAAGCTATATTAGGTGTCTTAAAAACAAAAGGATATGAAATAATGTTTCAAAATTAAATATCAAAATTACAAAACGTTATGAGTTCCGATAATTCATGGTTAAGAAACCATGATTACTTTTCAAAATAAACATTTTGGCTAAAATAATTTCAAGAAATATAACATCGGGAAATAATAAATATCATTCATTCCTAAAATTATTTCAAATTCACTTGAAAACATATAAGGTTTCTTAATTAATTATGAAACACAATATGTATCATAGCATGGATTCCTGGTTCACTCCTGAGACAGGGTAGACATAGTGCCATGGTTGATTAGGTTCCCTATCTATTCTCATGCACTTCTTATGATACACCTCACACGCATCATACATGACATATCATGAGATTAAAGTGTTACCCATTGATTTATAGTACTATATTGGTGAACCAATCATATTATTTGACAAAAGACTCATAAGGTTTTGGGTTCACTCCCCTTACCCAACATTCATCCACATAATATTATGGTGCGACTATATTTAATTAAGAACATTATAAATTATATTTTTCATCATGAGTACTAAGTAATTTATTTTAATCAATCATCTTAGAAAACTATTTCATAAAACATACTACCATAATTATATTTGTGTCATTATAAATTTATTTTTTCATTAAGGAAAATATTTTATTATACCTTCATGTACATATTTATATGTAAGCAACATTTTTTCATAAAAATTTATGCATTTATATTTTTATAAATTTGTTTATATATAAGTATACATTTTAAGAAAATATAATTTCATGTTCATACCCAATTGTATTGATATATAAAATACTTTCAAAGAAAAATGGAACATGTATATACTTAAATAAATATTAAGGAAAAAAGAAATTTTTCACTAATTAATACATATATACATATATTTATATAAATGTGTCTACTGATTTTAGATAAATATTTTATTTATCTTAAGATAAAACATATGTAGATATATATTTGTATGTAAGTATGTATATGTATGTGTGATTTAAAAATTGTTTTCATATGAAATGAAAGAATTATATATATAATTTTTTGAAAAATATATTTGTTTTAACTGAAAATTAAATTTTAAAAATTGATAACATTGCATAAAACTATAGAGGCCTAACTAGTATTTTATAAACATTAAAACAATTCACGAAGAGAAATTTTCGATATTAGTTATTTCTAACATGCAATTATATATATATATATTTACAAACATACATTTAAAACATCCTTATCAAAACTATACTTTTGAAAATTAAATAACATCACTTATATTATAGGAGTCCAATTGAGGATATTTAATAATTCAAAATAATTATATGTAATCAAACGTCACAGACCAAATAAAATTCATGTATAATAATTTTAATGTTAAACCCAATGTGAGTCGTTGATGCAAAACATATCAATGGTCTGTATCCTATCATAAAAATAACCATTATAAATAAAATGGAAATGGGAAAAAATATATTCCCATATAAAATATATAACTTCAAAACTAAATTTAATATATTATAATAATTTTTATAATAAAATATCAGTTCAATGTAAATAAATTATTTAAAATTATTTAAATCAATCGAGAGATAAAAACATAAAAATATTTTAATACAAATTTTCGTAATATCCAAAAATGAAGAACACTCTTGACATTGTACAAAAAAAATTATTTTTACAGATACATGAAAATTATACATGCATGTAAATGTTTCTAAACAATCACTATCATTGGATGAATCCTGAAAAAAAATTCTGCATAACAAAAAAAAATTCCTTAACTACCATAAAAATATAACAACATGGTTCATTGAGGAATAAAGAATTAAATACTACTAATTTACTAATAACATTTCACAAAGAACTTCAGAAACCATTTATACATTTTCTTCAAAATAAAGTCCATTAGTAATATAAATATTTAATTTAATTTAATTTAGACATTAAAATGATATATATTAATGTTGTATAATTTTTGAAGTACATAAACCACTTGAGTTATGCAAGAAAAGTCGTCACAAGACATACTCTTTTCACTTAAGTAGATTTGAAACCAATCAACTTCAGAAGAAAAAGTTTGAATTAAATGAATACAAGAAAATTGAATTGTTATCATACTATCATAAACATAAAAAAAAGTTCTCAAAAAAAAGTAATATGTACTAAAAATCATCATAAAACCATTTGGTATATAATTCATGAATCACAAAAACCATTTGAACATATTTTACAAAATGAAATACCTTACATTAATAGAAATATTATTTACAACGTTAAGAAAATCAAGTATTTAAAATTGACATATAATCTCTAAAAACACAGAATCCACTAGAACCGTTTATAATTTTTTTTCATCACTTCAAAAAGAAAAGTGATCTTCTATTGAAATAATATACCCTTGTTTGTTATATTGTGAAAAAGAATAACTTCAAGTAAATTATTTTTTCCCATACCATGAAAATGATTAAAAACACAATTGATTCAAACATTTAACCATAATTCTAACAAGATTCATTAAATATTAAGGAGATGAATATTGTAATTAGGTTAATTAAAATCTAAATATATTATACATATGCCAACTAAACCATTTGATTGAATTTTCAAAAATAAATTTTTATTACTCAAAAATAGTCTTCAAATAAATTAACTTCCCTGTAAAGAACGTGAAATGAATTAAAAGAATAAATAGATCCCTTTAAGATATGTATAAAAGTTGTATAATACTCCTCAATCTCATATCATAATGGCGAAGAGAAGGAAAACACCTTAAAATCCAAACTAACTATACTGTTGTGGGAAGATTCAAGATTCACCTCTATTTTACCCCTCTCAACATATCAAGGTAAAATATATGGCCATCATACACTGAAAATAAAATATTCATAAGAATAACTAGTTTGAAATATGGAATTACCTGACAAGAATATCTAATTACTAATAAAATATCCCTAATTCCAAATACAGATAGCAAAACATGTAACAATATGTTAGAAATAGAAATTTTATAAACCCTCCCATTCATGAATGATTCATTCATATCTCTTGATTTGACACATAAATGGATTTCTAATGGACGATTCGGGGATAAAAGTGATACTTGTATCCATTACGTCATTCCCGCATGGGTTGCAGGTCGATCGTTTGTCATATGAGGGTGAATACCAGGTCCATGTCACAACCATCCCGAGTTACATGATACATTTTATGTAGATGATCATTGATAGTCATTATTGGTTCATTGGATTCAGGTCTTATTGGATGTTGTGGTGGGCCATTGTTAATTATGATAGATAACAAATCACAAGGAAGTGGTAAGCTTTCACTTTGAGGAGAAGGAAATGATTCCCCCTATTTTAAAATTTTCAATTGTTTTATTTTATTAATTGTTATTTAAATAGTTTATTAATGTTTTATTTTTATAATATTTATATCTAGTATGTATTATTACCCGAATTGTTTATTACTATCCCTAACATATATATATATATATATATATATATATAAGTATAATAATTTATTAAACTAATAATTCCTTACTAAAATAAATAGAAAACTTTATTCATCACCATCATCGAAAATGATATTATTATTACTATTTTATAGAATATCTGATATATAATTATATATTTTCACTAATAAAATTTATTATGGACAATAAAAAATTATTAAATCAATGATTTATTGTATTATTAATTATCTTATATATAAATGTTTTTTCATGTTTGATGTTTAATATAAAATATTTTGGTAACTATTATAGAATTTTTGTTATAGAAATTATATTTACCATAAATTCATATTTAAAACTATTTTTATTAAATTAATTTTTATTATTATATTATTTTCCAATGATTTATTTAAAAATGATTATATTTTTAATATAAATAAATTTGATTGAAACCACATCACACTTAAAAATATAAATATACATTTTTAATTAAAAAATAGATCTTATATATAGAAATGTATTTAAATAAATCCATTTGTAATGTAAATTAGTTACAAAATAAACATACAGACATTTATATATATAAATATATATATATATATATATACATGAGTGTAATGGTATTTTTTCGATTTTCAATCATTTTATTTAAAATTCCATTAATGGTTATAAGAAATAGTAATTTTTTTAAATTCATTGCCTTAACTATCATTATGTTTTTATGAAACTCATCATATTTTTAGTTCCTCTTCTAGGAATGATGATCCCTACTTTTACATAACAGTGTGCTCTCACTTTCATCCTCTTTGTATGGAATATACTCAGGGAATATAACAATTATATGGGCTATAACATCACAATTATCATGTTTTTATAAGATGTTCATATTTTTTAATGATGATAGTTATATATTTAATATTACCTCCATCTCAGTCTAAGGAGATGTTCTTGGACAATTTTTATTATACTGATTCAATAAACAAGGGGATTCTTTTGTTTAGTATTTTTTATTATATTTTTTAAGAGAAATAATTATAAAATATTTACTATGGAATTACATTCTAACTCCATAAAAATATTTTTACCTCAAAATTTGATTAAATTTTACATACAAAGACGAAAACATTAAAATTTAAACACGATCATAGGGTTAATTACCTCCCACCATTAAACATCCCCCAATTCCAATAGTCACACTGATCATGAAGAGTGAGGGTCCACTATGAAAAAAAATACCTCAATGTATTTTCAATGTATTCCACTTCCTTAGTCCTGACATATTCTCAAAATCCCTTATCATACATATATAGAATATGGTATAATTTTTTAAAATAATTTAAAAAATACCAATACATACTAAATAAAGTCAAAAATTCATTATGAACCATACTGAGATTATGTGAGATAGAAACTATATATGATTCACAATGAACAGTACTAACATGAAGTTCTAGTTCCTTAAATATCAGTTATTCAAAGAAATTATTTATTCTGTCTATTGTCTACATAAATTCCTCTATGATAGTTTTATATTGGTTAAAACACCATGTTAGTATTCAGTCATTCTTATTTATCCACTCCTCTTACTTCTCATTGGTATCAACTCAAAAGGAACATTCATAGAATTTTTAAACATCTTATTTTGGGGTGTTGACTTGAACAACTTTTTAATTCATACCTTCCAATGAATTGAGGATGAGGTCCAAAAACTCCAACTTTTATTCTCCCACTATTCTTATTTTTCCACTTCGTTATTCACTTCTAGACATTCCATCAATGAGTTGTTCACCAGTCACAACAGGTTCTAAACTCACTACTTTGGATGTTGGTGATAAAGATACACCTGTTTCTACTATAACATTTATAAACATACATGTGGATATGATAACAATTTTTTAGTGAGTTTAGAGTAATCCTTGTAAAATATAGTATTCCTCCCTTCCTTTTAAATAGAAAATTCCATGATTAGTGATTCCATTGATTTCCCCTGCTCAGTTTCGATCCAATATTCGTATCCATGTATTAGTCCATGTAATATTTTTTCACTTGTTGGAAGTCACTATCTCCATCACCTATCTCAATGTATTAAATAGATTTGGGTTAAACCCATTTATTTTTGTTATTTTTAAATGATATTATTCCACCATTAATTTTTATCATCTTTTTTATCACTTCTGGACAAGGATAAAAATTGGTTATGGGCCCAACAGGGATTCTTCCATCCTATATTCTAGAAGACACCAGTTTCATAATAGGTAAACATGGCACCAAAGGCCCCATCCTTTAAGTCTCACAACTGATAATAGAAGAAGGATCTTAACCAGATCACATCTCTACTATAAAAGGATCGTCGTTAAAAATGATGGGGGGGACCTTCTATTTCAATCCTCATATGATTGAAAATATTCGTGGCTTTAGGATCATAGGTAGAGAATCTCATAGATTTGTAGAGCTAACCATGTATTTAATCCTTATACTTTCAAAGGTCATTTCCAACCATTATTCCATGAAAATCAGTTCCCAAATGAACAGTCGTTCCATTTCTGTCTTGTCTTATGGAGGTGGAAAAATGGATTTCATATCTTTTTGAAAATGAATAATGAATAGTTGAGAGACTTTTTTATCTAAAAAAATCCCTTGGTCCCCAACTAGAACAAACATATAAAACCCAAATCCCCAAGAACTACCCTCAATCAAGATTTTGGATTAAATTTTTTAACATCATTCTAATTAATAGAATATATTCCAACCCCACTACTACTGCGGTGATCCTCCATATTCACAAAGCCCTCATCAGTCAGGAAAACTTCTAGGCCACCATGAGGGATAAAATTTCGAGAATTATTAGATGGGATTTGATGGAATCTGTAAATATCACATCCCAAAAAATGGTATCCAATGAAAAATGGAACTCACGAGTCATAAAAAATGTTGGGATTATAATAGAGCTCTCCTTAAATCTCAATGATTATGGAGTTCTGTAATCCCTTTGAAACATCAACTTCATTAAATATTCTTGGGGAGAATAGAGGTAATATATTACTAGTGCAGGATTACTAATCAAGGTAGCGACCTATCACATTGATGATTAACTAAAGAATATCCATATTCTATAATGGTAATATAACACTGGGAAAATGATATCACAATATATTTAAATGGGGAGTATTATATTAGATAAAAATCAAAGGACTACTGAAATAGTGTACACAGGAAGCCATTTATAGCTCATAGAGTATTACCCTACGAATATATAATATTTTTCTCATAAAAAAATCTAAAATTTATTTGAATAAAAAATACCAACAATAACATGTTCATGATACTTCTAAGAAGAGAAAATGAACATGTCGATGGTGTCTACAGAAGGTCGTTTCGTCCCAAAATGAGAAACTAATGTAGGATCCATGATTATTGAAGTGTTTATGAACTCCAAGTGAGAAATTAGAATTTAACGACCTACACTTTCAAAATAATAGACTTTCGGGCTCACTTACATCTGAGTAAATGTTTTGAGAGAAGATGGGATAGTGATGTAGGAAAAGGAAAGGTCGTGATAGGGGGAAAACAAGGGAGAAATTCCTAAAACCTCCCTGGCTGAAGAAGGCCAAGGAGAGGAGTTAGAGGCTTGGACATGACCTATGTTATGAGGAAGAAGGATGGTGAAAAGGGAGAGAATATTTTTTTTTCCTAATTTTTTTCAATAATTATTTCTAACATATAAATTCAAAAAAAGTAGCATGAACCATGTTTTCTATATAATATCCTAACAAATTAATCCTTGAAAATTAAGAAATGTGGTACCTCTAAAATGATTCCTATGATTACAAAAATACTGAAGAAAAAACTAAATATATATAATTTTCTCATATATTTACCTCCATTAAATCTTTTCTAAAATAAAATATTTCATCATACACTCTAGACAAGGTAAAATATTAGAAAATGCAATGTTGGTACCTCCTTTGGGGGAGAACAATGAGATAATTGGAAGCTTAGAAAGTAATCGTAGGAGATCCATAATCCCCAATGATTCTATAATATGTTGGAGGTGTTTGATATTTAGTAAAGTGTCTTTCAAGAAAGTGGTTCATTGAAAAAGGTTTTGTTACAATGAAATCATGACTTCTGAATAATTTTTACCAGTAAGCCCTTAGGAAGGGACAAGAGTGTTTATCGAGGTTCTTCCCCATCCATCATGAAACTATCCTTTATTATGGTGATTGAACATAGAAAATGGTATGTTACCCCTTATACATGATGCACATGTTGTATGAAAAAACTCAAAGACTGATAAATTATTACTCTTTAATGAAAAAAATGAAAAATATGTGAAAAGACATATATATTTATAATGGGTTTCTCCATATCCTGACCACAAAACATATCTAAATCATCGATCTAATGAAAACTATAATGACCAGAAAACCAATCCATTTTTAATATATTAATAATTTATTAAATTTTTACACAACACGAGATATCAAACATTTATAGTTTTAGAGAGTCTGGATACATCAGTAAAATTCTTATTTCACAACCTATAAAAAATTACCAAAACAATTCATTTTCATTACAAAGGTTACACACCGCAGATGAACCATGTATAGTATAACACTTCTACACATCCTTATTCCCTATTAAGAGGGGTTTTTAATATATAAGTTGAGTGTTAAAAATCACAGTAAGGGGTCTTCAAAACAAAAGCAAATAAAATAGATTTTTTCTTTTCAAAATAAAAATTAGAACATGTTTTAAAGTCCGATAATGTAGGATTAAGAAACTATGATTTATTTTAAATATAAATTTTTTTGATAAAATAATTTCAAAATTTATAACATTTGGAAAAAAATCAACTGAATACATTCATTAAATTAAATCAAAATAACATGAAAACTTATAAGAATTCACAATTAATTCTCAAAGGAAGCTTGTATTATAGTATGGATTCTTCACTCAGTACCAATACATGGTAGACATAGTCCCATGATAGAATATTCTCACCCCTAATCCCCTGATAAGCATAATAACACCTCTCATGAAACCATACATGACATATCATTAGATTAAGACACAAAAAAATGCATTGGAGTGATCTATGGGCGCACCGATCATATGATTGGACAAAAGTCATATAATGGTTTTGGGCTCACTAACCATGCCCTACCTTCATTCACATAATATCCAGGTGAGACTCTTTGTAATTAAAAAAATTAGAACTCATATTTTTCATCACCAAGATTGTGGAATTTCGTTAAAACTATGATCTTTGAAAAATATTTCATAAAAATAGACTTCTATGGTTTTATGTGTATCATGATAAATGTATTTTCTCATTAAAATACAAATGTTATTATACATGTATGTATATATTTATATGTAAAAAGTAGTTTTCCATAAATATTTTTTAATATATATATATACGCATTTGTTTATGTATACGTAAAAATTTGAATGAAACAAAAATTCATGTTCATACACATGTTTATAGATACCTAAAATACATTCACATAAAAATGGAACATGTATGTACGATTATACTTATTAATGAAAAAAAAGTTCTTCATTAATTAATACACATATACATATTTTTATAAATGTGTCTAACGATGACCAATAAAAATTCGGTTTCACTTAAAATAACACATATGTAGTTATATATATACATGTGTTTTTCAAAAATGTTCTAATAGGAAATGAAATACTTATATATATAATATATTTAAACGTAATACTATTTTAAGTAAATCATTGATTTTAAATAATTGGAAACCGTGTTTGAACGTTTAGAGGCATAACCAAAATTTTATAAACATTAAAAATAATTTCATGAAGAGAAAACCATGGTAGGTTGTATTTTTATCTTTCAATGAGAGATATATATACAAATATATATATATATGTACACACACAAAATTTTACAACATCATTATCAAAATCATATAACAACACATTTATTTATAGAAGTCCAATTGAGATACTTTAATTATTCAAAATAATTTAATCAAATTAATCCTTTCAAACCAATGAAATTTCATTTTTGTAAATTTTCAAGTAAACCCAATTTTAGTTGTTAAGGAATAACATAAAAATTATCTGCCAAAAAATAACCAATATAAATAAAATATTGATGGAACAAAATAACAATACATAAAAAATCTATAACATCAATACATCCTTACATATATTTAAATAAGCATTGTTTTAATAAAACTTTGTTTGTATCTAAACATTATAAATTATTATTTTTAAACAACATATTGAAAAAAATTAATAGTCTATAAAACAAATTTCCATAATATCCAAAAACATAGAACACCTCTTGAATTTTTCGAGAAAATGTTATTTCCATAGAGATAATAAAATTACACCTACATATAAAAACATTGGAATAAATCATCATATTCTGAAAAAGTTTGAAAAAATATATAGTTTTCATAATTCCCTAAAATAGAACTTTAAAATAATTTGAGGAATCAATAATTAAATTCTACTAATTTAATAAAGCAATTTCACACTAAAAAGAAGAAATGATTTAATAATATTTTGAAAAATAATGTTCTTTACTAATATTAAGATTTAATTTAAAATTATTTCAACAATAAAATGATAAATATTAATTACATATAATCTTTAAAGAAAAGAAACCACTTAACTCATGTGAGTATATTTTTCACAAGATAATGACTCCTTTCACATTAATATAATTGAGACAAATAATTTTTCTATGAATGTTTTTAAATTAAATGAATGCATAAAAAATACATTGTTATCTTACTATAATAAAAAAGAAAAATTATTTCAAAAATAATTAAATAAGATCTAAAAATTGGATAAAACAAATTTTTATATAATATCAGAATAGAAGAATTAATTTGAGCATTTTTTACAATATAATATCCCTCATAATGAAAAGAAAAGTTCTATTGCATTTGAATAAATTTTCCTTTAGTGAAATATTTTAAAAAGGTATAACAAAAGGAAAAATGTTTTGGTTACCTTACTGTTATAATGATTGAAAACACCATTACTTTAAATATTTATATATAATTTTAACAAAATTTTATAAATATTAAAGAAATGAATATTTGAATTTTTCTAAAGAAAATTTATATATATTGTGGACAAACCCATTGTCTGATCGATTTTTGACAAAAAAATTTAATTTAATGATAATATTTATAAAATAAATTAACATCATAGTAAGAAAAATTAAATAAATTCGAATCATAAGTTTCTCCCCTTATTGAATGAATAAATGTGGCAAATTTGTCCTTGGTCTCAGATAAATATGATGAAGAGAAGGGAAAACATCATCAAAGCTACTCTAATTATTCTATAATTAGATGATTCATAGGTAGCCGTTATTTTTCTCTCTGTAAACACATAAATGTAATATATATAACAACCATACACCCATAAGAAAATGGAAATCTAAAAAACCACTGTGTGTGGTGGGATTACATGAAAAGAATAACTGTTTTTAATAAAATAACCTTAATTCCATATGGAGATGGAAAAATGCATTATCCTAAAATGGAAATTGAAATTGTATAAACCCTACAATATCAGGATGATTCATCCATATTCCACAATTTTAAATATAAAGGGATTCATAATGGATGATTCTAATAGAAATAACAAGCTTTAATCCATTATGGGATTCTAGTGTCGGATGCAAGTAGACTGTTTTTTGTATGAGGAAGAATACTATGTGTCTGTCGCAACTATCTTGAGTCATGGGATTAACTACATGTAGATGATCCTCAATAGTCATTATTAGAGTGTGTGATTAAATTTTTTTCCAGTTGTGGGGTTTGTCCTTGGTTCATTCCAACAAAGAAGATAACATATGAAATGGGTAGGCTTCGACTTCGAGTAGAAGGAACTAATTTCCCCTCTTTTATCTTCATTAATTGTTTTATTTTTTTATAATAATTAAATAATTAATGTTTTTTATTATTAATATTTATAACTATTATATATTATTACACTTATTGTTTAATATTATTATCAAATATACATGTTTATATGTATAATAATTCATTAAAATAATTATTGTCTTCTAAATCAAATAAAAACACATCCTTAATTATTATTGTCATCATAATTATTATTATTTTCCAAATCATATATAAAATGAAATATTTCCTATAATAAATTTTATTATGGAAAATTACAAATTTATATAATCCATGATGTATTGTGACATTAATTATGGAATATATAATCTTATTTAGGTAAGATGCTCATTATAAAATATTCGTGAAATTATTATAAATTTTTTTACAAAATTATATTTCCAATAAAATTGTATGATAAACTAATATTATTAAAATTATTATTATTGTTAAAATTATTATTATTTCAAAATATTTACTTAAATACAAATATATTTTACCCAAATATAAATCATTGAAAAAACTCATCACACATAAATATATATACAAAATTATAATTTAAAAATAAATCCCAAATATATATATATATATTTAAATAAATCCAATTTTAAATATAATTAGTTATGACATAAACACATGAAAACACAAATATATATATAAGTGTAACAATAATTGTTTTTGTTACATTTACCAATAATTTATTTAAAATAAACACTATGGAAAATATAAATGATAATTGTTTTGTATAAATACATAAACTTAACAATCATTTTATTTTAACCAAACTCATCAAATATTTTGTTCCATAGCATGAAAAGACATTGAATATTTTTATATTCATTTTTTTCTCAATCTAATCATATTAATTGGGTTTCAACTCTAGGTATATCCTAATGAAATAAGCTACAACATCACATTTATCTTATTTGTTATAAAATTTCCTTTTTTGTTGATTATGATAGTTATAGATTTAATGATACCCACTTCCTAGTCCACAGTGATATTCATGTACCGTTTTTAATATATTGATTCAATAATAAAAGATTATTTTTTTAATATTTATTTATTATATTTTTTTAAGTGTCATATTTATATAAGTGTTACAAAGGAATAATATTTCTCAATTCAATATAACCCAGAAATGTCGAATCATGACCCCACAGTTCAACCATAAAGAACAAAAAAGAATATTATAGGAAAGTCATATGAATGCAGTCATATTCCATTTGGTTGCGGAGATTTTGTAAAATGAACACGAAATGTGCAAACAAGTGGGATGTGATTAATACGTGAAAAAATATAACAATTTGCATCGATAATACCAAAATATTAGTTCTCATGCAATGAAAATGATTACAAAAAACACCCAGATAAAATACATTCTTATTAATTAAATTAAATATTGAATATATCTATTAAATAAAATTCCAATCCATGATAACATATCTATCTTAGGTAATGAATATTTTTAGTAGTGATGAATATGATGATCCAACATTTTTTTATCTTTGTCTCAGGATTCACCTCAATCTGGTCATCATTAGACTTTCATTATGATCCTTTACTGAAAATGAAGAACGATTCCATCTCTTTAATATACATTATTTATCTGGCCAATTAGTGTATTTTATAGAAACGCGTATATATTAATGGATTTATTTATTTGTTTACAGTTAAATAAAAAATATATATTATTTTATTTTCATAAAATAATTCATATACAACCGTTTCCATTATCCAGAACCCCAATAAAACATTCATTTTGTCATTTTGATGTTTATCCTCCACTTTTGGAATCAATTGTGATTTCCAAGTTCCCATCTGAGTGACCAAATAATGTCAAAACCATTTATTCTACATATAATTAATTGATTCAGTTAGTATTTATTCATATATATAATATATTAATTTTGGGTTTCACTGACACCTGAACTGCATGCCCACACCAAGGAAAAATCGATAAAAAATATAGACATATTTAATATACTAAATCATCAAATATAGTGTACCTATAATTCATTGGTTCGTTAATCATAGTTTCTAGTATTATAAAAAATGAACTAAATCTTGATAATGAACCTTAATCTATCCAATAATGCATTCCTTTTTTTGATGAACATCATTCTAGAGTATATGAAAGGACCTAAAAAACAAAAAAGAGGTCAACATTATAATTGAAAGATAGGATTCCTAATGAATTTGAAGGTGAAGGTTTTATTTTATAAAGGTAATTACCAATACTATCCGTTTCCATATTATCACTATAACACTATCATTTAATATGAAATAGGGAAAATGAAAATGAAACTATGACATAGTTAAATTTTTCTAATGTAGAATCCAATCTGTTTAGGACTTTTATATAAGATGGTGTTTTTGGGATATGGATATTATTATTTTTATGTCAATTTTTTTAAATATTCATTTTAGAAATGGAAAATTTATATGGAAACTTCATTGTTCTTTCTTTCATAGTGTAAATGTTTTTTATTTGAATTCTAGAGGACAATAAAATTTTGATATTTTTATGAAGTGGAAGAACCCATGTAGATTTTTTTAAGTGAAACAAAATCAATAAAATATAAGAATATAATATTTAAAAGATTAATATATATATTTCCAATGAATATTTAAACTAAAATTAATTCATAGTGAAATTTTTGGAGGATTTAAATGACCTTATAAAAAAATATCATTTTAAACATATCTTTCCCTCTAGGGTAGAATAATGATGATGAAGGTGATAAAGTCAATGAAATATTTTATCTCAAGTATAATATTGGAATTTATCTTAATAAAATTGATGTGTTAGGATCCAAAAATTTATGAAAATTGGTGGTATGTGACTCTTATCATTATATTCAAAAATAATAAATATATAAATCCATGTTAATAGTTGAAATTTAGATGCACAAAATTTGTAAAATCTTTTATCCTACAGGAATAAATTGTTCTTATTCTAAGAATTCAAGATAATTCCTGAATTATCAATGGTCTGAATGAATTTTTGAGAGTTTTTAATTAATTTTATTATGAATTAAAGGTTATGTATTGAAATTTGAATAAAATCAGGATGATAATTAATGATATAATTCCCCTAGAAATACATTAAGAAGTATGAATCGACATAACACTAGAAAGACATTATACGTATATAAGGATTTGATGTCAATGTTTTCCACTGCCTCTAAGGGAAGTGGTTATATGATAATGGAATATTTATTGAGTTATTAAAATAGAAAAAACCACAGTCAATCGATTAACGAACACATGAAACCAATTACTTTATAAATATTTTGATTCATGACTCTAAATAAATCTGGAAATTGAGAACTAGATTAATGAACACATAAAAACATTCCTTAATTCAAGTTTTAATATGTATGAATGATAGGGATTTACAATTTATAAGTTAAATTTAAAAAATGAATATCAATTTTCATATTAAATAACATATGGGAAAATCATAATTTATTTAATATGTATTAAATTCAAAATATTTTTCATTATGACGTTTTTTGGAATCTAATCCCCATTTTGTGACAAATTTTACAACATAAAAGAGAAATGTGGAACTAATAAATGGTTCCATGGTAGCTACTATTACCATCATTCAAGATAAAATTATGTAATAAATTTGCAGTCTGGAAACATAGGTATTATTCAATGGAGAAAAATGTTGAAAAATATAATTCATTACCAATAGAATTAAGTCCATGAATTTATATGATAAAATTAAAATATTATAATGATAAAATCAATGATTTTTTTTGAATGTGATAGATCAAAATACTTCAATTCCTCTCAAGAAATTTTTTTCATTCAACCATATTAATGATACTAAACATATTATAATAATGAATTATAGGATATAAGGTATCAATTTCTTTTAAACTGTTGAAATATTATTGATTAGAAACTATATAAAATAAAATGTAGTTGTAAATTTTAATATGTCAAAATATTTCTTATAAGATAAATTATCTGGTCAAAAAATTCTATTTATATGAAAATTATGATTCTTTTTTTCATGAATTGTATTTTAGAATGATTTATTGAACAATAAAAAGGAATGCATACTTCATTATGAATTCATGGAAATAATTTATATGAGAATTTATTACACATTGTTAGAAAAATATAACATGTTATTTACATCACAAAATAATGAGGAAAACAAGGAAAATAGTTATATAGAATCATGATATAAGATTTCAAGACATACTCAATAAATAATGAAGGATAAGATGACATCAAAAATACTTTTCTAGTTCATAGTCAAATATTTGTAACTTTTTCGTAATTTAAAATCCATCATTGAATATACTTGATCATGAAGAATTAGTGGCTGAAACTTGTTTAGTTGGTGGATGTCATGGTTTTTTGGATAATTTAACCTAAATACAGGGATATCGAAATGAATTAGGTTTTTTATCAATAAGAGTAGTCTGGGGTCATGGATTTGTGATAATATCTATAACCATTTTGTATTCATTGGAATTACTTGTTATATAATATTTTTTGCGAAAATGACCTCGATAAAAAGTCGGATTTTTTTGAAGTCATCAATAATTATATAGAAGAATATCTTGAGAAGCCATAGATAAATCATCAACTACTTTCAGTTGTCTAATTTTAATAAAATTACATAAACAAATGGAGGTACTGAATTATAAATATTATACATCATATTATGAAAAATTAAAATCATCCACTAAAGAATTTTTTGAAGGTGTTATTGATGGCCTTATTTTTAATATTTTACATATAAATTATTTAACTAAATTTGAAGAAGAAATACTTTGATATATAACATTATATAAATCCCAAATTTATGTAAAATAATGTCATTATAATTAAATTATTTATTATAACCTGGTAGAATTATTTTTTGGTGTTATATTATATGTATAAGCATAAATATGTTGGATAATTTTTCAAAATAATTGAATATAATTGTTGTAACATATGGTGGGAGAAAGCATATGAATAAAGAGATTTATTATTGTTGAAAATTTGATTATTTTTAAATCAAGTGGGTAAATTTCTTTCTGAAAAATTAATAAATAATATATAATATTAATATAAGTTTTTTAAGTAATGGGGAAGAATATAGGGAAGCATGAGATATTAAATATATTACTGATGATAGTGATGATATATTAGGTTCCATAACTAATTTGATAAAAATATGTAATGATGGAATTAGCAGTTATTTCTTTATTTTTTAATAGACATCTGTAATGACAACTCAAATATTCTATTCTATGTAAAAAAAAATTTTCAATATTTCATGTATAGACTATGGGTGTTTATAATGCTTTCAAAAAAATAGTTAATGTAAATTCCAGAGACTCTTGAAAAGAATTAGATAATAAAACTTGGGAAATTTTACTAATTCTAAAGGAAAGCGTTTTATTAGAGTCATGTGGGTGTTTAAAAATTTCAATGAAGATGAAATTGTTAGACTCAAAAAAATTAGTCTGTGAGAAAATAATATTCTTAAAATTAGTATATGTATAAGGAAAAAAATTATGTTATACTATAGATTGGACCAAATTATCATTTCATGTAAATTTTGGTGAAAGGAAAATTCATCTAATAGTAAATGGGTAAAAATAATCATTTTTTATGGTGTCTTTGAGGAGAGAGTTTTGGTTAATAAAATTTCTAGATTTGATGTAGATTTAGATTAACTATATATATTCTAGTCTAGGATGAATTATTTAGTGTAAAATAGAAAACAAGATCATTTTATTCCATGGTTTATTTTCATATGATAAAGCAGAGATTATTTTGAGGTATAATTCACCACATCCAATACATATTTAAGGATTAAGATCAATAAATACTGGTTCTTATATATTTGGTTAAAATTATTTTTTGAAGATAGAATTCTTCTTAGTGAAGACTATTTTCCAAATACCTTATGAGTGAATTCAAGATTTCATGGATTTTTAGTCAATTTTATTCCTTTTTTAATGGTGAGATAATAATGGGATGGTATATTAATATCATATTAGACCTATTCCATATAAACATTTAAGGAATGTTGAATAGAGGATTCCATGTATATGAGAAATAAAAAGTATATTTTGTATAAATTTTTAAGATTTCATAGTGGATGTATTTAAATAACATAATGTACATGAATATTATTGGGATTATCTTACACATAATATTTAAAAGATATTACAATGTGTTATGCTTGTCTTAGGTCACATGGTTCAAATTATATTCTAGGGAAATATACATGATATAATAGACAAAATCATTTATTACATTTATAGAATACCATATTTTGGGATGTTTTGTTATCAAAAACCATATCTATATATATATTTTTGTATACACTAATGAATATTGGTTAAGTTTAATAAATAATTTCATGTGTACATTATGTTGTAGTTTCTATAATTTAAATTAATACCACTTTTTATTGAATAAGTAGAAATCATGAATTTATATTATCACTGTTTATCCTTATTACACTGTGGCTACTCACAAATATAATTAATTACAGTGGATAAAACAACAACATAAGGATCGAAGAGTTCTTATTAAATATCAATTTTAGTTTTCTATGATAGACAATGGAAGGGAAATATTACAAAATATACCATCCATAATCCGATGAAAAATCACATCAAGTAGATATTACCTTTTATTAATGATAATGTTGAGAAAGTGCTAGTGATGTTAGAAAATGTGTCAACATAATTTAATTTTTTAGATATCATTTAGAAGGAACATCACAAGATAAATATCCAGAGACGTTACTTAGTTATTTTAGTAAAATCATATCTATCAAAAAAAATTATAGACGGTATGTGAACATCCATTTCATATTTCATATTTATGACATGTTATGGATTCCATATTGAATTAAATATTTTTATTCCAAACCCTATTTTATTTACATTCAAATAAGTGTTATGTGTGATCATTTAAAAATTTGGAGCTTCTAGTCATAAACTATTTGGGAGAATCTATTAATGTTTTGGAATTAAGTGGGATGGAAGTGTTCTTTCTTATTATTATTGGGGGAACATAATCTTTTGATGAATTTAAAAGGGTTATTTTATTTTAATGTTTAATATTATTGAATTGAATTATTGGTTTTTAAGTTCATTTAAACCAATTAATTCTTCTCATGTGGATAATCTCATTTAACCATTATTTATGACATTGATCATGACTCATTGGTGTTCATGGTTTATGAATATTAAATCATAGAGGCACTGATATAATTATTGAAATTACAATAGTGGTTCTAGTTAGAACAAGATGGTACTAAAATATTAAACATTTGTTATTGTAAATCTATTTTAGTGCTTTCTAGTAAATAAATTTAATGATTTTGAAAAACAATTCCATGAAATATTATATGGTTTTATCAATTTTCAAGGATAATAAATAAACATTCATATTAACTCGAAATATATTGATGGATTTGTACCATAATGGATATGAGTGTTTTGGATTAATTCGTGAAGAATATTTTTTATTATTAACTATATAAATTAAAATCCTTTTATAAAATATGCGCATTTAAAATATAAATTATAATATTTTTTGAATGTGAAAGTAAAAATTACCTATTTATGAAAGGATATCTTTATTAATAATAATAAATCTGGCTTGTCAAATTATAATGAATAATATCCTAGATATTTCATTTTTAGTGAATGGTATGTCTTGGGGATTATATAATAATCACTCTGAGAATTAGATTCAAATATTAAAAAATTCATTGGATCATATAATTAAATCATAGAATCTCATAAGTATCATATGATTCATTTTTTAAGTCATTTTATTTTTTTTGGTTAGATGAAATTATTAGGAATCAACCTCATATCTCATAAGAATATTTACAACCATAGTGTGTTTTCATAATATTCATTTCAATGACATAAATAATTTTTCAAGAGTCATTTCATAGAAAATGGGATGAAATAAAGGTTATTATGTAAAGAGAATTAATTTAATTAAAAGTAATAAATTCAGATGTTTTATGAGTGAATATTAATAAGATTACTTCCAATGAATGTTTGGGAAATCCCTAGATACCGTTAGAGTCATATCAATATGTGAAGGAATTTTTATGTTTCTATTTTAGATAATTGTCCATGTCATCTGAGGATATATAAAAAGTTGGTAAGGAAAATTCCATTAATAATTATTTTAATAGGATATTCTTGTGTACTTTATGAATTTCTATATAAATTTTTAAATTTGACTAGTTGGCTGGCCCATTACAAGTGAAAAAAATCAAATATAAATTTAAGGGGATACATATATGATTATATAATTATTTATATTATTTTTTTGCAAATTTTTTTATTATTTGTGAGTTTATTGAGATCAGCACAGTGATAAGGAAATCAACCCAATATTGAAAACAACGTCAATTTTAGATGAATATTACAATGGGATTTTTATGAATATTTCAGATCTAATTATATAAATTATATTGTATGATTTTTTTTGATGTTCAAATATATTGTTAAATAAAGATAACAACCTTCATGATTCAATATTAAATTATAGAAGGAATAAAATTTTAACAGGTCAATAAAAAATGGGTAACATGGAGACTCATTATATACAAAAATAGAAGTAATGCATTCAATTAATTGAAGAAAAAATAATAAATATTGTGTTATATATTGGTGAATATTTTTTATAATTAAAGGATAAAAATTTCATACATTCATTTAAATGTAAACAAAGAAGAAGAAGGTATTCTTAAAGGCCATATCTATAGTTAATTATAGACATTTTTATCAAATTATATTTCATCACTATTGTAATATTCATTTAATGTCAGGGTAACAGAATGAGATTTTTTAGGAATAATGAATTCTAACTTGTAGGGAGAATAATTACATCATTGAATACCTAGGGATAGTTATTGAAGTAAATTAATAGTGAGTCTGTTTTAAACATTAACAAAATTCTTTCACATAATTTTTTCTGGAGAATGAACATATTTACATTTTATATCCTTTTAAAATTCATTGCCTTTTTAAATATATTTCATATTTTATGCCCCACTTTTACTACATTTTCTCTACAATATAGTTTGAGTAAGACATATAATTCATCTAAAATATCGAACAAGATCAATATTTATGGTCAAATATATAATTCCCTGAACCTTTAATCCCATATCCAGTGTATTATTTTATTACATTCTCATGATTATAGGTAATGAAATCATGATGGAATGATTAGTTTAGCAGTCTTGGAAGACAAAATTACATTTTTGATACCCAGAATAAATTGGGAAATGTAAATAAAACATGATATAAGAAAATAAAATAAAATATATTATTGAAACCATATAAATTTTTTTCATCATCATAAAATGGGGAATGTAAAAATAATAAAATGGTGACCTTTGATGCTCAACAAGGGTAAGTAATATAGAAGATGCTTTAATAATAAAGCATGGTGAATAATTAATGAAAATATTCTTTTGAAACATAATCTTGATTATAATATGGAAGGAATAAAATATAAATAAATAATTCCTTAATAAAACATAACAATTTATATTCAAAGAGATTAATAATCTCTTGGACTATAAATTAATATTTCCTATTGAGGGAATTCATAATGTGGGACATGAAAACTAACCAACATGGCCTCTGGCCAAGACCATCCGTTAACAGGTAAAAAACAAAAAAGTTTTTCTCATGATACCTATCGATGAACTATGGGGATAAATCATGACCCACCAATTAGATACTAAATCCAATTCATTCCTCATATAACAGGGTGAAAAATAAACAAAACAAACATATATATGAAAAAACAAGCATATGCCATGTTAATACATCAACCATAGTATATGAATAGAATCAGGTATCACATCTATAGTCAACTTGATAATAAACCATTCAAAAACATTATTTAAATTTTATATTACCATATAAACCTAAAATATATACAAAATACAGCAATAGAAGTCGATATAAATGGAGATAAAATTGAAAAATTCTAGAGGAAAATAATCTTTAAACATTCCAAAGTTCCCCATATCACATTGAAATATTCTAACAACGATACTATATAATATCATTAGAATACAAGAAAATACTGATATAATATATTTATGTTATGTAGAAACACCACACAAACAAGTAATAATTTGTGAACATGTCATATATCAAACAGAACTAAATGTGACATGAGGAAAACACTTTTTTACTTTGGAAATATGAGTTCTTTTGGAAGATCATTTGTATTTTTTATAATATCATATTGTAAAATTATGTATCCCAGAAAATAAAATATAAGTAAATTTAAATTATATTTTATGCATAAATTATGTCCTGCTGATTTGAAATCATATAAAAATAGTTTTCAAGTAATATCATAAATAAAATATTTTAGAGAAGTTTAAGGATGTTATTAAAGTGATTTTAAAGAAAAGATGAATATTAATTTTCAAAAAACCCAAAATGAACCAAGATATTTTAGTATTATAAAATTTATTATTTAAAAAATTATTCCATAAAATAGTTTTTATAGTGCATGTGAAAATGGGTAAGAATTTGTGAAGTTCCCATTAATCATGCTTGTTTATCAAGAAGAATTGAGAAGTAAAGAATTTTAAAACATTTATATCTCGATAAAAAAATAATTATATGATATCAATATATTATTTTAGAATATATAAAAATATGTTATAATAAATATTAAAAAAAATCTTCATATTTCAGTAATGTTATAGATAGATTAATATGATGGAATGAAACGGTTGTTCGGGTAGTATCCGAAACCACTTTGTAATCAATCAAATCATTTGCCCCAAAATTAAAAATCATACATAGAAACATTTAATACCAATAAAATAAGTAAATTTATTATTTTATAAATCAACAGGAATTATAAATACACCATACACATTAAATAGTGGAAAATAAGGAATATCTCACTAAAATAGAAGCGATATGAGAAAAACCCTACCTTATGTCCGAAGGTGTTCTACACTTGAACAAAATTTAATGTATTAAAAAATTATATACATTTATTAATTAATTAAGATACCTTTATACATGTATAGTAATAAAAATAGTTATATTATGTTCATTTATGAACTTGTTGATGAGTTATAGTGTTTTATTTCATCGTTTTAAAGAAATCACTTTCTTGGTTTTCATGGATGGTTCTCTTGTTTATAAGTAATGGATTTCTTGTGGAACAGATATTATTATCCATTATTTATTGTATATTATATTAATTAAAAAAATGTTTTTATAAATCATTTTTTATGTGGTATAAGGATTATTTATTTCATAAAACAATATTGATACTCTTTTAGATTATTTTGGTGGGTTTTGATCATCACGAACTAATTTTGTCATATGAATTACTGTTTTCTATATAGAGTGGTTTCAAAAAATAAAATAGGTTATGATACAAATATTATATTATTTATAAACTATTAAAATGGTACCATTATCATTCCTACAGAATACATTTATGAACGATTGTACATTGCCCATTAATTTTGTAAATCAGCACCTCCCATATGAGGATTTAAGTTTTAAAATAAAATAGAGAGAGTAAGGAGATCGATGATGGGTATTCCATTGACAAGATATAATTACATTATATATATGATACTAGAGTTATCATGATAATTTTGGGCAGAAGATGTGAGGAGAGTATAACAAAATTAATAACTTCAAAAGAAAATAAAAGGAAAAGGAAGAGGAATTTTCCTCTACAATACTCCTCCTCATGATCATCCTTATGGAAAGTGGATTTCTTATTTTGGTAAGGATAAAATATCCTATATGTGGGGATATAGTAGTAAATATTAGTTGGCCAAAAAATTGTATTTATTCAAGTCTTAGAGGATTCAAGATAAGTGGTCAAGGGGGTTGTCTTTTATATTGAACGAGACGGGTGATTTATCATTATTTGATTAATTTTATTATTCAATTTCTAAAGATAAAAATTACTATTGACTCATGGGAATAAATATAGTAACATGTTCTAGTGAGTTATAATTAATGGTATTATCCTCAACCTTACATCAACAATGACTCAATATTTCATGTATTTAGCATTTATCTAACTTATCGTATTTTATTACTCACTAAAAGTTATTATATTTGAGAAAAATATAAACATTTCACCATAACAATTTTTTGATGTGTAAAATTAAAAAATGAAATCCATTTTACGAAAATAATTTTCCATGTATGAGAAATTTAATTTTTAAATAAAAACATCATTTACATAAAAAATATATATTTTAGATTTATAACTGATTTTATAACACTCCAATAAAACCACTAAGGTCTCATTATGTTTCCAGAAAACATATTAGAATAATATATTTTTTTATTAATAAAATTTATAAAAAGTAACTTTCATTTAATTAATTTTTTAAATTAGTAATGTTTAATTTCTTATTTATGACTCATAATAATACCAACATAGAAATATTAAATTTTACAATATTCATTTACTTATACAATGATATAATTATATCATACATTCATTTATAAGATACAAAAAATTTATTTATACTTCCATGGGTGAGGTTACTATTTATTTGGCTGGTTCACTATTCATAAGGGTCATATTAGATTTCAAAATGGTAACATTACAATTCTAGAAGTTAAAGTTAGTATTCATTGAAAAAATTAAGTTTATCCTATCAGAATCTTAATATCATACTGATCATAACTGCGTATGTCAATATTATGAAATTCAAATCATAGAAATGGAAAATAAATGTTTAATTTCTAGGTAATAAATATCTTTTTTAAAAAAATTTCATAACAAATTATTCTTTCACAAAGACTCAGTGTTGTGTTTACATTCTACATTAAATTTATATATAAATCCTTGGGGTGTTACAATCTTCTATCCCTTAATAAATTTGATCCTCACAATTTGAAATAGTACTTGAAAAAATAAGAGGATGATTTTTTGAAAATTCTTCTATCAGAAACCCAAATCATAAATAATGTTAATGAAACAACTTATTAATAAGATAGAAATCTGAAATGATAAGGTCATCATAATATTAGGGCTTTCGAATATGATAATATTAGTAAGAAGTCAAAACAAGTGAAAAAAATAGAAATATAACAATCATGTTATGACTGATAATGATAAAGGATATGGTTGATAGAATATTAATTATCACAAAACCATAAATCATGTGATCGTTTAATAGGTCATTCACCTCTAAGTGAGAAATGGTAATGGATAATTTGTTTGTTTAAAAATAATTTTCCTAGAGTTGAGGGATTACTTTACTATATAGATAATCACATAATAAGTTAGTCATTATTGATTAAATTCCATTTTAGGATAATAATATCATCCTTTGGTTGTGCTTTTAACTATTTCCATATCCTTAATTATATATTGATATGAAAATTCTGGATGACTTTTTCTTTCACTTTGAATTAAAATCATCTTCAATGGATCATAAATCCCAAAAAATTATAACTATCTATTTCTATTTTATTTATACATTAACCAAGTCCAAAATGGATTGGATAAAAAAGTTAATTCCCTAAATCAATAAACCTTTATATGATGAAAATCACCATTAATCCCAAAAATTCAAAATTAAAACTCAAAGATCAACATAGATCATTTTTCAAATTACTATCATTCATTAAAATATTATTTTGTACTATGACCCCAAAATAAGAAGGGTGTTTTGATATAATCATCCAAATTACATCGAAAACACTTAATTTTTTATACAAAAATTTAATTTCCCCTATCACATAATATCCATAATATTATATCAATTTCAATGAATAACCCAGATCACTATAAGTCCACAAAAAATAATATTTGACTCCAAAATAATAGTCAAAAATCAGTTCAAAAAATATTTCATTTAGAAAAATATTATAAGATTCCAAAAATTGTGAATGTCTTCTAAGATAACATTAATTATTTAATAAAAAAATCATTTTAAAATTCCAACCTTATCTATTTGTTAAAATAAATATTACATAAAAACTTTTATCCATTAGATGTTTTAACTCAAAAAATTCATCATAACCTAGACTTAACATAGGAAAGTTGTATGGGATGAAACAATGACACCCTTTGGTTGTGGGATCAAACTCTATGGTCTTACCGAACACGGTGGGTTATCAGTAACATGCAGGTTGTCACTCATCAGGCGGGTGGTCACCCAGTGGGAAGAGTTTTATTTTTCTACTAAAATATAACTTTCAAAAAAATATGATGGACATCATTGAAATAATCTCCACCACTAAACATCCTTTTAAATCAAATTTTCAATACAAACTCATTAAAAAATACACCATACATTTATTTGAAAATAGGTCCTTCAATGGTCTTTACATTATCTAATAGAATATGGATTCAACTCAGGTAATTCCTAGGTCCCATATATTAAATGAAAAAAACTAAAAATGGATTCTTCAAATTACTATTATTTCTATCCATTAAACTCTTCATTTTCCCCAAAAAAAATTCTTTATGTCATTATATCCCACAAAAAGATCATTTTTTCCATCTATTGAGACATAGTCCCAGGTATCACCTTCCAAATTTGATGCATGGTGTAAATTGATATTTCTTATCTCCATGTTCTCCACCACTTTTGATCTTAGAAAACTCCATTATTCTTTTCTTTGATGGGTTCATGTGTTGGTTAATGTATATGTTCTTGATAATATTTTAGGAAATATGATTAGGCAGGAATATGATATCTGCCTATCCTATCAACATCACATTTTGTTTCTCACTATCACAAAATTTTCTATAATTTTTAGTGTTAACATTACTCCTTCAGGTTCCATCCATTAAGTAAAATATGAAAGCATAGTTATTATAACATTAGTTAGAGTGAGAAAAACATATAATCATTTATAAAATAAAATTACACATTATTTTCAACCTAAAACACCTTAGGTTTCACCTAGTTTGTTCATTTTAATTATATATTCTTGTCCATAATAATGTTTTGAAATGTTAACAATAATTATCCTAAGAATCCCCCTGCTACAGTGTCTATCCATGTGCACAGTAATGCCCATTTTCATGTACCAGGTTACCCTAATTTAGGCTTTTGATACCTTTTCAGAGTTTTTACCAATATGCACATCTTCTTTAAGAACCATGTCTACCTGTATTATCTAAGGAGGGATGTATTTCCCGGATGATCCATATAATATCTACCATTCCAATTTTCTAGTATATTCTTCTATAATTATCCTTATATTTATTTCTTAGTGTTATGACCTCTAATTTTCTAAATATAGTTTACACAGTTTGTCTAAAATTAATTTGATTCAAACTATAATTCCCTGACACTAGAATTCTAGAGCTGGTGCATTATTTTATTACATGAGCATTATTACAATTAATCAAATCATCATGGACCGATTAGTTTCGTAGTTATGTAATATTAGTTTACATTCATGACACCCATAACACATTTGGATAATTAAAATAACATGATACAATATAAATAAAATAAAATTCATCCTTGAAACCATATTAAAGGTTTTTATCATCATAATTTTGTGAAAAGAATCATATTAAAGGGGTCAGCTTAAATTTTCATTAAGGGTAATTAATATAGTGTAATCAAAAATATTAAGAAGTGGTGAATAACAAAAGAATGCATGACATTAAAAAATCATGAGAATAATATTGAAGGAATAAAATATGGAGATATTATTTGATAATAAAACATAACTATGGATTTTCTACTGGTTAAATAATTACACGTACTACTAATTAATAGTTTCATAATGAGGTGTTACATAATGCATCACATCATAATAATAATATCAAGGACTCATGCCAAGACTATACATAAATAGGTTAAACCCCAATTACTTTGTCTCTTAAGACCTAACAATGCACCATGGTTATATAGAGGTCCCCACCAATCAATAAATATGTTGAATGCATTCCTCATATGAATGAGTGAAACATGAAAAACATAAACATTCGTACTAAAAAACATGCATATAAAAAGTGAATAATTTAACCGTAATAGTTGAATAATATCGAATGGAACAACCCTAATTGATGTGATCATAAACACTTTGAAAACATATGGCATATGGTATAATAATATATAACCCTCAATTAAATACCACATTGATCAAAGTTATTTGATATATATGGAGATAACAATGAAAAATTATTGAGGAAATTAATCATTAAACATTCCAATATGTCCCATACAACACTGAAAATATCAAATAATAATAATTTGAAACAATATTTGAATATAGAGACTCCTTATATGATATATAAAATGTATGTTCATACACTAAACATAGAATTAATAAGTTTTTTACAAGTTATATATCTCACAAAATTAAAAGTGGGACGAGAAAAACCCTATTTACTTTGGAAAATTATTTTTATTTGTCATAAAATTTGTATTTAAATAAGTATATAATATAAAATAGAAGGTATGGAAATTGAAATTATATTTTTTTCATAAATAATATCCCAGTGATGTGAAATCCTGTAAAAAATGTTTTATGAAACTATAGAAATAAAACATTTCCCTGTAGTTTGAGGAAAACATTAATGATATTTTAATGATAAAAGGAAAAAAAATTCATAAACCAAAAAATTAACTTATATTTTTTTATTATAAAATTTTTTATTTTAGAAAAAATAAGATGTATTAAAATATAGCATTTTATGCACAATAAAATGGGTACGATTCCATAAGGTCATTTTAAGCAAGCATGTTTATCAAGACGAATTGAGAATGTAACCATTTTAATACATGAATATCCCCATAAAATATGAATGATTTGATATATATATGATTATGGATCATTTAAAAATAATTTATAATAAATTTAGAAAATGAATTACATATGATTAATCATAGAGAAATAGTAACTCAAATGAAAAAATAGGGTTTTAGGTAGAATTACTTACCAAATCAAATAACATGAACCAAAATAATTAATGATCCAATTAAAATTTAAATACCATTAAAATAATGAAATTGATTACATGATACATCAATGGGAAGTATATATAGACCATAAAAAATAGTGGTGAATAAATAATATCACACAAAAATGAAAGTGAGATCAGAAAACCCTTACCTTGTGTGTAAATTTGTTCTTCACATGACCTTAATGTTTATTATAATAAAATTAAATCAACTAATTAATTAATTCATAACCCTTTCTACATTTATTATAATTAATATAGATTTATTATGTTCATTTATGGCCTTATTGTAGAGTTTTAGGGTTTAATTTAATCATTCTGTAACAATTGTTTTCTTGGATATCATGATCGGTTTTCGTATTTATAAGTAATGGAGTTCAAGTGAAATGGATTTAATTATCCTGAATTGAAGTTATTTGAGACTAATGAACTTCTAGAAGTATATATTTTTAAATAATTTTTAATAGAAAAATATATTTAGAAATATGTTTTTTGATTTAATTTAACATTTCAATATTTTTCATTTCACATGAAACTGGAAATAGTTATATATATATATATATATATATTAAATCACTAAGTAAAATATTAAATTCACATGGAACTGGCTTGGTTTATGTTACACTCAACACTAACATGGAATATGTTCCACACAAAATTGATTTGTTGTATATTCCACACAACAATGACTTGGTGTACGATGCACGCAACACTTAGTTGGCGTATGATACAGGCAACATCGAGTTTCTATAAAATGTATATTTTTGTTGTTTAAATAATATAGTTATAACATAGAGGATAAACATAGTAATATTAATATTAATAACTACTTTTCAAATATTTTTTATAATTTTATTATATAAATAAAACATATTGACAATAAAGGTTATGATTTTTGTTAATGTCATTTTTATGTTTTAAAATATCATTTTCTCAAATGAAATATATTTAATAATAAAAGTTATTTTAGAAAAATTTAAAAATTTAATTTGATAAAAAAAAGATAATTTTTGGATTCATAATATTGAAATTATCCTTGGATGAATTTTGGGATATTTCTGAGAAACATCATTTTAGGATGAATATTGGAAAATATTTCTCTTTAGAAGAAGAAAAATTTCTTTCTGACTATTTAATTATTAATTTCAAATGATATTATGAATATTATTTAAAGATAAATTAAATTAATATTACATATATTATTAAAATTTTATCATTTTTACTTTGAAACTGAATATAAAATCTTAACTAACTTTTGAATATTTTTATACTTCAAAACCACATTATTTCGTCCCATCTTCAGAACTAACACTGATATTAATTTTTACCTATCAATAATTGTAATATAAAAACCCAAAAAAAATTATATTCTGTTTAATATTTATATTATTATAAGAATATTTTAATTTTTGACCCAAACTATTTGGAATAGTGATTAAAATCAATCACATCATTTAAGGCCAAAATAAGCTTAATTAGGGACATAAAATTAAATTTTACATCCTAAATTACCTAGAAACTTTTATAACAACAATTATATATCTATAGTTCAGAAATAAACCTAAAATTATTGAGTTTTATTGGTTTGGTAGACTTATGTTTGTTAAGACCCTTTTCACACCTAATTTGTTTCTAAAAATTCCATGTGTGTCATTTTCAATCCCAATAAAAGGCCAGCACCTCTACCCAAAACTCACACCTATAAAACCAATTATGATCATAGAATACCTGACCAAATTTCCTCCCTATAATCATTATTTATACATTGAGTCCTCTATTGGGGAAGAAACCCTCTCAGTGAATCCTTTTAGCACAACCCAAAATGAGTTACCCGATTAAGAGGAAACATCGTTTCTCAAGCTCTATTCCTGTATTTTTATTCCACCCCACTTCCACACACTTTATAACTATATTATGTGATGAAAAAAGTATTCTCAATATACTAGGATATTTTTATTCATGTTTTTGAACCTACAATAAAACACACCTCCATCTAATGGATGTTGAGCATACTATTTTCTGTGTACAGTGAACTACTGCCTCACAAAATGATGAGCATTCATTTCTCATTTACCACCAATCATGGTGACCCTTATGATGGAAAATAAATTTATATATTTAATATATTATTTTTAGTATTTATTTTTTTTCTATTCCTTTTGTTACACATATCTTTTTACCTTCCATTTGGTGTTGTTACAATACTCTCGTTCAAGGAAGTGAGGACGACCACCACCTTAAAGCGATGTGATTAGTACACAGACCACATTGGATGTATTAAGTATAGGTTTAATGAAAATATATTATATATTAATGAGATTTTAATTATTATATATATATATATATAATAATATAAAAATATTTCATTTACATACTTTCTTTAAATCTGACAATAAAAATAGAAACTTTGTCCATGCATATGTATGCCTTTCCATCTCCATGAATGGTGTACTCCATTTTATACATATATAAAAAATAAATTATTATACTTTTAATATAATTTATATTAATTATATTTATATAACCATATAAATTCTGGAATAATTATATATGTATAAGTACTAATGATATAAGAAATTAAGACACATGTTAATAACAATGAAAATATTACTGTATGTGAAAACGTTGCATAGGATTTTTAACAAGTGGGTAATATAATGACATAATATAAAATTAATTGGTATTTTATTTAAGAATATTATTCTTTAAAATATGGATAATAATATTATATTTATAATAAATTATGGGTGTATGAGTACGGAGAGAGTCAAGATACAGGGTAAGGGGATTTCATCTCACTTTTAATTTCAATGAGATACAAGCTACGTTCGCCACTATTTCATTTTTTGTGGTGTATGTACTTCATGTGATTGTTTTATATGTATATTTTACATATATTTATGTGTATTCATAATTCCATTTTATTATCCATATTTTATGGGGTTGAAGTTTTATTGGTTACTAAATCGGTAAAAATGTATTGTTTCAATTTTCCTTCGTTGAGACTCATGTCTTCCCCTAAATAATTTCTCAATGTTCACATACATCCATTTTACATGAAATATCTTGAATCTAAATATTTTAATGTTATTATAAACTTCATTTAACTTCCTTTCCTTACATAGAAAAAATGATACCAATATACCATTTTATAAGAGTTTATTGAGACCATCTCATTGCTTTTCGAGATTATTTATGTTTATGATTCCATTGGTGAACTATTATGATCAATATCTCAAGAATATTATATAGTTTCCTTATACTATGTAATTTAATGATATATTCATGTATTGGTACCATTTTCTACTATTTGTTAAATAATTTATTTATGATTTTTTTTAGGAAATCACAACTTTGAGCTCTCTTCGAACAGAAAGAATTATTTCCAAAAAAGAGATTCCAAGAATATTATACCATTGCCCTATAATATTTGAAAGGAATTTTTACCCTTTATGTATTCTCCAAATTTATTCAAGGTAATATTCTTGTTTCTTTCCAAACAATTCATTCTTTATCCTTTTCAAAATGAAAGAGGAATTTCATTTTGACTTT
Organism: Viscum album; assembly: GCA_963277665.1. Lineage (NCBI taxonomy): Eukaryota > Viridiplantae > Streptophyta > Magnoliopsida > Santalales > Viscaceae > Viscum > Viscum album. The sequence goes on from OY728148.1 coordinate 2,019,703,717, forward strand.
GTACGACAAGTATAGATTTACACCCCCCCCACCCAAATTTCTACAAAGCACTATTTATATTTCTAAAAAGGATAATATTAATGAATGATTTTTTAAATGATATTTTCTTTGAAAATTTTGTTAAAAATGATTTAAAAATCTTTATATGTTATGATGGAAAATGTTTCTCAATATTTTTTCAACTCTTATTTACATGTTTTCAATGTGATTTCCAAAAAAATTATTTTCAAAACGTTTTCAAGAATTATTTATAGGATTTAAAAAATTGATTTTCAAAACAATTTAAAGATTTTTTTTATAAGGATTCATGAAAATAATTTTCAAAATGTTTTCAAGGATTTGTTATAAGTTTTCAATAAAAATTGTTTTTAAAACATTTTCAAGATTTCCATATAAGTTTTCAATGTATTATCAAAGAAATGGTCTTTGAAATGTTTCAAGATTATTTTATATGTTTTAATGAAAAAATATTTTGAAAACGTTTTCAGGACTTCTTCATATGTTTTCACATTATTTTCAAGGAAATGTTTTTCAAGAAACAAATCATGATATCATTAAATGTGTTCATGTGTTTTCAAACAAAAATGTTCTTATAATGTTTTGACGTTTTTACAAATGTTTTCAATAGTAAATGTATTCAAATTGATTTCTTGGATTAAATATATGTATTCTATGTATTTTATTAGAATATTATTTTGAAATGTTGTTTTGTATTTGAAATCCTTTTTTTCAAACAATAAAGAATATTTTCCTTAGGATATTTATTTGGAGTATATTTCAAAATTTTTTTCCAAATAATATGAAATCTGTTAATGTAACTCATGAATTTCTATGAAATCATCTAAAGATTCCCTTTTTATCATTTTAATTAATTAGTTATACATAATTCAATGGTCTTTATGAAACCCATTTCCCCTTCCTGGTTAATATTTTTTTGAAGCCTGTTCTCCTTCACATGTTATATCCTTTTGAAACCCACTTCTTTTAACAATTTATGATTATGATGAAATGATTATGAAAAATATACATTTCTATATGTTATGATATGTTTACATGTTTATGAAACCCATTTCATTTCATGGGTTATGATATATTCATTATGATCTTTTTCCACATGTATGTATGATTTCATTATGTGATGGGTGGGACATATATATTCATCCAATTTATTGGGTAATGATTTATATCTCATGATATAGATAGGGCTAAAATAGATGTTTACATGGTTCATTATTATAGGTATGGAATGTGGGTCTACTCAATTCAGTAATATAGGACTGGAATGCGGGTTTACATAGTTCACTAATATATGGCCAGAACGAGGGTTTACATAGTTCCGTAATACATGGCTGAAAGGATGGTTTACTCAGTTTAGTAATATAGGGATGTAAAAAGGGATTACACTATTCAGTAATATAGGGATGGAATTTCAGTTTACTTTGTTCAGTAATGCAGGGCTGGAACAAGGTTTCACTTATTTGCATAATACAGGTATGGAATTAGGGTCACCATAGTTTACTAATACAGGTATAGAATGAGGTTTAACATGATTTAGTAATACAGGGTCAGAATTAGGGTTTATTCGGTTCATCAATACATGGCTATAATAAGGGTTTATTCTGTTCATTAATACATGTATGGAAAAGGGGTTTACAAAGATCAGTAATATGTGACTGGAATAAGGGTTAACTCGGTTTAGTAATACAAGTCTAGAGTGAGGGTTCACCCAGTTCAGAAAAGGGATTTGTCCACAATGATGGTCTTAGTAATGATACCTTGGCTACAATGGAAATCCTTATATACTTATGTGTTACCAAAAATTTATGACTTATTCTTATGTTATTCTTACATGGCTTATACCTTTCTACTACCTATCGATTCATGTCTTATGAACTACAATGTTTTTTTCAGTTCTTCATGTGTATGATCTCTGATATGTAGGATATGATCTTCTATTTTCTCAATCCTATTCTCATACCCTTATGCTCATGTTCATGCTTACATGTCTCCCTTGTTACCCTTATTGAGAATTTGAGGTCACCAATTTTTATGTATTCATCCCCAGGTTATGATGATATGCACTCTGTTTGATATTTCTAAGAAGGGTTCTAGTCAAGAAGAACCTAGTTAGAGATAATATAGCTTACATATGTACAATTTTTTATGTTTCCCTACTTCCAATGTCACTATACCAACTATGGTCTTTGGGCCTCTATTTTTATGACACTTATGTATTCCACAAATGTAATGTTAGGTTTATGATTTGTAATGCGAGGTTTTCTACAATTGGTGTCAGAGAAATGGAATAGATAACATTTGGAAACATGGATGAGAAAAACTTATTGAGATCCCTAGTTTTATTTATAAGGATACTTATAGGGATGTATCTAATGATAAGTATAAGAATTAGTTAAAAGTTATGAAAATGTCTTGGAATTTTGGTAAAGGATAGAGTGAGTGGGTTCCTAGAAATAGATCCCAATATGGATACCACATGTGTATATGACTCTAGAATATATATACCTACATTTAATAACTATGACAAGATATTTTGGGCTTGGCTTAGGGTAATCGGGTATGTGATAATAGACCTTGTTGAAAACCTAGTTTTACCCACCTGAGGGATAAGATTTGGAAGTTCAAAAACACTTTATGAACAATAATAAAGGATTTATATATAAGTTAGCAAATTAATAACCTTGGATTAGCCCAATGTTTCATATATTATGGAATGTGTCATGATTTAGACGTCCTATAAGTAATTATTTTCAGGAGTATGGGTTTTTAATTATGATATATAATGCTCAATCTATGTTACTGGTTTTAGTAAATAGTGGGAACCATAAAGAACATGATAAATGTTGAATTTCATGGAAGATTTTCTCTTGAGCAGTCATGTGAGATTATCACTATTGAGAAATATGTTGTGATCATGCCTAATCAGTTTTCATGGAACATGATTAACACCGATTACTTTAACCAACTCTTAGACTCATTAAGGAATAGATAGATGGACTTTTCTAAGATTTCAGGTAATGGAGACCTCAGAGGAAAGAATATTTAATTTCCTTTATATCGGAAATGACGAAAGAATCACTTATGTGAATGTCTTAAAGGAATAAGAATTTGTTTTGACTATAGAAAAGAAGTAAAAAATAAATTTACTACAAGGGAAAAATTAATATTTTTGTTGATTAATTGGATGGGAAATTTGGCCTTCAAAATTCATCATAGATGGTTAAAAGTTTTATGTTTGGAATAAATGGTCATTAAGTTACTCAGTGTCCCAAAAGAAATGTTCATAAAGAGAATCAACAAGTTGGTTCATGTAATGGTTAAATTTTTTATGATAATGGGAATACAATTAAAATTTGGTGAATAAAAAAGTGTTGTGTAATAGGACAAGGTAACATTGTTAATGGATTAAAGAATATGTAGTTGAAGCTTTTATTTATTTGCATTCCTAAATTAATAATGGTAAATTATCTATGGATTTTTTAGATTATAATTTTCTACGGATTTACATGAATATTTTGAATGGTCTGGATGGACTATAAATTTTATATCATGAATGAAATCATTTTGAATAAGGTAAGGTAACCCTTAACATGTTCTTAATGTTTGGATAGTGTTGTTTGGATAATGATACATGGGATATGAATAATTAAATCAGATAGTACATATTACATTGGAACTAAGTAAAGAAAAGTTTATAGGTGGTTTATGCTACAACTAATGATTTTTACAAAACATATTGATTAATGTATTAAAAATAATATACATTTGAATGAGGAAGAATGCATGTTTTCCGAAAGTATTTTTGGTAATTTATGTTTTTAACATGTTTCAAGAGAATATGTGATGAGGTTTTTCACATGATTGGAATATGACAACCAAGATATACTTTGTGCTATATTAGGGAATCAATGTTAAAATTATAATATGAATCTCTTTGTAATGTTTTGTATCTTACACATTTTAATGGTTTATAAGGTTATCCATTCATGAAAAGTTTTAGATAATATTCAGATGAAGTATTTGTGAAACTATCTTTGTGTCGAAAATGTTAGTAAAATGTATAATAAGTAACTGACCTTATTTCAAGTATTTCAAACTTATATATTATATTTCAGGGGTTTTAAAAAATCACATCATGTATGTCATGTGACAACCAATCATGTTTCCGAAGTTTATGGGTCTTGATCCCATGTATAAGGCCCCAACCATAAACAATACTTAATTATGAATTATGTGGATAATTCAAATAGAGGATCTTTTCGGTTTTATATTTTAAGATAATTAGGTCATAACTATTACATCTCATAAGATTACATAGTATACACTTCTATTAAGTTTCCCTAAAATTAAAAAATGACTCTTAAAAATAAACATGTCTAGTTCTATGTTTTAGATAGAATGTCTTTCCTTGATCCAACCCATGACCCTATTCATCTTTAAGTCCTATGGAAAACATTTAAAAAAATTGGTATGAGCATAAAAATCCTAGTAAAGGATACACAAAGAAGGAAAACTGTTAGTTTTTCAAAACAACAAGTAAACCATGATTACTTTACCAAAGTAATAATTTTCACCTTTATGAAGTAGTAAAAACTCTTCACTGAATAAAAGACCATTACTTACCCTTTTGTAACCAAAATATTACCATAAAACCCATATAAAGAACACATAATATATAAAGGTAACTTGGGACATAAACATACTTAAATGGAATAACCATACGGTCTACTTCCACATATACTTAATGGAATAGCCATACGGACGACTTCCATACCCAATGCACTAGTGGTTATAACGTAACCACCCATCCTTGTATTCACGGCACCACCCGTCAAATGGTTTATCACGTAACCACCCTTAAAATGTCCAAGTACCATCAGTACACATAAAATATTGAAAATATAAACCTTTCAATAACAACATTTCATTTGCAATCACAATAAGTAATTCTAAGATATTGAATTAATCAATCCATTTTCAAAAATCATTTAAAAGGGATTTTTGAATCAAAGTGTCCCATACCACTTTAAATATTTTAATGGAATTATAATTTTAAAACATTAATGTTCATATAAATAAATACTGAAAACCATTTTGAAAGAATGGACATTAAAGATAATGATTTAGAATAATGAATCTTTAAAACATTTAAAACGATATTTTTGTTAAATAGTATTTAACAAAATGAGAGACTCTTGAATACAAATAATTGCGGAATAACATTTAATCCGAACATTATAATATCATGAGAATGAAGTGATTCATGATATAATATGTCAAAGGACAGTATACATGCCATATAAGAGTGAATTGGTGCATAACAACAATGAAGTCTCAATAGAAATGTAAATTGAGGTGTAATCCATTATAAAGATGGTATCCATAAATTAAGGATAAATCAATCACATAATTATGTGTGAGAAATATAAATACACCCAAAATAAGTGGATATTAACTGTGAAACAATAAGAGTACATTCACATGTAATCTTGGAAAAACAAAACCAATGACATAGATATTTAACTCAATGAAATGAGATTGAGTTATGATTTCCCATACAAGTTTGTAAGAATTTATCAATGAAATGATTATGTGTAGAAATAGAATATCCACACAAAGGTTTTTGGAAATTAAAACATAGAGATTCCACACATAATCTTGGCATAATAAAATCAAGAAGTACATGTTTAACCCAAAGAATTGAAAGTGGGTTAAGAAGTTCCCTTATAGAAATCCGACAGCCTAACGACATCACATTAAAATTCAGAAAATGAGTTGATGAAAGAGAAAATGGTATCTCATCACGTGGATATATAATTTACATATATAAGTATATATAATAACTTATCCCAACATAATAGTATGTTAATTAAAATACATAACAAAAGAAGTCTTTTAAAAAGAGGAGGGTGAAAGGTCCCCTTATCGAGTTGGGTAACTTTCGAAACGTACACCCCATGGAAGAAGGGTCATACAATGAAGATGTAAATACCCAAAAATGAAATTATACTACACAAATTATATAATAATTGGTGGTACATACAACACTAAAAGGAAATAGTGGCAAATGTAGCATAAATGTCATGGGAATAAAAGTGAGATGAAAAATCCCTTACGAAAACTCAGCAGCCTAACGATGCCACTTAAAACTTCCAAAAATGGATTTATGAGATCAAATAGGGTCTCTCATAATATAAAAATAAAAATTACAGTATGTGTAATATAAAATTACATCCCCAAACATAAGAAAGATGAGGTTAAAAGAAATGACAGAAAAGAGAGTAATTAAAAATAAAGTGAGAGGTTGGATCCCTTACCTTAAGTCCGCCTTGTCTTGTTCGTTTCATTATATTCCTAAATAATAAACTTTGGTCAATTTATAATTTCTTAAGGACCTATTTTAAAGATTATTATTCAGTTCATATCACATATTATAATGTTATAATAATTGGTTAATAATGTGAATTCATATCAGACGTTTTTGTTGATGTTTGGTACATGAGTCAAAAATGAACTTGTTTGAAAATGATTGTCCATGTAGTTATAAGTAAATCATCTCCAGAATTCTATTAATGATTTAAATATCATATATATCCAGTAAATATTCATTTTATACTACTCCATAACATTTGGAGATAAAAATAAATGAAATGCACCGTTCATGGAGACGGTATGTCGTACGTACGCATGAACGCTACTTTCATTTCTTTATTATATTAATGGAATTAAAAATAATTGATAGATATATATATTATAATTCCATTATAATATATATGTTATATATGTCACATATGTTCATTAATTTTATTCTTTATACATTCCATTTATTGCATTAACGAGTCACATCACCGGAGGGGGCGGTAGTCCACACTTCCTCGTATGAAATTATCGCATTTGCACAACATGAAAAGCATAAAGGCATGTTTTAAATATAAAATTCAAAAGAATATAGAAAAAATAAATCCTATATATATCATATATAAAATATAGTGACATCATAATGGCCACCATGAAAGGTGTTAAGAGAAGATTGAACAATCATCGATTCGTGAGGCAGAAATTCGCCATCCATAGAAACAGTATGTTCTTTAACCATTAGACGAAGGTGTGTGTAAGTGTAGCTCGAATACGTATCATAAAAACACACTATTATTTTGAAGATACTGTTTTTGTTACAAAATAAAGTAATAAAATGATTTTAGAGGGTCGGATAAGCAAAATAAAACAAAATAACACAAGGGAAGACATTACCTTTAAATCGGGTAACTCTTTTTTATTTGAGCTCAAAGTCTTCCTTGGGAAGACTTCTGCGCAAATTAAAGGTCCCAAAATTATATATTTAGAGGATATGGTGATTAGAGTTATAAATCCACCCATACAATAGGTTTTTTATGTGTGTAGGGCATAGATTTTATATTATCTTTTCATTTTATTTAAATCGTTAAATAATGAGGTAATCTCTTCATCATCATGGTGTCATAAATAATTTAATTTATTTAATGTCTAAAAATTATTAAAAAAATATCATGATGTAGGAAATATGGTTATCTTTCTAATTAATATTTATAGTCAAAATATGACTTTTATAACCCCATTTAAAAATTGTTTTAGTAAAACAACTCATGTTTGTGACATTTTTATTTTAACTTTAAACAAATAGTTATTTATGTCATTTGCATACCAAAGTGGATCCATGGGGTTCCCAAGTTGACCCCTGGATTTTCTTGGTCGTCCATTACACATACAATGAGGGTAGGACATGTGTCTAGGTCATTTCATACTATTAAAACATTATTTTTACCTTAAATTACACTAATTACCTTTAATCGCAATTAACTTAAAAGTTACTATTCACCAAAAATTATTTTAATCTCATTGAACCTCATTTTACTTATTAATGACAACCATGTATGTTGGATTTTTGAAAATCAAATCACAGAAGTGTTAATGTTTCATTTAAATGAAAAATCAGTTTCTTTAATTCCCACTTAGTGGTTTCACTATTCATCAAAAATTGATGTTTTTCAGAAAAATACCAAAAATTTACCCTAGGCTATATTTGATATTCTGAATTAAAAAATGATATAAATTTTACAAAATTCAAAACATATAAGTCACATTAATTAATTTAATAATTAATTCCTGATGCCAAAACAAATAGAGTGTTTTTAAGAAACAATATCTATTAAAAGATTGACACTAGTTTAAGTCCAATTTCAAATTGAAATTAATTACAATGACCACTATTGGATTAAATGGTAAAAATATATTCTAATTTCACTTTAAAACCAATCAAAAAAGATAATATAATCATATAAATAAATTATATTAAAATGAGATTTTGAATTAAAATACAACATTTTCCACTATTCATTAAAAATGAACTTTATCAGAAAAATACCAAAAATTTACACAAAGTAAATATTGATGTCCCGATTCTAAAGAAGAATTTTATTTAGTCAAATATAACACAAAAATTGTCAAAAAGTTGATATAATAGAGGTTTTCCATCAAAAGGTGGTTAATCGACCTTTTAAATAATATTAGAATGTTTACGCTTAAAATTGGATTCATTCACATTTTTAATCCTCTAAAACTTATTGTAAAAAGTAAAAATATTTGAAAAACATATATAATCATTTTTTAGTTAGTTCTATTCATTCCTTTCATTACAACATCAAGGTTTTAACTGCCATTTAAAATAAAATTATTTTATTATTAGAGTGAAACGTAAGATTTCAAAGGAACTCGTTGTTGTGTATTGGGTAAGCCATCGAGCATAGCATTCCCTTTAAATTAATATTAACATTTTAGTCACAAATAGGGATAAATATTAGAATGTAATATTATTTATTTACCTGGGATGTTACATCCTTCCCCCCTTTTGGGAATTGTGTCCTCTCAATTTCAAAATTGGGCTTGGAAACTCCATTGAATGTCCCACATCAGAACAAGAGTCAGTAAAACAATCACTTAAAAAAATGGGAGAGAAGTAAAAAGGCCACCCCAGTTAACCCATATTGGGATTCCAAGTATGAAAATATGGTTATGGAGGAAAAAAAGGGTCATGTTCTGATGGAGAGTGATTGTAAACATTTCTAGGAGAAAGTTAACCATAAAAAATCACAAGCTTTTGATGGGTTAAACGGTATTTGATTCCCCAGTAAGAAAAGTTAACAGACAACATTTTTTTTAAGTTACTTTTAATTGAAGAATTTATTTTTTATCATAAGTAAATCATAATGAAACATACTTACTTGTCACGTAGACTTTCAACTTTTACTATATTCCTTAATCAAACTCATATTTTCTCCAAAAGACGAGTATTTAGGAAGGTTTGTTTACATTAAGAGTACTATAATAAACTTCTTAAACATCACCTAATCCACAAAAGAGAACTATATATTTCCCATGTCTTTAGATATCAACCAAAACCAAACCAATAGTTTAGGACGAGATCAGATAATACCCAAAAAAGTATTTTTGTTTACAAAAAAGAAAAACTACTCCTAATCTCCAAGATTTGTCCAACAATACCCAAATATCAACAAATACCATTCAATAAACAGATATCCATAAAATTCTTCAAAGTAATCCAAACTAAGATTGAAACCCAAATCTATGAAGGATTTAATCACATTGTCTTCTAAAGTAAATCTTAACAATTATCTCCATATAACACCAGTTACTCTTAAAGTCTCACATTGAAAAGTAATAAGCCTAATCACATATTCTCCATGATAGGATAATCATTTCCATAGATAACCCAAAATAAACTTATTCTTGGTTCATACAATCATATAACTATAAAGAATTAGTCAAACTAACCAGGGACTTCATGTAGTCCTGTGGTAGGCGATAAATACTAGTCGCACTTTGGTTGTGGGTTCGATTCCCACAGCTTTGCCCGATGTGACGGGTTGTCACACGGTCTGCGTGTTTTCCTTTTTTCAAAACTATATAATTCTAATAACATTCCCCAAAAAACTATAAAATCATCAAAAATAACCATAACATAATTTAACCTCATGTTTATATCATGTCGTTCATATTCCATCATAATATATAGTAACCTATAATTACCTCAAAAATAAGGATCATATAAACCCTAATGGTTACCTTAATAATTATTACCTAAACTTCCACATCAAGTTGGTCATCTCGTATATGATTCATTAGATAACTCACCAAGGTTAAAGTGGTTGATCATGACTCCTTGATAGTTGGTTTAGAACAACCATGAGATTCCTCATTGAATCCCCCATTTCATCCAGTCTCTTAATCATAGAACCACCACAGTTTCCTTCAAACCCATTGTCACTTTGGTGACTGTTAGATCCACCCATTTACTAAAAACAGAAATGTCAATGTGAGTATATCAACAAAACCATAATGTACTAATAAGGAAGATAAACACTAAGATATACTTACTCATTCACTTTATCTAAAACTAGGACTCTTTTTGAAATCCTAAAAATTATGGTAATGTCACTTATGCTTAGAGAATACCCTAACCTCTAAAGTTATCTAAACCAACCTTTGATACCACCTATAAGGACCCAGCCTTAAACATTACGTAATCATGAATTATGTGAATAATTCACATAGAGGATCTTTTCAGGTTTAGAGTTTTATAGAATTAGTTCATAACTACTACATCTCAAAAGATTACATAGTAGACACTTCTACTATGTTTCCATAAAATAAAAAAAAACTCTTAAAAGGAAACATGTCTAGTTCCTTGTTTTAGATAGAATGTCTTCCATGATCCCATCCTTGACACTATTCATCTTTAAGTCCTGCGAAAAACATTTCAAAAACTTGGGATGAGAATAAAAACCCAGTAAAGGATACACAAAGAAGGAAAAATGTTTTTTTTTTAAAACAACAAGTAAACCATGAGTACTATACCAAATTAATACTTTTCACATTTATGAAGTAGTAAAAACACTTCACTGAATAAAAGACCATTACATACCCTTTTGTAACCAACATATTCCCATAAAGCCCATATAAAGAACACATAACATATAAAGGTAACTTGGGACATAAACATACATAAATGGAATAACCATACGGTCGACTTCCACACATACTTAATGGAATATCCATACGACAGACTTCCATACCCAATGCAGTGGAGGTTATAACATAACCACCCATCCTGGTATTCACGGCACCACCCATCATATAGTTTATCACGTAACCACCCATAAAATTTCCAAGTACCATTATTACACGTAAAATATTGAAAATATAATCATTTCAATAAAAACATTTCATTTTCAATCACAATAAGTAATTCAAAGATATTGAATTTATCAATCCATTTTCAAAAATCATTAAAAATAGATTTTTGAATCAAAGTGTCCCATACCACATTGAAGCTTTTAATGGAATTATAATTTTAAAACATTAATGTAAATATAAATAAATACTGAAAACCATTTTTAATACATGGTCATTAAAGATAAATGTTTAGAACAATGAATCTTTAAAACATTTAAAACGATATTTTTTCTAAAGAGTTTTTAACAAAATGAGAGACTCTTGAATACAAATAATTGTGGAATAACATTTAATCCGAACATTACAATATCATGAGAATAAATGGATTCATTATATAATATGTCAAAGTACATTATACATTCCATATAAGAGTGAATTGGTGCATAACAACAATGAAGTCTCAATAGAAATGTAAATTGAGATGAAATCCATTATAAAGATGGTATCTTTAAATTAAGGATAAATCTATAACATAATTATGTCTGAGAAATATAAATACACCCAATATAAGTGAATATTAAGTGTGAAACAATCAGGGGACATTCACACATAATCTTGGAAAAACAAAACCAATGACATAGATATTTAACTCAATGAAATGAGATTTGGTTATGATTTACCATACAAGTTCGTAAGAATTTATCAATGAGAAGATTATGTGTAGAAATAGTATATCTACACGTTGTTTTGTGGAAATTACAACATAGATATTCCACACATAATCATGGAATAATAAAATCAAGAAGTAGAGGTTTAACCCAATGAATTGAAAGTGGGTTTAGAAGTTCCCTTACAGAAATCCGACAGCCTAACGACATCACGTTAAAATTCAAGAAATTATTTGATTAGAGAGAAAATGGTATCTCATCACTTGGATGTAAAATTTACATAAATATGTATATATAAGAACATATCCCTACATAATATTATGTGAATTAAAAGACATAATAGAAGAAGTCTTTTAAAAAGAGGAGGGTGAAAAGTCCCCTTACCGAGTTGGGTAACTTTAGAAACGTACACCCCATGGAGAAGGGTCATACAATGAATATGTAAATACCCATAAATGAAATTATACTACACAATGTATATAATAATGGGCATTACATACACCACTAAAATGAAATAGTGTCAAACGTAGCATAAATTCCACGGGAATAAAAGTGAGATGAAAAATCCCTTACGAAAACTCGGTAGCCTAACGACGCCACTTAGAACATCTAAAAATGGATTTATGAGATCAAATAGGGTCTCTCATAATATTAAAATAAAAATTAAAGTATTAGGAATATATAATAAAATCCCCAAACATAAGAAATATGAGATTAAAAGAAATGACATAAAAGAGAGTACTTAAAAAGAAAGAGAGAGGTTGGATCCCTTACCTGAAGTCTGACTTTTCTTGTTCGTTTCATTATATTCCAGAATAATAAACTTTGGTCAATTTTTAATTTATTAAGGAAATCTTTCAAAGATTATTATTCAGTTCATATCACATATTATAATGTTATAATAATTGGTTAATAATGTGAGTTCATATCAGACATTTTTGTCGATGTTTGGTACATGAGTCAAAAATGAACATGTTTGAAAATGATTGTCCATGTAGTTATATGTAAACAATATACAGAATAGTATTAATGATTTAAATATAATATATATCCATTACATATTAATTTTATACTACTCTATAACATTTGGAGATAAAAAGAAATGAAATATATCGTTCATACAGACGATAAGCCGTACGTACGCCTGAACGCTACTTTCATTTCTTTGTCAAATTAATGGAATTAAAAATATTTGAGAGATGTATATATTATTATTCCAGTATAATATATTTGTTATATAGGTCACATATGTTAATTAATTTAATTCTTTATACATTCCATTTATTGCATGAACGATTCACATCACCTGAGGGGGCGGTAGTCCACACTTCCTCGTATGAAATTATCACATTTTCAAAACATGAAAAGAATAAAGGCATGTTTTAAATATAAAATTAAGAATAACATATAAAACATAAATACCATATATATCATATATAAAATATAGTGACATCATAATGGCCACCACAAAATGTGTTAAGTGAATATTGAACAATCATCGTTTCGTGAGGTAGAAATTCGCAATCCACAGAAACAATATGTTCATTAACAATTAGACGAAGGTGTGTTTAAATGTAGCTCGAATAATTATCATAAAAAAATCCTAGTATATTTAAGATACAGGTTATGTTACAAAATAAAGGAATAAAAAGAGTTTATAGGGTTTTATAAGCAAAATAAAACAAAAGAACACAAGGGAAGACATTACCTTTAAATCGGGTAACTCTTTTTTATTTGAGCTCAAATGCTTCCTTGGGAAGACTTATGCCCAAAGTAATGCTTCTAGGTGTAATCGAGGGATGTGGAGAGACAAAATGGTCATGGGTTGTCCAATACAAAGGCTTGAAAGGTGTGGGTAAGGTGGTAGAGGTGGGGGACTTTTCTATGAGGAGAGGAGGGGCAGTCTTGGAATGTTATAAAAGGTTACTTTATTATAAAATGATTTTAGGATTTTAATGGTCCCAAAATTATATATTTCAAGTATAAGGTGATAAGATTTCTAAATCCACCCATAAAATTGGTTTTTGACATATTTAGGTCTTAGATATTACATTATCCTTTCATTTTATTTAAATCGTTAAATAATGAGGTAATCGCTACAATATCATGGTGTCATAAATAATTTAATTTATTTAATGTATAAATATTATAAAAATAATATCATGATGTAGGAAATCTTTTTATATTTCTAATTAATATTTATAGTCAAAAATATGACTTCTATAACCCCATTTAAAAATTTGTTTAGTAAAACAACTCATGTTTGTGACATTTTTATTTTAACTTTAAATAAAAAGTTATTTATTTTTTTTCCTACCAAAGTGGCTCCATGGGGTCCCCAAGTTGACCCATGGATTTTCTTGGCCGGCCATGACACATCCAGTTAGGTTAGGACATGGGTCTAGGTCATTTCATATTATTAAAACATTATTTTTACATTAAATTACACTAATTATCTTTAATCGCGATTAAAAAAAACTTAAAAGTTACTATTCAGCAACAATTATTTTAATCTCATTGAACCATATTTTAATTCATAATGGAAACCATGTATTTCAGATTTTTGAAAATAAAATCACAGAAGTGGTAATGTTTCATTTAAATGAAAAATCAGTTTCTTTACCTACAACTTATTGGTTTCACTATTCATCAAAAAATTGAATTTTTTCAGAAAAATACCAAAAAATTACCCTAAGATATATTTGATATTATGAATTAAAAAATGATGTCTATTTTAAAAAATTTAAAACATATAAGTTTCATAGATTAGATTAATAATTAATTCCCAATGTCAAAACAAATAGCGAGTTTTTAAGAAACAATATCTATTAAAAGATTGACATTAGTTTAACTCCAATTTCCAAGTGAAATTAATTCCATTGACCACTATTAGATTAAATTGTTAAAATATATTCTAATTTCACTTTAAAACCAATACAAAATATAATCTAATCATATAAATAAATTGGATTAATAAAGGTTTTGAATTAAAATACAACATTTTTCACTATTCATTAAAAAAATTAACTTTATCGGAAAAATACCAAAAATTTACAAAAAGAAAATTTTGATGTCCCGATTATAAAGAAGAATTTTATTTAGTAAAATATAACACATAAAATTTTCAAAAAGCGGATTTAAAAGAGGTTCGCCATCAAAAGGCGGTTAATCGACCTTTTAAAGAATATTAAACTGTTTACGCTTAAAATTGGATTCATTTGCATTTTTAATGCTCTAAAATTTGTTGTAAAAAGTAAAAATATTTGAATAATATATGTAATCATTTTGTAGTTAGTTCTGTTCATTCCTCCCATTACAACAGCTAGGTGTTAACTACAATTTAAAATAAAATTATTTTTTTATTACAATGCATTGTAAGATTTCAAAGGAACTCGTTGTTCCGTATTGGGTAAGCCATCAAGCATAGCATTCCCTTTAAATTAATATTAAAATTTTATTCAAAAATAGGGATAAATATTAGAATGTAATATTATTTATTTACCTGGAATGTTACACCATGACCAATGGATGATAAGTCTATAATTCCTACCACTATCCTACGTGATGTCCTGGTCAATCTATATATATTTTTAATGAAAAATATTCATGAATAACTATTAGTGTTTCATTTTATATAATAATTCATGTTGTTTTTTAAGTGAAAAATGGTTATAATTTTTATTCTTTGTGGGACTTAAGATCAATTAAAAGTGAATTTTAGCACTTTATGCATCAATGTAAATTTCTAGACATTCATTTAATAGGGTAATGGATGTATTATATATTGATCAGAGTACAACCCATGAATAAAATTTTACTTATATAAATTATAAATAATTAATCAACATTATAAATGTTATAAAAACTTTTGTGTCCAAATACCTTAAATTCTGTTGAACCAATGGCTTCGAGAATCATCACAAATTTCTAACATTTAGACCCTAAATTTTCAATTGATCATTAACATGTTTGTGACTGATGACCTCAATCACTGTCTATAAATATTTACACATTTCTTCCATGTCCAATATTCACTCATAATATATGTTCTCCTTTGGGGAAACCCAGTCATATGTTACTATGGATAACCATTTTGGTTCCAAATTTCCCTCATTAAGGTAAGTTTTAGTATCAATTATTACAATGTAGGTTTAAATGAATTAATCAATCAAGTATTAAACATATGATAATATAGGAAAATTAAGATAGTGAAATTTTTTAGGGGGGGTATAATATAAACCCTTTAAATTTTGGGAACTATTTATTTCAAATTAATTTAACTTCTCAAAATTTATAATTTCACATAACTTTGGAAATAGTTATATATATATATATATATTAGAACACTACATTAAAGATTCATTTAACATAGAACTCAATCCGTTTACATTACATGAAAAATTGAATTGTCATACATTCCATTCAAAACTGACTTGGTTACAATTCATGCAACACTGACTTAGTGTACGATGCACACAA
Organism: Viscum album; assembly: GCA_963277665.1. Lineage (NCBI taxonomy): Eukaryota > Viridiplantae > Streptophyta > Magnoliopsida > Santalales > Viscaceae > Viscum > Viscum album. The sequence goes on from OY728148.1 coordinate 2,019,720,111, forward strand.
CATTGAGTTGGCGTATGATCCACACAACACTATGTTTTTAGAAAATATCCCATTTTATTTCTTAAATAAGATAATTATAACATTGTGGTTAAAAGTAATAATATTATTTTTAATATCTACATCTAAAATATTTTCTATAATTGTTTTATATAAGTTAAACATATTGGTAATAAAAGATATGATATTTGGTAAAGTCATTTTTATGTATAAAATATAATTTTATCGAATGAACTGATTTTAATAATGAAAGTAATTTTAGGAAAATTTTGGAATTTAGTTTGATTAAATTAACATAATTTCTTAATTCCTTATGTCAAAATTATCCAGAGATTAATTTTTGGGATTTTTCTCAGAAACATATTTTTTGACGAATAGTGAAAAATAATGATTTTTGTTAAAACCAGCATTTTTCTAATTAATTATTAATGATAATTGATATTATAAGTATATTTTAATGTAACATTAGATAAATATTAAATATATTAAAAAAACATTATTATATTCAAATTGAAATTGAATATAATATTTTAACAAACTTTTCATCTTTTACATACATTAAAACCTCGTTATTTCGTCTAGTCTCCGGGATTCGTACTAATCTTAATTTTTCCACTTCAATGATTAGAATTTAAAAAATCATAAATAATATATTTAATAATATCTAGTATGTTTCTTATAATAATAACATGTTAATTTTTGACCAAAACAATTAGTAAAATGGATTAAAATTAATCACAGTAGATAAGGAAAAATTATGCTTAATTAGGCAATAAACCTTAACATTAAGGTCCCAAATTACATATAAACTTAACTAAAACTAATTATTTTCCAATAGGATTGAAATATATCATCTCTTATTACCTTTTTGTTGGTTTTGTAGGTCATTGGTTAAGTAAGAACAAGTTCCCACCAATCAATGTTTCTAAAAATTCCATGACAGTCATTTTCCTTCCCTATAAAAGGCCACCATCTCAAACCCTTCCTCACACCACTCAATCATCTTAATATCACAAAATAACTTACTATATTTATCCCAAAAAACAATCCCTTAAACCTTTAATCTTTCCCTTGGGTGGAAACCCTCTCAAGGAATAATTTTGGCACAAACCAAATGGAGTTACCCGATTAAGAGGTAACGTCTTCTCTCAAGATCCATTCAATTATTTTCCATATCCACACCTTAAACTCTCTTTATATCCTTATTGTGTGATGAAACAATTATACACCATATAATTGAATTTGTTTTTCAATTTTTATCGCCTAAACTTACACAAAACTTTATCTAATGGACTTCGAACATATTATTTTTGTGTACAATGAACTACTACTTCATGAAATGATTGTTGTTCATTTCTCCTTTACAAAAAATCATGGTTTCCATTTTTATAGAAATTGTATTTATATATGTAATATATTATATATATTATATCCTTAATCTTATTAATTTATTTTTTATCAAGAATATTTTTACGTTCCATTAGGTGTTAATTGGATAATCTTGTTTGATGATGTTTGGACTACCACCCTCTCAAGGCGACAGGATTCGTTCACACATCACATGGAATGTATTAAGGATGGGTTTAATGAACATATATGATATATATGATATATTATTTCAAATAAAATAATTATATATCAATATATACATATATACACATATATATATATATGTACTAGTGTCATTTACATTCTTTCTATCAATAAGACAAAAAATGGAAACAACAGTCATGTGTACGTACGACTTACTGTCTCCATGAATGGTGTATTCCATTTCATATATCTATATGATACAAATTATTATAATATGAATATAATGGATATACCTGACATTTATAACGTTATCTAAATTATGGAATCATTATATATGTATAAGGACCAATGATATTACAAATTATAACACGTGTGAAGAATGAAGAAAATAATACCTGAAGTAAAAAAACATAACATTGGATGGTTAACAAGAGGGTATTATAAGGAAAACAGAAAAAATTATGTTACTATTTATAATAATATTCTTATGTCAAATATTTAAAATAAAAAAAAATTATATATGAGTCTTGTATGAGTACGTAGATAGTAAAGACACAAGGTGTGTGGATTTCATCTGAATTTTAATTTCTATGAGATATAAGCTATGTACTCCACCCTTTCCTTTTGTGTAGTGTATATAATGCTCATGATTGTATTATATATATTTTATTCTTAAATATATGTGTATTTTCATTCTCGTTTGATGGTCCAAATTTTATGGGTTTTATGTTTCAAATGTAACCAAATTGGTAAAAACATTTGGTCTCAATTTACCACCAATAAAATTCATGTATTGCACAAAAAATCCTTTTCAAGGTTCGTATACTTCTATTTAACATGAAATATCCGGAATTTAAATCTTTTAATGATACTATATACTTCATTTAATTACCTTTCCATACATGGAGATCATCATCCCCAGATACCATGTTATAAGTGTTTATTGAGATAATCTCATTACATTTCATGGTTGTTTATGTTTATGCTTCGTTTGGTGAAATCATAGGTTCTATCTCTTTAGACAATTCATGAGTTTCCATATCCTCTATTATATTATGATATAATCATGTATAAGTACCATTTTATAATCATTGGTACATAAGTTAGTTATGAATGTGTTTTTTTATCAAATCCAATTGTTACCCTCTCTTCGTTCAGAAATCATTGTTTTCTAAAAAGATTTTCGCATAATATTATTCCATTCCCCTATAATATCTTAAATATATTTTTACACATTTTTATTTTCCAAATATCTTCAAGGGAATACCGTTGTGGATTTATGGAAAAGCAACTTTATTGTCCTTTTTAATATTCAAAAGAAATGTTCTTTTGACCTCATACCACATGTACGGATTTACCCACCATCATTTCTTAAATGCACATTTTGTATTACTAAAAATGGTAATATTTAAGAAAATATTACTAAAATAAATTTTCAAGGAATTTTTGTAAATGGTTTTAAAAATTTTCAAATATGTTTTAAGGAGAATTATTTTCAAAAGGCTTTAATATATTATTTACATCTTTTCATTATGATTTCCAAAAAAATATTTTCAAAACATTTTCAAGATTAATTAATTCGTTTAAAAAATTATTTATAAAAAATTTTCATTCTTCTTTTATATGATTTTAAGAAATTATAATTTCGAAACAATTTTAAAATTCATTTATAAATTTCATGAAAAAAGTTCAGAAAATTCTTAATCTTTATTTATTTTTTTCATTTTATTTTTATTTAAAATGCTTTCCAAAAACGTTTTGAAGATTATTTTAAATTTTTTTAAGAAAAATTATTTTAAAAACGTTTTCAAGCATTATTTATAAGACTTCAATGTATTTTCTATGAAAATTTTATCAAATACATTTCCAATCATTTGTTAAATGTTTTCATGTGTTTTTGAAGAATTATTTTAATGTTATAAATATTATTTTAAACAATTTCAAGTAAAAAGGGTTTCAAATTAATATCACACCTCCATTATATGAATTAAAGGTATTTTTTAAGAAAATTATTTTCAAATTTTTTTATTTATTAAAAATACTTCTTCAATCGAGAAAGCATATTTCCCTCAAGAAAAATTTTTGGAATATATTTCAAAATTAATTTCCATATAAGATGACATATATTAATATTACTCATGCCTTTCAAGGAAATTATATAAATTTTCCATTCATATCCTTTCTCAGAATGACTTATTTTTAATTACACGGTCTTTATGAAACCTATTTCACTTTCATGGTCAATATTTTTGTAATGAACATTCTCTTCCGTGGGTTATATTATTTTGTAACTAACATGTTTTTATGGTCTATGTTTATGATGAAATGATTATGAAACCTGTATCTTTCCACTTGTTAGGATATTTTTATATATTTTTTATACCCATTTCATTAAATGGATTATGATATGTTCATTTATGATCTTGTGTCACATGTATTTATGATTTCATTATGTCACGTGTGGGACCTATATCTCTTTGTAATGCATTGGGTAAAAATTCATATCTCATGAGATAGACTGGGGTGGAATGAGGGTTTACTCAGTTCAGCAATATAGGGATGGAATGAGGATTTACTCATTTTAGTAATAAAGCACTACAATGAGAACATAATTGGTATAGTAATACATGGATGGAATGTGGGTTTACTTAGTTCTGTAATATATGGATAGAACTAAGGTTTATTAAGTTCAGTAATATAGGGTTGGAATGAGGGTTTACTCCATTCAGTAAGATAGGACTAGAATAAGGATTTTCATGGTTCAGTATTACAGGGTATTAATGATGGTTTACTCAATTCAGTAATAAGGCGTCGGAATGGGGGTATACTCAGTTCAGTAATATAGGGATGGAATAAGGGTTTACTCGGTTCAGTAAGATAGTGTTGGAATTAGGGTTTACTAGGTTCAACAATATAGTGTTATAACGAGGGATTACTCAGTTTAGTACAATGGAGTTGGAATGAGGGTCTACAAAGATTAGTAATATAGTTATGGAATGTGGGTTCACTCATTTCAGTAATATAGGGTTGGAATGGGGGTTCACATAGTTCAATAAAGGACTTTCTCCATTAAGGTGGTCTTGGGATTGATACATTAAGAACAATGGAAATCATTATATACTTATATGATTGCACAATATCATGTATTACTCCTATGTTATGATTTTATGGATTATTGTTTTTACATCATATTGAATCGTGTCCTATGATCATCCATTTGTTCCATGATTTATTTGTATGATCTTTGATATGTAGGGTATGATCTTCTATTTTCAAGATCATGTTCTTGTACCCTTATGCTCATGTTAATTTTTACAGGTAACCCATGTTACCTTACTGAGAATTTTAGATACACTTTTTATGTTTCCTTCTCTAGGTTTCGATGATATGTTATATGATTGATATGTCAATGAAATTTTACTTTCAAGATAACCCAATTGGGAGATAATGTAGCTCACATATGTACCGGTGTTTCTGTTTCCATAAATCTAAAGGCATAATACAAACTACGGTCTTTGGGCGTCTGTTTGTTTAACATTTATGTATTCCAAAAATGTGATGTAATGTTTATTTTTTATAATTTGTGGGTAAATACATAATTAATTTGGTTATATAGTATAAGAAATAATTAATTGATAAAGTATAAGTGATAATCAATTAGATTAATTTGGCGGTTTTTTTTATCATCATGAACTTGTTTTTTTGTATGAATTAGTATTGTGTATATATAATGGTTCTAAAACATTATATAGGCTATAATACACAAAATTTAGTTTTTGTGAACATTAAATTTTTATCATGACCAGCCTTGAATAATAAATTGATGAAATAATGTTTTTCGTCTGTGAAGGTTGTAAATCAGCACATCTCGGATGATGATTTTATTTTTTAAATAAAAGATAGTGAATAAAGAGATTGATGATGGGTATTCCATTAACATTTTATCATTATAGTATTTTTATTATGTTCAAGTTATCATGATCATTTAGAAATTTTAGGTTAGAAGATTATAATAAAATAAATAACATAAAAAAGAAATAAAAGGAAAATGAAGAGGATTTTACTTCTTAAATAATATGTCTTGAGAACCTCCATAAGGAAAGGGGTTTTGGACTCTTAGTAAGAACAAGAGATCCTGGATAAGGGGAAATACTATAGAAGAGGATTAGGGTAGAACATTAATTGGATTCCAGGCTTAGAGGAGTGAGGAGAAGAGGGGGTGATTTCTCATTATTTTATTCGTTATTTTTTAATTTTATCATAATAAGAAATAATGTTGATTATTGTGAGTAAATACAATAACATGTGAATGTGAGTATGAAATAATAGTTATTAACTTAGTATTACATGAACAATGACTAAAAAAATCATGTATTTATCGTTTATCAGAAATTATCATATTTTATTATTCATAAAATGTCATGTATTTTATAAAAATATCAATATTTCACCCTAAACATTTTTCAACATGTATAATTAAAAATAAACTCCATTTTCTAAGTATAATTTTTTAAATATGAGAAATTTTATTTTATATGAAAATTATATTTACTTGAAAAATATAGATTTTATATTTATAACTAATTTTATAACTCCCTTAAAAAACAACGGTCTCATAAAATTATCAAAAAATCATCCGATAAAAACATATTTAGTTATGAACACATTTTTATAAAAATGAATTTTCTTTTATATAATTTTATTAATTATTAAATTTTAATTAAATGTTTATAACTCACAATAATACCAACACTTAAAAATTAATTTTTAAAATATTCTTTTTCATATATAATGATATATTAATATTATAAAATCAATTATAAGATGCCTAATTTTTATTTATACATTAATGGGTGAGGTTACTATTAATTCGTCCAGTTTACTATGTGTACGGTTCATATTGCTATTCATAAGGATAAAATTACAATTTAAAAGGGTCATGTTAATATTCTCCAAACAAATTATATTAATCCTATTAGACTCTAAATATCTTACAGATCTTAACCATGTATTACAAGTTTCCAAGATATAAATAACCAATGTGTAAAAATTATGTTTAATGGATATTTTATAACTATCTTGTTTAAATAATTATAAAAACAAATTGTTGATTCATAGAGACTCATTATTGTGTGAATTACATTATATATTAAATATATTTTTAAACCCTTGTTGTGTTATGAAATAGAAATTGACATACCCTCACTCAGCATCCCCTCATAGAATATTGACAATTCATGATACCAATAGAAAAGAAAAACAATGTGAAATAAAAAATCTGTTTGCATTCTTGGTAGATGGTCCCAATCTAAAAATGACTAATATATTTATAAAAGTTGTATATACAAATTTTGTTATCCGTATTTGTTACTAAAAATTTCGGATCTCCTATCATTTAGACCGTGACCTATATTCTAATTAATGTATAAAGTTGTGGTGGATGTGGTAAAAATAACCCTTTCATGGTCTTTTTGTGTTTACATTCCTATATTAAAATCGTGATCCAGCCTAATTATAGAATAAGTGATTCAAGGGGTGGAATTGATCATAAAATAACCAGTAGAATAATGTATTTGGACAACATCTGTTGTATTTTGGGGGAATATGTGTGGGAATATTATACTCCTAGGATTCTGTCAAAAAATTCGATTGAAAATACATATTTTCTGGGAAATAGATACAGGTCATTGAGGGTGGAATTCCAAAATAGTTATTTCATTCCCCATGTGTATAGCATGTTTAACCATTTTGGAAGACTGATGCATGAGATTTTAAATTTCTTATATACATTGAAAATTATATTTCATAGATTTAATGAAGATATTATATCATAGGAAATATAATTTATCAAAACAAATATATTGGTCTTGAGGCATTTACTCGTGATATAATGTTTCCATATTCTCTCCCTTGGTATTTTAATTTCCCTATGGAAAAAAGTGAAATTCATAGCTCTATACAAGCCCTGGACACTTATGTATATTAACATTTGTTTTCCATAAATTATCTTTAGTTGTTAAACCATATTTAAAAGGTAGGAAAATATGATACACCCAAGCTATTTCATGGACCTATGGCTTCAGACCAATTAAAACATATCAAATTTGTCTTGGTGTAAAATCCCATCGAAGGTCTTTTGATGAAAGACATACTAAATGTAAGATATGTATCTAGTATTATGATGATGATGAGTTTTCCAAAGACATTAGTAGAATGGGTATGACTATATTCCATAATATCAAAATAAATTAGTACTTGGGGTGTCCATGAGAATGAAAATTACCTCTATTCTTTTAATTTCACACTTTTCCAATTTTACTATTGATTTTTATTCATTCTCATTGAGATTTATTTAAAATGACTTCATGAAATAGATTTATTGTCATATGGTTTTCAAAAGTTGGAGGATCAATTAAAATAAAATCAATTGCATTCAATGTGGCATAATATTTATGATATATAAAATTATGATCACCAACATGAAATTATTTTTCATTTTGATGATACATAATTTATTAATGAATTGTATTTTAGTCTAATTTTCATGTTTTTGAGTTCCACGCGATATGAGAGAATATTTAGATTGTTATTAACATGAGGAGGACAATTATTTTCATAATATGAGTCATTTTTTGGGAGGAGTTACAAAGGAGTTACATGGGGAGGCCCACCTGAACTAAATGTAGATTCACTATTATGAGAAGGAGCCTTCAATCCATGATCATTGAAACATGGTTTTCAACTTATGATTTGCGGATGACCTCTAGAGATGACAGATTTTCTCCTATGAACTCGGAATACTTTTCACTATTATTTGAGGAATTCCAAATAATTATTCAATTTTATTAGTCAAAATTCAATGTTTTTTGATGAACTATGAAAGTAGATTCAAAAGGAGTAATTTCATGATTACTCATGAATATTATAGAGGTAATTACTATGTTTTCAGTTATCTATAATGAACCTACTTAGTTGATAGATATGGTTTTTTTATGAGTCCTGTAATAGATGATTCTCTATAAAGGAGTTGTATAGTTGAATATTGCATTATTGTTACTAGAATATCAATGGAAACAGTGTCATTCACATATTTATTCAGTGTTAGGGTAACCTTAAACTATTTTATAAATAAGATAATGGGACCCAAGGATGATAATACCCTCATATATAGAGTACTTCTCTTTGATTGTATGTTTTCCTAGATGATTCATCCTTTGAGATGGTATTTACTAAACAACCTAGTTTAGAACCACCCTCATAAAATTGGTTTCATTGTGTGGAATAAAATCATTATGTGTCGGATCCCTCTTTGGCGGCTCTATGGAGTCATTTTGAGTTTTAGGATGGAATTAAAAATCATTAATATGAACCTTGTTGTGATCATAATAAATTTATTACATGTTAATATTCAAATGTATAACCTTATTGTAGATTATAGTATAGATATGAACCTAATGATGGGTTTCTATTAGAATATTCAGATATACATAATGTGTATTTTATGAATAGAGATATGAGCCTAATCCTTTTTTAACATAATAATTTGATAATGAAAATTTGTGTTATTGACATGTAAAATGATATAATACAACTCTATGGTATCTATAATAAATTGAAACTCGTTTGTGTTTTACTTAGGGGAAGTAGTTTAGAAAACTGTGTGGTGGTTTTTCTATGGTTATATCCTTATTATGTTCTTGAGAATATAATTTCATTCAGTGCATGTGAAGATAGTGATTTTTTAGTTCCCGTTGATAATTTTCTCAAATAGTATTATCAATGTAATCAATATTCATTAAAACATTATAATTGTATAGGATGTATGTGTTTCTATACACCATGGATAGTCTCCTAAAATAATTTTTTGTTGATATTTATTCCACTTACTTCTGAGCATCCTATCAGTAGTAGGAGAACCTATGAGGATTTCTAACCAATATGATTTATTGAGATACCAAAAAATATACAATAGAGTTATAAGGGTTATAAAATCATATTATGGTGTTCACCACATGTCGTTGGTGTTGACAGGTTGGTGAAAATGTCAAGATATAACACAAGTCTAGATACTCATATATAGATGTGGTAAATGATTAGTGAATTATCTCATGGTGTGTAGAAGTATGTTGTTCCCTATGGTTTCCAAAATCATTATAGAGATAATGTTATTTGATAATTACATGGTTAACACCCTTTAGATTAGAAAATTAAAATTGTAGGAGAGTAAAAAAGGGAAAATGTAAACGTAGAATCAGAAGGAAAACTATATGGTCAATTAATATCTTTATTGGTTAATAATTTCAAATTGGGTTCACAATTTATGTTCAAAAATAAACTCAACATGTGATATTGTTTGTAATAGTGGTGGGCCTCCTACCCTAAATAGTGGATTGCGAAGAAAAAAACAACACAATGAAACACATTTTGTTCAAGAATATTGGAGGTTGTATCATTGATTGAGATATCTCATTATAGTTATAGGGAGTCACTTATATTTTCAAAAAAAAATTAATTAAATACCTCTTAGTAATAATTCATTTTACATTGATCATCGGAGGTTTGGATCATTACAATTCATTGATTTCAGTATTAGTATGTGTCCAAATTTTTACATTATTTTCTTTATTGTATGTTATATTACTCAATAAATCTATACTCATGTATGCTATGGATGTTATTTCCATACAATGTTTTAATAATTTTTTGTTGATTTGGGATCATTCCCATGACAAGGACCTTTGACATATTCATATGTATGTAATCATAACACATATTGTTGTGTATCTCTTAATGGGACATGTCATGTGATTTCATGACATTTGATAAGTACTAATATTGTACCTTTTATGGTCATGTGGTAAATAAAAATAAAGTTCTTTTTTATTTTTCATTCAGAATCAATTGATATTACATATAACAACATTAATCTAGGAACATGAAATATTATAGTGTAAAATTATATTATTATGGAACAAATCATCCATTTTAATTTCATGTAAAATTATGTGTATGCTATTAAATGTATATTGTTCCACCTATGTATATATACATTATATTTTAGACACAAGCAGATCAGAATGCCTTTGGGATATCGGTTTGGGCCTATGGGTCTCAAGGGCGTTTGGGTCATCAAAGGCCTTCAGGCCATAGGGCCTTCGGGCCATGTAGACCATAGAGTAGCCCAGTTAACACAGAATAAGCCCCAGAAGAGGATTAGAGCAACAAGAGTAGTAGCCACTAGAAGCATAGCTAACCGGATTAGGTGAATGAGAGGGTATGGAAGCCACCATCGGGACCAGGAATCATGCATCTTTGTACGAGGCAATGGTAGAAGTTCAGAAATGCAAGGTGGGGATTTAGGTGATCAATGACACAAAAGCTAGGGAGGGGCAGTTCAAGTGGGTTGGTCTTATGGGTCATGTACTGGGCATGGTATTCCTTGGGGACTTTGGGTCATCTATTGAGGGTCAGTCGGGCCTTGTGCCTTGGGCCTACGGGTCACGTACGGGTTCCCCTTCAACTCTTAAAAGTGTGATTATCTATAATAAAATAAGAAAAAAGAAGGCCTTTGGTTCAATTGGACGGGCAGATCAGAAAAAAAAATTAAAATGTATAAAAAATGGTTAATGTTATAAATTTGTATAATCAACTTTTTCTTGTGCATCCTTATATATTATATAGAATGTGATAGGTGAGGGACTGCATGAAATTAAAGTCTCATAATATTTATAACTCACTATATTATATATGGATGAGTTCATTAATTTGGAAATAGTAATTTCTTATCCCATTTAGGATAACAAGGGAATGTATATGAACATATTTTTATGTTATACCTAGATAAGCAAGGATCAATTGAAGTATGTATTATAAGACTTACTGAGAAAAACTTTTCTCTTTCACAATCTATGATGATAAAATATGGAAAATTCTCACTAATTATATTAAATGAAGATAAATTGATGATAAAATTTACATATAATGATTTTATAATATATATACCAGTTTTTAGAAACCCATATATGCATTAAGATCCATACGATACTTCATTAGTATAATATCAATATGGAACCTTATTTTAAGGTAAAAATGAATGATTATACTATGGGGATCCAATACATTTGGGAGGAGAACCAATTAATGGTTCCCATGAAATGCTAAATCACTATTATTAATAGAATAATTGTTCAAGGATGATAACCATATAATGCATAAAACATTTATTTATATATAGAGGTTGTTTAAGAGTTTCTATTATATGGGTAACCAAGTAGGTTTCCAATTAATATTGGGTCCCATGTTGGTGACCTAGGTGAAAGAGAGCCAATGGTGGTGACTTAGGAGAAAATAAAACCATGTAGGTGAAATATTTATAATCCAACCATGGAAAAGGAATTTAGTGAAATTATTAACTATTTGGATAACTTGTTGAGAGGTTTACCCAATTGTGCGGCATTGGAATGAGCCATATTCGTAACATCGAGAGTTTTTATTAAATATTTTTTTCGATTAAATAAAAATCCATTGATGTATTCTGTTAAATTCTACACTATATAAAGCTTTATTTATATGCAACAGAATGTTAGGATTGTCTTATATGCAACCATGAGATTAGATTTTGGTACATAAATCTAAATGTTTGGATTCTTTTACACACAATACACAGTTCTTTTGATAGTTTTCATTATAACCAAGACCGAGTTTTACCAAACTATAATATACTAATAATATTATTAATTAAAAAGATATTTCTTACCTAGTAATTTGAATTGTGAGTAATAATAGATTTACCTAAATTATGAAAATATAGTTGAGAATGTTTATATAATAAATTCTTTCTAGAAAAATTAATTATATATTAAAAATAAATCCCCATTAAAAATAAAAGTAAACCTTTTTCTAAAAAAATATTATTATGATACAAAGTGAATTTTATATCAATAATTTTACCAAATCACTTCTGGTGAAATATTTTAATTCAATTTATATATTATAAATTCAATAAAAAATTAAAATTCATCATATTGTTTTCCCAAAAGGATATAAGAATATATAAAGTTTTACACTGAAAATTATTTTTTTCTAAAAAGTAGTTTTTTATACTTTTTATGGTATACATATTTTAAAAACTATTACTTTTTATATTATTAATCGGATAAAATAAATAATGTTTTGGAAAATTTAGTTTCAAATTTTACCTCGGGTGACTTTTTTGTAATTTTTATCATAATTTTCATCTTTTGAGGAATATTTATATATACTGAATTTTAATTGAAATATTTGTTTCCATTTAAATAATTATATAATGTCAAAAACAATTTTGAATCTATTTTAATGTCACAATAGTTCAATTATACATATACTAATCTAATTTCTGTCAATTCACTATTTTTAATATTGAATTTTTAAATAAAAACTTTGTAAATGTTTGAATATTTTGACCTTAAAAATCGTATTTCCCATTATGTACAAGGGATTAGTTTTAAATTATATTTTCACACATTTTGAAATTTAATATGGAAAATTGGATTAAATATTTGAAATGTGAATAATTTTATTTTGTCTAATTTTGAAAACATAATTTTTACTAATAGTATTTGTGAAAATAATTAAAATTAATCACAAAGATTATAAAGAAAACATGTTTACCAATGGGTTAAATATCAAAAAATGGAAAATGGACAATGAACATTTCCAAATCCAATTTATGGTGATACATATACATTATATATTCTAGGATCTAAATGGATCCATTATTTTGGATACATGAATTGGAAACAAAGGTGGGGGATTTCCTTCTTTGGAAAATTACAAGATTTCCACTCACCTCCCTTATAAAAATCCATCCATCTTCCCCTGTCTTCGCACCTTTAAAAAAATTATATTCCACAATTACTTCCCAAATAACATATCAAACTCCCTCATAAAAATTTATTTTACATAAAATTCTTATAGATCATAACATGTAAGGATGTTTGTGAAATCCGAATAGATATACCTGAAGAAGGGTTAATGTTCATCAAGGATAATTTTTTATTTCTTCATAAAATCCAGTCATTTAATTTTTTAACATTATAATATATTAATCCAAATATCTTTCATATAAATATATTTTGTTTTATAATGGTTGAAACCAAAAACCACATACACTTCTATAAAATGGGTGACAAATTTTTCATTCAATTGAATGGTGGAGACATTCTTCACAAACTGATGTCATTAAGTTTTACATTAACACATTTAAAGGATCAAATAACTATTTTAAAACTGTTTATATATGATATATATTATAATAATAATTTACTTATGCTTCTTTAATAATTTTATAACACATACCTTCTATAATTCCATTTTGATGAAATCCCATAATCTCGTCTTTGTGTATGGCAGACTTCCACCACACAAAGCTCTGTAATTAATTCATGATTTAAATGAATGTATTAAGGATTATTTTAAATAAATCATATATATATAATTAAAATTATAATCTAATGATAATATATATCAATATAATGTACTTTTTCATTAAATACGAAGAGAAAATTCAATAGTGTTTATTTTTATGTATGGCCTACAGTCTTCCTGATTATTGTTTTGTTTCTTATAAAAATGATTATAGATTAATCTAAATTAATATATAATAAATATATACAATATTTATATCATGGTTCACAATTTGGATATTTTTTAATCTTGATATATGTAAGAGGACAATAAATAACTAGCCGAAAAATGCATATAAAACAATTCTATTATTACCTAAAACATAATATTAACATGGAATAGTTAATAAATTTGTAATATAACATAATAATTAACTAATATACATTATGTTATATATATTAATATGGTTCTATGATAGAGATATGAAAAAATTATATTTATTATATAGTAATTTTTAATTAGTATGATGATAATCAAGGCATATGTTAAGCGGACTTCTATTATCTCATTTATTTCTGAGAGACTTATTCAATATTCACCACTTGTTTCATTTTTTGGGGTTTTTATATTTAAATTTTACATGAAATATCATTTATTTACCACATTTAATTATATATAATGTTTCCAATTATTTTATTCTTTCATGATAATTGTTATTAAAATGATACTCTATCAGTCACAGATTTCTGTCTCACTTTTTATTTTTTATGAGATGCATGCCATATTAACGACCTATTTATTCTATGTATCTTATATAATTCCCATTAATTTATTTCATAATTATTATACTATTATTTATTATTTGTTTAATATCTTTTTTAGGATCTCTCTTTCATGGGGATAATAGTTTAAATGTATCCATATCAGTAAACAAATTGTTTCAACATGACTTCATTAAGACATATGTTCTATTATGAACCTATATCCTATCATCAGGAGTATAAAAATACCCATTTAAATTTAATATCATGATTTTATAAATCACTGTGATATTTTATGTTCCATATTATATTATTCCTTCATGGGTATTATGATCAATGATTAATAGTTGTAATGATTTTATGTTTTAATCTCATCATTTATTGAGATTGTTTACGACTATTATTACAGCGATAAAATATTATGATCAATATCTCTAGAATAATAATTAATTGTATCCTCTTCTTATTATTCAATATATCATTGTGTGATAGTATTATTTTCCAACTCTTTGGTACATAAGATTAATTTGAAATATTTTTATGAAAATTCACCTTCGTTTCTATCCTAAATCGGAAATATATTTCATTCAAAACCATTATTTTAATAAATGTTTTTAAATTTTTTTTACTATTATTTGATGAATTTTTTAAATATATTTTTACCAAAATTTTACCTTTTTCAAAATGGTTTTAAATGTGTCTTATAATCATTTTCTGACCAATGATCTCTTGAATTCTACAAAAAACGTAAAAGGAAACTTGGTTTTTTATGTATATTTCATGTATTGATTTATCATCAATCTGGACCAATCAATTATTTGAAGAATACAATATATTTTATTAAGGAATATTAAAAATATAAATAAACATTTCTTAATAATTTTTAAAATGAATTTTTTCTAAATTTATTATCAGATAATGTAATTTTTAAAATGTGAAATGTTTTTATAATGATAATTATTAAAGGTTTTTTATGATTCATATTTCTCTTCCAAAATCTATAACATTATTATACAATAAATAAAAAAATAGTTTCATGGGTAATGGTATTATGAAATGATTATGAATCCTACATATTCTCGAATATTTATGATATGATGAAATGTTTATGATTCCTATTTCATTTCATGGGTCATGATATAATGAATTATTTTTATCTTAGGGAAAAATATATATAATTTATTAGTATAATTTGTGGGAACTAAATCTCCCTCTAATGAATTCGGTAAATATAAATGTTTTATGTGATCCTATGGTACTCAACTAATTATCTAAAACCTAAATATTAGAGTACATGAGTGATTATCAAAAGAATAAAGATGTGGGTAAATAGAACGTTATCCTAAGCAAAAAATATGAGGGAATATGAGTATTTTTCTAGTACCAAAAAGGAGGGTCCCTTGGTGGTTATCCTATGCCGGAAAAATTCTGATATATGGGTGGTCATCCTAAGCTTCAAACACAATGTCACACAAGTGGTTACAAAAAGCCTAAAATAAGAGGGAATAATGGATGATATCTTAAGCCTGAAGAATGTACAATAGCGATTCATCTGACCCAAGTATGTTATGAATTTAGTGGTTAGTAGTGCATATAAAAAATTTTATATTTATATGTGTATTCAAAAAATTCCTTGTATTATTCCATTTTTTTGATCTCATGGACCCTGATCTTTTTTTCTATATGATTTAGGTCCTTGAACAACAAATCTCTATGAATGACTCATATTTGTAATTTAGTTCATGTTTATTACTAACATCCTAATTTATATTAATGATAATATACCCTAATTATTATTTTATGTCATCATATGATCATTGATAGACATATGCAACAATTTCCCTTATTAATAATCTGATCTCACCCTTTATTATCTTCAAGTTAAAAAGGTTTTTATGAACGATTTTAAGATTGATTACTAAAGGGGGATATTTTTTTTGGAGATACTGAAGATCATTCACTAATTTAGAATATTTTAAATACAAATATCCATGGGATCTATACTATTTTATCCCTCAAGAATATTTTTTGTGTAATATAATTACTATTAATAAACAATGACGTAATATTCGTGTATTATAAACCATGGAAGGTACAATTACAATCAAAAGAAATGTTTTGTAAACATCATAAAATTTGATGAAAAAATATTAGTTAGATTTCAAGGGATATTTCCAAGGATATATTTAGGGAATTATATAAGGATAAGTCTAATGATGAATCAATGTATATGAAAATATCCTAGAATTTAAAAAAGGATAGAGAGTGTTGTTTTACAGAAAACATATCTTTCAAGATATTGAAAGTAGATATCAGTCTTTCACAGATATACATAGGGGTAACAACAAAAAAATACTTTATTGAGATAAACTCTTTCAGAAACAACAGCATGAAAAAAATTATTTTTTCACAATTGGTCTGACACTCTATGAGGATATTGATTACAAATACCAAAAAAATTACAAACAATAAGGGAAAATTTAAATAGATCATGGGTGTAAATGATGTCGGATAAACCTTTGGTTTCATGGATTAAAGATCAAGGTGTCATTATTAAAACATATTATAAATTATTTTTCATTATTATGTGGTCATACCATTATGATTATTGTTTCTCACACTATTAATTTGGTTTTATTGAATGGATGGAACCCAATGTAACAATGTAATTTCTAGGTGAGAAAGAAATTGAAATGAATATCCTCTTGAGAAACCAAATATTATGGGAGCTAGAATGAAAACCTGATTTTTAAACTCACACAAAATTCTCATGATATGAATCCTGTTGGTAATTTAATCTTATATAGGAGAGAAACCAGTTATATTAATTTCATCAAAATTAAAATAACTCATTATTTTCATGGTTCTACTATCCCACTAGTTGATGAATAGTTTATCAGTACCACTAAAAATATATTTTTCATTATGGGGTGTTCAGAACCAAAAAAAACATTATGTATTTCTACCATTTGGATGGTTAAGAATATTAATGTTGTACTATTATCAAGAACAATGTTACAAAGGAATTAATTGACTTAATGGAATGGGAGGATTTTAAAATGATATTTTTCACTAATTACTTCTCTCATCTTATATGAACAATGATGGATAATGAATTTATAGTGCTCAAATAGATGGATGGTAACTATATTACTATATATAAATCCAATTTTAAAATAATATCATTATAGGATTTTGGATTAGTCATTAGTCTATAAAACAGTTGATCGATTCTAGGGAGGCATAATACTAGGTCTTCGAAATTCATTGTGTATAAGATACATAAGTAGATATGAAGAATTTGATTGATCTTCACCAAAATTTGAAATGGAAATTAGAAATTAAGATAGTACAAAAGGTTTTGAAATGAAAGGGAATATTAAATATCTGGAGAAATCAAAAAAATCACATAGTAGAAATAAATTTTAGAGACGAACACACACAATATTTGGGGAGAAGAACATAGGTGAATGCATGAAAGGGGAAAGAGGGTGTTAGAAATGTAGAAATGTGTGTAATAAAATAATTGAATAGAATAAATATGTGAATATGTGAACTAAAAATGTGAATAATGATAATGATATATATAATTGCACTCCTAAACATTAGTGCATCAATTGCATGGATTTTGGAAAAAAGCAAATACAATTTCCTCAATTTAGGGGTTGATAATAAGTATCAATTCCAAAAAAACTTTACAGATAATTGAAAAAGGGAAAGATTATTTGATCATGAATATTTAATTGAATGATGATAACTGGGGAACAAATATCATACTCTCATTAATTGGGGATGTACTTTAATTTTATCCCCATACATGGATTCAAGACTAATAAAATCATATTTGTTATTTTATCAGTACAATGATGAAACCAAGACTCAAATGATTTTTTTTGTATTAGATAAGCGGTTATATGAGGGATAATTGTAGATATTCTTCTTATTATTTCATTTTTGTTTATGCATATTCTTAAAATTTAGCAAAATTACTTTGATCCAAGTTTTTTTATCTTAGTACCATTATTTATGATGAATAAAATTGTCCCTTATATCATTATAGGTTTATAGTTTTGATCATAAACATTCATTGGATAACTAACATTATTGTGATTAGTGATCATTATCACACTACATAATAATTTTTTCTTATAAAAAAATTCCAAATACCCACATCCCACCTATGTTCTCCTATGTGGAATACTAGTTATGAGTTACTTTAGGTAACTGTTATGTTTCAAACATTCCCTTTTAAATGACTGTTTTATCATTCATTTTCATGATGTGGGATTCTACTAATTTGACTTTCAAGTACTTATCCTTTTAATTCAAAAATTAAATTTGGGATAGAAATTTATTAATAGGGCTAGAATATAACACCCCTAAAATTTAGGAATTATTATTCTTTAGATTAAATCAAAATTCTTGGATGGATTATGTTTCATGCGACCCCAGGATAATCATTATTTATATGAAAACCTAGTTAGGGGTTCTCTAAACAAGAAACTGATATTATATTGAGGTGCATGAATAACTTAATTTATATTTTGTTAAACACAATACTGGGTTCTCCAATATCATGCAGTACTCGCAAGATGGAGTTTTTAGCAATGACAATATACTACTGATAATATTATTTAACATAACTGTTGAAATTGAGTTGTTAGAATTGAGGGTTTGAATAGAAATAATTATATTATCAAAAAAAAATTCACAGGTTTAAAAATATACTCTATTGGGGAAAGTTAATTAAAAAGAAAATAAAACACATTTTAAAAGATAGGGATACCATTTTCTAATGAACTAATATTATGCACACAAGTGTACCTATTATCAATGATTTTACAAAAAAAAATTATAAATAATATTAATAAAATTTATATATTATCAATGAAATAAAATCAATAAAATTCTTATTTTATGGTTTCTCGAAATTTTATAAGAATATATCAAAATTTTATTTATAAAAATTTTATTTCTCTAAAGTACACTTTTGTCCCCATTTTATGGAATACATATTTGAAACAAAATGATTAAAATTTTAGAAAAGTAATTTGAAGTAAAAATATTTTTGAATTATTAATTTCAATGTTATCATAGAGAGATGTTTTTTTTTATTTTTCTAAGGAGTTTTAGTTTTAATGAATAGTGAGCATTACTGAGTTTTAATTGAAATAATCCTTTTCTTTTAAATAATTTAAATTTTATTCTCTTTTTTGAATCAATTTTTGAGTAAAAACGTTCAATTATAAATCTATGAATCAAATTTATGTCATTATACTATATTTATATGTAATTTTGATATGAAATCATTATATATTTTTGAACATTTTAACAATAAAACCCGACTTTCATGACACATCCACAAGATTAGTTTTGAATTATTTTTTCACTTATGTGTCTTAAGATTATAAAAATTAATTCCATATTTTGTAATATTAATTTATAATTTATAATAATATCAACCTAATTTTTAAAAAAAAAATAAGTCAAAATATTTAAAACTAATAGCAATGAATAAGAGAAAAATGAGTTGACCAAGGGATATAAATAAAATAATAAAAGAAAATTGATATAGATACTCCTAAAATAACAAATGCATGGCCATATACCAAGATAATAATATTTTAAAAAATTTATACTATTATTTTATACACAAGAAATTGAATAAATTTATATGGAATTCTCTCTTTTAAAAAATTAAAAAAGTGTCACATATCTCCCTTATAAAAAAACAACCCCTCTTCCACTCTATTCAAAGAATTAAAACCTAGTGCTTCAGGAAATTCCTATAAAAAAAAATATCTAATTCCTTTCCTTCATCAACAAATCCTTAAGTTCGGCTAAAACAAAACATTATTAGGCCTTTGGTGTAAATAAAAAAGAGATACACAAAAAAGATGTAATATTCCTTAACAAATGCTTTTGTTTTATTTATTCATCAAAACACGTAAATTATTATTTATATTGTTTATAAAAAAACCTAAAATTCTTATAAATATACATATGTTTTTATGTTAAGGGTATGACCTACAAAATCAAACACTTCTGAAAATGGGTATCCAAATAAATGTTTCAGTGCAGAGGGGACTACCGCTTAATGAATTGTTGTCTTTAATTATATAACAAAAACCATACAATTGTGGTCACATTAGTAGAAATAATTTTTAAAATTGATATATATTATATTTATTTTACATTTATTCTTATTTATTTATTATATAAATAATACCTTGTAGCATTCCTTTTAGTTGGAATAAAATAATGTCGTTGGTATCTACGATTGACTACTGCCTCACAAAGTGATATGATTTGGTCAAGCTATAAATTTATTGAAATCAGGATAGTTTAATAGAAATTTTTTATAAATAGGAATGAAAAATGATACTTCAATGATAATATATATCATTTACTTTTCTTTCATGCAATAAGAAAAGAACATGAGTGTTGTGTTCATGTGTATGTACAGCCTACCATCTCTATGAATGGTGTGTTTCATTTCCTATAACTATATTTTATGGATTAAAATAAATATTTATATATTGAAGAATAATATATTATGAAAAGGGTTTAATTTTTCTACATTATTTAAACATTATTTAAATAAGAGGACCTAGAATAAAAAGTAAAAACATGTACAAAAACAACGATATTATTACCCGAAACAGTATTATAACAAGAAATTATTAATAAATAAGAAATATATTGTTATAAGAAAATACAATATTATATGATATATATATATATTAGGTTTGTTGATATTTGTGAAAAAAATATTATATTTATTATAAAGGATTTTAAAAACAATATGAAAATATTCTAGACTTTTATAAGAGGATTTATAGTCTCTCTTTTATTTCTAAGTGACTTATACCATATTCACAAATGGTTTCATTTTGTGGTGTATATATTTCTTGTTGATAAGATATATCAGGATTCTGCAATATTTTACGATAATTAATGTTTCCACTAATTTTATTCTTGTTATAATTGATTTCCTAGTATAAACTTATTATACATTAAGTTTATATATATTCGATAATAGAATATTAATAAAATGTATTTTTACATATAGTTAATTGTTTTTAATGAATGTAATCTAATAATGTCCTCGATATTTTTTGCATTGACATGGTAAATTATTTTCCTTCTATGATGAGATCCTTGAAGTTATTGGAAAATATTATTAATATAGAAATTGATTGGGATAACATACTATAATGGGAGACACATTATTTAGACTTTCTAGAATGAGTGCTTGTAAGAAGATGTGGCATCCACTAATGATGTTTACACTTTGTAATCACCAAGACATGAGATTATGATAATACACTTATTAGTATGGATTCTTTATGTTTTTTCTATTTTCTTTTCCTATAAGTGAGTGTGTGTATTGGTGTTTTGAATATAAAATTATCATTACTATATGTCATGACTCATTCACTTATATTTACTGACAAAAGCCATCACACTGTATGTTGTAGGCAAGTAGGGTACATTGGAAGCATTGTAATTTACCTGTCATTAATGCATAGGTTTTCGAAGGATTTTCCCTTCCATATTTATGGCAGTTGATATGTGGGACCTTTGATTATAGTACAACCTACAGATTAAAATCTATAGCATTACTGTAACATCGTGATTATATTATATTGTAAAATAAATATGTATTGACTAAACATATTGATTAAATAATAATTGAACCTGTATAATGAGATATGGTGATAATTTTATTAATTTACATTGTGTGTATTCTTATGTCATTCCCAATATTATGAAATTATATTATTTATCTTGGGTTCTTTAACCAGTTTCTAGATAGTAATCTTGATCTTTAGGAAAGACAACCCAATTATAAGGAGAAATAATCATAGAGGGTTACACACTATGTGTTTTCATTGATCTCATTTAAATTATATTTGAGTTTAATTATTAAAATAATTATTATTCTCACGTATAATGATTAACGTTATAAAATGTTTACTGGTCACACAAATTAAATTAATATTTATTCACTTCCATGTGAACATGAATAAGTTAATTATTATTATTAGATAGTTAATAATTATTTATTGATGCCTTTGTGAACTAAATATTTATTTATTAGTAATGTTTTAATTGTGTGTTCAATAAATGTTAATGGAGTTCGAATGAACCAAAACTGTGTTTTGTGAATAATATTGATTTACAAGATAGTAAAATAATATTATTTTTATTTCAAAATATGTAGTGTGATAAAAAAATAACAATATTATTATTATTATGTGGCCTGAGGTTTATTAAAGGTAATAAATTTTATATAATGGATGGCATGCAATTAAATATAATTTCAAATTAAATCCCAACTCTATAAATATATGTTTTTGTTTTAAGAATAATAAAATATATCTCACATCGTCCTTTTATCCACCTCTCAGTAATGCGTAGCACAATATATATTTATTCATGACTGGAGAGTGGGTGATCATAAAGTAACTACTCAAGACATTTGACTAGCTAGTTTTCACCCAATGATAGTGTGGTGTTGCTCATAGAACATAGGGGAATGTTTGGATCACCTTTATATGAAATTTATCATTTGATACTCGCATATAAATGAGGGTATTCTGAATGCATATTTTTCCATGTTCAAGATTTAAAAATTAAGAAAGTTCATAAGCCCATATATTTATTTATATAACTATTAAATAAATTAATTTTAGTTTTTTCATGATAGATACTCACTCTTTGCTTCAAAAACACGTTATTAAATGAAATTTTAATATATCACCCACTATTTAACTCTTTGAGTAATCCAAAAACTAACAAGATTTATTAGATTTTTCAAGTTTATATTAAAGATTATTTATCCGATCTTGTTTTTAGATTTTCATTTCAATTTATTCATTCATTAATCCAATATTAATTAATATGCTATGAACATGTTAATATTATTTGATCATGTTCTATTTTCACAATAATTTAAGAATATAATAAGAATTATTTTAAGTTCAATTTTGATGTTCCAATTATTTTTCAAGTAACATAGGGTTAGAAATTATAGAGCCTTAGTATAAATAGTGTAATTATATGCATTATACCTAGATGTTTCAAGCAGTTAACTATACATAGTTCCTTTATTGCACACCATGTGTTGACTAGACTTTCCTGGAATATAGAAATCAAATATATTGCATGTCGGACGCATGTACATGCTATGTAGTTAAGATGATATAATACATTTTCCTTATTCATAAAAACCACGTATGTCATATTTTTTAAATTCAGTTCACAGAAGTGGTAAAAATTCATTTAAATTAAAGAGTCAGTTTTCTAACTACCACTAAGTGGTGTCACTATTCGTCATAAATTGAAGTTTTTTTTCAGAAAAAATACCAAAAATTCAGCCTAATATATATTTGATATTCCAAATTCAAAAATGATGTCTATTTTTTCAAATTCAAAACAGATAAGTGGAAATAATTAATTTTAAAAGTAATTCCCGTTATCAAAATAAAAAGCATGTTTTTAAGAAACAATAACTATCAAAAGATCAACACTTGTTTATGTCCAATTTCAAAGTGAAATTAATTCCAATGACCAACATTGGATTAAATGGTAAAAATATATTATAATTAAACTTTAAAACAAACTAAAAAGATAATATATCCATATAAATTCTTATGATGAAAAAAGTTGTTTTTAATAAAAATATAGCGTGTTTTTACTATTCATTAAAATATGAAAGTTATCATAATAATATGAAAATTTTATCTTGAGTAAATTATTATATCCTGATTCCAAAGAAGAATCTTATTTTGTCAAATTGAACTTATAAACATGTCAAAAACTAGATTTAATGTGGGTGTGCCATTAAAAGGCGGCAAAATTGCATTTTTTGAAAAATACTTATTTTACCTGAAAATCTTATTTTCTTCTCATACCATGGTCTATAAAATGTGTAAGATGAAAAATAGTTATATAAAAATCAAAATTTAGTTAACAATATTCATAACAGCTAGTCCATAAAAATATTATAACAATATATCATTGTTTAGTGAAACCCTATATTTCATACTACACACGCTATCGAGGAAAGTCGTGATTGCGTGTAATGCAAGCCAAGTCAAGGATGTATGTAGTGAAAGCTCCCTTTAGTGTTGTGTTTAAAATAATTAAAAACTTATCTCATTTATACTTTAAATAAAATCAATAACTAATTATGCGTAGAATAATTTCTACAACACAAACAAGAAATTGTGTGTAACACAAGCCAAGAATAGTGTTACGTATACTACAAGTTAGAACGGTTTTGCGTATAGCACAAGCTAATTTTGGTGTATCATAAAACACAAGAAAGGAAATAAATTAAAAAGAATATATCTTATAAAATATCAGGGTGTTACATTCTTTCCCCCTTAAAAAGAATTTCACCCTCGAAATTAGTCGGGGTTATAAATGGTTTACTACATGAATGTTTCTTTCATAGAAACCCACATCGTAAAAAGGAATACTAAAACATAATGTTAAAAAGTGAAGTATGAAACATAATGGTTACCCAAATTAACCCATCACTAGGCCTCCACATAGGATAACAAAGGTGAAAATATAGATATAGAAGAAAAATCTAACCATCATGTTCTGATGAAGAGTGGTAGAGGACATGGCTATGAAAATGTCAATAATAAGAAAGACATAAATTTTTGATGATATAAGGTACCGTCTAATTCATCAGATATGAGGGTAGTAGGACAACATTTTTTGTTTTCATGATCATTTCCCTAAATTTGAAAAATAAAATGGAACTAGAAGAAATACTTTCTTGATTTTGGTACAATCTCATGGTTGGTTGTTCCTTGAACAATTTCCACTTCATCTCCTAATGAAATGAAGTTGAATTTTTCATTTTTGAAGTGTTAGCAGATCATGTGATAGAATGATAGGTCATTCCATTTGTCTCAAACAAAAGGATAGCATAAGTCCATCTATAGTGAGATTAATCATATATGGTTCCTAAAATGGGCTTATACATCATATATCATAACACTTAATAAATTAAAACTAATTGATACTAACCAGGGACTTCCTGTAGGCCATTTGTATACAATAAGGGCCTGTCGCACTTTGGTTGTGAGTTCGATTCCCGCAGCCTCGTCCGACATGTCGGGTTGTCACCCGTTCTACAGGTTGTCCCTTTTCTTAAACTACACTATTATAACATTCCATCAATAATATCGAAAAACAAGTTCTATCCTTAAATAATAATATCTGATGTCCAACATAATCCATTCCAATATTTAGGCTTATTCAAAACACATCTTTCCAATATCATAGTATAACGAAAATGATTACTTGAAAGGTCATATAACAAGAATGTAAATACCATCATTTATCCCTCACATATCATATGATATATCTTGTTGGTTAAATTACAAACATGTGAATACCTTAATCATGTATTCTCTTGAAAAATGAATACCCATTTAACCTTAGTGAAAACATGAATACTGTGAAAATTTAATACTTTCGACATACCAAAATCCCAAAATTTCTATATACTCAAACCATGATATAACATTTTCCTTATATTAGTCATGATATCATTTCATTTTTTTTCTTTATCGCTTCATTATGCGCATATAATATTCTTTCCAAAAATATTTCAATCACTTTTGATGGTTACCGGCACCATATAATTATGAAAAACCACAATGATCCAATACATTGTTATAACAATATTCCACGATACTTTTAATGAGATTCCACAACATTATCTCGGAACCCCATTACATAAACACGTATCCATTCCACCACATCGTTTTCATACTCAACATCACAAATAGTGATCGCATGTGACTTCCCTTTATCATTTTCCTTAAGAGGTTTCTCTTGTTGATCATCAATAACCCATGGATTAGGGCATTGATTAGCATAATGCCCCATTTCCTTGAACTTGAAGCATTGAAGTGTTGGTGAAGAGTTATCTTTAGTCTTTTCTCTATTCACATCATTAGCTACCATTTTTCCATTACTTCAACACTCAACTTCTCGATGACCTTCTTTTCCACACATAACACATTTTCTAGTACCTTTTAGGCAATCTCCACCATGCTTCTTTCAACACTTTGATCATTAAGAAAAATTCATATTCTTTTCACCATTGTTCTGAGATTTTTCCTCAAACTTCATCTTTTGTTTTTTTTTCAAAACCATGAGATGGATATGTAACACCAACATCTAGTTCTACCCTGATAGGACAAAACACAATTTCTACATAGCTACTTAAATCTCTAATAGATAATTCCCTTCGAAGACTTGGTTTTAATCCACTGAAGAATAGATCAACTTTGCTTTTATGTTGGATGATAAATAGAGATTCAGACCTTGCAAGTCGTGTAAAATTTGCCTTGTATATGCCAACAGATTCATCAACCTTTTTCTTAAGCTTGAGGAACTCATTTTCTATATTTGTTCGAAGAATACGAGTTAAGTACTTATTGAAAAAAAAATTCTTGAATTAATCCCATTCCATGGATTCAATTTCATCTCGGGGCCTCGTATTCTTAATTAGATTCCAACATTTATCTGCTTCGCCTTCTAAACGGTAAATAGCTAGAATGACTTTTTCATGTTCCGAATAGAGAAGTATGGAAAATATATTTTCAATGGTACTGATCCATTATTCAGAAACAGTTGGATCAGAAGACTCACTGAATGAAGGTGGATGTTTCCTCATAAAGGACTCAATAGAATATTGTTCCCTTCACTGCTCATTTGGAATTCCAGAATGATTCATAGCTTGTGTAAGTATATCAATAAGTTTTTTCACTCCATCTCCCATAACATTGGTTTGTTCAGGAGGAAAATCATTACATTTCCCATTACATTGATCAACATAGTCCCTTAGGGTTCCAGCCATCATCAAAAACCCAAAAAGAATAGTGTGAGTGGAAAAAATCATGCTAGGGAAAACTACATAATAAAGTGGGAGTACATTCAATATATAACATCTTAGGTTTAATTCTAAGATCGTTACCATAATTCTAGGACTATAACCTGTACTTATAGTTAACCATAGAGACATACCTAGACATACCTTAGATATATCTCTAGGTATCTCATTAAATTTTTCACATCCATGTTTCTAAAGGTTAACTAAACATTTCCTCTGATACCAACTGTAGAGACCCAAAGCTTGACATACATGAACATTACATTACATTTGAAGAATACTCAATACATGAAAAAAAACAACACACAAGGACTGTAATAGTTTAGTGTCTTTGGAAACTTGGAACATATTCTTTTAATCATGGTGAATGATCTTCAACATCTCCCATAAATATCATCCCATTTTGTTTTCTTACCTAAAACATTTCCTTATATCCTTATGTCTGATATTCTTCGTATGTATCTGAACCTCCTCTTCTTCGACACGCCTCTTTTAAACCTCCTCTTAGAGAACTAATGTTGGTCTTTGATGAAGACCAGGACCTCTAGAATATTACTAACAGAGTTTAAAAGATTAATGGGAAGGGGTTTTCCAAGCTTGAAGGCTCAAAGTTGTGTAATGAGGAGAGGGACGAGGTTCCCTTTTATAAGGGAGGAGAGGGGCACCTTTGGAAGGTGTGAAAATATTATTTTATTATAAACTTATCTTCAGTTTCAGAAGGTCCAAAAATCATTAAATATGAAGATAGTATGACTCATAGTTGAAATGAAATCATCCAATCAGAATTGGGCATGTTTGGGATAATATTTTAATCATTATAATCTTATTTATTTAAATCATTTATTAATGAGGTCAATACTGCATCATTATTGTGTCATAAAAAATTTAATTTATTTGATGTCTAAAAATTATAAAAAATAACCAAAATGTAGGAAATCATTTTAGCTTTCCAATTAATATTTATAGTCTAAATGACAATTTATATAACCCCTTATAAAAATTAATTACAAAATGATTTTTTGTTAATGTCAATTTTGTCTTTACATTAAATTAATTAATCCAAATTGTCATTATCACTATGAAGTGGCTCAATGGGGTCCCACAATCGACCCAAGGATGCCTATGGTCAGAAAATACTCATCTAATAAGGTTAAGATAGGTGTTAAGGTAATTTTCAATTATTATAATATTCTTTTAACCTTGAATTGGCCTGTGGTCGGAAAATAATCATCTAATGGGGTCCAATGACGAATTTTATTTTGTTATATTGAACATTTAAACATGAAAAAATCTAGATTTAAAGTGGTTGCACCATCAAAAGGTGGAAAACATCATTTTTTTAAAAATACTTATTTTACCTAAAAAAATTATTTCGTTCGCATACCATGTTCTAGAAAATGTGTAAGATGTATAATAATGTTATAAATTTAAAATTTTAGTTAATAATATTCATAACAGCTATTCTATAATAATATTATGACAACATAACATTGTTTAGTGGAACTCGGTATTGCGTACTACACACACTATCGAGGAAAGTCGTGATTGCATGTAATGCAAGCCAAGTAAATGATGGATGTAGTGAGATCTCCCTTTGGTGTTGAGTATTACATAATTCAAAACTTATTTCATTTATACGTTAAACAGAATATTTACTTAATGTTGTGTAGAATAATTTCTACAACACAAACTTGAAATTGTGTGTAACACGAGCCAAGAATACTATTGCGTATACTGCAAGGTAATATGGTGTTCCATATAGCACAAGCTAATTTTGGTGTAGTGTAAAACACAAGACATGAAAGAAATTAAAAGGAATATATCTTATAAAATCTCATGGTGTTACAACCATTTTGATTACATATCATGTCATAAACAATTGGATAGGTGGAATGTGGTAACTCATTCTATGGAAATTAAATGGATTTATTCCACTATGTCATATGTTGATTTCGTGTTTGATCATTAAATCAACTATAGGATAAGCACATGGTCAGTAAATTAAAGTTATTTATTTATTTATCTCTATGCAATTAGCTATATGAATAATGAAAGGCCACATTCACATAAATAAGTCAACTAATGTGCAATTATAGAAATTAAATAAATGAATTATAATTAAATGTTTTATAATAAATGGTTAATTAATTAATTAACTATAACTTAATATTAAGAAGACATTTAAAGGATAAAAATATATTAAATTTTTAAATAATGAACTGAAATACCAAAATTAAATAATATACAGGACAAGGAATTCCATTTCATGATATGGAATAAAACTCAATATAACTAATTTTTAACCAACCATTATTGGGACACTTAATTTTATGGGGGATTTTTTGTTAAATTTTTTGGTTGACTTAATACTTTTAGTCAAGAGGAATAACCCTTGCTTCACATGGTGTAATTTAGAGGTAATTTTTGAGGAAATCCAATTCAGGATTTCTGGGGGGGGGAAGAATTATAAAGGGAATTTGAAGAGATTTAATCTCAAATCTTCTTCATGACCCTCCATGAAGAGGAATATAAAGGTCCATGCTCAGGAATATAATTTTTTTTGTTTTTCATTTGTAATTAATGAAAACATGAAGAGACCATACAAAAATTAAAAGAATAAAATTAAATATTCTTGTGAGTTTATTATCAAGTGAAATTTATCTATTTTAAAAAAAATTATATTAGATCTAGCTTTTAGTTCTGATATATATATTCAAATTCAAGAACAATGTATATTAAGAAATAATGACCTTGGAGTTGTAGAACTATGTGTGGTCAATGGATCTAAAATCACTATTCAAACAAATGGTCGATACAATCTCATGTTTTCGACTAGAATGATCATAGTTTGGAACAATTGATAAAATGTTCCATCAGTTATAAAAACATTATATCAACATCCAGACATGATACGAGAAAATTTATTCTAAAATGTAGAAATAAATATTTCCACTTTTATAAAGATATCATTTTTTATGGTAAGGCACATTTAAATAATGGTTTTTATATTTTAGATTACATGAACCAAGTAATTGAAATCAGTAATGAATTTAATTCACATGACTCATACAACACCCAAGTCTAGAGTCCCTTGATAGGACATGTAAAAAACTACTTGACCACATTACATCAATATGGATAATTAGATTCTTTTGATAAAAACCCACTTGGGGTGTGTCATGCATATTTACAAGGAAAAAATGATAAAAGATCCATTTATCGGGAATGGTGAAAGGGAAAATGAGATTCTCAAATTAGTTTACACCAATGTGTGTGGTCCATTTTCATGTTGATGAAAGGGGAGGGTACTAATACATCATAAATAATTCTACTGTTTTTTGTAGATATGGATATGTTTACTTAATGAGGTATATGTCAGATTATTTTGATTAATATAGGGAATAAAACAATGATGTTGAGAATCATCTTGGTAATATTACTAAGAAACTCTACTTAGACCATGGTGAAGAATATCTTATTGAATACTTCATTAATTACATACATTAGTGTGGGATATTATCCCAACATACCCTTCCTTATATACGACAATGGAATATCATAATCAAAAGGAGGAACCACACATTGTAGGTCAAGGTTAGATCAATGATGAGTCGTTATTATCTTCCATTATCCATTTGGGGATATACATTAGAAATAGTATCACATAGAGTAATCCATGTACCAACTAAATCAATTAATTGTATTCCATTTGAATTTTGGAGTGTAAGAGAAATCATGTTATAAAATTTACATGTGTGGGGAAGGGAAGTGTTTTGATATTTCATATCCAGTTAACCAACTATCACCCCAAGGAACCAAGTGTACCTTTATAGGATACCCTAAGGTAACAATGGGATATTACATAATCCACCACTTTTAAAAAGCTAATAGTTTCAATATATGACATATTCCTTGATAGAAAGAACATATGTAAAATATATGTTTTGATTGAGAAAATAATTTATAAAGATAAGGCTCAAGGTACACTAGAGTTGTTACAAGATTTGTTTCACCAAAGCCCCATGGAAAATAAACTATTTCAGAGGAAAAAGTAATGTATAGGATTTTAACAGAGTTTATAGAAAAAGAACACTATGGTTTTCTTGGGCAGAAAGTTTGGTGAATATATATTAGTTAATAATGTTTATCCTCTATCCTATAAGGAAAAACAAGGTTAAAAATATTTCTCCATGTTTAAAAATACATAAATTATGAAATGGTAACCATGATCCAATACCAAGTAATTATTTTGGTCTATCCAAAATTATATGTATACCATGTTTGTTGAAATAGGTATTGAAGAAGAAACTAGGAATGAAAGGATAAGTTAGTACCTATAAGATCGAAATTGTTGCAAAAGTGTTTGAATAGTGTCATGTAATTGAATATATAAAAACATTTTCACTAGTTTCAATTCTGAAATCCATCAAATTTTGACTTTCAATTATGGAATACAATGATTGTTTAATTTGGAAAATAGATGACAAAATAACCCTCCTTAAGGGAAACGTGGAGGAATATGTCAATACAACCCAACCTAATGGGTTTGTGACTCTAAATGTTGAAAATAATATATGAATGTTATATAAATCCATTTATGTTTTAAATCAAGCATCATGTTCATGTAACATTAATTTTTATGAATCCATAATGGAATTAGGATTCATAATGAATGAGTGTTATACTTATCACTATAAATAGTTTAGTGAGTATAATTAAAATGAGACCGTTGGGTTTTGACTATTATATGACCATTGGTCAGTATGACCGATGGAAACTAAACATTTTGATTATTGTCTCTAAATACAAGTAATCATGGTTAATTAATATAGAAAGAAGATTTTATGGCCTCAACCAGTATTCTTGGACCGATCGAATCCCATCTAACAGAACTTGGGAAGGAGGTAGCACCACTGGGCTTTGGTCTGGACTGAACCTAAGCTGAACTTCATCGTATGAAGCTAGAACGGGATCTCCTTCGCGAAAAGTTCAAACTGATAGAAATTACTACTTATGCGATGTTGTCTGAGCCTCCCTCAGATTCTCTCACCTAAGCACACCTTACACTTAGGTCCTATGCTGGTGTGATATGGGGCTATGTAAGGAGACTGTAACTGCATTGTGTAATCCTTGGTTTTAATTAAAAATTGGGATTTCTTCTTATGATGATGTTTATGACTTTTCAAATGTCCGGATATATATAGTATGCATATTTTTGGTGAATTTTAGTGAAAGTATATTTTAAAAAATGTTTATGTAAACCATAAATAATTAAAAATGTGTAATGATTTTCAAAAAATGGTCTTCTACAATTATGTTTAGTAAGAAATTTACAGTCTAATAAGATCAACATAATTTTTAATGAATTGTAAATTATAAATAGTGATTTTATTCTTAGTATTAGTAATGTAACCAAATGGATTAGTAATATCACTTAAAGAAAGTATTAATATAATCTAGGCACCTTGATTAAGTAATGTGATTCAATAAAATTTTTAAATAACGGTTTCATAAATTATTATTCAAGTATTAGTTTTTTTGAGTGAATAGTGTTTTTTAATTAGAAATATTTAGAAAATTATTTTTATAAAATGGATTTCATTTTTGAACTCAGAGCATCGATATTATGTTAAGTTAAATTTTGGTGTTTTTTCTAAAAAAATGAATTTTTGTTGAATAGTGTATTTATTTAAAAAATAAATTACAAATATTTAGAAAATTATTTTTATAAAATGGAATTAATTTTTGAAATCAGAGAATTGATATTTGGTTAATGTTAAATTTTGGGATTTTTCTGAGAAAGTTGAATTTTCAGCGAATAGTAAAAATACAGTTTTAGGGTTTCAGTATGTTTAATGACATCATAATTGTGTCATGATGATGTCATGAGATATTTTATGGGTTGTCCGACCAAAGGTTATTAATTATTGTATTGGGGGACCCATGTGTCCTAACTTCATTTGAAATATCTTGGGAGAGCACATGGTTTTGAGAAACCAACTTATGAGGTGTCCCTTGGCCATTAATGCCTTGTCCCCTCACTTTCCCTATAAACACCAAGACATTCTCTCATCCTTTGGACTCCAAAATCATTATCAACGAAGTTCTGGCCTCCTTACCTCCCATGGAGTCCTCTAAAGGTGCCCCCAATCCATCAAGGGCTAAGCCTTTGTGTTTTAAGAGTTACGTTTTAAGGTAAGGGATCCGACCTCTCTCTTTCTTTTCAAGAAATCTCTTTTATGTCATTTCATTTATGCTACATGTTCTTATGTTGGATAATGTTCTTTATCTTAATTATACTGCCCTTTTTATGTTAATATTATTAGAGACCCCCTCTTACTCTCATCATTTCGTTTTATGAATGTTTATGTGGCGCCGTTAGGCTGCCGAATTTTTAAGGGATTCTTTCACCTTTCTCATTTTTCAAAGTTCTACGTTCATGTCAAGTCTTTCAAGTTCCTTTTTACTATGTTGGGGTATTATCTCTATATATATCATACTGAAATTTTATGTTCATATGATGAGAGAACCTATTTGATCTCATCAATTCATTTTTGTTGATGTTTAAGTGATGGCGTTAGGCTGCCGAATTTTTAAGGGATTCTTTAACCCTTCTCATTCTTTTCAAAGTTCTACTTTCATGTCAAGTATTTCAAGTTCTTTTTTACTATTTTGGGGTATGATCACTATATCTATCATAATTAAATTTTATTTTCATATGATTAGAGACCCTATTTTATCTCTTCAATTCATTTATGTTGAAGTTTAAGTGACGTCGTTAGGCTGCCGAATTTGTAAGGGATTCTTTCACTCTTCTCATTCTTTTCAAAGTTCTACTTTCATGTAAAGTCTTTCAAGTTCCTTTTAATTATGTTTGGGTATGATCTCTATATCTATAATACTGAAGTCTTATGTTCACATGATGAGAGACCCTATTCGATCTTTTCAAATCATTTTCGTTGAAGATTAAGTAATGCCATTAGGCTGCCGAGCTTTCATAATAGAAATCTAATTTTTGTCTTCCTTCCATGTTTTTCATTTCAAATGGTATGTCCTTAAAATTTCATTACCATGTTCATATATCCTTCTTATTATGTCCCTCTACTGTTTTATGGGTCATTTATGAATGTTTTACCCATGTCCCCTCTCTTTTCAATGTTTTCTAAAAACCCGAAACATAGCTGTTATGCTGCATAATTTTCGTCTCAAAATGCCTCTCTCCTTTCTCAAAATTATTTTATGTTATAAATTGAATACGTAAAGCTCTTATTTCTACAAGTGTATTCACATATATATCAAAATATTCTATTTTAAATTCTGGGATTTACATACATGAGACCCGCTCTCCCCTTCCGTGGGTTTAAAGTGACGTAAAGATCATGTCTTTAAAGCAGTTTTTTTCCTAAAAATGTTATGATTATGAAATGAATCCCATTTATTTTATGATATATGGGTTATTTATGAAATTTTTGATGATGATATATGTGGATCACATGATAATAAATGCAAATTTTAGGGTGCTCTATGATAGTTCTCCAATGCATTGGGTAGTGATGTAACCAGTAGAGATTACAATTTTCACGATATCTTGGTGAATAACCTTGGTAATTTTAAAATGAAACCTTGGGGATGGACCTTGGTGATATGTTCATGATTGTCTATGTTAAATAATGTAGCCACATCTTAATGTTATGAAAAATTTTATTTTTATTATGATATGCCACATGATTTCTTTCTAATGCCTTAAAGTTCTTTTTCATGACATAGTTTATGTATCTCAAGTTCACATGTTTAATGTTTCTCTTGTTCCCTTACTGGGCCTTCTGCTCACCCTTTATTTTTATGTATGTCCCAAGGTAATGAGATGCCGTGATGAACCTAGTATGTACTTAAGGGGAAGCCTTTCAAGTGTTTTACAAAGAATGTTTTATGTTGTTTTCATTTATTATGTTCCTGGTTTCCAAGACACAAAACCTTAAAGATCCTCAGTTTTGTGTAATGTAATGAAAGTTTATGTTATAAAAAGGCTGGATTATACAGTTGGTATCAATGGATTGTTTAGTTATTTGTGGAAATTAGGATATGAAAACTTTAGGAAGATGCATTTTGAAAAGTTTATATATAGGAAATCTTCCTGGTATTTTGGTAAGTATTGAGTAATGGGTTGCCAAGAAAATACATCCCTGTCTGGATACGAGCAGGTAGAGGTGGCTCTGGCCTAGATGTACATAGGGGTAAAACCCAAAAATAGTTCATTGAGATAGACTCAAACAGGAACTAGTACATGACTATGGGCCTTGCTACACTCTTGGTTACGACACTTCCGGGGGATATGCATTGGTAAATTCATAAGTTTAGTATGAACCATTGTTAAAGGAACAAAAATAAAATAAAATGAAGATTCGCATAAGAATATATGATATGG
Source organism: Viscum album (assembly GCA_963277665.1). Taxonomy (NCBI): domain Eukaryota; kingdom Viridiplantae; phylum Streptophyta; class Magnoliopsida; order Santalales; family Viscaceae; genus Viscum; species Viscum album. The sequence continues at coordinate 2,019,756,139 of OY728148.1, forward strand.
GATAACCTAGATGGGAACCTAGTGGATCACAAGTTAGGGTATACTATTCTTCTACAAGTTAACCTTATATGCTTTAAGTTCCTTTTCATGATTATTGGCTAAGTATTTAAGCCCCTAATTATACTTTCTCTTCTTAGTTAATGGTGGGAAATGGAAGAACATGTCCCAACAACCAATGTGATAGGAAATGCGACGATTGTCGTATTAATATGACAGATATTATTAGGGGATTAAAAGATGATTATTGTTTTGGAAGACGTTCACTATTTTGGGGACCCTATATGATCGAGGTAAATAGATTACTACGGTATATTCATTCAGAATTAAGGTTGATTTATTTTGAAGAATCGATGAATTTAAGGTGGTCTTATTGTAATTTAGGTTACTTATGGAAATGATTAACCTATCTTGGTTAAAATATGTTTAGGATAGCTAATTTTGTTATAAGATGTTAGGAGTGGTAGATGTTGTTTGGAGATGAACAATGAAGTTTTTTTTGGAAGACTATGTTATCAAATCCTTCTTGTATTTGGGTTTCAATATTAGTTTGGTTTATTTTTAGGAATTTTAAGGACCATTATTTATGGAATGGTCTATGATGAACTTTGAGTTGTACCATGGCACTTTGAAGATTTAAAAGTAGTTTCCATTCCGATGGGATTCTTTCTTTTAGAAGAGTTGTTTTACCTTAACCTATCTATTTTTTGGATAATGTTTAAAGATAAAAGAAATATAAAGTTAATCTTATGTGTATTATGTGATTCTCTAGAAGATGATTCTTGTGTTTTGATGATACCAAGTAGTTTTGAATTCTCTTCGTTCGGAGAAAATATTAGTTTTGGTAAAAACTTATTAAAGGATGACACTCTACATGATGGTAGGTATATTTCATTATATTTTTGTTCTATGTAGTAAATGAATTCATCAAAATTTTGAAAAGAAACGTAAAACAAAAATTTTGTTGGTTTACATTTCCTAATAGGTAATCAAAGACCGTTTACACACATCATAAGTTTGAGATTTTCACATGGTCAACTTTCTCTTAATTAGGTTTTCTATCACTCCCCCCCAGAACATAACCCTTTTTTTTCTTCCATATCCATGTTTTCCTCCATGGAATCCTATTATAGGTTAACTCGGGTGACCATTGTACTTACCTTTCATTCTATTAAAGTAATAGTGTTACTGACTCTTTTTCTGATGTGGTACATTCAATGAAATTTCAAAACCCAGTTTTAAAAATTGCGAGGACACAATTTCTTAAGGGGGGAAGATTGTAACAACCTGAAATTTTGAATAAATCTTCTTTCCTAATTTTGTGTGTTATTTTATTTTATTTTTATACTCAACAAAAATGCTTCATTTGATAACATCAGTATAATTTAAATGAGACCGTTGGGATTTGACAGTCATATGACCATTTGTCAATATGACCGCTGGAAACTAAGCATTTTTATTATTGTCTCTAAATACAATTAATCTTGGTTAATTAATATAGAAAGAAGATTTGATGGCCTCACCTAGTAGCATGGGACTGATCGAAGCCCATCTAACAGAACTGGGGAAGGAGGTAGTACCTCTGGGCTTTGCTCTGGACCAAACCCAAGCTAAACTTCATCGTGTGAAGCTAGAACGGGATCTCCTTTGCGAGAAGTACAAACTGATGGAAATTACTACCCGTGCGATATTGGCTGAGCCTCTCTCGGATTCTCTCACCTTATCACACATTACACTTAGGTCCTATGCTGGTGTGATAAGGGGCTATGTAAGGAGACTGTAACTACCATGTGTAATCATTTTTTTTAAATAAAAATTGGGATTTCTTCTTTTGATGTTGTTTATGAATTTTCAAATGTCTGGATAAATATAGTAAGCATATTTTTGGTGAAATTTGGAGAAAGGATATTTTAAAAAATGTTTATGTAAACCTTAAATAATTAAAAATGTGTAATTATTTTCAAAAAATGGTCTTCAACAATTATGTTCAGTACAAAATTTAGAGTCTAATAAGATCAACATAATTTTTTATGAGTAGTAAATTATGAATAGTGATTTTATGCTTAGGATTTGTAATGTGACCAAATGGATTAGTAATCTTACATAAATAAATTATTAATATAATCTAGGCACCTTGATTAAGTAATGTGATTCAATAAAATGGTTAAATAACGGTTTCATAAATTATTATTCAAGTATTAGTTTTTTCAGGTGAATAGTGTTTTTTAATTAAAAATTAAATTAAAAATATTTAGAAAAATATTTTTATAAAATAGATTTAATTTTTGAACTCAAAGCATCGATATTATGTTAAGGTAAATTTTGGTTTTTTTCTAAAAAAAATGAATTTTCAGTGAATAGTGTATATATTTAAGAAATAAATTAAATATATTTAGAAAATTATTTTTATAAAGTGGAGTTCATTCTTTAAATCAGAGGATTGATATTTAGTTAAGGTTAAATTTTGGGATTTTTTTGAGAAAATTGAATTTTCAGTGAATAGTAAAAATATTGTTTTAGGGTTTCGGTATGTTTAATGACATCATAACTTTGTCATGATAATGTCATGAGATAATTTATGGGTTGTCAGAACAAAGGTGATGAATTATTGTATTGGGGCCCCATGTGGACTAACTTCATGGGAAATATCTTTGGAGAGCACATGGTTTTGAGAAAGCCACTTATGAGGTGTCCCTTTGCCCTTAATGCCTTGCCCCCTCACTTTCCCTATAAATTCCAAGCCATTATCTAGTCCTTTGTACTCCAAAATAATTCTAAACGAATTTCGGGTCTCCTTACCTCCCAAGGAGTCCTCCAATGGTTCCCCCAAGCCCTCAAGGTCCAATCCTTTGAGTTATAAGAGTTGCGTTTTAAGGTAAGGGATCCGACCTCTCTCTTTCTTTTCAAATAACCTCTTTTATGTCATTTATTTTTTGCTTCATGTTCTTATGTTGGAGGATGTTCTTTTATCTTCATTATACTGCCCTTTTATGTTCATATGATTAGATACCCCCTCTTACTCTCATCATGTCTTTTTATGAATGTTTATGTGGCGCCGTTAGGCTGCCGAATTTTTTAGGGATTCTTTCACCTTTCTCATTTTTCAAAGTTCTACTTGCATGTCAAGTCTTTCAAGTTCCTTTTTACTATGTTGGGGTATGATCTCTATATCTATCATACTGATCTTCTATTTTCATATTATGAGATACCCTATTTGATCTCATCAATTCATTTTTGTTGACGTTTAAGTGACGCCGTTAGGCTACCGAATTTTTAAGCGATTCTTTCACCCTTCTCATTCATTTCAATGTTCTACTTTCATTTCAAGTCTTTCAAGTTCCTTTTTACTATGTTGGGGTATGATATATATATCTATCATACTGAACTTTAATGTTCATATGATGAGAGACCCTATTTGATCTCATCAATTCATTTTTTTTTGAAGTTTAAGTGACGATGTTAGGCTGCCGAATTTTTAAGGGATTCTTTCACCCTTCTCATTCTTTTCAATGTTCTACTTTCATGTCAAGTCTTTCAAGTTCCTTTTAATTATGTTGGGTATGATCTATATATCTATCATACTGAACTCTTATTTTCACATGATGAGAGACGTTATTTGATGTTTTCAAATAATTTTTGTTGATGTTTAAGTAATGCCATTATGCTGCCGAACTTTCATAGGAGAAATCTAATTTTTGTCTTCCTTCCATGTTTTTCATTTCAAATTGTATTTCTTTATAATTTCCTTAACATGTTCATATATCCTTTTTATTCTATCTTTCTACTGTTTTATTGGTCATTTATGAATGTTTGACTCATGTCCCCTCTCTTTTCAATGTTTTCTGAAAACCCGAAACAAAGCCGCTATGCTGCAGAATTTTCACCTCAAAATGCCTCTCTCTTTTCTCGAAATTATTTTATGTTATAAAGTGAATACTCAAAGATCTTATTTATACAGGGGTATTAACATATATATCAAAATTTTCTATTTTAAATTCTGTTATTTACATACATGAGACCCGCTCTCGCCTTTTGTGGGTTTAAAGTGACGTAAAGATCATGTCTTTAAAGCAGTTTTTTTTTCTAAAAATGTTATGATTATGAAATGAATCCCATTTATTTTATGCTATATGGGTTATTTATGAAATTTTTGATGATAATATATGTGGATCACATGATAATAAAGGCAAATTTAAGGGTGCGCCCTGATAGCACTCCAATGCACTGGGTAATGATGTAACCACTAGAGATTACAATTTTCACAATATCTTGGTGAATAACCTTAGTAATTTTCAAATGTCACCTTGGGGATGGACCTTGATGATCTGTTCATGAATTTCTATGTTAAATGATGTATCCTCATCTTAAATTTATGAAAAATGTTATTTTTATTATGATATTCCATATGATTTCTTTCTCATGCCTTAAAGTTCTTTTTCATGACATAGTTGATGTATCTCAAGTTCACATGTTAAATGTTTCTCTTGTTCCCTTACTGGGCCTTCTGCTCACCCTTTCTTTTGATGTATGTCCCCTGGTTATGAGATGCAGTAATGGTCCTAGGATTAACTTCATGATAATCCTTTAAAGTGTTTAATAAGAATGTTTTATGTTGTTTTCATTTATTATGTTCCTGGTTTCCAAGACACTAAACCTTAAAGATCCTCAGTTTTGTGTAATGTAATGAAAGATTATGTTATAAAAATGCGGGATTCTATATTATTGATCAGTGTATCATGTATAGATCACTTTTAGAATGATTCTATCCTATGATCCTCATAATGAAATTAAGGTAATCCAAAAGGGTCATTTCATACCATCAACATTCACAAATAAAGAAATATTCAATGACTAAATATTAAATTATTCAACTATTGCGTAATTTAGTTATAATTTATATGCGAAAGATCCTCCATATTAGTTTTGGAAAAAGATTATTAAAAAAAAATTAATATATCCCAAACTAACACATGCTTACACTGCTCTAGAAAACAATAATTATTTAACATGGATTAAAATTCAATAGTTAATACAATGGTAAGCTATTTTCATGTGGGTTTTTTATTTTGTAAAACCCATACTAGATTCACAAACTCTTTCATCTATGTGGTTTTTATATATCACCCTAATATATTTTAGGAATATTATCCTAAAATATATTTTTATTTATGTATCATTTTACGAAATCTCATTCCTTGGGTTTATTGTTTAATAGTTATCAAATTGATAAAGTATTTTTTTCTCAAATTTCATTCTCTAAGACAACTATTATTCAATTTTCGCATATTATTTCATGAGGTTTATATACATCCCCATTTAAATGTATTATCATAAATATTTAATTCTTCGTGATATTTTATGATCTGTTTTATGTTATTCTTTCATCAAAACTATGATTTAAGGTCACAAAATTTATATTGAATCTATATTACAATCTCATCATTTAACGAGATTGTTTTTATTATACTTAAAATTATAAAATATATTGATATTTCTCTCATGAATTCAGATAAATATTATCCTAATTGGGTTATTTATGATATCTTTATGTAATAGAACCATTTTCCCACTAATAGTTGTATATGATAATTATGAAAATATTTTTATGAAAATCAAACATTATTTCCCTCTTTATTTAGAAAAAAAAATTCCAAACTATTTTTATAGTAATGTTTTCAAACAATTTATACTATACTACTATTATTTTTTAAAATACATATTTTCCCATGTTTCACCTCTTTTTCAAAATGGTTTTAAATGGAATTTTTGTTTCATTTTCTGATCAAGGATCTTTTGACATCTACATAAAATGTGAAATGAATCTTTATTTTTACATATATAAAATGTATGGAATTATCCACTTTCATGAACACTCCATTAATTAAATATTCCATTTTAGTTTTTAAATATTATATTCAAAAGAAAAAAATTCATCTTTCTTTTAGAGTGTTATTTATTTTAAATTGTTTTTCCATGAAATTAATCTTGAAAATTAATGGTGTTCAAAAACTGTTTTAAATTAATTTTAATAATTTCTTTATAAGTTTTGATTTTCTATATTAAAATTATAATATTTTTGGATGATTTTGTATTTTAAAATGTGTTTTCCAATGAATATTTTTTCCCAATAAATGTTTTAAATTAATTTTCATCACATTTATTATATGTTTCAAAATTTACTTTCAATGAAAATGATTATGGGAATATCATCTAAATTTTATTTTAATAGTAAGGTTAATTTACTTAAGAAATGATCCATGTGATCTTTCAAAACCCATATCTATTTATGATTAATTTATTTTAAGTAATTTATGATTTACTAGGGGTATGATTTTGGGATACTATTCTTATTTCTTCCCTGAATGGTATATGTTCATGATGAAAAGTTATTTATGAAACAAGTTTATCGTCCATGAGGTATATCCTGATAAATATCTCATATAACCCACATCATTTTAGTGGTTATTATATAAATAAATATTTACAAAACATAAATCTTCTCTATAGTTTATCTTATGATAAAATGTTTATGATACCCTTTCAATTTCATGGGATAAAATATCATGAGTGTTTAGGATATTATAGCCCGCAATTATATTATTTTATTATGTGATGTTTGTGAACTATATATCCCTCTAATAAATTGTTTAATGATATATATTCTATGATATTAGAGGGTATATGAGTGATTAAGATAACCCAAAATATGAAATCTCTTAGTTTATTTTCCCTAGAACAAAGATGATTGCATATTGGCTATTACCATAAGGCCAATGATGATGGTACATGAGTGGTTAACCAATGCTATAATGTATGGTACATGGGTGGTCATCCAAGTAACCAAAAAAAGGAAACATGGCTGTTTATCCCAATCCCAAAACAAGACAGTACATATTTGGTAATCCCAATCCTGAAAAAAGATGTTACGTGAGAGGAAATCCCATAACCAAAGTAGGTAAATGGGATATTTTCCATATTAAAACATAATGAATGATTTTATAGGTAGCATTGAGATAATATTTTTTATTCTTATGTGTATTCCACTTATTCCATGTCTTATTAAAAGGTTATGCTCTCAATGGTCATTCTCTTTGATTCATATATGACTTAGGTCTTATGAATATCTAATCTATACTCCAGAACTCATGTTTATAATATATGATTGTTTGGGTATGAACATCATACATTATGTTCATTATCAAGTTCCCTAATTATTAAAATGTGATTTCTTATGATTTTAGATTGATATCTCTTATGTTTACCCTTAATGAGAATCTAGGATCACAGATATATATTTTTCATTTACCTAGGTTATGAATAAATATTTTATGTATATGTACTATGTTGATGACCTTTAAGGGATATATAGAATATTTTTCACGAAGGTAAGAGAATATTTTTCCATGTTTTCAATGGAAATAAACTATTACAGTCCTTTGGTGTTTGTTAGTGTAATATACTAAATATTCATTATATATTATGCATTATCCATTTAGGTTAATCCAAGATCACTATACAATGAATGTGAATTGTAATTTAATCCATATGAGAAGACATCTATTCCATGTGACAGAGTAATTACAGTCGGATCAACATTCCAAATTATTTACATAATTGATTCTCACTAAATTAGATGTCCTATCTGAATAGGTAGTGGCCCCTTAAAGTTATTCATGGAATAAGCCCATAGGGATATATTTCATGCATGGATTTGATTACATATTAACCAATATGAATTATATGAATAGATAAATTTATCCTAGACATGCTAATGACCTCAGTTATATGGTTTATCAGTGGTAATATACATTGAAATACTAAAATACCCTTCACATACATTGTTTTCTTCCAAGAGGTATCTTAACTAAATGGAGATTCCATGAGTGGGTTGTGAAAATATTTCCCTTAGGTGTTTCGGGGGTTTCCAATTGAATATATGTTTTTTTCATTCACACATAGTAGAATCTTTTTATACTTATATACATGATTATGGTACATTATATGTATTGAAGTCAGGATATATACATTTTGATAAATGATGATATGCAAGGAAGAGAACACAAGTTCTGAAAGTATTGTGTGTTGGGTACCTTATAGAGTTGGTAATGAGATGAGAAAGTTGTCTGTATTACATTAACCACTTTGAAAATAATCATCCGACATAGAATGGTGGAATTACTCCATTTCTAGAATTTAGATAGAAATATACATATTATAATATATGTAAAACACATAAACTTGTAAGTATACATTAGTTTATAATGGGGTTACCTATATATATTATTTATCTAGAGAAAAATACATATATATTTATTTTAGAATCTATTTGATCCTTTTTTACCTTAAATCAATTTCTTAATTTGGCTAACATGCACTATTATTGGTTAAGTTGGAACTAATAAAAACAACAATAACCAAATGGATAATCCACACATAATAGATTTCATCCATAATCATTAACCTTCTCTGATAGCTCCAAACATGATTGATGTCTCTAAAAAGAAATAAAATCATATTCTTAACCAACTAGGAAAATACAATTTGGGACCATCATATGTTGGATAAACAAGTTATCCTCTATAAAATATCAAACATGTTCCAATAAAAAAATTAAAGGAGAATACATCCACTATATATTTTTAAATAATATGAAAACAGCTCCCATTGATCGAAAAATCCAAAAAATAGATATTCAGTAATAGTCATTTCATTACACAAGTATCCATATTAATTCAAGATGAAGACCACATTAGCCATCATAACAGCCATGGTGGGTCCTCTAAAAATATCCATGCTAGGTCTATAATATAAAAATCTTGGTGGAATAGACATACATGTCTAAATTTATATCAATAATTTTATTCAACTCTAAAAAATAATCCATGTGAAATGGAGGATGAATATAAATTAACAAAACATCATGCTGATAGGTTTACCACTCCGTCTATTCTAATAAGATATTTTATGGATATCACCTATGATCAATACTTTTTTACTCTTATAATTTCAATGAATCCTCCCCGATTTTTTTCACTTCTGATTTCATATTTTTTATAATATTTGACCTTACTAAATGCAACAATAATCTTTTCATTAGGAATCATGATTCTCAAATATTCCCCCTACTTTTGAACTTTTGATGGTTCACCCACCTTCGATGGGAGAGATACTAAGGGATTGTATTAGGTTAAGGATCCATCATGTCTTTTTTTATATCTCACATGGGTACACCAAGATTACCTAATAATCTAGTCAATATAGCATTAGGAATGTAGTAGTTTTTTATGATTTTTCCTCTCTATTAGAGGGGCTGAAAATTGACCCAAATCCCTAGAATATTATTCTATTTTTTCTACTTGATTATAAAAAGCCTTCTACAACATCATCCTCTTCCCATTATGGGGTATAGGTACAACATTCATTTACATATCCTCCATTAGTAAAATCATTATCAATAGATAAATTCATATCCATCCCATAATATATATCATCCACCCATGATTTCTTCTTTTTTACATCTAGATATAGAGGATTTCCAACCATTTCCATCATTGGAGGATGAGAAAAACTCTCCCTGGGTACCAAATATATTGAAAAATTGGACCCCCAAAGATTCCATCAACTCATGCTGCACATAAAACATGCATTTTATATGTCAGTAATTGACTTCATGTTTAGGGTACATGACCCCATCCATTGTATTTATATTATCATTAACTAACCCCTATTAGTCAGCACCCTATCTAAAATTTCATTCTTCCCTTGACCATTATTTTTATTGGGATGATGATAATTTATTTCAAAATCAGATATAAGACCAACTAAAATTCTTTCCAAACTAGGATTTGATTACTCTCTATGAGATTCATTCCTTCCTGAAAGATGGTCTCACCTGGGAGGGCTACAACATCCATAGGATTTAGAAAATTAACCACCCTAGAAGAGACCAATGCCACATTGAGAACCTCTCCTCTCTTTAAGGAACTACTAACCTAGTGAGCATTAAGGCCTTCCCATGACCCAAACATGAAATCGCAATATATATAAACCTAAAGTCATGAATTTGGTTAGGAAGTACATGAGATAGACTTTTCCATAACCCCAGAAGCATTTTATCCCCTCTTAAATTCCCCCAAATGTGAAATTTATAGGTTCTTCCCAAGCCCACTAGGTGGTCGACATCAGCAGTGATGCCTTTCTAACAAAAAATGATAAAATTATGTGGCCACACATCATGAATAAATTGATTCATTAATTGATAATACCATGTTATATATATCAAAATAAAATCTTGGAGAAATTTAGTTAAATTAGTTTATACACATAATCGAGAAAATGTTGGACAATGAAATGATATCAAACATATATGTAGAGAAAAAAATGTACTGTATTAATTTATTAAAAGGATCAACATTTCACGATTGAAAAAAGATAATGTATAAACTAGAAGGTATACCCAAAAATCACCCAAAGGAAGATCCAGGACCATGTGATAGTTGAATGACCATCTAAACGAAAGAAATGTGAACGGAGAGAAGTTCCGACATTTTTGCAACCAATCCATCATTAAATCGTCCTCAACTTGTAAAAATGGAGATTAAATCCTTCTATTAAGGAGTAAATCATGACACAGTTCTTCAATCACTGATTTGAACTTACATGGAGTTAGAAATCATGAATAGTCCTAAATCTATGGCCGAAGAGAGTAATCAGCTCCAATGTAAGATGATCTAAGGTGATTGATAATCCTGAGGAGGATTCATCCACCATAAAAAGACTGTCCAAGAGACCTATGTGCTTATTCCCTAAATAGATTACTCGAATCTCCAAACATCAAGCTAGAGCAAGAAGTCATAGCTATGCGGGAAGAAGACACCTTCCCCCATACGAGGGGGATGGGTCTTTATAGCCAACAAAGACCCACTAGGTCAGTCAGGAGAGTGGAGTATAGGGTTGAGTAGTTCATTATCTCTTTATTCTATGCCTTTTCAATATAATAATAGAAATCTAACAATATATGAAATATTTTTGATATTTATAATGAAATGGAATGATGGGATATAAAAAATTAATGGGAAACAAATTATATATCTAAATTATATTGATGTGATTTGATGTGAAATTTAATCAAATATTAAAAATATAATGAAAATTAAAACTGTATGAAATATCTTATAACATTTCATTAAATCATGTTACACAAACAATAATTGGATATGGTAAGTATATAAAAATATTATCTTATAAGGAAACATTGCATAGTTTAATACTCTTATTTCACAATTCCCATATGCAAAATCCAAAATATTATAAACATTACCAAACGAAATAGTAGAATATATAATTTATTCTTTACAAATAAAATCATATTACTTGTATTCATTTTCATGCCATATGTGAGAACAATAATTAAGTTGATCATTCATTCATTATAATTCATCATGTTGTTCTCCATGAGGTGGAGTCACCTACATTACAATTGAATGGGATATTGTATAAAATTAAATAAATATGGTTGACTGATAAAAAAACATATGAATTCCAATATTTGTGGGAAAATATCATATATTATGTTGAAATAATTGAATTTATATAATTTTGTAGTATTTGGAAGGGAACATAATCTTATTGGGGAAGGGATTTAATTATTATAAAATATCGAATCATTTCTTGTATCATTTACAAATTGGGGGATCTAATTGATAGAAGATAATTTACACATAGCATGCTAATGAATAATAATGGAGAAATATTATTTAATATAGGTTTGTTTGATAAGAAAATCCACTTACTATAGAATGAAATAATAATAATAAATTGAATTCGTATGGAATAACATATGGAATCAATAAGAATAACCAAAACAAATTAAACATAGGAATTCAAATTATAAATAAATTAATATAATCCATATGAATATAAAAGGAATATAACTCCATTAAAATGGTTAGATATTCTTTTTCTGTAATGTCAAACTGACATCTGTATACTCCAATTCCATGTATAATATTTTATAGTATATTGTTAATACATTTAATTAAATTTATTATTATTTACATTATTATAAAACATTTTTAATTATCTATTAAATATATATTATGTTTCCATTGTTCATATGATTTAATAAAAATATCTAATATTAGTTTTATGTATCCCATTTGATATTAAAATTATGATAATTAATTTTGTAAAAAAATAATCTAAATAATATTCAATAGAGTTGGTTCTAGAAAATACATTGAGTTTGAAAGACCCAATGTATTTAAATTTAATGAATAAATCTTGTTTTAAGGATTATAAAGTCGTTGTGTTTTATTCATTTTGTTTTTATATAATGGTGACTTGTTCTAAAAAATCTATATCCATTAAGGTGGTGATAATACTATAGAAAAACATCATTATATGTTTTCAAACAAACCAATAAATAAGTAATCTAATACAATAGTATGTTATAATAAATTATATCATTTCATATTATTCAAATTTCATATAATAATAATGAATTTAGAAATATATTAGCAGACTGATTAATTGTGTTTATGTTTTTTATAATTATAGGAGGCATGAAATAAAAATATAATAAGTTACCACCACCTAAAAAATGGATCTTATCATTAATCCTAAAACTTTTTGAAGAAATTATAGATATTTTTTTAAACTATAAATATATTGTGTATATTTAGAGAAGTGTCCATTAGAGTGTTTCATTTTATGTTCATGATTCAGGAGTAGATTAAAAATGGTTTTCAAAAGGGACTTTTGCAAGAGATAATGGGTGGTAATTTTTAATGTGATCATAAATTAATATATATAAGGAAATATTATATATATATATATTATTATATTGAAATTTAATTTTATAATTTCAATAAATGGTTACTCATTTACTAAAAATATATATATTAAATTTTATGTAATGTAAACATCATTTTCAGCTAATATTTTATTTTTCAACAAAATTTACTCATTAATATCATGAAATATTTAAAAATATTATTTAATTTGGAAACTAAAAATGATATTTATTATGTCACCTAAATTAATCATATTAATGAAAAATAAAAAATTTTCCATTTTTTAATTTTGTTCAAAATATGATATTTTTTACAATGAAAATTTCAAAATTAATTTATTATTTTTTTAGTAATATTATATTACATTTGAGTGAAATAAGAAGACATAAAATTAAAAAATATAAGGGGTATAATATTATCATGAACCATGTTGTTATTCTATCTTACATTACATACTACACAGTCCAAGACACGACCCAAAGGGCATTGCCTATCCCCATGAGATGGTAAAATATTTTGGACAAAAGAGTAATCATGATATGAATGATTTTTTCCCAAAAACACTAGGATCAAATAAACAATTGGATGAAATAAAAATAACATAATATTAATAAATATATAGAAAAATATTATTACAACAACTAGAATCCGAAAAGAAACTGAATACAACACTAAGGACGAACCAAAATAACATGAACTCCACGTGACCTCTTGGTCACCACCAACCACTAGAGAAATGACTCCAAAGGTGAGAACACTAACCAAAAACCTGAACCTATAAAATAGCTTGTGTCTACCAACACTGAGTGGCGCAATTTGGGTATATTCTGAAAGTGGCCACTAAGTAATCATCATAGAATCCATGCATTTATTTTCCCAAAATATACCATAAATACAAGTTTGTAAAACACTCAAAATATTATTTTAAATATTTTTAAAAAACTAAATATATCATTCCACTAATTGCATTTTCAAACCAACCCACATAAAATTCCTTCTGAAAAACTGTTTCACATTCCAAAAAACCATTTTATGAATCCAAAACCCATGTTAATAAAACAACAAATAATAAGATAGTTTTTTACAGAAAGAAAAGGTAACCAAATAAGCTCATAGAAATCTAACAAGGAAAATAGCCAAATTGTAGTAGAAATAATATTATCATATAGATAGATAATCATGATCATTTCCTAAAATTCCCATTAGAAATTTCTGGACTTACTCAGTTTGGACTTGCCTAATAGCATATGGTGTAGCTCCATAGTCAACAACCACCAGGACACTCTAAACTAGCCAATCATGTGGCTCATCCAACCAAGCCCTATAATGTTAAGGGGTGTACCAACCCATATAATTGTTTTCAAAAACAAACTGTTACTCAACCCTAAAAATAATAACAATGAATATCAAGATTGTAATAGTGATACACATAGGAAATTGAGACCCTGACATGTGTGGCTCACATGGCTTTCCACCACTACACTTTCCTACCCCAACCATTAGCACCACCTACATGATAACCCACATCTCTATAAATCCTCTATAGGTGTTACCATCTCAAAATAATCAATAAAATATTTTCAATTGATCGACAACCTCAATTGAGTTTCCAAAACCACATTCCCATTCATTTTAAAATACCAATCATCTTTCACATCAAAGGATTTTAAAACAAAACTCCCAATACATCTCAAGTTCCAAACGAGCCTCACATTTACAAAACCATTAACATTCACAATGCCATTTTAATGCCATGTTGGATAGATAAAATAAACTTATGTTTCTAAATGGGACATTATAAATCATCCTTATTACAATTTCTCCCATATTCTGTAGTGTCAAACACTACATAGTTTTTAAACCTCATATAAAATTTCAAATGGGCCTTTAAGACAAATATTCACTAAAGAACAAATCAAAAGGAAAAAATAATCCAATCATTCAGAATCACACTAGAAAAAACAATTATAATCACATAAAGTAAAAACACAATATTTAGAAATAAAGAACCCAATTTAGAAAATGAAATAGGGAATAGTAGATAATCCTTAGAAAAACAAGGTTCACAGAAGAAACAATTTTATATAAGTTCTAATCGAGCCATATGAAACCACTAAGAACCCACATCATTTTAATATAACACAAAACATCATTTTGAAAATAAAAAACAATTAAAATCCCATTTTGGAAACCCAAAAAAACCATTACGGAGACACACCACTTGTTTTACAACAAAAACAATAATTTTAGAGAAATTTTGAGAACATAGGTAAGAATTTAAATAAAAATGGGTAGAACAATTAAAACATCAGACAAAAAAATAATTATACCATAAATATACTCATAAATTTTATATCATAACTAATTCATAATGTTAACCAAGCTATCAAAACAAATGAAAGGAAAAATAACTCTACATGTTCTCAAATTCACCATAAGAACTGAAATAGAATTTTAACAAACACCATACATGAATGTAATATAGGAAAAATAAAAAGAAACCCATTTCGAACATATTTTACATCATAGAACACCAAAAAAATTCATTTGAAGACATCACAAGAATGGTTGTCACATTATAAATTCATTAATATAAATATCATGTATCAATTTAATGCTTCAGAAATGAAATGGATGGAAATTGCTTCCTCAATGATGTATGAATGTAACTAAAAATTAAGGGAAATAAGAACTATTCCCATGGAACAATCTAAACACCCTATAAATGAAAAGATGAAGAAGAGAAAAGAGGTAAAAAAATTATAATAAACTAACCATAGAACCTTGGAGGGTGGAGAAAAAAAGAGAAGGGTGTTTGGGACACCATTCATGGCTAAAAAGTTACCTAGAGGGTGGGGGATCAAGTTATAGTAAAAACAAAATAGGGTAAAATATGAATTTCAATATTTAAAATTTCTAGGTAATTTTCACAGTTTTTTCAGAGGGTTTTCTACACTATATAGTTTCCACTATCCAAAAGGATAGAACTTCATGCATAGCTCCCAAAAAGATTCCCAAACTATGTTAAAACGGTACTTCATACACCTTGACCCCAAAACCAGATGAACGGTTACCTAGGTAAAGCCTCACGGTTTCCCTAAACAGTAATCTATATGGGTCCCCTGTGATTCAAATCCCAAACATCATATTTTTTAAAACATAACTCAAAAATTCTAATTGGGACTTGTAACGTCCCGACCCAGAGCCACTAAATCAGTGCTCTGATCCGGTTCGCCACACGACCTAAAGCACGCCTCCATGTACTCCAGAGGCTGCCGACTAGCAGCGAGGGCCTAGGGTGTGAATGTTGGGAGACTATGCCCTCATACCAGAGTAAGAAAACTGTAGAAATAACTAAGTATTATACACAGGGGAAATTAAACTGAGTTCAGAAGCAATAAACAACATAAATAGAATAAGAGTAATAGTAAAATGTTGTAAAAGCCTGAATAGCTTTCCAATACAATACAACACTGGTCACCCACCGGGCCGACCATATAGATACAAGTACAAAAGAAACTAAAAGTAAAAGTACAGGGATATGCTACTAACTCCAAGCCAATCCACATACCTAATCTCCAAACACTGTCGAACTGCAGCTTCCAGATAAGTAGAACCACTCGAGCAGCTCCGCTCAATCATGCAACACTCGGCCTCAGCCCTATCCACCATGCAACTCGTGATCGACCTGAAAAGAAGACATTAGGTCTACACGTACACCGAGGTGCACATGCAGAGGCGAGAAATAATCTCAGTAGGACACCCTGAAAAGAAACCTATAACTATGCTCCTAAAAGTGTTTGAACCAACAATTTGCTCAGCCTAAATGGAACACAACAAATTGAAGTAATCCAAATGTGCAATCCAATTGAACTCAGGGTATGTAATCCCTCTCAACTGGGAAAGTTCCACCATGGATGTCCATATCTATATACGTACAAATGTATAGTCCCATACCTATACACATATACATAAATATGAATATTCATGATTAAGTTATTCAAATAACAAGAAAAACATCAGCAGTAGATCCATAGGACCTTAAGCCTGATATCCTAGTCATCCTATTCAAGGGCATTGATCTAGACGTCATGCCACTCAAACTGTGTATCAAATAAGTCCATATCTGGGTCCGTAATCCCATCGACATATACATGCTTCGGCCAACGCCGGAGATATGCCTCTGAACAAGCTAAGAAAAACAAGCAACCCTCTAGTTCAATAATGTCAAATACAAGCAGGCAGATAACATAATAGGTCACCCTCTAAAAAGTACGCACAGCCATCCCCTCTGGTCTTACCTAACATGTACCAACAACCCTATGGGTAGTACACTCATCCTAGCCCCTCTGTTTTGTTCATAATAATTCATAAAGACTCTCTAAGGAAGCACTCACAACCAATTCGCCTTATAGTCTAAGGCAGTCAAGGACTCTCTCAAGAATCACACAAGGTCAATTCCCCTTATAGCCCCAATGTCACGAGACTCTCTAAGGAATCTCACCCAGTCAATTCCTCTTATAGCCCTAGGTCATTCATAGTCTCTCTAAGAATTATCATCCAGTCAATTCCCCCTATTCCCTGGAGTGGTTCATGGTAATTCAAAGTAAAACAAAGACTCTCTGAGAAAGCTCACTCGGTCTAACCCCGTATAATCTATAATGCCAAAGGAATGTTTGAGGAAGCTCACTTGGTCTATACCTGTATAGTCTATAAATCCCAAAGGATCTCTGAGAAATCTCACTTGGTCTACCCCTATATATTCTATAATGCCCAAAGACTCTCTGAGGAAGCTCACTCAGTCTATCCCCGTATAGTCTATAATTCCCAAATACTCTCTGAGGAAGCTCACTCGGTCTTTCCCCGTATATTCTATAATGCCCAAAGACTCTCTGAGGAATCTCACTCGGTCTATCCCCGTATAGTCTATAATTCCCAAAGACATTCTGGGGAAGATCACTCAGTCTATCCCCTTATAGTTCACTACACTAGGTTCTTACGGCCCCGTGTAAGTCAACGCATAGTAATGCTATATGGCCAAAGTAAACCTACAGAACTACTTTTCTAATCTGTCTAGAGAATATCAAGAATTTCATATAAAACCACTCCATCCTAACAATACTAGGCATGTAAAAAAGGAATCTTAACATGCAAGCTAGACCAAATGGTCAAAATAAATTAACATGGGAAAACACATCTCTAACATGGTAAATAACCACAATTAAAATCAAACCACCTCTACTCAGGCACACAAGGAATAGTAGGAATCCCAAAAAACAAGAAAGACACCTCGTATCAGTCTCATCATCCAACAACCAGGAAGCACCTCTAGTAAACACTATAGAATCAGCGTACCAAGTCAGATATAAACAAACAATGAGGGTGGTCTGAATTCCCAACCCAACAATACATCCAAATCCCAAAGGGATTACTAGTTTGGCATAGGTTCTAGGTGACATCCGATCACCATCTCTTCCCAAACTCGACATAACAACTCAGGGTCGGTCAAACAACGTGCACCCACTGGGTCCCTCAGGTCATACACTAAGGAGTCATCATACTCAGGATCCTCCAGGTAAACACAAGTGAAGGTATCCTACATGGGATCCTTAGCAAAGAGTTAGAAAGGAATCATACACAAAATCTTCAAGGGAAGGACAATATATTCATTCCATAACATGGTTCCTATAAAAGGAAGAACAAGAGAGAGATCCTACAAGGGACTTCCTAGGTCAGCACACTAGTAAAGGCATCCCTTAGGGGATCCTTAGAAGCATCTAGTCTCAGAGACTCATAGTATAGAAGGGAACGTCTCACAAGGGGAAAGTCCTCTAAAGCATAGGTTACAAGAGAAAGCTTATAGCTCATGTCTTATTAAAGGTCCCAACTAATTTGGTCCAAACACCCAACCTATCATCCATGCCAAGTCTCACTCTTAGGTGTCAACAAAACTTGAAAACTGGAGGAAGAACCCCTAAATTTATATAAAACCCCCAAAATCCAATTTAGATGACCTATAAACGTCAAAATGATTCCACCTTTGTGATCTACGTGGAAAAAATATCAGAATCAACTACTCACACACCCAATTCTGACTTGCAGATCCTAAGATATCCCCAAAATACTAAGTTGAAGTAGTACATGGCAGGAACACATGGCCAGACCCATGGGGTCTTCCTGTGTAATAGTACACATCATGTACATTACTGTACAAGGAGTGTACTGTTCACAAAAAGATACACAGTTTTCATTTTCACTAAAACACATGCCCAAGTACCACTACACGGCGTATACTTTAATGTACACTGTGTGTACTCCAAAAAAATACTATTATGTGTTCTATTCCACACGGTTAGCCACACGACCACCCATTACAAGGCGCGTACTCAATGTACATGGTGTGTACGTATGAAAACTTTGTCTTCCCCGAATGGGAAGAACACACGGCACGTACCCCTAGAATACATGTCGTGTATTCTAGGTTTTCTGACAGGAAACCCCTGAAAACACCCGAAATGCCCGTTTTCACCCCCAAAACATTAGATCCGGCCTTAAGAGGCCACAAGTAAGAAATATAAGGCATTAAAGACTTAAAAAAACATGTTTAAAGAGGATATATGGAAAAAAACATAAACGACCCTACCTTTAGGCGGAAACCGCTGAAGCTTCGGTTGATTTTACAGCTCACGGTTGTCGCACGCCGACTCATCGAATCGAGAGCTTCGAATCGGTACCCCTATTGGCTTCCAACTCACCCACTTTCTCAATCTCCATTTCTCCCCTAGGTCATGGCCAAAGGGATAGCGTAGGAGACACATGCAAGGATGAGGAGGAAATAATAGAAGGAAGAATAGAAAAGAAAAGAAAATGAAGAAAAAGGTGCATGTGTCGGTGCCCGACATGAGTTTATACCATCCCTAGGCTAAACTCCCCATTTTGGACTCAACGACGCAAAAAGAATCTCAATAAAATGATCCATTTAATTTTTTTTCCAAATGAACCTATGTGAATATTTTAATATTTAATTTAATAATATTAAATATTAAATATTCCTCCAAAATTCGAACTGCTCAGATTTCCTCCAAACTCTTGTCCTAGGGTAAAATCCCAATTCTGGGACCAACGGAGCTGTCAGAAAACTTATCTGAGATCATCTAGAATGGAAATGACCATTTTACCCGTCATGAGCATCTAACAAAAAAATTCAAATTTCTGGTCAAAACTGCAGTTCGGAAAAGCACGAGTTCTTACAAACTCCCCACTATAAACCTTCTCGTCCCTGAGAAGTGTAACACCTCGAGATTTTATGAGAAATATTATTTTTTATTTCTTTGATATCTTGAGTTGTACGCTACACCAAGATTATCTTGCGGTATACGCAACACCGTATTAGCTTTTAGTATACGCAACACTATTCTTAGCATGTGTTACAAGCAAGAGCACACTTCCTCGATAGCTTGCATTGTACGCAATACCGAGTTTCACTAAATAATGATACGTTATTAAAATATTATATAAACTAGCCATTATTAATAGTAATACCCACTTTTTGAAATTTTATAAATTTTATCATTCAAAATGGACTTCATTTTTGGATTCGGAATATCGATATTTTCTTAGGGTAAATTTTTGGTATCTTTCGGAAAACATTCAACTTTTGATGAATAGTGAAAAACACTGAGTTATAGTTTAAAAACAAATGTTTATTTAAATAATTATTTATTTTATTTAAATTTATTTTAGGCCAAAATAGATACATAATACATATATAAGATTCATGTATTTAATTGGAGTCATTTTATAATAATTTTAGATATATTAAAATTTTATTGACCATTTTACCGTCTTTTACCCACCTCCTAGGAGAATTTGCAAATTTACATAAAACATAATTTTACTGCATCTATGAGTGGAATTTCGAAAATCCTATAGAAATGGTTGATATCATTATGTAAAATGTGGTTCAATAAGATAAAAATAATTTTTGGTGAATAGTAACTTTTTACTTTTATTTACCACGGTTAAAGGTAAATGGGGTAATTGAGGGTAAAAATGATATTATTATTACCCTAACACATGTTCTAATTCTATTGGATAAGTTTAATTCGACCAAAAACAACCTTATGAATAAAATATTACCATTTCGGTCTACATGGATTACATTAGGGCATTTATTATTATTTAATTCAATGAAGAGTTAAAAGAGTTAAAATCAATGTTTAATAAGTAAAACATTTTTAATATAAAGTTATACATAAGATAAAATCGACAATAAATATTAATTAGAAAACTAAAATTATTTCCTACATAATTTTATTTTATTTATAATTTTTATACATTATATATGTAATTTATTTATGACACAATGATGAAGGGGTAATTACCTTATTAATGAAATATTAACATAATTGATATTATAAATACCAAAATAAATGTAATTTGATACTTTTTATGAATTAAACTAATTTTATAGATTAATATAACATATTAGGGTTGGTTATAGGAATTTTTGTTGAAGTAATAATGCTGTTATAAATTTCTAAAAAACAAAATATCAAATAGTTTCAAATTGACATAAAAGAGTTTTTAAAACAAATATTATATTATTAATTGGTATAACGGTCCTAATGATTTACGGTTAGTAAAAAAGACTTATATAATAATATATATGACATTAATGAACCAATTGGGGTTCTTTTGGTAGTTTATAGTAAGTTTATGAACCATATAGTGTAAGAATACAAGAAGACACGATAAAAGTTAAATTATTTAACTTAGAGTTAAATCTAAATGATAAGGTTAAAATGGAAATCTAAACTTGTTTAAAACCTATTGGTTGAGATTATTTATACCCATCCCCACCGTAGCCTCGAAATAAGTCACTTTGGAGCCATTATAACATAATATGAATTTATTATAAAATAATATTTTATGTTTTTCTTAAGGTACCCCTCACCACTATTATAAAAGGGCACCCACCCTTCCCTCTAATTCACACATCCAAATCCATTTGGATCTTCCAAACCCTACCCAAATACCCTCTCAACTGTACTCCATTCATCATATAGGCCATTCTTTAGTCAGAAATCCTACCTAAGAATCCATTTTGATCAAATCAAAAGGAAGAAACAGAAGAAGGGGTAAATATCTCACCACCTATTTCAAGTTCCTTTCTTCTTCCACTTCCTCCTTCTTTGTTGATTCCATTATAAAATAATAAATCCAGTATATTATATATACTTTGAGGTTATTATAAAAATTTCACAACCATATTATTTATTTTATCCATCATATCAATGAAAAATTCACCACACGTGCGTACGTACGGCTTACCATCTCCATGTCATACTGTAGTTTGTTATTCAAACATTTAATCATTTGTATGGGTATAATAATGAGTATAAATGATATAAATAATAAATATAACATTATTATGATTCTTTATATAAGATATAACATCCAATTATATACTATTTTAATATCAAAAAAATGATATTTTAGCTCATGCGCACGTACGAACTACCATCTCCACGAACGCGATGAGATTCATTTTCCATGATTAACCAATCAAGTAAGATTATAAAGTATATATAATAAATAATAATGAAAGATATTACATAATAATGATACTGGATTTATGTACATATATGTTTCATTTACTTAATTTCATTCAATTCTATAAGGAAACGAAAACAGCGTTCATGTGTACGTACGACCTACCGTCTCCATGAATGGGGTATTTCATTCCATTTATCGATCTATCATATATATTTTATATGATGAATATATATAATATATAAATAATATTTGACATTATGTAATTAATTAAATCAGGATATAAGTTATAATATGAATAACAACAGGTAAAAACACGTAAGATAAATGAAACAACTTTACCCAAAACGCTGCTTTAACATTGAATTTACAAAAGAATGGGTCTTATAAAGTCATAAGTGAATCATATATGATATCATAAATATTATTATGGTTCTGTTACAAGTTAATAATATTTTTAAACCCGCTATATAGGAGTTTCGGACACGTACGGAAGAAATTGGACCTAAGGCAAGGGATAGTTTTGCAATCTCATTTTTATCTGAGATTGCTTATACATAAGTATTTACTGGGGTTATATTTTTCATCCATGTCCATAAAATGTTTTTCATAAAGTGTTTAATATTTTTCCATGTATTTTTAAAGTCATGTTTACCATTATTTTACTTTTACATTGTTTTATGGAAGGAATCTTTTTTTACCATATGTGGTACTTTTTGACTTTTCTGTTAAAAGTACGGGGAGAATGTTTTTTTATCTTATACGGCATGAACAGATTTTTTTAAAGTTTCATAACACCTTATTTTCATGAAGAATAATTTACAATATTTCATGAAAATTTTCAAAAAAATACTTTTCTTTTAAAATTTCATGGTATTTTTTGAAAAGAAAATGATTTTGAAGAAGAAATTATATTTTCCTCAAGAATTAATTTCAAGTGTTTTAGAAAAAACATTTTCTATCTAAGATGACATTATTTCATATGTTAATGTTTCAAGTATAATTTCTCTATGATTTACATGGTTTCACTTTTCATATGATTAAATGATATCCATTTGTTTTATATGGATTATGTTAGGATGGGATGATGTTTATGAATCCCATTTTATTCTTTGGGTTATGATGAATGATTTATGTTTATTTTGTGGCACATGTAAGAATGATTTTATTATGAGATGGGTGGGACCTATATCTCCCTCCAATGCCTTGGGTAAAAATTTATATCTCATGAGGTAGACATGGATGGAAAGGAATGTTAATCCAGTTCAGTGATACAGGACTGGAATGAGGAGTGAACTCGGTTCAAAAAAGGAATTTGTCTACTATGATAGTCTTGGAAATGAGTCTTGACTAATATGAAATGATTTTCTATAATTATTTGTGTATGCCACAAAGATTCAGGTTTTATGTTATGATGATTGGGATTTCATTTCACTACTATGATTTATCCCATGTTATGATATTATGATCTCTTTTTCAGGTTAAGATTTTCAAAATGTTATGTTCTTATGAATATGATATGATTGATATTTCCTTTGTTTACCTTTACTGAGAATTTGAGCTCACCCTTTTTATGTTTTGTTTCCCCAGGATAAAAAAGAAAGGTTTTAGGTAAGAAAAAAAGGGGAATATAATTATGGGAGATGTTGAAGATCATTGTCCATTATTACAAGATTATGTTCCGAGTTTCCAAGGACACTAAACTATTACGGTCCTTGGGTTTCTATTTTTTTCATGAATTAAGTATTATGAAAATGTAATGTAATGTCCATGTACGTCAAGTATGAGTCTCTACAGGAAGCCCAGTAAAAGGACTAGAAGCCATGATCGAAACCTGAGCATCTGCATAACCAAGATACCTGGACCATCCAATGACCATCCATGTAGTGTTAACAACCACCTTCTACATATAAGATATTCAACAAAGATTAAACCGGTACTCCACACCATATGAATACCCTTGTCGTCATTTTTAAAAGTTAACTCTGAGCTCAAAAGCTCCTGTCAAATACCGAAGTTTAACCTAAACAAGGAAACCCACTGTCAAAGGGCCAATGGTGCACTCCCCACCATATATATTTCCTTACACTGCTCTGAGAGCGCAAACAGAATATGTTCCATCCTCAATAGGGATAAAAATTAAGAAAGAAAAAGTAGCTCGATGTAGGGTCAAAGCACTCTAATCATACTCAAGAAGAATCAAGATATCGCATAATCATCTCTTACAGAAGTACACTAGGATTTCACTGAAGGCGTGTCTAGATCCCTCCGAGCCACACCATCATCCTGCCAAAACCTGACCAGGATTCAAGCACGAGTCAGCCATTTCATCGTAACCTGAAATTTCAAAAAGTCACCTCTACAACATAAGCACATTTCACCACAACTTCTAGGATTCGAGTCCAAAAAAAGTATGGAAACATAGGTCATGGGATCCCACCTGTCCAATCACCGATCTAGATTCAAACAATGCCACCTCCAACAGCAACATCGGAAACACTGGTCGACCAGGACAGGCACCGAAACGGGCCTGCTCATCAAAACTAGTTGTGAAAACAATCACTACCAAAAGGCATTAGAAAATTCTGGCCAACCTTCTCACACAGGTTTCCCTAGAATGGAACAGACATCGATCTATAAAGGATAAAGTCAAAACCAAGGGTCTCTAGGTCTTCTGCCAAGACCTAAATAAAATGTCTCACATCTGGGTC
Organism: Viscum album; assembly: GCA_963277665.1. NCBI lineage: Eukaryota > Viridiplantae > Streptophyta > Magnoliopsida > Santalales > Viscaceae > Viscum > Viscum album. Next base: position 2,019,781,196 of record OY728148.1, read on the forward strand.
ACAAGTTCTAACCACCTAGCCCAAATGATCCAAACTCTCTCAGAAGACGGTAAATATCAAAACAACCAACAAAAGTCAAAACCAAAACACAGCCTACAAGGTCCCTGATCCTCTCCGAGCATCCTCAGAAGGAACTACTCCTAGGTGTTCACAACCCAAGAAGAAATGAAATTGAACTGAAACTCATTGGATATCCGCATAAAGAAATACCATAAGGAGGTCCATTTCACAAGAAAAGCCTTGTTATCTATCAGCAATGTTCTGAATGATCCGACAATATAACAAAATACCTGAGAAACAAAACCCAATAAGGGACTAAACAGAAAGGCATCACATGCCATATTGGCCAACTGGGGTCACTGCACCACATGTGCATAAGGAATGAGTCATCATCCTCACACTAATGCCTCAACATAGATCCACATAACCTTCCATCAGAGTAAAAAAATTTGTAAGAAGACCTAAAGGTCTTAGTCGTCAGTAAAAACACACACTATCATGCCTATATTATGTGGATCCTACGTTCATAGTATAATTAATGTAACGCCTCTTGCATTTTCCAGCCAAGATACAAAATCAATCACAAGCATCCTTCCAATGGCCATGAGCCAGAGATCTATAGTAAATCAAAACACCACACAACATGTGTGTCACTCAAGGAGAAAATCATATACAACTATTACATGGTAAAATAATAACAGCAATCCCAACCCCGGAAAACCAGGACTTCTTACCAGAACAAGTGTTCTCGACACACCAGCCCAATATTCATCACAGGTTCTGATACATTCCATATAATCCTATCTACCATATCCCAAATAGTAAAGACTAGGAATGAAACCTACCTCTGATACCACTTTGTAACTTCCCGACCCAAAGCCACTAAACTGATGCTCTGAGCCGGTTCGCCACATGGCCTCAAGCGCGCCTCCCCATATGCCAGAGGCTACCAAATAGAAGCGAGGACCTATGGTGTGATAGTGGGGAGACTATGACCTCATACCAAAGTAATAAAATAGCAGAAATAACTATGTATCATACACAGCAGAAAGTAAACAGAGTGCGGAAGCAAAGAAAAACTGAAATAGAACAAGTTGTAATAGTAAAATGTTGTAAAATCCCGAATAGCTAGGCAATATAATACAACAATGGTCACCCACTGGGCCAACCATATAGATACAAGTTCAAATGAAACTGAAAGTAAAAGTACAGGGCTCTATTACTTACTACAAGCCAATCCATATACCCGATCTCTAAACACTGTCGAACTGCAGTAGCCCGATCATTAGAACCACTCAAGTAGCTCCGCTGGATCATGCAACACTGGGCCTCAGCCCTATCCACCATGAAACTCGTGCTCGACCTGAAAAGCAGACATAAGGTCTATGGGTACATTGTGGTGAACATGTAGGGGTGAGAAATAATCTCAATAGGGCACCCCGACAAGCAACCTATAAATGTGTTGCTAAAAGTGTATGAAACAACAATGTGCTCAGCCTAGCTGGAACACAACAAAAATAAGAAAACCAAATGTGCAACCACTTTTGAACTTAGGGTATGTAATCCCTATCAACTCGGAAAGTGCCACCATGGATGTCCATATCTATATACGTACACATGTATAGTCCCATACCTATACACATATATAAAAATATGAATATTCATGTTTAAGTGATTCAAATAACAAGAACAACATCAGCATTCGATTCTTGGGACCTTAAGCCTGATCTCCTAGACGTCCTATTAAAGTTAATTGAGTTGGACATAGTGCCACTCAAGTCATGTAACAAATAAGTCAATCTATGGGTCTGTAATCCCATCAACATGTACCTTATTTGGCCAATGTCGAATATTTTCTTCTGAACAAGCTAAACAAAACAAGAAACCCTCTAGTTCAACAAAATCAAACACAAGAAACCAGATAACACAACAGGTAACCCTCTGGGAATTACTCACATCCATCCCCTCTAGTCCTACCTAACAAGTACCAGAAACCCTCTATGAAATACATGCATCCTAACCCCTCTGGTTTGGTCATAATAATTCCTAAAGACTCTCTGGGTAAGAACTCACATTCAATTCCCCTTATAGTCTAAGGTAGTCAAGGACTCTCTGAGGAAGCACACAAGGTCATTTCCCCTTATATCCCCAAGTTCACAAGACTATCTGAGGAAGCTCATCTAGTCAGTTCCCCTTATAACCCCAGGTCGTTCACAGACTCTCTAAGGAAGCTCACACAATCAATTCCCCCTATAGCCTGGAGTGGTTCATGGTAATTAAAAGTAAACCAAAGACTCTCTGAGGAAGATCACTCATTCTATCCACGTATAGTCTATAATTCCCAAAGAATATCTATGGAAGATCACTCGTTCTATCCTCGTACAGTCTATAATTCCCAAAGGCTCTCTGAGGAAGCTTACTCACTCTACCCCTGTATAGTCTATAATGCCCAAATACTCTCTACGGAAGCTCACTCGGTCTATCTCCATATCGAATATAATGCCTAAAGACTCTCTGAGGAATCTCACTCGGTCTATCCTCATGTAGTCTATAATTCCCAAATACTCTTTGAGAAATCTCAATCAGCCTATCCCCGTATAGTCTATAATGACCAAAGACTTTCTGATTAAGCTCACTCTGTCGATCCCCTTATAGTCCACTACACCATATTCTCACGACCCCATGTAATTCAACACATAGTAATACTATATGGCCAAAGTAAACCTACAGAACTACTTGCCTAATCTGTCTACAACATATCAATCATTTCAAACAAAACCAATCTATCCTAATAATACAAGGCATGGAAACAACTCAGCCTAATAAGCAAGCTAGACCAAATGGTCAAAACCAAGTAACATGGGAAAAAACATCCACAGAAAGGTAAATAAACCCATTTACAATCAAAACACCTCTACTCAGGCACACAAGGAATAGTAGGCATCTCAAAAAACAAGAATTATTCCTCACGTCAGGCTCTACAGCCACCAAAATGGAAGCACCTCTGGTAAACACTACAGGAACAACAAACCAAGTCAGATATTAACAATCAATGAGGGTGGCCCGAACGCCCAACCCAAAAATACATCCAAATCCCAAAGGGATTACCACTTTTCCACAGCTTCTAGGTGACACCTGATCACCATCTCTACCCAAAACCAACATAACAACTCAAGGTCGGTCAAACAACTGGAACCCACTAGGTCCCTTAGGTCAAACACTGAGGAGGCATAATATTCGGGATCCTCCAGTTAAACATGAGCGAAGGAATCCTACATGGGATCCTTAGAAAAGATTAAGGGAGGAATAATACACATAATCCTAAAAGGAAAGACAACATATGCAATCCATAACATGGGTCCTATAAAAAGAAGAACAATTGAGAGATCCTACAAGGGACTCCCTAGGTCAGCACACAAGTAAAGGCATTCCCTAGGGGATCCTTTGAAGCATCCGGTCTCACAGACTCAAAGGCCAGAAGGGAAAGTCTCAGATGGGGAACGTCCCCTAAATCATAGGTTATGGGAGATATATCATAGCCTATATCCTATTAATGGTCCTAACAATGTTTTTCTGAACAGCCAACCTATCATCCACGCCAAGTCACACTCTTAGGTGTCAACAGGACTTGACAACTGGAAGAAGAACCCCTCCTTATAGATAAAAGCCCCCAAAACCCCCTTTATATGACCTCTAAATGTCAAAAGGATTCCTCCATTGTGATCTATGTGAAACAACACTCAGAATCGACTACTCACACCCCCAATTCTGACTTCGAGAACATAAGATATCCCCAAAATTCTAAGTTGAAGTAGTACATGGCCAGACCCATGGGGTAAGCCTGTGTAAGAGTACACGGCGTTTACTTTACTATACATGGCGTGTACTATTCAAAAAAAGGTACACCATGTGCGTTTTCACTAAAACACATACCCAAGTACCACTACACGGTGTGTACATTATTATACACAGCATGTACTCCAAAAAACTAAATTCTATGTTCAATTCCACATGGCCAGCCACACGGCCACCCACCACACAACGTGTACTCAAAGTACGTGGTGTGTAATTAGGAAATCTTTGTCTTCCCCGAACAGGAAGAACACATGTAATTTACACCTGGAATACACGTCGTGTATTCGGGGTTTTCCAATGGGAAAACCCTGAAAACACCCTAAACGCTTGTTTTCACCCCTGAAACATTAGATCCATCCTTAAGAGGACACAAGAAATAAATATAAGTATTCAAAGACATAAAAAACATTTTTAAAGAGAATATATGGTGAAAACATAAACGGCCCTACCTTCTGGCGGAAACCGCCGAAACTTCGGTTTATTTCACGGCTCATGGTTATCGCACGCCGACTCAGCGCGTCGAGAGCTTCGAATCGGTACCCCTCTTGGATTTCAACTCACCCTCTTTCTCAATCTCCATATCTCCCATAGGTCACGACCAAAGGGGTGACATAGCAGACTTGCGTAAGGAGGAGGAAAGAAGAGGAGGAAGTAAAGAAAAGGAAAGGAAAAGAAGAAAAAGGGGCTCGGGACGGCCCTAGCACCAGACATGAGTTTATGGCTTCCCTCTACTAAACTCCAAAATCTGGACTCAACGGTATAGATGGAATATCAATATGATGCTCTGCTTAAAATTTATTTCCAAACTAATCTACATGAATATTTTAATATTTGACTTAATAATATTAAATATTAAATATTCCACCAATATTCAAACAGCTCATATTTCCTCCAAACATCTGTCCTAGGGTAAACTCCCTATACCGAGACCAATGGAGCTGTCATAAAAATTATCTGAGATCAGTTGGTTGATGAAAATGACCATTTTACCCCTCACAAGCATCCTACAGCAAAAATTCAAATTTCTACTCAAAACTATCGTTCGGAAAAACATGGGTTCTTACAAGACTCATCCCACACCTCAACGAAAGGACACAAGATCAAGAATAGAAAAAATAAATAATTTCCAAGGTCAGTGTGTGACAGTTATCCCTACCACAGACACTTCTTACCCATTAAATTCACCTAGACAGAACATTTAAAATCAGACTCCCAAATATGGAAATAGACGAACAATACCCTAAACCTTAGGGTGACCATTCACTTCCAAAGTCACACCCAAGTAATTATAGAGGAAAATATAGCATGAAGAATAATGGAAAAATAGGATAGGGTTCTCCTTGACACAATATTGTGATGAACAACACCAATATTAAAACTCTCACCATGATGACACTGAAACAGGAAACCCACCACAATGAAAACTGGAAACCCCTGACAACATCACCTTGGGGTGACCAGAGTAAGAAATTTAAAATTCCCAATAGGAACCTGAATCCTTCCACATGAAGAAAAAATCTAAACCCAATGAAGAAACCACGTGAACATAACTCAAACCAAATAGTGAACCCAAATGAAAACTACAATCGAGGTTCTCCACAATCACTTACATATTCAAACAATCACAACCAAAATCTACAATCATTTCGCAAATAGGTTAACCATATAATCATTCAAATCCAAGGAAAAAATGGGAATACAATAAAATTGGGACACTGAGCATCCTATATAGATAACAAAAACTCAAAAAATGAATAAAATTAAAACAAGAAATTTAAACAGTCTCCACTCCAAAAATAGAGATAAAATCTAGGCCATGTGTCCATACACCCTAGTCCTTCTATGGGCTATGCACGAGCTTCACTCTGAGTCATGTGGATGGATATTTGGTGACTACAACATCCACTTCATCATATTCATATTCTATCATAATATAATCAATACTAATTATTTAGAAATCAAATCCTAGAAAGGTTCTCTAGATGTTCCAAACAGCTACAATGATGGCATACCCTCTAGGATTTCAACATGATAGCTTCAAGTACCAAAACCAACAACACTAAATGCACATAAATTACTAGTCTGATGAACCAGGAATGAAAACATCATGACCTGACCCAATGGGACTCATGTTAAGACTCCCAAATCCCACCTCCAATAGGCCAGGGGCTGGAGACTTGTTCCGAGTAGGCTATCACACACATGGGAGGCATTATCATGAGGTACTTGTACACACGCACCTACATACACCACCATGAAACAGTGAAAAGATATATAAAACTGAATAGTAAATTCAAGCATACAACTATACCAAACCAGAGTGCAAGAGTAGTACAAAAAGGACAAAATAGGGCCCACCAAAAGAAAACTACAAAGTCGTCCAACCTGCTCGGAATAAGGGGTACACTGCCAAAAGCACCACTAGAAAGCTCCCCAACATAGCTCTGATAAGACTCCATGATCAGAACCACTCACTCAGCTCCTCCTGCTTCGGGTCCTCCTGGGACACCGTCAAAAGGCCTGTGGTCTGCACAAGACAAAAACAAGTGCGGGAAAATCTCGTGTAGGGGTTAGTATAACAATACTCAGTAGGCACCCTAAAAACTAAAAACAAAAGAGAGCAACTAAAAGGAAATAGTCCGATCATCCTAGCCAGAGGGAACCCAGATGAGAGAGAAACTCCATCTCTTTACCATCATCGGTTTAACACAACTAGTCATCTCAATCCAAGTATATTCCCATACATACACCTTGAACATCCAGATATGCTCAGCTCACGCACTAAGCCACTTGAGGTACCGACCTCATCACCAGGAATGGTTCAAAACCAAGAGAGCACACTCCATGATCACTATCATCCCAGATGAAAATCGTCTATGAGATACACTCCATCGATTCCCACACAAACACCTTAGACACTCACTTGAGAGATCATGCTCGTAGGATATCGTCACTGAGGAAACCTCACTAAAACAACATATACACCAAACTCCTTGAATATGGGATTGCTCCTAGGGTCCTCTGAGGGATACTAGAACCCACACCTGTATAAGAATATATCATAGATAGGGGATCACTCCTAGGGTCCACTGGGGGATTCCACAACCCGATCTGGCATTCATAGATCTCAAAGATAGGGGATCACTCCCAGGATCCTTTGGGCGATACCACAACTCGATCTAGCACTAATCCGAAACATGTCACTTAGATAGAGAATCGTCACCCGTGTCGTAACGGTCACAATGATACCGAAACCCTATCTAGTACATATCACGTTGTAGGGGATCGAACTGATGATGCCGCAACCCTACAGAAACCACGTGATGAGCCGACGATTGTATAACCAATGATGTCGCAACCCTACTATAATCCTCGTGCTGAGGAGGGGATCATATACCCAATGATGACACAACCCTACTAAGAACAAACCACTGTATAGGGGAACATATTCCTAATGATTCCACAAACCATACGGGGTTAACTTGCAAGATAGGGGATCGTTGCCCATGGATAAGAGGTCATAGCGATACCAAGAACCCGATTTCGGGAAATGATGCTATAGGATCCCACTCCGAGCCCACCAGAGGGATGCCAAAAACACTAATAGATAACACATCCCATCAATAGGATTAGAAACCTATACTAAGGTTGCTATGCCACGCGAACCCTCGTAGGAACAAACCAAGGGAGTACCCTCAACCACTGTTGGTCCAAACATCGCTAGCCCATGCGACCTGCCACAACGCCACACTATGAAACTGGAAAGCCGATACCGAGGCCACCATCAGGAACCACACATGAAAAACATGCACGATAGGCGGTTTACTCACCTGAAACGGACAACCGGTGAAAAGGGAACGGTTCACCATAGCTAGCCCATGTGGGGCCCACACTACGATGCTGAAACCCATCAAGCAGATCATACCACTGCGATCCCCTCAGAAAAATAAACTGGATCAACTACTCGATCATCCCAAACAGAAACCCGGTGAAAAAGGTACTATTCACCGAAGCCATCCCGGGTGGGGCCCAATCCACGCTCCCAAAAGTCATCATGAAGATCGCACCATTGCGATCCCCTCGGAAAAACACACATAAATGAGTGCTCAAACACTCCAAAGGGACGCCGGGTCAAAAAGAGACATTTAGTTGTAGAATGTGAAAATTGGGCCCTATGGTGCCTGCACCCTATTTTTACCTCGAACACTGAAAGGAGAATCTCAAAACGTCTACCAGAGAATGTGGGTCATGCTGTCACTAACGGCACATCAATCAGACATCTCAAACATGAGTTAGGTCCGACACAAGAATAATTATTTATTTATTTATTTATTTATTCGCATTAACTATTTTGGGCCACCGAGTAAAGAAGCCAAACTGCAAAGGTTCCGAACCAACTTTGGAAGGACCGTCTCAACTCTAGCACCACAGCGCCTCTGATGGCACATCAAATGGACGTCCAGCTCGCGAATACGTCCGTTGAAAACTTTAATAATAATTTAATATTATTATATTAAATCATTTTGGTCCACCAACCTTCTGCCTCAGAATCCAAAAAACCCAAAAACCATTCCAAAAAAGTTCATCTTGAAGAGACAAACCCACAGCCGCAGACGACATGTCGAACGGACATGCCATTTAAGAGTTACGCCCCCTTGAACACAAGGGGTCCCAAATTGTGCCAGTCCACCCCAGTCAGCCCGGTCCAGACCACCAGCGCACGGCCCAGCCGTGGGACCGGCCTAGCTCACCGCAACCCACTGGCCATGGCCCATCCCAAAACTACCATACCCTAGGGTCCAGTTCTTTAACACAAATCGATCGCACGGCCGGTCTCTTATTCGCGTGCCGCACCAGCAGGACCCGCTAAACGGGATTCCTTGTCTGCAGCTCCCCCCGAGGTCAGTGCCTCAGGACCTCCTCTCGACCGCGATAGGCTGAGGGCGACACACCCTCCCCGTTGGCCGAGTGCACCACCACGACTCCGGCCTCCCGCGCCACGGCCGCCTGGCTCCCCGCTCCACTGCTTGTGCTACATCGCGCTCCTACCAGACCCTACCCGATCAGGGCCAAGATCCCACACCTCCTCCATAGAACGATGTTCTCCACCAGACCGTACTGATTAGCCGCCACCATCCCTCCCTCGATGGGTCCCGAGCCACCATTGTGCTCCAAAATTTGCCCCCATGCTCTGTTGTGCCTCTGGCTCAAACTCCGGCCGCCACCCCTTGCTAGAGCCGAACCTTCTCCCGGTCCCCACAACCACTCCAGTGGTCAGAAAAATGATCTGAAACTAGATTCAGAATCCTCGGGGTCAGATCTTCACAGCACCTCCCCCACGCTCGTCATCCCATCACGGTTCTGGCACGTCTGAAATTTTGGTCAAAGAATGACGAAGAACGCATCAAACACGGGATTTAGAACGAGACTTGGAAGGTGGTCATGTATGTTCGTCCATTGTACCAATTCTAAAATTATATACTTAAAATGACTGATTTGACAAAAACTCAATAAATTGATGAAGGAGAAGAAAAACAATAGAAATCCTACCTCGATCAGGCCCTTCGTCATTGGCGATGTGCCCGCTGTGATCCCACTTCGATCCGCTGAAGTTCGCTCCTCAATTCAGCAAAGAACAGATAAGAACACCAAAGATCGCCAAATAACGTTTAAGAGAGAGGGGGAGATAGAAGTGAAATTAGGGATTTCACTTAATTCCAACACTCAAGCAAATTTATAAAAAAAACTCACTGAAACGCCACCGACAGTCACGGATTCTGAAACCATCACGCCCGCCTATTTTATATCACGCCTAGGAAAAACACCACATTTCGAACTCAAATGAATTCTCATATTTGGATTCCAAGATTTCGTTAGAATGTTATTTTGAAATAACGCTAGTGATAAAAATCCCTAATTCATTATTTCAAAATGATGATTTTTCCCCTGGGTGACATCTCTCATAGCTGTTTCGCACCCACAACTTTTACACCCTCGCCTAAGGTAAACAGCATGCTCTAGACACAACTGTGCCCTCAGATTTCCAATCCAAGCTACCGTTTAAGAGATAACTCGTTCTCGACTTGTGCATAGTATAAAAATACTTAATATTTTTATAGAATTAATTCCAGGCACACTAAGCCACAGAATCGCACGCAGTCTTCGCGCCAAGATCTGGATTTATTCATAGAAATATTCCAAAGTCTGAGAGGGCTAAAAACCGAGTCACTATATCCTCCCCACCTTAGAACTTTTCATACCTGAAAATCTATAAGCATAAGGAATGCAATGGGAATATCAATTGGGTCTCCCACACCATGGAGTTTTCCAAAAAACACCTCTTCCCGAACACATAAATTAGAGGGACTCATCCACCACACCTCAACACTATCCTCTTTGGGTGGCACTAACTCACCTTCACAGTTTTGAACATGTCACAAAAATGCATCTCGGTGGGGGAAGGATCCCTCTTCCTCACGCATTCGAAGCACAACGAACAACACCCACAAAGGGTCTTACCAACGCTCTGAACAAAACTCAAGCAAGAAACGGAAAGGGAAGAGTATCGCTAAACAGTGTCTATCAGAACTACTGCAGAAAGTAGAAAGGACACAAGGCGTACCTCTCTCCATCTGCAGAGCCTCTGGGTCAATATCCTCTAGGGCATGCAGCTGTCCTCGCCCTTTCCCTCCAGCTCCCTGAGCTCGGCGTTGACCACTTGGGGGTGGTGGTGGTGGAATCTGATACCACCTACAACCTCCTGCTACTGCACCAGCTCCGTCGCCATGTCCGCCGCCATGCGGACCTCCAAAATCGAGACATTGTCGCTACCAAGGCGGCCTGTCGACCGACTCCCTCCCAATAGCTCGATGGGTCAGACAACCTCTAGCAAGGTGTCCCTGACCATTGTAAGAATAACACCGCCTCTCCTATAGCTGACCAAAACTAGCATGCGATCCCTGTGAGCCCTAAACCTCAAATCCTCCATCTTGGGGTCGCTTCCTGAAACGTCGGCCATGCCCATACCCATGCATCTACCATCGAATACCAGCTGCCGATGTCCCAGCTGCCACATGCCCAGCATTGATAGGCGGAATCTGCTTAGCCATAAATCTCTCCACCACCAAGGCTCGCTCCATCACTCCATCATAGGTGGGCAGACACAAGGAAACCACACCTTCGCAGATGTATCTGTGTAGGCCTTGATCAAAGGTCTGAGCCCTAAAGAACGGGTCTCAAACCATATCCAGGGAGTAGCATGAAAGGTCTGTAAACCACGCTGAGTACTCCGACACAGTCATGCCCTCATGCTGAAGAAGCAGAATCCCCTGAATCAGCACTAACCTCAGAAACACTGGTTAAAATCTTCCCTGAAGAGCTTCTCAAACTCTACCCATGTGAGCGTCTCTTCATCGTGGGACAACGTCACCAAACTCCACCATCACCCGACCAAACCATGCAGAAGGATCGCCTCTAGGAACACCATCTGATATGGGGGTGTCCTCACCAGGCGGAAAACTCGAGTGACTGCTTCGAGCCAGTCATTAACTACCAGAGGGACTGGATCACGTCAGAACCTCAGAGGTCACTGCCTCTGGAACTCATCCAGCACACTCAGCCCACACACAACCTCATCATGCACCACCACCACAACTAGATGATCAATAGGTGGTGCATCATCTAGTGGACCACTTGGATGTCCAACCTCAGAACTTGCGCCCTGGTCCATAGCATCTACATGGGGCAGACCATCACCAAAATCCCACTGCGGAACTCATGATGGCTGTAACACCCCGAAATTTTATGAAAAATATTATTTTTCATTTCATTAATGTCTTGTGTTGTACGCTACACCAAAAGAAGCTTTCACAACACGTATCCTTGACTTTCCTTCCATTACACGCAATCGCGACCTTCCTCGATAGCGTGTGTAGTACGTAATAACGAGTTTCACTAAACAACAATATGCTATTAAAATATTATTAAAACTAGCCGTTATGAATAGTAATAACCACTTTTTAAAATTTTGTAAATTTTATTTTTCAAAATAGACTTTATTTTTGGATTCGTAATATCGAAATTAGCATAGGGTGAAATTTTGGTACTTTTCGGATAACTTTCATTTTCTGATGAATAGTGAAAATTACTAAATTTTAATTAAAAACAACTCTTTTAATTGAAATAATTAATAGTGATAAATTATTAATTTGAGTGGTTTTAAAGTATATTTAGAATATATTTTTACAATTCAATACAATGTTGGTCATCGGATATAATTTCACATTGACACCATAAACAAGTGTTAATCTTTTGATAGTTATTATCTCTTAAAAACACGCTATTTGTTGTGACAAAAGAAATTCATTATAAAATTAATTAATGCAAATTATATGTTGGGAATTTTGTAAAATAGAAATCATTTTTGAATTCGGAATATCAATTATATCTTAGGGTGAAATTTTGGCATTTTTCTGAAAAACTTCAATTTTTGATGAATAGTGAATCTACTAAGTGGTCGTTAAAAAAATTAATTTTTTCATAAATCTTAATTTTAACACTTCTATAAATGGAAATTCAAAAATCCGAGAGACACGGTTGATGTCAGTAAGTAAAATGTGGTTCAATGAGATTAAATAATTTTTGGTGAATAGTAACTTTATACTTTTTTTTACCACGGTTAAAATTAAATAGGGTAATTAAGGGTAAGAATGATATTAATATTACCATAACACATGTCCTAATTCTATTGTACAAGTGTATCTCGACCAAAAACAACCTTAAGTGAAAAATATTATCATTTAGGCCCATTTGGATTAGATTAGGACATTTATTATTATTTAAAATCAAAGAAGAGTTAAAAGAGTTAAAATCAAAGTTTATTTACTAAAACATTTTTAATATGGGGTTATACATAAGATAAATTCGACTATAAATATTCATTATCATCCTAAACATATTTCCTACATAATGGTATTTTATTTTTAATTTTTATACTTTAAATAAGTTAATTTATTTATGACACACCAATGATGCAGTAATTACATTTTTAAGAAAAATTAACATAATTGATGTTATAAATGCCTAAATTAATGTAATTTGAGACTTCTGATGACTTAAACTAATTTTCTATGTTAATATGACATGTTATTGTTGATTTAAGTAACTTGGTTCGAACTTATGCTTCTGTTATGAATTTCATAAAAATCATGTACCAAATAGTGTCAAAATTGACATAAATTAGTTTTTAAAACAAATATTATATTATCAATTGTTATTTAATTCTTAAAAATCTAATTTTCGGCCAAATGACTAAGATAAGGATATATATATTAATAATAAATAACTTGGGGTTCTTTTGTCTTGTTATGGTAAGTTTATTAACCATATAGTGTAAGAAAACAAAAAGACACGGTAAAAGTTAAATTATTTAACTTAGAGTTAAATCTAATTGATAAGGTTAAAATAATAACCTAAATTTGTCTAAATAATATTGTATGAGAGTATTTCGACCCATCCCTACCATAGAATCTAAATAAATCAATTTGGAGCTATTTAAAACCGAACATGACTTTATAATAAAATAATATTTTTAGTTATTCCAAAGATGCCCCTCTCCTCCCATATAAAAGGGCACCTCCTCCCTCTCCTCCTCACACAAAATTGAGCATTCAAGCTCGTCCAACCCCTGCCAAAATCTCTTCTACACTTCCCTAGTATCATCCTAGAGGTCCTGGTCTTCTTCAAAGACCATCCTTAGTTCTTTAAGTGGAGGTTAAGAAAAGGCGCGTCAAAAAGAGGTAATATCCATTACCGATCTTTTTCAATTTCTTTCTTCTTCAACTTCTTCTTCTTCAGTTTTTTCATGATAAAGTAATAAAATCAGTATTTCTTATATAATGATATGTTATTATAAATATGAAACAACTCTAATTAACCTTCTATCCATCCTACGGAAAAAGGAAATCACCGCGCGTGCGTACGTACGGAATACCGTCTCCATACCGTGGTGTAATCTATTTTCCGCCACCACCTTAATTGGATGGGTATAATGGTGTAATGAGTAACTATATATGATTATTATAAATTGATATTTATACTGAAATAGTATACATACACTTCAACACAATTCCACGACCATGAGAACGATATCATCGCTCGTGCGTACGTACGGACTACCGTCTCCACGACGCGATGAGATTCATTCTCAATGATTAAACATTCATGAATGATTATAAAGTATATATAATAAGTACTAATGAAATATATGACATAATAATGATACTGGAGATATGTATATTTATATCTATGTCATCTACTTAATTCCATTCATTTCAATAAGGAAACGAAAACAGTGTTCATGCGTACGTACGGACTACCGTCATCATGAACGGTGTATTTCTTTCCATTTACTGATTTATTATATATATGTATATTCTAAATATATATTTAAATAATGTTTTATATTCTTGAATTAAGTAATCATGATCTAAGTATTCATATAAATAATTACAAGTCAAAACACGGACGACAAATGAAACAATTTTACCCAAAACACTCTTTAACATGGAATTTACAAAAGAACGGGTAATATAAAGTCATAAGTGAACCATATATGATATCATAACAATGAATATGATTCTTTAATAAGTCAATAAAATTATTTAAATCATTATACAGGAGGTTAGGACACTTACAAAGCAAGTCGGACCTAAGGTATGGGAAATATTACAATCTCATTTTTATCCAAGATTGTTTATACTTTGGCATTTACTGGGGTGTATTTTATCATCCACATACATGTTTCCTCAATATGTAATATTATTTATATCCACCTACAATTTTTTAAATCCAATTTTACCCTTCGGTGAGTTTTTAGTAAAAGATATGAGATGAAACTTTTGTCGTTTTTCGTACGAGGTACTTTTTTGACTTTTCCGACAAAAGTACGAAGAATGTTTTTTTAACTTATACGGAATGAATGGATTTTTAAGACATTATTTCCAAGAAGATTCCATTACAGGTTTTAAATTTTATTTTTAATCAACTTCTTTTAGTTTAAAATTGTATGACATGGTAAGAAAGGAAAGAGTTTTTGAAGTAGAAAGGATATTTTCCTCAAGAATGGAGTTCAAGTGTTTTATCAAAATTATTTTCCATCTAAGATAATAAAGGGTTCTGTTTTTATCCCTATTATTACATTGATTTGATCATGTTGTGATGGAATTATTTTTATGAATTCCTTTATCTTATATGAATTTTTTTTATGATGTCATGATGTTTAAGATTCCCATTTTTATTACATGAGTTATGCTATGATGTATGGTTTATGATTTTGTGGCACACATAAGAATGGTATCATTAAGAGATGGGTGGGAACTATATCTCCCTCCAATGCATTGGGTAAAGATTTTATATCTAATGAGATAGACATGGCTGGAATGGTAGGTTATACCGGTTCAGTGAAGCAGGATTGAAACGAGGGTAACTCGGTTCAGAAATGGACTTTGTCCACTAAGATAGTCTTGGCAATGAGTCATGACTAATAAGAAATGATTCTCTGTGATTATGTGTGTATTCCAAAAGGTTTCATGATTTAAGTTATGATTATTGGGATTACATTTCACTTCTATGATTTATCCTATGTTATGAAATTATGATCTTTTTTGCAGGTTAAGATTTCCAAAAGTTATGTGCTTGTGTATACGATGTGATTGATATTTCTTTTGTCTAACCTTACTAAGCATTTGAGATCACCCTTTTATGTTTTCTTTTCCCCAGGATATAAAGAAAGGTTTTAGGTAGAAAAAGGAATATCTTTATGGGAGATGTTGAAGATCTTCCACCACGATTAGAAGATTATATTCCAAGTTTCCAAAGACACTAAACTATTATGATCCTTGTGTGTGTGTGTTTTTGTTATGTACTAAGTATTCCGCAAAAGTAATATAATGTCCATGTACGTCAAGCTTTGGGTCTCTATAGTTGGTATCAGAGGAAAGGTTTAGTCAACCTTTGGAAACTAGGATGTGAGAACATTAGTGAGATCCCTATAGATATTTATAAGGTATTTCTAGGGATGTCTCTGAGGATAAGTATATGTATAGGATATAGTCCTAGAACTACGGTAACGATCTTAGAATTTAACCTAAGATGTTAGATATTAAGGGTACTCCCCCTTTATTATGTTTTTTTCCCTAGCATGATTTTTTCCTCTCACGCTATTCTTTTTGGGTTTTAGACGATGGCTGGAACCCGAAGGAACCGTGTTGATCAATGAAATGGACAATGCAATGATTGTGCTCCCGAACAAACAAATGTTATGGGAGATGGAGTGCAAAATCTTATTGCTATACTTACACAAGCTATGAATCATTCTGGACTTCCAAATGAGCAGAGAAGGGAACAATATTCTATTGATTCCTTCATGAGGCAACGTCCACCTTCTTTCAGTGGGACTTCCGATCCACTTATTTCTGAACAATGGATCAGTACCACTGAAAAGATATTTTCAGTTCTTCAATGTTCTGAACATGATAAAGTCATCTTAGCAGTATATCATTTGGAAGGTGAAGCTGATCAATGGTGGAATCTTATAAAGAATACGAGGCCAAGAGATGAAATTGAGTCCATGGAATGGGACGAGTTCAAGAACTTGTTTTTAAGTAAGTACTTCCCTCGTATAATTCGAACAAAGATCGAAAAGGAGTTTCTTGAGCTGAAGCAGAAGGATGATGAATCTGATGGTATATACGAAGGAAATTTTACAAGACTTGCAAGGTATGCATCTGGCATTATCATCCAACCTGAAAGTAAAGTTGATCGATTTTTCAGTGGCTTAAAACCAAGTCTTCGAAGGGAATTAGCTATAAGAGACTTCAGTAGATATGAAGAAATTGTGAGTTGTGCTATCAAGGTAGAAATGGAAGTTGGTGTTACATATCCATCTCATGGTTTTGACAAGAAACGAAAGATGGAGTTCAAGGAGAAATCTCATAATAATGGTGAAAAGAAGATGAATGTTTCCTTATGCACAAAGTGTGGAAATAAGCATGGTGGAGATTGTCTTAAAGGGACTAGAAAATGTTTTAAGTGTGGAAAAGAAGGTCATCGAGCAGCTGAGTGTCGAAATAATGGAAAAATGGTTTCTAATGATGTGAATAAAGCAAACACTGCAGAGAACGGACCACCAACACTTCAATGCTTCAAGTGCAAGGAAATGGGGCATTATGCTAATAAATTCCCTAATCCAAGGGTTTGTTATGATCGACATGAGAAACCACTTAAGGAAAAGGACAAAGGGAAGTCAAATGAGATCACCATTGGCGATGTTGAATATGACAACGATGTGGTGGAATGATTAAGTGTTTATGTAATGGGATTCCAAAATAATGTTGTATCATGGAGTATTGGAATATTTATGTATTGGTCTAATGTGGTATTCAAAGTTATTGAGATATTATGCGCATAATGAAGGGAAAACGAGAAAACAAAATGTTTAACAGTATTCATGAGCTCATGATTTATATAAGGACTAATTGATATCATGGTTTGAGTATATAGAATTTTGAGGATTTTGGTATGTGGAAAGTGTTAACTTTTAACTGCATTCATGTTTTCACTAAGGTATTTAAGAGAATACCTGATTAAGGACTTTTAATGTTTGGAATGTGACCAAAAAATCATATCTTATGATATATGGGGATCGACAATGGTAATAAATCTCTGGTAATCATTTTCACTATGTTATGGGAGTGGACTGCAGTATTATGGATAAGCCTAAAGATTGGAATGGATTATATTGGACATAAGTTAGTATTGTTTAAGGATAGAAGTTTTTTCGATATTCTTGATGGGATGTTATAGTAATGTAGTTTTAGAAAAAGGAAATCCTGCAGGATGGGCGACAACCCATTGCGTCAGACTAGGCTATGGGAATCGAACCCACAATCGAAGTGCGACTGGCCTTTATCGCCTACCACTGGCCTACAGGAAGTCCCTGTTTAGTAGAAACTAGTTTTATTATATTAAGCAGTATGATATATGAAGTATAAGTCCATTTTAGGAACCATATATGATTAATCTCATTATAGAATGACTTATGTATATTTAATAAATTTTGCTAACCTTTTGTTTGAGACAGATGGAATGACCCGTCATTCTATCACATGATCTGCTAACACTTCACGAATAACAAATTCAACTTCATTTATTTAAGAGATGAAGTGGAAATTGTTCAAGGCAAGAACAACAGTGAGATTGTACCAAAATAAATTAAGTATTTATTGTAATTCAAATTCTTCAACTTTTGGGAAACGATCTTGAAAACAAAAAATGTTGTCCTAGTGCTCTTATATCTGATTAATCAGATGGTACCCTAGATCGTCACAAATTTATGGCTTTGGGATTGCTGTCTTTTCCGTAGCCATGTTCTCTACCACTCTCCATCAGAATATGATGGTTAGATTTCTCTTCCATATCCATATTTTCACCTATGTGGAAACCCAGTGATTAGTTTATTTGGGTAACCGTTACATTTCATACTTTTGTTTTTAAAGATTGGTTTTGGTATTCCTTTTTACGATTTTGGTTTCTATCAAAGAAACTTTCGAATAGTACACCATTTATAACCCCAACGAATTTCGAGGGAGAAATTCATTTTAAGGGGGGTAGAATGTAACACCGCGAAATTTTATGAAAAATATTTTTTTATAATTTCATTAATGTCTTGTGTTGTACGCTACACCAAAAGATGCTTTCACAACAAGCATCTGTGACTTGCCTTCCATTACACGCAATCGCGACCTTCCTCGATAGCGTGTGTAGTATGCAATAAGGAGTTTCACAAAACAATAATATGCTATTAAAATATTATTAAAACTAGCCGTCATGAATAGTAATGACCACTTTTTGAAATTTTGTAAATTTTATTTTTCAAAATAGACTTTATTTTTGGATTCGTAATATCGAAATTAGCATAGGGTGAAATTTTGGTACTTTTCGGATAACTTTCATTTTCTGATGAATAGTGAAAATTACTAAATTTTAATTAAAAACAACTTTTTTAATTGAAATAATTAATAGTGATAAATTATTAATTGAGTGGTTTTAAATTATATTTAGAATATATATTTACAATTCAATACAATGTTGGTCATTTGATGTAATTTCACATTTACACCATAAACAAGTTTTAATCTTTTGATAGTTATTATCTCTTAAAAACACGATATTTGTTGTGACAGCGGAAATTGATTATAAAATTAATTAATGAAACTTATATGTTGGAAATTTTTTAAAATAGAAATCTTTTTTGAATTCGGAATATCAATTATAGCTTAGGGTGAAATTTTGGTATTTTTCTGAAAACTTTCAATTTTTGATGAATAGTGAAACCACTAAGTGGTAGTTAAAAACTGAATTTTTCATAAAACCTAATTTTACCGCATCAATGAGTGTAGTTTCAAAAATCCGAGAGACATGGTGGATGTAATTAAGTAAAATGTGGTTCAATGAGATAAAAATAATTTTTGGTGAATAGTAACTTTTTACTTTTATTTACCACGGTTAAAAGTAAATAGGGTAATTAAGGGTAAGAATGATATTAATATTACCCTAAAACATGTCCTAATTCTATTGGACAAGTGTATCTCGACAAAAAACAACCTTAAGTGTAAATTATTATCATTTAGGCCCACTTGGATTAGATTAGGACATTTATTATTATTTAATTCAAAGAAGAGTTAAATGAGTTAAAATCAAAGTTTATTTACTAAAACATTTTTAATATGGGGTTATACATAAGATAAATTCGACTATAAATATTAATTAGAAAGCTAAAACTATTTACTACATAATGGTAATTTATTTGTAATTTTTATACTTTAAATAAGTTAATTTATTTATGACAGAACAATGATGCAGTAATTACCTTTTTAAGAAACATTAACATAATTGATGTTATCAATGCCCAAATAAATGTAATTTGAGACTTTTTATGACTTACACTAATTTTCTAGGTTAATATGACATGTTATTGTTCATTTAAGTAACTTGTTTCGAACTTATCATTCTGTTATGAATTTCATAAAAATCATGTACAAAATAGTTTCAAAATTGACATAAATTAGTTTTTAAAACAAATATTATATTATCAATTGTTATTTAATTTCTAAAAATATAATGTTCGGCCAAATGACTTAGATAAGGATATATATATTAATAATAAACAACCTGGGGTTCGTTTGGCTTGTTATGGTATGTTTATTAACCATATAGTGTAAGAAAACAAAAAGACACGGTAAAAGTTAAATTATTTAACTTAGAGTTAAATCTAATTGATAAGGTTAAAATAATAACCTAAACTTGTCTAAATCCTATTGTATGAGATTATTTCGACCCATCCCCACCTTACCCTCTAAATAAATCAATTTGGAGATATTTAAAACTTAACTTGACTTTATAATAAAACAATATTTTTGGTTATTCCAAAGATGCCCCTCACCTCCCTTATAAAAGGGCACCTCCTCCCTCTCCTCCTCACACCAAATTGAGCATTCAAGCTCAGCCAACCCCTGCCGAAATCTCTTATACACTTCCCTAGTATCATCCTAGAGGTCCTGGTCTTCTTCTAATACCATCCTTAGTTCTTTAAATGGAGGTTAAGAAAAGGCGCGTCAAAAAGAGGTAATATCCATTACCGATCTTTTTCAATTTCTTTCTTCTTCAACTTCTTCTTCTTTAGTTGTTTCATTATAAAGTAATAACATAAGTATTTCTTATATACTTATATGTTATTATAAATATGAAACAACTCTAATTAACCTTATATCCATCCTACGGAAAAAGGAAATCACCGCGCATGCGTACGTACGGAATACCGTCTCCACACCGTGGTGTAATCTATTTTCCACCACCACCTTAATTGGATGGGTATAATGTTGTAATGAGTGACTATATATGATTAATATAAAGTGATATTCATACTTAAATAGTATACATACAATTCAACACAATTCCACGACCATGGGAACGATATCATCGCTCGTGCGTACGTACGGACTACCGTCTCCACGACGCGATGAGATTCATCCTCAATGATTAACAATTCATGAATGATTATAAAGTATATATAATAAGTACTAATGAAATATATGACATAATAATGATACTGGATTTATGTATATTTATATGTATGTCATCTACTTAATTCCATTCAATTCAATAAGGAAATGAAATCAGCGTTCATGCGTACGTACGGACTACCGTCTCAATGAACGGTGTATTTCTTTCCATTTACTGATTTATCATATATATGTATATTCTGAATATATATATATATATAAATCATGTTTTATATTCTGGAATTAAGTAATCATGATCTAAGTAATCATATGAATAATTACAAGTCAAAACACGTACGACAAATGAAACAATTTTACCCAAAACGCTCTTTAACATGGAATTTACAAAAGAACGGGTAATATAAAGTCATAAGTCAACCATATATGATATCATAACAATGAATATGATTCTGTAATAATTCAATGACATTAGTTAAATCATTATACAGTAGGTTCGGACACTTACAAAGCAAGTCGGACCTATGTTAAGGGAAATATTACAATCTCATTTTTATCCGAGATTGTTTATACTTTGGCATTTACTGGGGTGTATTTTATCATCCACATCCATGTTTCCTCAATATGTAATATTATTTCCATCCACCTATAATTTTTTAAATCCAATTTTACCCTTCAGTGAGTTTTTAGTAAAAGATATGAAAGGAATCTTTTGTCGTTTTTCGTACGAGGTGCTTTTTTGACTTTTCCGACAAAAGTACGAAGAATGTTTTCTTAACTTATACATAATGAATGGATTTTTAAAACATTATTTCCAAGAAGCTTCCATTACATTTTTTCAAGTTTTTTTTAATCAACTTCTTTTATTTTAAAATTTTATGACATGTTAAGAAAGGAAAAAGTTTTTGAAGTTGAAAGGATATTTTCCTCAAAAATGCAGTTCAAGTGTTTTATCAAAATTACTTTCCATCTAAGATAATAAAGTTTTATGTTTTTATACCTATTATTACATTGATTTGATCTTTTTGTGATGGAATTGTTTTTATGAATTCCTTTATCTTATATAAATTGTTTTATGATGTCATGATGTTTAAGATTCCCATTTTTATTACATGGGTTATGCTATGATGTATTGTTTATGATTTTGTGGCACACATAAGAATGGTATCATTAAGAGATAGGTGGGACCTATATCTCCCTCCAATGCATTGGGTAAAGATTTTATATCTAATGAGATAGACATGTCTGGAATGGTAGGTTATACTGGTTCAGTGAAGCAGGACTGAAACGAGGGTAACTCGGTTCAGAAATGGACTTTGTCCACTAAGATAGTCTTGGCAATGAGTCTTGACTAATAAGAAATGATTCTCTATGATTATGTGTGTATGCCACAAGGTTTCATGTTTTATGTTATGATTATTGGGATTACATTTCACTTCTATGATTTATCCTATGTTATGAAATTATGATCTCTTTTGCAGGTTAAGATTTCCAAAAGTTATGTGCTTGTGTATACGATGTGATTGATATTTATTTTTTTTACCCTTACTGAGCATTTGTGATCAACATTTTATGTTTTTTTCCCCAGGATATAAAGAAAGGTTTTAGGTATAAAAAGGAAGATCTTTATGGGAGATGATGAAGATCTTCCACCACGATTAGAAGATTATATTCCGAGTTTCCAAAGACACTAAACTATTACGATCCTTGTGTGTGTGTGTGTTTTTTATGTAATAAGTATTCCGTAAAAGTAATATAATGTCCATGTATGTCAAGCTTTGGGTCTCTACAATGGTTGTCGCTGTAGAGGCATCCTGAAGTAAAATCAAGACGCACCATAGTCAAAAATTATATCTGGAAGGATGAATCAAGAAGGAAAAGGAAAAACCCAGAACACAATCCTATAAGATGAATGTACTATTATATCACTACGACTAGTGTACAAAAGTCCTGAGTCGAAAATAAGGTTATCCGAGTCCAAGTGAATGGATACGTCGGTCGGCGCACCAACACTGGAGTCCCTGGCCTAAAATCCAAACACAAAGCATCTTGACACTGCCGCTATGCAACCCAAACCAAACTCACAACTACACTAGTAATGCTCTGAGATCCCAAAGGTGGAACCTCCTCTAATACCACTCTATCATGACCTGACCCCACGGGGCTCATGCAATGACTCCCTAAGCTTACCTCCAATAGGTCAGGGGCTGGTGACTAGCACCGAGTAGGATATCACACACATGGGAGGCATTAGCCTAAGGTACCTGTACACACACACCACACACACCACCATGCATCAGTGTAGAGATATATAAAACTGAATTGTAAATGGATTCATACAACTATCCCAAACTAGAGTGCAACAGCATTCCAAAAAGTGAAAAATAGGTCCCACCAAAATAAAACTGCAAAGGCATCCAACTTACTCCGAAGAAGGGGTACGCTTCCAAAAGCACCACTAGAATACTCCTCAGCACAACTCCGGTAAGAATCCATGGTCAGTCCCACTCACTCAGCTCTGCCAGCTCTGGGTCCTCCTAAGACACGGTTGAAAGGCCTGTGGTCTGCACAATACACATAAATGTGCACAAAAATCCCTTGCAGGGGTGATTATAACAATACTAAGTAGGAACCCCAAAAACCCAAAATAAAAGAGAGCAACTGAAAGGAAAAAGTCTGATCATCCTAGCTAGAGGGAACCCATACAAGAGAGAAACTCCATCTCAGGACCATCCTAGGATAAGCACAACTAGTAAGCTCAATCCCAAGTATATTCCCATACATACACCTTGAACATCCAGATATACTTAGCTCATGCAAAAGTCCAAATGAGGTACCGACCTTATCACTAGCAATGGTTCACAACCAGGATAGCACACTCCACGATCACTGTTATCCCAGATGAATCTCATCCAAGTGATACAATCTATTGCTTCCCACACAAACACCTCAAAAGCTCACCCGAGAGATCATGCTCATCAGATATTGTCACTGAGGAAACCTCGCTGAAACAATATAAACACCAAACACCTTGGATAGGGGATCACATATAAGGTATTATAGGGGATACCAAAACCCACACTGGTATACAAAGATCTCACAGATAGGGGATCACTCCCAGGGTCTGCTTGGGGATGCCACAACCCGATCTAGCATTCGTATATCTCACAAATAGGTGATCACTCCCAGGATCCACTGTGGGATACCACAACCTGATCTGGTGCTCGTCAGAAGCACGACACTTATATATAGGATCTTCACCCGTGTCACGATGGTCATGATGATACCAAAACCCTATCTATAACATCTCTCTCTGTAGGGGATTGAACTGATGATGTTGCAACCCTACAAAAACCACGCGCTAAGTAGGGGATCGTATAACCAACGATACTGCCACCCTACTATAATCCTCATGATGTGTAGGGGATCATATAGCCGATGATGCCACAACCCTACTAATCATGGACAACTGCGTAGGGGATCATAATCCCATTGATTCCATAAAACCAATGGGGTTAACCTGCTAGATAGAGGATCGCTGCCTGTGGATAAGCGGTCACAGCGATACCAAGAACCCGATCTACAGAAACGATGCTAGAGGATCCCGCTCCGAGCCCAGCGGAGGGATGCCAGAACTATAACAGATTAAACATCCCATCGATAGGATCAAAAACCTATACTATGTTTCTGATGTCACATAAACCCTCGTAGGGACAAACCAAGGGAGTACCCACAACCACTGCTGGTCCAGATGTCGCTAATGCAAGCAACCCACCACAATGCCACAACACACACCTCGAAGTATGATACCAAGGCCACCATTGTGATCCACATGAAAAAACATGCATGATAGGTTGTTTACTCGCCCGAAACGGACAACCGGTGAAAAAAGAACTATTCACCGTAGCTAACCCGTGTGGGGCCCACACTACGATCCAAAAACCAATCAAGTGGATCATAACACTATGATCCCCTTGGAAAACACATGGGATCGGCTACTCGATCATCCCAAATGGAAAAACAGTGAAAATGGTACTATTCACCGTAGCCATCCCAGGTGGGGTCTACACCATGCTCCTGGAAGTCGTCTAGCAGATCGCACCATTGCGATCCCCTTAGAAAAACATACAGAAATGAGTGCTCAAATACTCCAAAAAAATGATGGGTGAAAAGGTGAAATTTCATCATAAAACGTACAGATCAGGCCATGTGGGGCATGCACCCTATTTTTACCCCGAACACTGAAAGCAGAATCTAAAAATGTCTGCCTAAGAACTAGGGTCACACTGCCACTGACGGTGCATCAATCAGACATCCCAAACATGAGTTTGGTCTGATGAAATATTAATTAATTAATTAATTATTATCATTAACCATTTCGTTCCACCGAGGAACGAAACTAAACCGCAAAGGTTCCGAACCAACTTTGGAAGTACCTTCTCAACTCCAGGGCCACAACGCCTCTGACGACAGGTCAAACAGACGTCTGACTTGTGAACATGTCCATTGAAAACTTTTATAATAATTTAATATTATTATATTAAAGTGTTTCGGGACACCCACCATCGGCCACCGAATCCAAAAACCCCGAAAGCCATTCCAAAGAGTCCATCTTGAAGAGACTAACCCATAGCCGCAGAGGGCGCGTCAAACAGACGCACCCTTTAGGAGTTAAGCCCCCTTGAACACAAGGGGCCCCAAATTGGGCCGGTCCACCCCGGCTGGCCCGGTCCAGACCGCCAGCTGGCGGCCCACTGGTCGTGGAACGTCCCAAATCCACCGAACCCAAGGGTCCGATTCTTCCGCACAAACCGGACGTGCGGATGGTCTCTTGTCTGCGTGCCACACCAGCAGGACCCACCGAACGCGTTTTCTTGACTGTAGCCCCCCCTGAGGTCGGCGTCTTGGGGCCTCCTTCTGACCGTGACAGGCCGAGGGCAACAAACCCTTCCCACCTGCCGAGCGCACTCCCGCGACTCCAGCCACCCACGCCGCGGCCGCCCAGCTCCTCGCTCTGCTGCCTATGCTACACTACGCTTCCCTCAGACCCTGCTCGACCGACGCCCAGAGCCTGCTCCTCCTCCTATGAAAGTCGTGCTCTGCCGGACCATCCAGATCAGTCACCGTCGGCCCTCCTCTGTCGGGTCTCGGGCCTCCTCCGTGCTCCAAAACACGACCGACGGGCCTCCAGCTCGAGATCCGGCCGCCGCCCCTTGCTGGAGCCGGACCTTTAGCCGGTCACCACAACTACTCCGGTGGTTGGAAAAAGGATCTGAAATGGGTTTTGGAATCCCCAGGGCCAGATGTTCACAGAGCCAGCACTCGCTCATCATCCCGTCACGGTTCTGGCACGTCTGAAAATTTGGTCGAAGAACGCATCAAACATGATATTTAGAGTGAGGCTCGGATGGTGGTTGTGTTCATTCGTCCATCGTCACACTTCTAAAATTATAGAATTAAACTAATGGATTTGACAAAAACTCAAGAATTTGATGAAGCAGCGGAAAAACAACAGAAAGCCTACCTAGATCTGGTCATTCGTCGTTGGCGATGTGCCCGCTTCGATCCCACTTCGATCCACCGGAGTTCACTCCTAAATCTGGTGAAGAACGGAGAAGAACGAGGAATAACACCGAAGAACATTTGAGAGAGAGGGAGAGAGGGAGAGATAAGGGAAAGTAGGGCTTTCCTTTAATTCCAACACTCAAGCGAATTTATAAAAAAACTCATTGAAACACCACTGACAGTTGCGGATTCTAAAACCTCTACGCTGTAATGACCCGATGTTTTTCAATATAAATTACATTCTTATATTTATGTCGTAAATAGCATGAAAACACAACATAATTAACTACAAAGTGATAAGTGACCTTTAAAAATAAGTTTGTCACTTCTGTGTTTGGAATTTTAAAAATCTTACATACATGGTTGTGCTCAAGATAATTTTTGGAGTCTAATGAAACAAAAATAATTTTTGTTGAATAGTAACCTACCATTATGAATAGTAACATACCCTTATTAATAGTTATATACCCTAATTAATAGTAACCTTACCTATGACAGTATAAAAATAATATTCAAGTGAAAGTATGATGTATCTATATTTTAGAATAAGTAAATGAATGTTTTAAAACAGTTTTCTAATAATAAACTATGAATTTAATTAAATATTAAATTAATCATAAGTAGAAAAGTAGTTTTGGAAAATGGACTTCATTTTTGGATTATACATGTCAAAAATTGGATGGGGTAAAATTTTGGGATTTTTCGAAAATACTTGAATTGTTGGTGAATAGTAAAATACATTAATTTACCTTATAAATACATGATAATTAAAACACATTATTCCTGACATCCCAAGTGATGCAAGCACCCAAATATCAAACTCACATGCCTTATTTACTATTATTGGTCATTCAATACTCACTATTCCTTGTTTTATGGGGAAATTAATAAACTAATTAATTTTATATTAAGGAAACCCATCTCCCCTCCATTTTAAAAGTCACCCTTCACACACTCACTTCCTCACTCCTCTCAAGATCCAAGACTTCTCTGAACTCTACCCAAACAACTTCCCTAGCCCCTCCCCCGCGTCCAAGAGCTACTGGTCTCATCAAAAGACCATGCTTAGGCCCTTAAGGATGTTCTCAAGAGAAGGATTCAAGAGGTAATTTCTCTCCCTCTCCTCCTTTAATTTCCTTTCAAGTTCAAGTTCATTTCTTGATCTCTCCCCACCTATCTTCATCCAAATTTTATTTTACTCCAGTATAATACATATACTGAAATTTTATGATTCTAATGGGATATTATACCATCCAACCCCCTTTACCTCTTTATTTTATTTTATAAAAGAGAACGTTGTTCGTGAGGTGTTAATTTATCACCTTCAAGAATGACATCCTTTCTTCTTCCATTTATACCTTCATGTCTAGTCATGAAACCATTTTTAGGGTTGAACTATAATATTTTATATTTATTATGTCCTATTTAATATTCTGTAAATAATCTATGGCCAAATTACTATGTGATAAGTTAAAACAAGTTTGTTGTGATCGAAAAACCACCCAAATTGACCCAAATAACCATCATTTAATTCTTATCTAATGACTCATCCAAATGGAACTAATATAATTCATTATAAGAGTATTCAAACTAGTATAATATCATTAGTGACATGTAATATCATTTCTGGATGTTTACTCATGTTCTACCCGAACTTCAATTTATGAATACAAGTGAACCACCCAAGAGAAACCATAAAAATGAACATCCTCGAACAATGTTTTTAAACTCTATTAGTCATCCAAAGGAACATAAAATGACATAATGAAACCGGAAATGAACAATATTAAGTTATAAAAGGTTCTTGAATTTCTAATTAATTAATATAATGTCAATATACAGGACATCAATGAGAAGGGAGCATTCAGATACATGGTAAGGGGAAATTCTCAAACCCAACTTTTATCCTTCGGGTTCTCCCTCTTTCACTCTATTTTGATATGATTACTTCTTAATAATAATTTTTTCATCATTATCATCACTTTTATGGGATATAAATGTTTGTAACTATTATTTATGAAAAAACAAATGTTTTCCAAAAGAACTCTTCTTTCAAGAACACACCTTTTACCTCTCATTCAAGATTGACGGTTCTTGTAACATGTATGATATTCCCTCATTATTTTGGGAACCCAATGTTTATGAATGTGTTATTATGAGATGAAACCCATTAATTTTCATGGTTTTATTATGTTCATTTATGTTAGATGTTCATTTTGGCATGCATGATAAAAGATAATGTTATGATGTGACGGGTGCACCCGAAATTATATAGCGCAATATGAATGTTTCAATGTGACGGGTGCACCAGGAATTATATAGTGCTCCAATGGATTGGGTAAAGTGATGAATATCATGATTAAATGTGAAATGATGTGTCAACAAGATGCTATCTTGGTTCACAAGTATGTCCGGTGGTTAACCACAAAGACATGATGTTTCATTTTTATGCATTTCTACATTTCAAGTCTTTTATTTATGCTCCTCTCATGTTCATGATCTTTTTCCTATGTCATTATTATCCTCACCCCATGAAATATTGTTCTTATATATCCTCTTGTTGGGATTATAGATCACCCTTTTGGATGTATATCCTCAGTTGGCTACATGTACTAAAGAGAGGACAAGTGCCAATAAGAATCTAGAGAAGAAGAAATTAAATAAATGTATATGCTTGATGTTGTATTTGTTTTGTGTGGTACTAGTTTTCCCAGGAAACAAAAAGTTTGGATCCTCTATGTGTAATAATATTATGTTTTTTATCTTTAAGATGATGTAATAGTAATTTTAGAAAAGGCTCAGGTCTCTATACGTGCCCACCTGTTTTATAACGCGCCTAGGAAAAACACCTCATTTTGAACTCAACAGAAGTCTCAGATTTCAATTCCATGACATCGTTTTAAAGTTATTTGAAAAAAATGCCAGTGATAAAAATCTCTAAGTCATTATTTCAAAATGATGATTTTTCCCCTCGGTGACATCTTACGTAGATTTCCCATGCTTGCTACTTTTACACCCCGCCTAAGGTAAACGACACGCTACAGAAGAAATAGTGCCCTCAGATTTCCGATCCGAGATACCATTTAAGAGATAACTCATTCTTGCCTCACGTATAGTATTAAAATACTTAATATTTTTATAAAATTAATTCTGAGCACATTGGGCATCGGAATCAAACATCGTCTTCGCGCCTAGCTCTGGAATTATTCAACAGAATATTCCCAAGTCTGACAGGGCCAAAACCAGAGTCGATACATAGAACCCTTGAAATATGATTTCTAGAAACTTGTTTCTTTCTCACATTCCAATCTATTGATGGGTATCCTTTATGAGGGACCAGAGACACTAGATTTCTAACTGCAACCACTCCAGAAACCAAATTAGCTAAGAACACTTTCTCCAATAAATTCTAAAAATGAAGATCCTTAGAGGAGGGGGATCACTCCAAGATCTCTGGACAGTTACCCATAATGAAATGATATGCTTTCAACTAATCCTACAATTCTATTTCCAGAGAACATGAAACCACTTCCTTGATGTGGTCAACATAGGCCTTCAATGTATGTTGGCCATGTGGAATACTCTAGAGATATTTAACTTTATTTAGCTTCACATTATCATGAATAAATTATAATACAGAAAAGGACATAAAAACATCCCATGTAATCCCAACTACAATTGATGATGAAGAAATTAACTTCCACATGACCAAAGATGGACCCTCAAACAGACCCATAACTGCATGGGCCCTAAAAGCTTCAAGAGTTCCCCGTAATCTCAAGACACACTCAACTTCCTCAACCATTACACTTCTTCAAATGGAACATGATAACCATAATGGATGGGAAACAACCTTGAAGAACCCAAGTTTGGATGAGACCCTCTAGAAATATTTGGTACCTTTTTAGGTAGCATATTCTAAATAGAAGAAAATAAATATCCAAAATCCACCTCATATAAAAATTTAACCATAAGAGCATCCATGTTTTAAAAACCCATCTCATATGCCAAACATTATAAAAAATCATTTTATTTCAATTTTCAAAATGTCTTTCTTCCAAGGCCAAACTCTAAATACCAAAATCTTCATTTCGGAAAATAAGAACAAAATTTCTCTTTAAAAACGAATTTCCAAATCATTTTCCATTAAAAACCAAATTTTGACAATCCAAGATAATATTTTTGTTTCAAACACACACCCATGATATCTTATCATCTATGACATATGTTTCCATCCATTACCAAGATCCGATATGAAATTTCAATTCATAGCCTCATATATAATGACACCTATAAGTAATACCATGGATCACAACTTCTATCCCATTATCAAATTTTATTATATATTTAATTATTAATCTAAATTTAATTTTACTTCAAAAACCATCATTATAAGTTCAAAAATATTTTAAAAGATCATCTCAATTTCAAAAACCTATTTCATTTTAAATGTCCAGTGGAACAAATAGAAACCAAACACAATTACAAATCACATCAAAAAACTCCAATTAGGAACTAGTGTCCAAACTTAACATAATGGCATGGTTAGTGGTACATGCCCTAAATATGAAATAACTAATAAGAAGACCGTAAACCATTCACTTAAACTCCACATGGTCCACTACCCCATGTAAGATAACATTAATACCCCAGATAACCTCCATTGGCTTTCCTCAATTGAAAAAATAGAAAATCATTGAATCTCAGACTACCCTTGGAAACTCAAGGATTAGTACTATGAAGGGTTCATAACATCGTTCTCGTAACGACCCTCGAGTCCCAAAATTCATATTCTTCGACTAAAAGACACCCAAAATATAAAATTTCTTCTCTAATACCATATTTTCACAAACCATGATCAGATACAATCTTTCCTAACATCCGACCTGAATTGAGACATGGCCTGAAGGGCATTCCAGATCCCCACGTGCTGGAAAGAAGTGTCATGCATCAAAGTAATTACAAGAATGATTTTTTACCAACAAAACTAAATCAAATAATTAAATTGAATGTGTAGAAGAAATAAAAATATTGAAATATCAACAGATATAAAAAATTCCCTAATACAATATATGGAAACAAAAAATAAGATGAATACAAAAACGTGGTTAAACTAAACTAACACAATATCTACATGACATCTTGGTCACCACAAACCTCAAGACCAACTACTCTAAATGAGAACACATGAAACGAAAACCTGGACATGTAAAAAATGTTAGGTCTACCAGCACTGATTAGAATAAGTAGGTTGTGAGTTTAAATAGACCTATAGGTAATATATACCTAATCCATGAATTTCTTTTCTGAAAATTGAATATAAATACTAGTTTAAAATATATTCAAAAATATTGTTTTAAAATGTTTTAAACATCTAAATAAATAGTTCTAAAAATTCCATTTTCATAAAAACCCCCACAGCTTTCCTATTCAAAAATGGTTTCACATTCTACACCCAAATTTTAAATCATAAATGCACGTCAAAACCAAACCAAATTATTAAATGGTGGTTTACATAAACAATTTGAAACTGAAAAATAATGTTGAAAACAAACAAGGCTAATATCCAAAGTGTAACAAAAATAAACAGAACATATAGATAGATATTAACATACATTTCCTAAAAACCCTATAGTCATCCCTATACATACTCATGTTGGACTCACATGCTGATATATGTTGAAGCTCCACAATCAATTTGCAAATAGCCTCTCTCAAATAACCATTCCAGTGCCACGTCCCACCTATCCCTATAATGTCAAAGGGATACCGACCCATCTATTTGGGGTTGAAAATCATCCATCACATGACCCTCTAAAAGACTCATAAGAATCAGATGACAATAATAGTGATACATGGTGGAAAGAGAGACCCTCACATGCATGGATCCACAGACCAACTGCCATTGTACAAGCCTACCCCAACAACCAACACCACCCACAAGTTAACCCACATCTTGAGAAATCCCCCTTAGATGTTCCCATATCACAATAATCCAAAAAAATGTTCCAATCAGGTTGCCAAATCATTTGAGTCTCAAAAATCACTTTTAATAATATTTTAAAATATTAATCGGCATTCACATAAAAAAAGTTTAAAAATGAATATCCCAATTCATATCAAGTGCCAAACGAGCATCACATTTACATAACCAATTTCATTCCCAATACCTTTTTAAAACCAATATTAAAACATACAACACTGATAATTATCTAAAACGACTTTATAAAACAACTATATTCTAAAGAGGCACATGATCCATAGTTTCAATCACTAAATAGTAACCAATGAACATCTAATGATTCCATATAGATCTTCAAGACAAATATTCACCATAGAACATCTCAAAATTCCAAATGGACCTCGATTTTGGAATTAAATTAGAGAACACTTTTAGAGTCACCTGAATTACCTAATCAGCATATATAAATCAAGAAACAAATTTCAAATAGGAAATAGGTATGGGAGTATTAGTACAATGACTCATACTTTACATAAATCGTTAGTACTTAAAAATATAAGTACACTTATTACAACATAAAACAAACCCATGAAAGGACCGTATAGGTATAGTGTCTTTAGAAACTGTGAAACCCAAAAAACTGGTTCATAAAGTGTCTACACTGTCTCCCATTTATTTCATCATATCCACAGTACCTTTTGGCATATCATACTTAATAACTTTCTTCCTGACCTGGGGAAGGAAACATACTAAAGGGTGAGGTCAAATGCTCAGTAAGGTTAAAAAAAGAAATATCAATCACATCATATTCATAAGAACATATCATTTTGGAAATCATACCCTTCCAAAAGAGATCATAATTTTATAACATGGGATAAATCATGGTAGTGAAATGTAATCATAATAATCATAAATTAAAACATGAAGCTTTGTGGAATACACAAATAATCATATAGAATCATTTATTATTAGTCAAGACTCATTGCCAAGAATATCTTAGTGGACAAAGTCCATTTCTGAACCGAGTTCATTCCTTGTTTCAGTCTTATTTCACTGAACCGGTTTAACCTGCCATTCTAGCCATGTTTATCTCATGAGATATAAAATATTTACCTAATGCATTGGAGGGAGATATAGGTCCCACCCATCTCATAATGATACAATTATTTTGTGTGCCACAATATCATAAACCATACATCATAGCATAACCCATGTAATAAAAATGGGATTCTTAAACATCATGACATCATAAAACAATTCATATAATATAAAGGAATTCATAAAAATAATTTCATCACCGCATCATCAAATCAATGTAATAATAGGGATAGAAACAGAACCCTTTATTATCTTTGATTGAAAATAATTTTGATAAAACACTTGAACTCCATTCTTGAGGAAAATATCCTTTCTATTTCAAAAACACTTTTCCTTTATTAACATGTCATGAAATTATAAAATAAAAGAATTTGATTAAAAATAAACTTGAAAATTTGTAAAGGAATATTCTTGGAAATAATGTTTTAAAAATACATTCATTTCGTATAAGTTAAAATACATTCTTCTCGTACTTTTGTTAGAAAAGTCAAAAAGTACCTCATACGAAAAACAACAAAAGATTCATTTCATATCTTTTACTAAAAACTCAACGATCTGTAAAATTGGATTTAAAAAAATGTAGGTGGATGGAAATAATATTACATATTGAGAAAACATGGATGTGGGTAAATTCCAATGTATAAAAAATCTTGGATAAAAATGAGATTGTGATCTTTCTCTTACCTTAGGTCTGATTTGCTTCGTAAGTGTCTGAACCTCCTGTATAATGATTTAAATAATGTCATTGACTTATTACAGAATCATAATCATTGTTATGATGTCATATATGGTCATATTCTTAGCTTATTATTAGTAATATTTCATTGCTACTTGTTATTCGGGTGTTTATTACTTTTGGTTCTTATGCGTGTCTTGTCGAATAAATTCTTATTCTTCATTTTAGGTTATAGATACCGCATTTACAGAATGTTATTAGTGTAATATATATCATATTTATTCACTCAATTCATTTATTTAATCATTATGCAATTAAAATCATGTAGAACGAGTCGCATCACATCGTCGAGACGATATTCGTACATATGCATGGGCGATGATATCGTTCCCATGAATGTGGAATTGTATTGGAGTGTATGTATACTATTTCAGAATAAATATCACTTTACAATAATCATATATATTCATTATTTACACCATTATACCCATCCAAGTACGGAAAATAGATTACACCACGGTGTGGAGACGGTGAAAAGTTCAATAAAATTTTTATATATCTAAAATTATTATAAAATTAATCCAATGAATTACATTGATCTTATATAGGTATTATGTATCAATTTTGACCTAAAATAAATTTAATAAAATAAATAATTATTTAAATAAAAAATTCAGTTTTTAAATAGTAACCCAGTGTTTTCACTATTCATCAAATATTGAATGTTTCCAGAAAAATATGAAAACTTCACCCTTGGCTAATTTCGATATTCCAAATCCAAAAACGAAGTCCATTTTAGAAAATAAAATTTACAAAATTTCAAAAAGTTGTTATTTCAATTCATATTGGCTTGTTTTAATAATATTTTAATAGCATAACATTGTTTAGTGAAACTCGGTATTTTGTACGACGCAAGCTATTAAGGAAGGTCGTGATTGCGTGTAAAGTAAGACAAGCTTGTGTTGTGTGTAGTGAAATATTCCTTTGATGATTTATATAAAATAATAAAAAAATATTTCTTATAAAAGTATCGGGTGTTACATTCTACCCCCCTTAAAATGAATTTCACCCTCGAAATTCGTCACTTGTTACAAACAGATGAGGATACATCTCCCTCATCATATCCTCAAGCTCCCTTGAAGCTTCTTATAATTGGTGGTTCCTCCATAAAACATTCACCAAGCGAGTAGTCTTGTTCCATAGGACTTTTTCACGACGATTGAGAATCTCTATCGGCTGTTCTTTATAAGAAAGTTCTTGTTCCAGTGGTACAACTTCTGAGCTGAGTACATGTGAAGGATCAGGTATGTACTTTTTCAGAAGAGATACATAGAACACATCGTGAACTTGAGAGAGATTCAGTGGAAGTGCCAATTGGTATGCTACCTTCCCAACACAATCCAGTATTTTGAAAGGACTGATATACCTAGGGCTCAGCTTTCCCTTCTTTCCAAATATCATTACTCTCTTCCAAGGAGATATTTGTAAGAACACTTTATCACCCACTTAAAACTCTAAGACTTTTCTTCAGTTGTCGGCATAACTGTTTTGTAGACTCTGAGATGCTCTTATGTGTTGTTGAATAGATCGGTCCTTTTCTGCCATCTCATCAACAAGATCATGTCCTAATAGCTTTCTTTCCCCAACTTCATCCCAGTATGTTGGAGTCCTGAATTTCTTTCCATAGAGAGATTCATAAGTAGCCATCTGAATACTGGAGTGAAAGCTATTCTTATAAGAAAATTCCACCATAGGTAGGTGTTGATCCCAACCACCGTTGAAATCCATAGAGTAAGCTCTCAACATATCTTCTAGAGTTTGAATTGTCCTCTCAGACTGACCGTCTGTCTGAGTACGATAAGCAGTGCTGAAACTCAAATATGTATCCAGAGTATGCTGAAGACTTTGCCAGAACTTTTAGGTAAACCTCGGATCCCAATCAAATATAATAGAAAGTGGTACTGCATGCAATCTTATCACTTCCTTTACATATATCCTGGAAAGCTGATCCAGAGAGAAATCCTCTCTAATAGAAATGAAGTGTGAATACTTTGTAAGATGATCAACTATGACCCAGATAGCATTATTGCCTTTGGAGGTTTTAGGAAGTCCTGTGACAAAGTCCATAGTGATGTTTTCCCATTTCCATTCAGGTATGGGTAAGGGTTGTAACATCCCCTTAGACTTCTGTCTCTCAGCTTTAACTTGCTGACAAACCATGCATCGAGAGACATATTCCGCAACATCTCTTTTCATGCCATCCCACCAGAAGTACTCTATCAGGTCCCTATACATCTTCGTGCTTCCATGATGAATATAGAATGAAGAACTATGATCCTCATACAGAAGATCCTTCTTTAATTCGACGATGGGAGGAACACAAACCAGATTCCTGAACTTTATTATCCCATCACAATCAAGGTTGAATTTAGGAACAATTCTCACCTTCTTTTGTAACTCTACATCTTCTTTCGGTGCCTCTTTAATCTTAACATGTATAGATGGTTGAACATTCATTTGAGAAAGATACGATTTTTCTCTTTTCATTATAATTCCAAGATCCATCCTTTGTAATTCCATAAATAATGGATATTTCATGATCCTCATCATGAATAAACTGGCATGGTCTTGTCGACTTAATGCATCTTCCACCTTGTTTTCTTTCTCAAGGTTGTAATTAATTGATCAGTCGTAATCCTTAATCAGCTCCAACCATCTTCTTTGTTTCATATTCATCTCCTTTTGTTTGAAAATATACTTTATACTTTTATGATCAGTATAAATGTCACACCTTTCTCCATAAAGATAATGGCTCCAAATCATTAATCCAAATATTACTACAGCTAACTCTAAATCATGAGTTGGGTAATTTTGCTCATGGATTTTCAACTGTCGTGGGGAATAAGCTATCACCATATCATTTTGTATAAGAACACACCCCAATCCCTTCTTGGATGCATCACTGTAGATCACAAACCCTTATCCACTACAAGGTAGTGTGAGCACATGTGTACTGGATAACCTTCTTTTAAACTCCTTGAAATTCCCTTTACATTCCTCCGTCCAAACAAACCTAACTCATTTCCGAGTTAGCATGGTGAGTGGATTAGATAATCGTGAAAAATCTTTCACAAATGTTGATAATATCTATCCAAACCAAGAAAACTTTAGATCTCAGTTACTGTTGTTAGTCTCGACCATATTTCGATAACCTCTGTTTTTGCTGAATCCACAGATATCCCCTCTTTTGAGATTATGTGACCCAAAAATGAAACTTTTTGAAGCCAAAATTCACACTTGGTAAATTTTTCATAAAGCTTCTCCTTTCTCAGGGTCTTCAAAATAATTCTCAAGTGATCTTCATGTTCTTCCTCGCTCTTTGAATATACAAGAATATCGTCTATAAAGACTACCACAAACTAATCAAGATAGTCTCTAAAGACTCTATTCATCAGATCCATGAAGATACCAGGGGCATTAGTAATACCAAATGGCATCACTATAAATTCATAGTGTCCATACCTTGTACGGAAAGCCATCTTTGGTATATCCTCCCTTTTGGCCCTTAATTGATGATACCCGGAACGAAGATAAATCTTGGAAAATTATTGAGCTCCGCGTATTTGTTCAAATAAGTCATCAATGCATGGGAGAGGATATTTGTTCTTGATAGTGATCTTGTTAAGTTCTTGATAATCAATACAGATTCTCATTGATCCATCTTTCTTCTTAACAAACAGAATAGGTTCTCCCCAAGGTGATGCACTAGGGCCTATGAACCCCTTATCAATATTCTCTTGGAGTTGCTTCTTCAATTCCTGCAACTCAATTGGGTCCATTCTATAAGGTGTCTTTGAAATAGGTAAAGCACCCAGTATGAGTTCTATTGAAAAATCAACTTCACAATTTGGTGGAAGACACGTAAATTCTTCCAGAAAGACATCATAAAACTCCCGTACAATGGGAATATTCTTAATCTTGAGTTTCTTACCAACAATTTGAGATAAATAACCTTAATTTAGTGGAATCAAGACCCATAAGATGGAAGAAATTTCCACTGGAAGGTTATGTTCATCCTTGCATCGATAGACGATCAAAGATTGATCTGGAATATGAAATGTGACTTCCCTTCTTTGGCAATTTATATGAGCTCCATATAGAGAAATCCAATACATGCCAAGAATCACATCAAATTCCACTATAGGAAGGATCACATGATTTGCAGGAATCACTTTCCCACAAACTTTAATCGGAGAAGAATTGTAAACTTTTGATGCAACTGTGGTGCCATTATTGGTTTTCACAGCTAACTCAACATCTTATTTTTGATGTAATACGGTGATAAACTTAGAAATTTTTTCAAAAATAAATGATTGGGTGGATCCAGAATCAAATAAAAACATTTTCTACTTTATAGTGGATGATAAGTGTGCCTTTCAACACTTCGTTATCGTACTCCACATCGCTGATAGAAATTGCATGTGACTTTCCTTTGCCTTTAGCCTTAAGAGTTTGTTGACATTGATCATCATCAACAACCCTTTTATTAGGACATTGATTGGCATAATTCTCCATTTCCTTGTACTTGTAACATTCAAGTGTAGGAGGTGCACTCTGTGTAGCCTTTTCATTGTTCGCATCACTAGACATCTTCTACCCATCATTGCAGCATTCAAATGCCCGATGACCTTCCTTTCCACATTTGAAACATTTACTTGTCCCTTTAAGACAACTCCCTCCATGTTTCTTTCCACAGTTTGAGCATATGGGGAAACTCATCTTCTTTTCAGTGTGCTCTTTAGAATTTCCTTTGAATTCCATTTTCCTCTTCTTATCAAACCCATATGACTGATGGGTTACTCCAATCTCCATCTCAACTTTGAGAGCACATCGAACAATTTCCTCTTATCTATTGAAGTCCCTTAAGTATAACACCCTTCGAAGACTTGGTTTTAAGCCACTAAAGAATCAATCGATCTTACTCTCATGTGGGATAATAATACCAGAAGCATACCTTGGAAGTCTTGTAAAATTTTCTTCATAGGTACCAATAGATTCATCCTCCTTTTTCTTTAGTTCAAGAAACTCCTTCTCCATCTTTTTTCAGAGAATACGAGGGAAGTACTTATTGAAAAATAAGTTCTTGAACTCCTCCCATTCCATGGACTCAATTTCATCCCTTTGCCTCATATTCTTAATAAGATTCCACCATTGATCAGCATCTCCTTCCAAACGATACACTACTAAGATGACTTTATCATGTTCAGAACATTGAAGAACCGAAAATATCTTTTCATTAGTACTGATCCATTGTTCAGCAATTAATGGATCAGTAGACCCGCTGAATAAAGGTGGACGCTGTCTCATGAAGGATTCAACAGAATGTTGCTCCTTCCTTTTCTTGTTTGGAAGTCCTTCATGATTCATATCTTGAGAAAGTTGTGTGAGCATGGCTAAAATATTTTTCATTCTAGCTCCCATAACGTTAGGTTACTCAGGGGGACAATCATTGCATTGTCCGTTGCATTCCGCATTAACATGGTTCCTTTGGGTTCCGGCCATGGACTAAAACCAAGAAGAATAGTGTGAGAAATACTAATTATAATAGGAAAACCACATAATCAAGAATAAAATTTCACACTTAAGGTCTTATCCTAGGTTATTCATCGCCATTTCTAAAACACTAAGATTTTTTTTATTCTTAGACTTATCCTTAGAATTCTTACTAAGGCGTTCACATCCTAGTTTACAAAGGTTGACTATACCCTTCCTTTGATACCAACTATAACGACCCATACTTTACATACATTTTTAGTACTTCAAAATTGACGTACACATATTACAAAATATTACAAAACCATTAAAGTACCATATGGGTATACTGTCTTTAAAACTGGGAAACATAAACAACTAGTTCATAAAGCGTCTCCACTGTCTCCCATTTATTTCATCATATCTATTGTCCATTTTGGCATATATTACTTAATAACCTTCTTCCTGACCTAGGGAAAGAAACATACAAAAGGGTGAGATCAAATGCTCAGTAAGGGTAAACAAAAGAAATATCAATCACATCATATTCATAAGAACATAACATTTTTGAAATCTTACCCTGCCAAAAGAGATCATAATTTCATAACATGGGATAAATCATGGTAGTGAAATTTAATCACGATAATCATAACTTAAAACATGAAGCTTTGTGGAATACACACATAATCATAGAGAATCATTTCTTATTAGTCAAGAATCATTTCCAAGAATATCTTAGTGGACAAAGTCCATTTCTGAACCATGTTCATTCCTCGTTCCAGTCCTGTTTCACTGAACCGGTTTAACCTGTCGTTCCAACCATGTCTATCTCATGAGATATAAAATCTTTACCCTATTCATTGGAGGGAGATATAGGTACCAACCAACTCATAATTATTCCATTCTTATCTGTGCCACAAAATCATAAACCATACATCATAGCATAACCCATGTAATAAAAATGGGATTCTTAAACATCGTGACATCATAAAACAATTCATATAAGATAAAGGAATTCATAAAAATAATTTCATCACAACATAATCAAATCAATTTAATAATAGGGATAGAAACATAACCCTTTTTTATCTTAGATGGAAAATAATTTTGATAAAACACTTGAACTCCATTCGTGAGGAAAATATCCTTTCTATTTCAATTTTTTTTTTCTTTTCTTGACATGTCATACAATTCTAAACTAAAAGAATTTGATTAAAAATAAACTTGAAAACTTGTAATGTAAGATTCATGGAAAAAAATTAAAAATCCATTCATGCAGTATAAGTTAAAAAACATTCTTCTAGTACCTTTGTCAGAAAAGTCTAAAAGTAACTCGTACGAAAAATGACCAAAGATTCCTTTCAAATATTTTACTAAAAACTCACCGAAGGATAAAATTGGATTTAAAAAATTTTAGGTGGATGGAAATAATATTACATGTTGAGGAAACATGGATGTGGATGATAAAATACAACCCAGTAAATTCCAAAGTATAAACAATCTAGGATAAAAATGAGATTGTAATATTTCCGTTAACTTAGGTAAGATTTGCTTCGTAAGTGTCCGAACATCCTGTAAAATGATTTAAATAATGTAATTGACTTATTCCAGAATCATACTCATTGTTATTATATCATATATGGTCATATTCTTAGCTTATTATTAGTAATATTTCATTGCTACTTGTTATTCGGGTGTTTATTACTTTTTTTTCTTATGCGTGTATTGTTGAATAAATTATTATTCTTATTTTTAGGTTCTAGATACCACATTTCCATAATGTAATTAGTGTAATATATATCATATTTATTCACTCAATTCATTTATTTAATCATTATACAATGAAAATCAGTTAGAACGAGTCGCATCACATCGTGGAGACGGTATTCCGTACGTACGCACAAGCGATGATATCATTCCCATGATCATGGAATTGTATTGGAGTGTATGTATACTATTTAAGAATCAATATCACTTTACAATAATCATATATATTCATTCTTTAAACCATTATACCCATCCAATTAATGAAAATAGATTACACCATGGCATGGAGACGGTGAAAAGTTCAATAAATTTTTTATATATCTAAAATTATTATAAAATTACTCTAATGAATTACATTAAACTTATATAAGTATTATGTATCAATTTTGACCTAAAATAAATTTAAATAAAATAAATAATTATTTAAATAAAAAGTCGGTTTTTAAATAGTAACCCAGTGTTTTCACTATTTATCAAAAATTGAAAGTTTCCAGAAAAATAACAAAATTTCACTCTAGGATAATTTCGATATTCCGAATCAAAAAACGAAGTCCATTTTGAAAAATAAAATTTACAAAATTTCAAACAGTGGTCATTACTATTCATAATGGCTAGTTTTGATAATATTTTAATAGCATATCATTGTTTAGTGAAAATCGGTATTTCGTACGATGCAAGCTATCAAGGAAGGTCATGATTGCGTGTAAAGAATTCCAAGCTAGTGTTGTGTGTACTGAAAGATTCCTTTGATGATTTATATAAACTAAAAACAAAATATTTCTTATAAAAGGCTCGGGTGTTACAATAAGGATTTGGAAACCAAGTTTCATTGAAGAGACAATTTCATAACAGTTCCAAATGGGCCTTAAGAAACCACTAAGAACACATACCTTAATAAAGGAACCCAACACATCATCTGTAAAATGAATAACCACTAAAAATCCATTGAGAAAACCCTAAATAATATTTTTTTTGAAACACCATCTTTTTACCACCAACTTATCAATTACAAAAAAAATCAAGAACACATGTAAGAATTTAAAGAATAACCAGAAGAACATTTCCAAAAATCTTACCACAAGATATTATACCATAAAGATGATTCTAAACTTCACATCATTCCCTGTTTAAAATTTCAACCAATATATGAAAACAAAATAATGGTCAAATAATATCACAAGTTCTCAAATTCACCTTAAAACACAATTGGAATTTTTAGAAACACCTTTCATGAATTTAACATAAGCATAATAAATGAAACCCTATGGAAAAATACTATTTACCCATTTAAATTAATCGAAACATAAAAATAATTTATACCAAGTCAAAAAAAAATATGGTTATACAATTTAAAAGGATGTTTTGGAAAGATCAAGCATCCAATGAATGTTCCAGAAAGGAAATGGGCAGAAAAACC
Organism: Viscum album; assembly: GCA_963277665.1. NCBI lineage: Eukaryota > Viridiplantae > Streptophyta > Magnoliopsida > Santalales > Viscaceae > Viscum > Viscum album. The sequence goes on from OY728148.1 coordinate 2,019,824,146, forward strand.
TACCTCAATGATGTGTGAATCCAATAAAAACTAATTGAAATAAAGATTCCAACTTGAGAGAGTATCTGGAAACCCTAAAATCAATGAAACACAATCCAACATAACAATTATAGCTCCAATTTTTTTCCATTCAATAAATAACCATGTAAACACCAAGATACTAAGAGGGGATAAGATGAAGAGGATAAGAGAGGCCAAAAACCCTAAGAAAATCACATTAAAACCTTATAGGAGCATGCATGGAGAGAGGAGAACCAAAGGTAAGGGGGTTTCAGACACCTTCATGCACGAAAAATATCCTAGAGAGAGTGGTGTGATTCAAGGTAAAAAATAGGAAGTTAGAAATGGAATTCCATGATTTAAAATTTTGGGAAATACATACGGTTTGGTCATATGGTTTTCCAAAAAATTCTCAAACTATGTTGTTTCTACTATAAAAATGGAAAGAACTTCATGAAAGGTTTCTACAAGTTTTCCCAAATGGTTTACCTCACCCCTGGAACCCAAAATAGCTCACATAGTTACCTATAAGAGAATCATGGTTTACCTCAACTTTGAACTACCTATTTTACTTATAATTGCATGCCCAAAACATCCATTTTTCAACAAAAACACCAAAATTCCAATTGGGAATAAACTCAAGACTCAATATAATTGTCACAAAAAAAGTCGGGTCTCCATCAAACTAATGCCCGACCCGGTCGACAGAAATTCCGAAAGGGCATTCCTGATCCTCATTGGCTATCACAAGTTCCCAGGTATCAAAAATAAAACTTGAGAACTATTTACCTTAATATATACATATTAAAGAAACCACAAGTTGAATAAATTAAAACTAAAAAGGGAACACCAAAAAGGACCTTAATGTGAGGACAAAATTAAAGTTTATAACATGAATCAAAAACCCAAAAGGAACAATAAATAAAGAAAAACTAAATACAATAACTCAATCCTCTAAGAAACATTAGCTGAAACAACCAGATGCCACATTAATCAAACTAACATGAGGATGTCACAAACAACCTGAATCACCCATACTATGCTCGATTCCTCAACATGGAATAAAAAAAGAAACTTGATCTATATACACCCAAAGGTGTATGTAGGGTGTGAGCCCAAAGCCCTGTAGGATTCAACTGAGAAACAGTTCCATGCATAATTATTAAATGACAAATAAAGTTACAATTTTAACAAAAGAAAATAAATTAATTCTAGAACAGTTTTAGTGAAAACGAATTTCAATAAAAATAGTTTCAATAAGAACAAAATTAAATGAACCAACGTAAATTAAAATGAAATCACACACACTTGCTTTCATGGTAACCCCAATGTCACATATTTAACCAATGACGAGTGAAAAGTAGAGGAGCAAAAAGAATGAGAGATGCCCTAATGATACGAGTGAGAAGTGAGACTCTAGATATCTTGTCTCGGTGAACAATGGTATAGAAACACGGTAGTATAAGTTCTCGTGCACGAGCCACTAGAAGGGAACACATCTGTCACGAACCGTCCAACGGGGCTCAGATTTGACTACCTCAAGCCCACCTTCCACATGCCAAGGGTTGGTCACACGAACCTAAAGGATTTTCCCGAATAGAGAAGGCATTACCTTAGAGATCTATACACACTTGGAATGGGAAATTGAAGTAAAAAAAAGCAAGAAAAAGTAAGTTATAACCATAAGAGTAAAGTACAACCACATGTATAACTGTAAACTAAAAACAATGGGCTGGAATACAATCCCTAGAAACTAAAAAGAAAGTAAACAGCTATCACATCTGCCATAGAGCTCTACCTGGAGGGTGGTAGCTATAAGTCTGAAGTTGAAGAAGAGCTTATCGACTGATCCGGTCACACCAAGTCCTGAACCACCAAATTCTGGCTCAGAGTGTCAGTAGTCTACACTAGAGACACATGTGTAGGCAGAGCCTCTGAAGGGGTGAGTAATTCAAAAAGGTAACATCACAAGCATGATCTAAATCATGAAGCAAAAAAGAAAACTAGATAGCTCACTCAAACTGTATAACTTCTAGGTTACTAGGATAGGGATTAATAGTCATGAAGCTAGATCATCCTCTATGTAGTAACTCTATTATTGGCCCGTATTGGTCGTTGTATGCAGACACCTATTGGTAGCCGGATGCTGACCCATATTGGTCGCTGGTATGGACCTGGATTGGTCGTTGGTGCATAACCGTATAGGTAATTGGCGCTGAATTGTATGAATCTCTGGTGTTGTCAAGTATTGGTCGCCGGTATAGAGGTAGGTATGATTAGTCATATTTCTAGATCATCCCACTCTAGAGTTTCTAATGTTGATCCGTATTGGTCGCTCTTCTTGTTCATGTCACAATCATCCACTAGAATCCTGCTCATAGCATGATAGGTTCTGGGAGAACCGCTCCCCAAGCCATTGTTCATATTTAAAACTGTCACGAAGAAGTAACCCAATGATTTGTCACATCATAAGTGTTCCAATGAAAAAAATGGTGTGTCAAAAGGACGACCGACCTGTAAGTTATTGGAATTTTAGTGCCAAGGCCTGGTTAGAATCGGGGTCAATCTAACCCGGACGTACTCCAACAATCTCAAATACTCTCATGGTGTATCTCAAAAGGACTGTATTTCTCCATGTATCCTATCACCACAGACAGTTCATCAAACAGATATCTGGTTCACAAGATATGGCCTTTTAAGCATTTTGGGGCCCAAGAGGGGTTCAGGTTCAGTCCGACCCTACCCGACCCATCCTGGGTTGACTCGACCCTAATCCAATCACTCAAACCAGTCCAGGTTGGACCCGGTCCAGTTGGGTGAGGTTGTGGCGGGCTCGGCTCACTGGGTCACGGCAGGCCCGCTCCATTGGGCTACTGACCGGCCCGACCCGGGCTGCCGGCATGCCCCACATGGGGCGTGCAGTATGCCGCATCCGAATGGTAAAATTGAGTCATTTGACTCCATTAAGGTTTGTGCAAGGTGGATTTTCCTTATCACCCATGAGACCAGATGAGGCAGGTCCCTACTGTCTTGACGCAGCTTCAAGCCGTGACTCTCCTTCAACATGGTGCACAACGGCTCACTGCCTCCACCTCCACGTATGCAGCCCGCCCGCTGTCAGCTGACTGTCTGGCCATAGTGGTGCTACACTCCTCTGTTTCCAGCGAGCATCAGTCTTGGTCCTAGCTGCCGACATCGGTCACTGGTGTCATTGAACTGGAGTCGCACCATCAGATCTTCTATAGGGATCCAATGATGCTCCAGATATGTGTTTCTATTCTCGTCTACACCTACGGTCCTCTTGGAATGCCACCTTCACTGTGTGGCCCTAGGTTCCACATTATTGACGAGTTCATCGTTCTCCCATGAAGAACGTATCAAGAAAAATTTCCGTGGAGGTTCCAGGCCTTATTCAAATAGGCATGTGCCCTCCATGTTAGCGTTATAACATATGGGTGAAACATAAATCATCAAAAGATTCGATAAAAACCCAAAATGAATCCCCCTGACAACCTTCCATAAAAACGAATGTGTCGCAGATCAACCAATTAGTTGGTTGATCTGTGTTCTTCGTATTAAAAAATAACAAAGAATAAATAATAATTTAAATTTATAAATAATTTAAACCCCATGCCCCATGAATCTTTGGGGACATTGCGGATATTGGTGCTTCCACATTCAAGGTTATTTTAGATGAAGGATATAGTTCACGTGCATTGGCATTCGTCATCCATCAACCTTCAGATTGATCCTACAATGGGCATTGTCTATCCTCTGTTGTCCATTAGTGGAAGGTGTGCGGTCACTTCGTCTTGGGTTCCTTGCTTGATGAAACCATTCCAAAACCCCACCCGAGCACCATTTAAATAGGATGAGGAAATTCATGAAATTCCTTGAGGATTTAATGTGGTACAGTAATTTCAATAATTAATGTGCCTCCTTAGTTGACGTAATTAAAGTGCCTTATTAATTATGTGAGGGGTGGTTATACAACCAAAGTGTAAGCATTCAATTAAAACACCATAATTAATGGTCTTACCACCTCTTTGGTCCCCAACACCACCGCTCAACAGGTTGTAGGAAAAAGAAAAATAAATAAATTAAATTTCATCATATTTTATTATTTCATTAAAAGTCACAAAACTATCTTTTTCTCTCGACCAACTATGGTCGAAGTGAAACTTCCATTAGGCGAATCTCGACACTTCAGATTCAACGGTGCCCTCAGATTTTTAATATGGGAATTGGTATAAAAGATATAAAATACCACCCCTACGTTTACTTAATGTTATTTAAAAAAAAGATCAGAAATTCATTCTGAACACACCGGTCCCCAGAAACATGTGCTGTCAATTCTTTCCGAATCTTAAAAAAATAAAATAATTTTAAAATAAATACACGGAATTTTCAGTTATTTAAATTCTACCCACATTAGGTCTTTACGTCCTCGAATTCCAAACAAGGCCACACAAACAAAGAGGGTTACTGGGCATGCATATGAGCATCTCGCTCCCATGTGTTGTCTTGGAGATTCATGTAATACCAAAGAACTCGCATGAGAGAAATCGATCTCCAACAATGGACCTGATCCTATCAATCCTCTATCTCCACTTTAACTCTGAAGTGTCTCCCCATCGTCAATATCTAGCTTTCTAGGGATGATGACGTGATATGGTTCATGCACGTATCTCCTTAGTTGGGATATGTGGAAGATTTCTTAAACCCAATCCAACTGCGGTTGCAGTGCCAAGTGGTACGCCACCTTTACAATCCACCAAAATATTACGAAAAGTCCAATAAACCATGGTGAGAGTTTGTTGCCTCAACCAAATCTCTGTAGTCCTCGTCAATGTTAGACTTGCAATAATATGTGGTCCCCCTCCTGGAACTCCAATGGTCTTTGTCGCCTACTTAAATAAGACTACTATCATCTTTTTATAGTCTTCATCTATTCTCAGATGACCTATACCTTCTCAGTGGTAGCATGTACCGTCTCTGGGCCCAGGAGTGTTATCTCTCCTGGATCCGTCCAGGACAAGGGAAATTTTTAAGATCATCCAAACAATGCCTCAAAATATTCCATACCAACAGTGGAGTGATAGTTTTTGTTGTACAAAAAATCTAACAAGGGGAAGTGGTCCTCCCAACTATGACCAAAATCTAGGACACATGCACGAAGCAGGTCCTCCATGTTCTTGATGGTTTGCTCAGTCTAACCATCTTTCTGTCGGTGGATGTCATGATCAAGAAAAGATGAGTCCCAAAATCCTCCTGAAAACCTTTCCTGAAATGGGATGTGAAGCGTGTGTCACGAAATGATACTATCATCTAAGGAACCCCAGGAAGTAACATGATATCTTGAATGCGGAGACATACCAAACTCTCTACTGTACCCTTCTCTCGAATTGCAAGGAAATGGGATGACGTAGTGAGTCGGTCAATGATCACCCAAATGGTATCATCCCCTCAGCACATATGTGGTAACCCTGTCATGAAGACCATTTATTTCCCTACACTCTTCCACTCTAGTATCTAGAGGGGTTAGGTCAAGCCTGCTGGCACCTGGTGGTCGGCCTTCACTTGCTGGAAAGTGAGGGATCTAGAAACAAACGTCACCACATCTTTCTTTATCCCTGGATTCCAATACTGACACTGGATGTCCAGATATATCTTTATCATACCTAGATGTACTACCAAGGGTGATGTATGGAACTCCATCATCACCACCTATTTTAGATCCACTTGTACGATTTTACATCCAATGAAAAGGATAGTGTGCTCCCAACCATCAGAATATCCTTCATGTTTGTGGCCTAAGGATATTTGAGAACGTGTTGTCTCATATCTATTTTCTCCGAATTGCACCTCTCTGACTCATTGATGGAGTGAAGGGGAAACTACCATCAACTGGAGGTAGACTATCTCATCTCTATAAATGTAGGATATCAAAATCGAGGATACCTTCTCTGAAGCCTTGTTCAATAGCATCAAACATGATCTTCGACTAAGTGAATCTGCCACTACATTCCCCTCCCTAGGAGTATTGGATATCTCAAAGTAATAGTCCTAGAGAAACTATATCCAACATCGTTTTCTCATATTCAAGTCTTTCAGTGTGAAGATATATCTGAGACTCTTGTGGTCTGAGTAAACAATGAACCACTCTTCCATCAAGTAGTGTCTCCACATCTTTACTACGAAGACAGTTGGTGCCAAATCCAAGTCGTGAGTCACGTAATTCTTCTCATGATGCCTCATCTTTTGTGAGTCATAAGAAATCACTACATAATCTTGCATCAGGATGAAACTGAGTCCGGTACCAGATGCATCACAGTTAACCATGTATTCAATGCCCACCTCTGACAACCACAGGATAGGAGCACTGGTCAATCTCTTCCTCAACAATAAAAAGATCTACTATCATATCTCTGAGCACAGGACGGGTTTCCCATTCTTTTTTAAGGTTGTCATGGGTGTTTCTACTCTAGAGAAATTGGGTAATATCCTCCAATAGTTTATTTTTAATCCAAGGAATCTCATCACCTCAATAAAACTTCTGGGTGGATCCTATGAAAGTATTACCATAATCATCACTGGATCCACTGTAACTCCAACCTCTGAGATTACTTGTCCCAATAATTGTACATTCTATATCAATAACTCACAATTCAAGACATACCCACATAACTGGTGCTCTGGGAGTGTGTCCATAACAATCCTCAAGTGTACAGCGTGCTCTTCCTCAAACTCTAAGTACACCAAGATATCGTCGATGAACACCACCACAAAGAGATTGAGGTATGGTTTAAAGATCCTATTCATGAGCCCCATGAACATGGATAGAGCATTGGTCATTCCAAAAGGCATCACCAAGAACTTGTAATGGCCATACCGACATGTGAAGGCTACCTTCGGTACATCCTCATCCTATACCATGAGCTGAGGATAGCCTGCAAGTCTTCCAACTGTATCCTCATCTCTTGGAGCTCCGCAAGGGCCATCTGATACGATGGTGTATATATCACTATTTTTCATGGGTACATGTAAATGTGGTAGTCGACCTCTCTACGAGGAGTTAGCCAGGGAAATCATCTAGAAGGAATTCCCCATACTCACCCACCACCAATGGGAATAGTGGACATTCCTCATCCACCGTGTCGAAGGTCATGCAAGCTAGCTGATATTTAATCGGTTGTACCCTCATGAGTGCATGTCCATATCATGATGCTCTTTTTTCCTTCTTACTAAAAATGGAAAACTAGATTCCATCTCTTTCCGTAAATTACACTGTACGTCTCTAGCAGTCAATTTTTTTATCCACTGCTAATAGCCATTCTATGCCTCGAATGAAGTCATAGGGATTCAACACCGCTACTAGAAGATCCCATAGGAAACAATCTCCTCTGAGAGTACAATCACACTATCGGCACTAGTCTGTGACCGCTGAATTTCCTCATATAGTAGTATCCAAATGCAAAGGTCGAGCAAATAGTAGATTTGAAATCTAACTGTCCCTAACTAAGTCTGCAACAAGGAATCAAATGCCTACACCTGTGTCGATAAGAACTACTTATATAGTTGAGATGGTATAGATCATACCTTGTATCTTCTTTGGGACATCAGTATCATGAGCCTCTACTGCCTGCCGTTGGGTATGTCCCCGTCAAACCGCTCCCTATACTCGTGGTGGACCACTTTGGGGGTGGTGGTGGTAGTGCCTGGTGACACTGACCACCTACTACGACATGTCCTTCCCCACTTCCTTCTCCACTACCTAGAAAATGATCATGCTCATTCCGTTGTCACTACCTTAGTGGACCCTCCACTATCTTCTGATCATTAACATGGGGAGTCAGACAGTCACAAGCACTGTGACCATATCCCCCGTAGGACGACATAGATCATGCCACACTGGTGTCTCCCCCGGCCTCTCTAGCCTCGCACCTCTAACCTTGTGTCCCAGGGTCACCCTCTGGATGGTCCATCCCACTTAGGATTATATGACGTCTGTCTACTGCCAATAGCGGATGAATGTGCTACATGTCATCAGGTTGGGGCTCTCACAGTCGGTTCCTGATCGGAAAGGAAGATCTTCATCATCGAGGCTCTCTCTAGCACCCCTTCCTGCGTCAGAATGCTGAGATAAATTTTCGTAGCTCTGATCTCTCATCAGAGCCCCTGATCGAAGGTTTGGACCCTGATGTAATGGTCTCGTACCATATCGGTGGAGTATCAGAAGAGGTTCGTAAATTTCGCTGAGTACTACGCCATAATCTAGATTCTCTTCTATTGACGTAGAAGCTCCTGAATACTCATAGAGCGTAGTGTCACTAGAATGAACATCACCCTAAAAAGGTTCTCAAAGTCCGGTCCGGTGAGGGCTGTCTCCTCATGCACCTAGAGTATCGAGCTCCACCATCATCCAACCAAGCCTTGAAGAAGGCCAGTGTCCAAGATCTCCAATTGCTCAGCGGGTGTCTCTACAAAGAGAAAGACCTACAAAACCACCTCAATACAGTCCTATGCTACCTGGGGGGTCCATCTCAACTCAAAACTTCAGAGGCCTCTACCTCTGGAACTCATGAAACCTGCTCCGTCGGCATGTATGATCCACTGGTATCATCTGCTACTCATCTGGTGGTGGTACTATTGGTACACCACCCGAAGGTGCCATCACTATGAGTGGTCCCTATACTGATGCCTCATCACTCGAGGGGCCACTATCGCAGTCTTTAATAAGAATACGGGAATGGTGTCATTGTGGAGCCATCTTGTTAGAAATAGATGTGCCACGATCAAAAAGTTATACCTGGTGATCTAACTCAATGAAGATCAAGAAAACATTTCAAAACACTAGCGACCGATGTTTTTATGTATAGATTCAGGAAATATAATTCATGGTCCTGGTGTATAGATACGTCGGCCACCACAACAACACTAGACACCCTGAACTGAAAACCAAACTCTAGACACTTTACACCATTACCTCATTAAAAGTACACTCTTAATTCTTCTGTTAGAACCAACCATCCTCCGATACCACTTTTTCATGACCCATCCCATGGGTCCTAGACAAGACTACCCCAAAACCCGCCTTCCATAGGCCAGGGGTTGGTGACTTGCACCTGAAGGATTTTCCTGAATAGGGAAGGCATCTCCTTAGAGATATATACACAATCAAAAGGGGAAACTTAAACAAATAACCAAAAAAAGTATGTGATAACTATGATAGTAAATTAAAACCACAAGTAAACTATAAACTGAAAACAGTGGGCCGGAATGTAGGCCCTTGATACTGAAAATAATGTAAATAGTTCTCGCATCATCCCTAGAGCTCTACTTAGAGGGTAGTAGCTATAAGTCTGAAGTTGAAGAAGATGATATTGACTGCTCCCATTGCACCAAGCTTCACCAAGTCCCGAACCTCCAAAGTCTACCTCAGAGCAATTGTAGTTTTCACCGGACACACACGTGCTCATGGATCACATGAATGGGTGACCATAAAAACTTAGTAGGAGTCCCCAAGACCCCCAAAGGGATATCAGTAATCCATAAAGGAAAAGAACAAAAAAAGTTCCTCAATGGTAATATCACAAGAATGATCTAAATCATGAAGAAAAAAATTAATTGAGAAATATCATTCTAATGGTATAACTTAGAGGATACTGGCATAGGGATGACATGTTGTGTAGCCAGATCATCCTATCCATGGTAACTCTTCTGCTGACCCATATAGGTCACTGTTTTCATACCCGTATTGGTCACTGGATGCAAACTTGCATTGGTCGCTAGTGCTGACCTGTATTGGTCACTGGTGATGACCTATATTTTTCACTACTATTGAGGTAGGGATGATTATTCAAACAGCTAGATCATCCCACTATGGAGTTTCAGACGACGACCTGTACTAGCCTTTCTTCATCTTCAAGTGACATCCAACCACTAGATTCCCTATAATAACATGCTTGATCTGGGAGAACCGATTCCCAATCCATTGGTTATATTTCAGCCAGTATGAAGTCCCACAAATAAAGTAACCTGATGATATGTCACGTCATAAGGGTTCAAATGCAATAGACAGTGTGTCAACCAGACTTCCAGTCTATTTGTGATTGTAATTTTTGTGCCAAGGCCCCGGTTGGATTTGTGGTCTATCCAACCCAGCCATACTCCAACATTCTCAAAACACTCATGGAGTATCTCAAAAGGACCGTCTCACTCCAAGGATACCAACACTGCAGATGTTTCATTAAATGGATGTCTGGTTCGCAAGAAATTTCTCTTTAAGCATTTCTGGGCCCTAGAGAGGTCCAGGTCCGTCCTGGCCCGGCCTTCCCTGAACTGGCCTAGGCTAGCCCAATTGTGTTGGACCATGGTGGGTGCGGCCGCTAGGCCACGACCTACCTTGCTAGTGGTCCCTTCATGGGGTGTGCGGTTTGCCACATCCGAATGACTTAATAGAGTCATTCGACTCCATTATGGGTGGTGCTAGGTGGCACCGCCTTGTCACCGATAGGACCTATAGGATTCGGGTCCCTTCTAGCTCGTTGTGGGTCCCTGTCAGCTCGGCTCGTCATCGAGCCGTGGCTCTCCTTCAACATGGTGCGCGACAATGCACCACATCAGCCTTTTCATCTGTGGTTGGCCCACTTTCGGCCACCTGTTCTTCCAACATGGCCAAAAAACGGCAGTCTCCAGTGTCGTTGCACTGGAGTAGCACCGACGAAGCTTCTATGGGGCTCCGACGATGCTCTGGTGCTCCATTTCTATTCTCGTATACACCTACGGGCCTCTTGGAATGCCACCTTTAGTGTGTGGCTCTAAGTTATGCATTGCTTAAAAGTTCATCATTCACCCACGAATAACGTATCGAGAACATTTTTGGTGGAAGGCCGGGCCTTGTTCGCATTGGCCCGCACCCTCCACATTAGTGTTAGAACATATATGTGTAACAAAAATCATCATAATATTTGATAAAACCCCAAAATGAATCCCCACAACAACCTTTTGTAAAAAATAATGTGTCGCGGATCAACCCATTCGTTGGTTGATCTGCGTTCTTCATATTAATCCAGAATGAAGGTAGTAAAAAATTCATTTAAACACATAAATAATTTAAACCCCCTACCTTGTGATTTTTTGGGAACGTCACGGATGGTTGTGCTTCCACATTCGAGGGTAGTTCCAATAAAGGATTAGGTTTCTGTGCATTGGCATTTGTCGTCCAATGTCGATCAGATCGATCCTACAATGGGCATCATCAATCTACCATTCTCCATCGGTGAATGGTGTGGAGTCACATTGTCATGGGTTCCTCATTAAATGAAGTCATTCCATAACCCCACCCTGAGCTCCATTTAGATAGGAGTGGGAAAGGCGAGAAAATCCTTGGGGAATTAATGAGCTTCCTTAATTTTCATAATTAATGTGCCTCATTAACAGACTTAATTAAATCACCTCATTAATTACGTGAGTGGTTATGCCACCAACATGTAACCATGCAATTAACACCCCATAATTAATGGTATAACCACCTATGTGGTCCCTTCCATCACCACTCAACTAGTGTTATGAAAAATAAAGTGAACTAAAATGACAATTTATGTTATTTTATTATTTCTTTCAGTAAAAAAACTATCCTTTTCTCCCGACCAACTTTTGTCAAAGCGAAGCATCCCTAAAGATAATTCTGGCACTGCAGATTCAACAGTGACCTTGTATTTTTTAACAGAGCACCAGTTAAAAAGATATAAAATTTTGCCCGCGCATTTACTGAATAAACATTAAAAAAAGTTCACCAATTCAGTCAAGGAACACCGGGCCTCAGATTCACGCACCGTCAACTTTTGCAGACTCGTAAAAACACCAAATAATTTAAAAAAATTCTATGGAATTTGCAGGTGTTTACAACATCCATAACCTTGTTGCCTCCCAACATCATCCAAAAGTTTAGTTAGTGTTGTAGTCATCATTCCAGGTAAGTCAAACTGGGTCAATGCCACTTCTATATCACTAGAGCACTAGTCCTAGTCCTCCCACCTAGTACCCAGTATTTTTGTTTGTTCTCAAGTGGTTCAGAGTTCATTTTATAAGTCATAATCACATAATCAGACCAAATAAGACACTACACAAGCAAAAACTGCCATTTTCACAAACAAAATCTATTTGAAATAATACACACTCTAAAATTATTCCGAAACTAAATCCACATCTCTTACACAACCAATTAAAATGACTACACAATCAAAGAAATAAATTTCATCATCAGACACACGGTTAAATTAATTTATTAAACAATTTCCACACATGTCGCATGACATTAAGCACCAAAAACCTTTACCCTATTTAACCAAAAAAAATCACTCTTAATAATCATTTATTAAAACAATTCAAATTTTCACAAATAAATTTTAATGATAAAATCATTGCTTCACACACTAGAATGACCCAAACCTCCTTATATGACCATAGACATACAACGCCACCTCAGGATCACAATCTGCATCACGCATGTAATTAAAGAAACCACTAGCATAGTTAAGAAGGCCATTACTAAACATAAATGAACTACTAAAGAAGTTTTCCAAAAAAAATTAAATGTTTCTGCAAAACATTAAATGCCAAAAACTCATTCAAATGTTGATTTCTGACTAAATATAAACAGGCATAACACCAAAACAAAAATATAACCCGTTTTCACTTCGTAACAAATGAAATGACAAATTTTAAAGAATCAAATAATCCATTCAACATGGTTTTTCACAAAAAAATGTTCTTACCTGATGCCACACCCTAATAAACACATCAAAACACACTAAACCTCAAGTTAAACAAAATTCACCAAAAACTAACTAATTAATAAGAAAAGCGCACTATTTAAAAAATCATAACTAACAATTAACTATCGATGAGATTTAAATAGAAAGCGCATACATGTGATAAAAATACTACCATAAAATTCAACTGCAAATCAAAATTTAGAGAAAATCAACTCCTCACTATAATTTTTTTAAAATAATATGATAAATTAACTAAATATTCAAATTAATTAATAAAATAATAATTTAACATGGAACCACCTACCTCGGTGTAGGAAACCCCATGATCATGGCGTGAAACTCCCGCCGCACGACTGTGGCACCCCAGTGGATCTAAAGCGAACCATTTTTCAAGCATTCGAACCCAAAAACAAGGAAACTGAACCAACTCCACATTAAACTCAAACCCAATAAATAGTCAAAGGAAGAGATTAACTGGATAAAGAAAAAAACACATATGGTTGTGGTTTTGGAAGCTAACAGAGTGAGATAAGGGATTATTGGAGGTGATTCGCGTTGACTGGATCTAGTCAGAGGAAGGTGCATCCAAGGGAGTCACTCCTGGGGGAGCCATGCCAGTTGGCATTTATTGTGAGGCGGGTAGCAGGGTTGACATCACGGCTAGAGAGGGCGGCATAAGGGAGATATGGCCAGGGAAGGGTGGATGATGGAGGGAACAAGGGGAAGGGGGAACCCAGTGCTAGGGCTATAAGGAAAGTGGTCTGCATGAGGGAGAGGGGAGAGAAAGATAGAGGAAAAATAAAATAGAGACAAAAATAAAAATAAAATATAAATAATATAAAAAAGGAAAAAAAATCAAAATAAATTAAAAAAATGGAACATAATCCCTTAAAATAATAATAATAATAATAATAATAATAATAATAATTACTTAATAATTTTATAATTTCCAAAATAGTTTAACATTCACAAATAAATTAAAATTTTAAATGAAATAATAATATTAATGATAATAACCTAATTAAAATTCAAACATAAATATTCAAACTAAAATTATAAAACCAACCAAAATAATAATATCATTAATAATAGAGGTTAGACACTGCGCAAGGTCACATGTATGATTTCACGTAAAGTCACACACCCATATAAGATCCAAAATTTCTTTTAAAAAAGAACTGTTTAAAACCGCATCTCAAAAGTGAGACCCAAAATAATTAAATTAAAATTAAGCATCGGTCGAGGTGTGACAATTATCCCCACCATGACATTTTATGCCCCTAGAAATTTCTAGATGACATGGTCAACCCAAGAGTCCAATCTTGAATGCAAGTATACTTGAAACCAAACCCCAATCACATAGGGGAAAATCATTTAGAACAAACATAATCTAAAAATACATAGATCTCAAAAGTAGAATCACTGATTGAAATACACAACAGTAAGGAATACACAGCCAAACACAACTACAACATGGAACACCCTGACCTCTAACTTATGGGTCACCAAGACTGCTCGAGATCTCCAAGAACACTTGTCAAGAGACCAACAACTCAAACTAACCAATTACCATGGTCAAGGTCAGGTGGAGCATAATTAAGGGGTTCCCCCATCAAGCGCACTTTGAAAACATAGTTTTTCCATAGGTTTATCCTATGGTGGTCTCCCTGCCATATTTGGATTCTATTGAAACATTGGTTCTCTAGACCAAAATGACTCACAAACATTTTAAAAACCTATAACACTGTCTAGACCCTCCAATCTCCCTAAGTTAAACCAAACCAATATAGGATGAGATATAGGTGAGACCCATAGTGGGTCGCCCAACTACTTAATAATTTTAATAACAACATGACACCCGTGTAAGAATTTCTAGTTCACTTGAGTAATATGGACTGAACGGTTCATCACGAACCCACCCACACAGACTAATCTGTATGGATGATTCCTAAAATGGAAAAAACTCTACCACATTGGAGGGGTTTGACCACAGAAACCCCCAACCATGAGGAGAACTCGATAGGCATGTGTCAATACCACAAGACAAAATCATCTCTAAAACAAGTGCAATTTCAATACATAACTGACCAAAAGAAGGTTCACAATACACACCTTCTGGCTTTATAAGATTAATGATTCTCCAAATCACTTTATGGTCTAAGAGAGACTCCCATAAATTATAACCAAAATAAAGTGATAGGGACTTGATGCCCCTCACAACAGGATTTACGCCTTTAGATACAATACAGAAATAAGGAAATTTATTTCTTCCCAATCCCATCACTGTGAACATATGTCGAACTGAGATCATCTCATATCTGATGAGTTTTTAAGTGTGCACAAGCTTCACCCTGAGACCTACGGTTTGGGCCTTGACGTCTGAAATCTCTACCACCTCACTGTCATAAGATGACCAACTCTGATTGGAACATCCTCTACTGGAAAAGAAATCTGCATGCTCTATGCGTCTACACCGTCAACATACCAACAGAGAATTAGAGAAAAAGACTTAAATTGTTCGACTAACCACACTAGAGATAAGAAATTCAGTGTTCTATCAAATGTGTGATGCAAACTGATGGAAGGAGAACTCTAAGAACATGTCTCTTTGGTTAACACTAAACATCGGATGAGGGTCCTTCACTTTCCACAACATGAACAAAACCAATAACCATTACAAGCATTAAACTGATTTCTCCACGAAACCCCTAGGGAACATGAAACTAGCTCATTAGAAAGGTCGACACACATCATTATCTGCTTTTTGACTGGTCAAGCACCTATAAGATCAACCATTTTACCTCACCTTCACTTCCTTAGGTACAAAAACTAAATGAGGCTTGTCTTGAAGATCGCTCAAGACAACCCCATTTGCAACGAAAACAGAACAACCCCCACTTGTCAGTCTAGTCTCGATCGAACAAACATATTCGAAACTACATAATCCTACACATCATTTCGAGTTTCTAAAAAACATTGGACACTCCTAAGCTTCCCAAAATATTCAACGATATTCAACTGACCATGACGTCTACAAACCATCGACACAACTAAGAAGAACGCATCTTCACCTCTCCACTGGGGGTGTGGGATGCCCTAAGAACTGAGAGACCTACTGGAAACCCATGGATCCTTTATAGGTTGAATATCACGAACAAGAAACACAATACAACATCCCAAAAATCTAAACACATATAAAACCAGACATCCACACATTAGAAAAAATTCTTGTAATTACAATTTAAAACATCAACACATCATTAAAGAAAGAACCTACTTGAAAAACCATGCACTGCACAACAAAACCTAAAATATCTTTTGAAAAATTCATCTTCACTCTGAAATAAATTCCATTTTCCAATTACAAAACCATTTAAACAGAAAACCCATTTTAGAGAAAACCCCACTTTTCAAGAACCAAGAAGCAGCCTTAGAAATCAATCACTCGCTACTAATATTCCATGATGCCTTACAAATATTAATTTTTATTCCACTCATGCACCGATCCACATGATCCTCCAAAAGTTCATTAATCACGTCTATAAGTACACACGAGCAACCATTGGAATACCACTAGAAAAAACAAGGCTCTTCTGTTTTCAAAAAAAAGATTCCTAGTACTACGAAAATACCGTTTTCCAAAACCATTTAAAATATTCAATAAGAATTTTCAAAACTCTTCCCATTTCTAAATAAATTGCTTCAATTTCAAGTAACGCAAGTCATTATTTCAAAAATAAATCTTCAACAAATAAAACACCAAATTAAAAAAATCAAGGTTCAAAGGAATCACACCCCATGAATCATGTCAAACTCACAGCAATAGAAAAATGAGAGCATCCCCAAAGATTGCTTTTCTTTTAAACCCCCCCCCCCCCCCCCCGCACCAACGCAAAACTGATCTATGACGTCACCAACACTAAAGCACCAGGATGGAGAACAAGTAGTCATGCCAGACCCAGCCATGTGGTATAGTAGACCACGACCTAGAAAAGTGCCACCAACTAGAAGTGTTGAACTGTACTCTCAGGAACACAGGGGTTTATACTCCATGTGAGACCGTGTGCAGTAACAGTTTACTCCTATTTTCAT
The DNA here is from genome assembly GCA_963277665.1 of Viscum album. Lineage (NCBI taxonomy): Eukaryota > Viridiplantae > Streptophyta > Magnoliopsida > Santalales > Viscaceae > Viscum > Viscum album. Next base: position 2,019,841,017 of record OY728148.1, read on the forward strand.
CACCCATCCACAAAGTCCAAATCCAAAAACATAAATCCCAGAATACCCCTAGTTACTCGAGGATCAGAATGAGTAAGAGTTCGAGATGCTCTTCCTGCACCTACCCCTTGAGTACTGACAATCATATCCTCAATCTACTTGACAACCCAAATAACAGGAACAAACCTTCCTGGATAGCATTTTTTCATGAACCAATTTGGGTCGCCATCAAATGGACTCCCGGACCGGTCTGTGGCACGGCTCAAAGGGCATTCCTAATCCCCACGAGCTATCAAAAGTTCCCAGGTATCAAAAATAAAACATGATAACAATTTACCTGAATAAATAAACATAAAATTAACAACAAGATGAATTATTTAAAACTAAAAGCAGACAACCAAATAAGACCATAATCTATGGACAAAATTAATGTCTATAACATTAACCAAAAACCTAAAGGTAATAAAAATAAAGGAAAAACTAAAAACACTATCTCAAGCCTCTAAGCAACATGAGGTGCAACAACCACATTCCCTAGTCACCAAACCAACATGAGGGTGCCACTAACATCCTAAATCACCCATGCTATGCTCGATGTCTCAACATAGAATACAAAAGAAATTGGATCTATATACACCCAATGGTGTATGTAGGTTGTGAGTGAAATGCCGAGTAGGATGTCCCCGATAAAGGGTTCCACACATAATTATTAAATGACAAATACAGTTGTAAGATTAACAAAAGAAAAGAAATAAATTCTTGAACAGTTTTATTGAAAATTAGTTCAATAAAATAATGTTTTAATAGAAACAAAATTAATGAAAACAGCATAAATTAAAACACAAACACGCATACTTGATTTCATGGTAACCCTAATGTCACACTGTGTGCTGATGGTGAGTGAAAAGTAAAGGGGGAGAACAAAGAATGGGAGAGTCCCTAATGATACTAGCAAGGAGTGGGACACCAGAACATAGTGTCTCAATGAACAATGGTATAGAAACAAAGCAAAATATGTTCTTAGGAACAATACACTAGTAGGGTAACACATCCATAACCCATTTCTCTCCCTACATCACCCAAAAGATTATTTAGTGATGTAGTTGTCAATCCAGCTAAGTGAAACTAGGCTGATACCACTTCTGTATCACTATCACACTAGTCCTAGTCTGCCTACCTAGTACCCAGGCTTCCTGTTTGTGATAAAGTAGTTTAAAGTTCATGTCATTTTTCATAATCACATAATCAAACAAAACAAGACACAACACATTCCAAAACCACCATTTTCACACATAAAAGCCATTTTAAATAATACACACACTAAAATTATTCCAAAACTAAATCTACATCACTTACACAACCAATTAAAACAGTTTCACATTCAAATAAATCAATTTCATCATTGGACACACCATTAAAAGAATTTTTAAACAATTTCCACACACGTAGCATGATTCTAAGAAAAAAAACCTTTACTCCCAAAACAAATTTTCACCCATAATAATTATTTAATAAAACAATTCATATTTTCAAAAATAAATTTTAAAGAGAAATAAACTACTTCGCACACAAGACTGGCCCAAACCCCTTTACATGACAATATGAACACCACTCCATCTCAATAACACACTCTATATCACACACACAATAAAATAAAACATCCACACAATTAAAAGACCATTACTATACATAATGAAATTGACAGAAAATTTTTCCAAACTATTTTGAAATATGCCACACAATATTAAATGCCAAAAACTCATTCAAATGATCATTTCTAAAAAAACACAAACAGACGCAACACCAAAACATTAATTGCGCCATTTTCACATCCTAACAAACTAACAATAAAATTGTTTTTAAAAAAAACTAATAAGCAGTTCAATACGGGTTTTCACAACAACATACTTATATCTTGAGACACTGTATTAAACCCCTCAAAAAACACTAAACCTCAAGTAAAATATAATTCTCACCAAACTAACTTATCAATAATCTAACATTACAACTTTAAAAAAGATCAATAACCATTAACTACAGATGATATTATAGCAGAAATCCCATACATAATATAAATGTGCAACCAAAAAATTCAACTGCAAATCAAACTTTAGAGAATATCAAATTCACACTACATAAATTAATTAAAAAATATTCTCAATTAAAAAACGTTCAATTTAAACAATCAAATAATAATTAAATTTGGAACCACCTTCCTCGGTGTAGTTAACCTTGGGATCATGGCGCAAAACTCCCGTTACACAACCATCACACCACAATGGATCTAAAGAAAACCATTTTTCAAGAATTAAAACCCAAAACAATGAAACCAAGTAAAATCCCCATTAAACCCTAACCAGATAAATCTTCAATGGAAGATATGAACCATACGAAGAAAAACTCACCTATGGCATGGGTACAGGATGCTAACCGAGTGAGACGAGGGTCTTCTGGAGGTGATTTTCATCGACCATACCTTGTCGGGAGAAGGCACGACCAAGGGAGTCGCGAACGGTAGAGCCATGATAGGAGGGGGGTACTGTGAGGCGAGTAGTGGGAGTGGTGTTGTGGCTGCAGAGGGAGTAGTGAGGGGGATGTGGCTGAGGAAGGGTGTTTTCTGGAGGGAAAAAGGGGAAGGGGGGAGCCGAGCGCTAGGGCTACAAGGAAAGGCTTCTGTGCGGGGGATAAGGGGGATCAAGAGAGAGGGTGGAAAGAAAAAAAAATAAAATAAAATAAAGATAAAAATAAAAAGAAACATGAAATACAATTAAAAAGGACAACAAAATCAATATAAAACCAAAAAAATGGGACTTAATCCATTAAAATAATAATAGTAATAATAGTAATAATATATTAAAATAATCAACTAATAATATTTATAATTATTACATTAATTTAACATGAAAAATGAAATTAAAATATTAACTGAAATAATAATATAAATGATAATAAACTAATTAAAATCTCAACTTAAATAATAATAATATGGATAATAAAACTAAAAAAAATACCAACCAAAATAATAATATCATTACTAATCGAGGTTGGACACTGTGCAAGGTCGCGTGCACAGTCATGCATATACTCACACACCCATATAAGATCCCAGACATCTTTATAAAAACAATCAGTTCAAAATTAGATGTCTTGGGAACCTATTAAGGAAGGGTAGTTACCATGTATTTAAAATTATACTAAAACTGATTCTCATGTATCCATGATCATTGGATTCTCTTAAATATGTAATTGCATAAGATATATAACCACTAATCCCATTCCATATAACCAGTGATAATATATCAGTAATATTACCTTAAAAATTTTCTATATATTAAAATACATGTTCTATAAAATTACATCAATTCATTAAATTACATGTTCAATAAATATTTCTATCATTTTAGAAAAAACAAACTTCATTTTATAATTAATATAGATTTTATTTATTTTTTAGATTCTATAAACTACTGAATTTTTATACTATATACGTGAAATTTATTTTTTATTATTTAAAAATTTAGTTTCATGATGTTTTGTTAATATTTTTCAGCGGGTTTTATTATTCTTATAATGAAATAACGCTGTTATAATTAGTTTGTTTTTAAATTTAGTTCAATTTTTCATTCGATATTTATATTATAGTATTTACTAAAGAATAAATAATTATTCCATTATATAATTTTTCTAGAAAATAAAATTTATAGTTTTATTGTTGGATAGTGGCTAACAATATCATCAAGTGGACCTGTAGACATTGAGGCCCAGAGCATCAAAAATAGAAATGTCTGCACCCCAGAGGGGAAGGGAGGAAAACCTATAAAACATCATGAGGGGACCTCTTGGGAAGCCTTTTCATACATACAATAAACTACATGGTTTCCTTCTCCATATGTTTGATTCCATTGGACTATAGGTACTAGAATTTTAGAATAAAATAGGTGATTTACCATGTATTAGAAGAAAGAACATTTAGTGAGATCCATATAAGATTTGAGTATGTCTCAACAACATAGAAGGAAATATTTTTGTAAAAGCATAATTCAGGACCACTATGCATGGCCTCTGCATCCGCCCAAAGTGAGTTGTTTCCCCCATGAAAATAGCTAAAACCAAGAATCAACAAACATAAGGGGTCACATACCACACCACCACCATAATTCACCTTGGATACAAGATCCATCAATATTTAGTTTATGCCTGAGGAGTGGGGGTCCATACTACCTAGTGAACCACTAGTTGGGGGCTAGAGATATTAAGGGCCTACTTTTTAGTAGTGAAGTGCCTCCGAGATGAAGAATCTTCACATCATTTCTGAATACTAGAATGGTATACAATAAGGATCATGCTTCTCACTATTAGATCCAAGTTGGAGGGAGGGATATTTTTTTAGGATTGATTCCTCACCTCCCAAATATACCAGTATCCCATGACATGTTTATTTGATCGACATCTGGACTCATGTTTACTGCTATCAGTACCTCCAAACCACAATTGGAGAAACTACAATGTGGTGTCTTCCATAGATTTTTATCCGAAGTAATCACCCAGCATTCTCTACACATTTCCACCAAATCAGTTTGAAAGAATATGTAGGTTGTACATTTAACTTTTGGAGGTTTTTATCTGGAGAATATGTAGGACAAGATGATACCATTGCTTTTCAACCGGTAGTTACTTCCAAAATCTGATGTCTCTACATCCAACTATCCAGTGAGAGTGTCGTTGCAACATTGTAAAATGAACCTGCAGATATGTCCATAAGGGGGGGAGGGTGAACTATATTTATTCTCAAAACATTTCCACATTTTGAATTGAAATATATACACCAAATGGATAATACATCAACTACATCCCATGAAAGTTTTCTTTGAAAGTGATACATTGACTCTATCACATTCTAAACCTCAACACCCCCATTTTCTACCGGTCACACGATTTTCATCAAAAATAAAAGTGGATACTCACGTCACCATTTTCATTCCAAATTAATGTATTTAATATATTTTCGGTATCCTTCATTTTTTATCTTCGGACCATAAGCACTTAGATTATAATCATGTGTATTTATGTCAGTACATAATTGAAAAGGCTTGTTTTTCTGCCAAAAGATTGTAATCTATTCATCCAATTAGTAATATGATTGGAGATCTTTCTAAGAATACCATAAATTTATAGGATATGATCCCGTCTTGGGGATATAGGTGCATCCATATATTATATAAGGAATTCCATATTCTGAATCCCAAACGTGTTCTTATTCATAGTACACTGTCTGTTTGAGCATGTGGGATCAAGGAGCAGATGAATTTTCTTTGGAAAATGATTTTTAAAATCCATACAATGTACTCCTCCATAATATTGTTAAAACCACTTAAATAAGATCTAAAACCATTGATAAAAATGATCATGTCATCAGTGAAGAAGAGTTGAGACACCCTAGAGAAGTGAGCCACATAGTGGAAAGCTTTGATGATGCCATGTTGGAAGGAATATCTAACCAACCTAATAAGGGAATATTTTTCCTTGATGTAGATGTCGGAGGAAAGGGGATGACCATGTATTTTACCATACTAGTCATAAGGGAACTACACTACCTATCTATGAAATTAAGGTTGAACCAGGGTGAGAACTAACATCAAAAATCATGTGGACAATCCATTTTGTGAACCCCATGTCTCTCATTAACCTAATGAAGAATCTCTACTCAAGATGATCATAGTACTTGTCCATATCTTCCATAATGAAAATTTTGGAAACCACCCACTTCTTTTTAATACAACCAACCAACTCTTGGGATATTCCCATTGCACCTTGTGTGGATCGACATTGGTAAAAAGTGTGTTTATCTTTAGGGACCCATGAATGAATAAATTGGGAGAGCCTTGTCATAAAGATAGAGTAAAAACCAATTTTTCCATGTTAGACATGATTATGGGTCTGTAATGAGAGAAGTAAGAAATATCCTTCACTTTTGAGATAAGGACTATAGTAGTAACACATGAAACTTAATTGAGAGAGCCCCAAAATTTTTCCAGAGCTGCTTCAAAGAGGTCATTCTTAATGATGTCTCATGAGCTAATATAGAAGGACCCTGGGAATACATCTAGGACTAGTGTGATCTGATGAATAATATATTTTGAGTTATTCTAGACATCATTTCCATCTAGAGTTCCCTCCATAGTTTATTTATATTGGATGAGATAAAACACGAGATCTAATTGAAATTCTCTTCCTGGTTGCTCCCAAATTTACCCTACTTGTAAAAGCGGTCGATGTAGTACATGCAGGGGTTGAATCCACAGGGACCAAAGAAGTAACCGTGAGACACTATGATTTTTTTTGGGGATTGGCTATGTAGTGTCCAACTTTGAGGTATATTTAATTGGATAAATAATTATATAATTTAAATAACATACAATAAAAATGATGTAAACTAAACAATAATTAATTGTTGGTTTATTTTAGGGTTTTTCTTGGGGTGGATTGGATGAATTTATTTTCATAGAAAATTTCATGTCATTAATTCATGACAAATCTAAAAAATGAGATAGTTCTCCCAAATCATTCACCAATTTAATCCCTACACAATTCCAAGGCCAATCACCAATTAACTTTGTGGATCACTTTACTAAGAACTGAAAAGAAATAGATCATACTAGAAATCAAAATGTTTGATTGTTAAAGTTGGAAAAGATGAGAAATAATGTAACTCATCAAATGGAAATCCTAAAATAACGAATAGATTTAAATAATAAGTACATGAAATAACATTCAATACATAACCTTGATGCTCCCTTGGATCAAACCTTAAGAGTTTATCCCTCTATTGATGCTATTCTACCAATGTATTCGGGAAGTAGTATTATGGGGATAAAATTGAAGAAGATGAAAAATATTAAAAAAATGAGCACTCCACCATTGTGTGACTGAATTCACAAGTGAAGGTGTGAATAAATTCTCACCTTGATTCAACGGTATCAACATATAAAGAAAATGAAAATAATAAGTGAATAAGAAGAGGAATAATTTTTATTAAAATACTAAAAGTTAATGAAAAACTTACCTTAGACAAATTGATGATGCTATTACAAAACGAAAGCAGGAAATTACAATGGAATGAAATAAAATGGAAGAAAGGAAAACTTCAATTGAAAGAAAAATATTAGATGATAATTACCTTCATCTCAAGCTCCTTATATAGTCATATTAGGAGCCTTATAGACAACCCAAAACAATTAATTCTATCCACATTTATTTAGATATTTAATAGGAGGGTGATAAAATCAAGGGAATTGGACGTTTCGATGTTGACCCGGAAAACTGTCCAGATTCATCCTCCTTTTTTACATTCGAATTTTTCATTAAATATGGCCAAATAATTAGGGTTCATAGAAGAAAAATATCTTCATCAATGTTTCCTCTATCATCTTTCCAAGGTTCATGTCATTTGGTTCATCTATTTGAATGTTATTCTATAGATGGTGGGAAGAATTTATGGGAATTAATATTGGTCCCACCATTTAAATGTAAACATCGTATCCATATATATACTTGAAAAATTCGGAATTAGATCTATCCCCAGTTGAATAGAATTATCCCCATATGTTTCTATTTTACTTTAAAAATATGTTTCTCTTTTACTTTAAAAATATGAGCTTCATTGGGCTTGAATCATTGGGCTCAAATTTTCATTATAAACATGAATTGCATTTGAGATGAGAAATGAAGTTTAATTTCTATAATGCACAAAAATTAAAGTTTATAGAATTTAGAACATATTATTATTAAGATATTTACAATGAATATTATCAACATTTAGTGGCTAATCACACCCCCCATCTTGAGTTTTTTTAGTGTCAAGGAAAATATATATCAAATATGAAATTTGAAATGTCTTTTTCCAAAAACATTTTAATTCACATCACTCACCCAAAGCCCTCATACCAAAATTTTTTTGAAAACCATAAAAATAATTTAAAACAATCTAGGACCATATGCATATCCCAAGCCCAAGACCATTCCTTTGTTAAAATTCATTGCTTCATTTCATCCAATTTCAATTAAGCATGATGATGTATTGTGTATCACAAAAGACATGGGGAACATTTTTTTGTTCAAGGGGGGGGGGAATGGAAGCACAAGGTGGGAATCACATTAAAGTTTAAGATGAGTGTCCAATTTTTTTATTTGATTTTTTTTATTTTCTTAAACACAAATATATATTAAAATACTAACTCTGGGAAATTCAACTATGGAGTCATGATCCCCAAGTGCTGGACACCACTCATATTGTCAATTCCATGCTCTACAATAGAGATATAATGCTTAAATCTGGGCAAGAAAACTATGGAGTCATGATTCCCAAGTTTCTAACAAAACAAATTTGGACAAAACATTTCTGTATGTGGTCATTATTATTTTTTTCAATTTTTTTTGTTTTTTTTGTTATTGTTTGTTTTGGAAATTCAAATTAATGTAAAAGTGACCCTAGAACCCTATGCTATATTGAAAGGGACCCAAGAACTCAAATTTACACCCAAGATCCAATAGACGTGCTTTATGGAATTTTGATTAAGATGATGAAAATGTAATCTTTGAAAAATCACATCTGACAACTGCAATTTTTGAAAACTATGCTCGTGAACATAAAATTGAATTAAAATTAGAATCAAGGCATGAAAAATTAATCGATATCCAATTTCAAAGTTTGCAATGTGTGTTATCATGTCCAAGGTTAATGGAATTTTTTATCCATGCATATTCTTATTCATAAAAAATCATTTTTTTATTTCATCTCCCTCCAACATAGAATAACACTATCCCTAGTGTTTAAAGATAAATTAGAAGTGGGTATGGGAGAGGTGTTCAATGAGGAAATTGAAAATGAGAATCATGGAATTAAGTCACCTGGCAGTTGATGATGAAAGCGTATTCCACATTCTCCCTTCAATCATGGATTCAAGTCTCAGTGTCTTGGATGGATGTGATTGGCTTTTCCCCATGACCTACAACATGTCCTTTTAAATTTATTTTTTATTTTTTTAACCTATAAAATAAAACAAGATAAACTGATGATACATAGTCTTCTTTTTAAATTTCTGAGTAAGGTATTACTCAGAGATCAAACCACGTGACATGGATGAATATGGAGCTCCCCTTTCATACCCATCCTTACTCATAAAATAAGAATAGGTCAACAACCTATGATAATTTTTTTAAATAAAAAATAAAAAATAATAAAAAATGAATCATAATGATTGGAACACATGAAAACAATGGGTTTCCTTCCATTCAGCGCTTTTTTTTAACATGGTTAACTAGACTCAAACCCCCAAAATTATCCAAATCCAACATTCAATGTTTTCAGGACCCCATTCTTGTCCACTTCAACTAGATTTAGATTAATTTTTTTAGAATTTTATTCTTGTGAAATCCCATGGTCAATAATGAGTGTGAAAGTCCAAGTAAATTTGGTAATGGTCGATTTCATTTCATTTGGTTTCCTTCTTAAGATTTCAAGGGTCATTACTCCTTTTTGGGATTCTTGATGAAAATGGATAATAATTGAATGGACTTGGTTATCATAAATAGAGGGATTATTTAGTTGGTAAGGAAGGATCATAACTTCGAGTTCATTTTGATTGAATTTTCCCAGAGAATAATCAAAATTTGAATAAAAAATTGTTTCTTCTCCAATTTTTTTTTGAAATAATTGGTTACTTTTAAATTCATGAGTGGTTTTTGGCATAAAATATTCTTCTATCGGTGATGAGGAATGGACATCCGGAGTTGGAATGGGTTCCTCATATGTCTCAATGCTTTGTATTTCTAATCTGAGTGATCAAACATCTGAATTCATTTTAACCATTTTTCATACAATTGTTCAAGAATTTTTTTTATTATTAGGTTTTATAGATGTTTGTACATCATGGACTTACTCATTATTTATCTTTTCAATCATTCTTGATGGGTATGTAAATTGATCTTTTAAACATTCATCATTACAAATATCGTTCATGTTATGGTGTGTGGAGTATTCTTTCAAAAGTTGATCAAAGTAATTAAAAAATAATGTTGATTACCAATGTAGATTTACTAATTGATTCCGCCCTGATTTTGTGAATGGATATTGTTGATTATACTCCATTGTATGTTTTTGAAAATAGGGAATCATGATTTTCAAGAGCAAAAAAAATAGAAATGGGGAAAGAGAAGAGAAATGGGATAAGAAAATAGAAATGGGGGAGAATATAAATATGTTCTAAGGTAACTTACTTGTTCCCCAGTAACGATGTGAAAATTTGGTTGCACCCAAATTTACCCTACTTGTAAAAGCGGTCGATATAGTACATGTAGGGGTGGATTTTATGGTTTTTATTAGGGGTGGATTGGATGAATTTCTTTTCCAAGAAAATTTTATCTCATTAATTCATGACAAATCCAAACAATGAGATATTTCTTCCAAATCATTCAGAAATTTTATCCCTACACAATTCCATGTCCAATCACTAATTCACTTTGGGGATTGCATTATTAAGAACTCAAATGAAATCGATCGTACTAGCACTCAAAATGTGTCATCATTAAAGTAGGCAAAGATGAGAAAGAATGTAACTCATCAAATGGAAATACTAAAATAACGAATAGATTTAAATATTAATTACATTAAATAACATTCAATCCATGGCCTTGTTGCTCCCTTGGATAATCCCTTAAGATTTTATCCCTCCATCGATGTTATTCTACCAATGGAAGTGGGAAGTAGACGTATGGGGGTGGAATTGAAGAAGATGAAAAAATATTAAGTGAATGAACACTCTATCCCTGTGTGATTGAATTCACAATGGATGGTGTGAATAAATTCTCACCTTGATTCAATGGTATCAAAATTTAAAGGAAATGAAAATAATAAATGAATAATAAGTAAAATAAATTTTATTAAAATACTAAATGTGAAAGAAAAACTAACATTAGACAAATTGACGATGCTATTACAAAATGAAAGCCAGAAATTATAATTGAATGAAATACAATGGAAGAAACAAAAACTTCAATTGAAAGAAAAATATAAGACGCTAATTCCCTTCAGAAAAAGCTCCTTATATAGGCATATTAAGAGATTTAGATACACCCCAAAAGAATAAATTCTATCCCCATTAATTTAGAGAGTCAATAGGAGGGTGATAAAATCAAGGGAATTGGACGTTTTGAAGTTGACCCATAAAACTATCCAGATTCATCCTCCTTTGGTACGTTTTAATTTGACATTGAATATGGCTAAATCATCAGGGGTTTTAGAAGAAATATATGTTCATCCATGTGTCCTATATCATCTTTCCAATGTTCAGGTCATGTGGTGAATCCTTTTAGAAGTTATTCCCCAAAGGGTGGGAAGAATTTATGGGTGTTAATATCGGTCCCACCATTTAAATGTAAACCTCATATCCATATATCTCCTTGAAAACTTTGGAATTAGCTCTAACCACTGTTAAATAAAATTATCCTCATATTTGTATCTTTCTACTGTAAAAATTTGAGCTTCATTGGGCTTGATTTGTGGGCCCCACATTTGTTTGATGGACCATAGGCCCATTATGCTTTCTCCAGAAACATTTCGAATTCATCCTAAAAAATATCCATCTTCCATTGGGATTCATCCATAGATCCTAAAAGAAAACATGTTCCAAATAAAGTGGTAAATCATACACCAAAATATCAAATTCAAAAAATGAATATAATTTTTTCCACAAACAGATGAATTATTGGGCCCAAATTTTAATTTTAAACATGAATTGCATTTGGGATGAGAAATGAAGTTCAATTTCTATAATGCACTAAAATTAATGTTTATAGAATTTGGAACATATTATTATTAAGATATTGACAATTAATATTAGCCGATTTCAGTGGATAATCACTTCCAACAATCTTGGATAATCATTTTGTATTGATGGGTTAGGATTTCATAATAAGGAGTTAATGTGAGAATCCACCATACCCCTGATAAAATTTGTATCTCTTGAGTATGAGCCATTATTCAAGAAATTATTTGGAGAACTGACATTTTGTTTTTTATTTAGATATACCTAGATGAAGCCAGTGTTATGGTCACCTTTATGGGCAATGTGGTGTGTGAACTTTCATGGAGGATCCTTCCATGCTCAGGTAACATCTCATTGAGTTAATGCTTCTTAATCCTGAGTGATAGGATCTTAATTTCATCCAAGGACTCTTCAAGGTTTAGTTCTATATTCTCAATCTCACTTTTAATCATTTCTATGTTGTGATATCCATAATAAAATAAATGGAAATATCCCTTAGGTTTTTTTTAATAAGGATCATCTTGTTTGGTAATTTTAACTAGATAATTAATTGAGTTAGTATCTCTCATGAATCAAATTTCATATATTGGAAATTATGATGGTGACACCACCAGTTAGTTAAGAAAATGTATCTACCAATTTCTTAATTTTTTAAGACTAATAATTAGAGGTGAGTTATGCGAAGATTAATGGATCATATGGGTAATCATAGTGTTTGAAAAAGAGGAGAAAACATAGAGGTCTCTAAAACAATGATCCATCATACACCGGGACGGTCGAATACCTCTCTTGTTGTTACACCAAGTTAATCTGTCACCATATAAACCATGATCTATGAGGCCCTCTTTAAAAACAACATTCAAGAAGGAAATACCCTCCCTTTAGGGAGTGAATCTCCCACAACTTTTCTATAGATCATCCAATATTGTATTGAAATCACCACCGACTATCCATGATACATCTTATGGATTGATGTACTTTTGCTCATTCCTCAATGATTCATGAATCCTTTCACCCTAATTTACATAGATGAAGGAAAAGAAGTAAACCTCACTATCAGTATTTAACCTAACTATTATGTGTTAATTAGTGATAAAAATATTTTCCCCTGACAAAGAGTATTTTTATAAAACCATTATATGTTAGTTAGTCGGTTCCCCATGCATTGAATGGTTCATGAATAGTCTCTTAGGGAACTCTCCAATATTGGATTAAATTGTGTTGGTTATAGGATGATGATAATAGAGGCCCTATTCTAAGAAAACTAATTGGAGAGGTAGTATGTTTTCACCTAAGCACTCTGGCTTTAGGCATTCTATATGAAGTGGGAGATCATAGTGGGAGGGATCACCTAACACTATACCAAGGTTAAGAGATACCATCAATTCCTATAGAATATCTAGTTGAAACCCTTTTGTTTTGATAGTTACTGCACATAACATTCGAGAATAGAGTTGGATTTGAGGGTGATTAGAGCACCTCTACAAAAGATTTGGAAAAGAACCAAACACCATTCGTAACTGGGGGAGAGGAGTTGGGATTTAAATCACATACACTAAATAATTGTAGCTATTATGTAGTAGAAGAGATGAATATATATAACCTCTCTCAAAATGGAGGGAGGATTCATGAGATAATATAATGGCCATAAAAAAAATTCCTTTAAACATTCTACTAAGACACCCTGTGGAGATAACAAGTGGATCATAGTTCTGTGGAAGTGGAGGGAGGGAGATGGAAAGATGGTCGAAGGGTTTTAGAAGTAGAGGGATCAGCTGAAAGTAGGGGAATATAGCCTTCTATTTGGATATAGGTGAAAAATTACTGAAAATACATTGAGGAAGAGTTGGAGGCAGTAAGGGACAAAATTGTGGGGATGTCAGCCACCTCAAATACCACTAGATCCATATTTAATGCCAGAAATATTGATTCATTTGTCAGGAGGGGATATTTTTCTCTAAATAGAAGATTATTCTGACATTTTGATGTGAAATGGGACATATGATGCCATATAAAATTTTAATTTTTTTTATTAATTTGTATGAACATAAAGTGGTTTATGAATAATATTTTATTTATAACAAATTTCAGACCATAAAAATTTACATTATTTCATAATTTGAGTTAATTAATTTAATAAATGTTCATTAATATAATTTTTCAATAATGAAAACTATTTTGGAATTATTATAATATGAATTTTTTGAAAAAGATAGGAGGTGGGGAAACACTGTTATCAATCGAATTATCATCACACCAATATTAAATGTAAAACTAAATTTTTTTTTTGTAGAAATGAAAATTCATGATGTAACATAATGATTGGAAAATAAGTTAGTTTTTGCTATTGGCCATATTTTTCAGACCATGACTTAATTTAAAGGAGGACTAATAGTAGAAGATGCCATGATAATGAATTATTCCATTACAAGACTACAATGAATTAATATATGAAGATTTCAATGAAATTTGATTCAATTAAATTTTTTATGTGAAGGATTTAATGATGAAACCGAAATATTATAATATTCATGATAGTTTCTGTTACACAAAACTGAACATCATATACCATAATGTTTGGATAATTATGTTTTACAATTAATTTATAATTTCAAATTATGATAAACGTTAAATATGAAAACCATTATTTTTTATAGATGTGGTAAATTACAAAAATTATATAATAAATACTTATATTACATATTTCATTTTTAATGAATATATAAAAATGATTGTTTTTACATGATTTGATGATAGGGTTATAAAACTGTAGAGAAAAAACCCTATAATGTTGGATTCCATGAAGAAAAAAATAGTATGTCACATGAACACTAGTGGTTTACAATAACAGGGAATGTAATTGAAAAATTTTATTTATGAAATATGTCACGACCTGTCTTTGGGGCTCGTTCCGTGACTACCCCAAGCCGACGTTCAATATTCCAGGTGCTGGAGACTAGAACCAAAGGCATAAATCCCTATACTGAGAAGGCATTGCCTTTATAAAAGTAAAAAAACACAACAGAGTATGCAATTGAAGTAAGCACTAAGTAAAAGTATATACAAAAGTAAGTGTTGAAAAGAAAGAGGGATAGAAATAAAAGTCCAACAGAAATTACAATACAACTGAAATGATAGTACAACTATAGTAAAGTAAAATAGCAACCACTGAGTCGTCCTCCAGAAATCTCACCTAATGGGTGGGTAAATATGGTCTCCTCAGCACCTCGGGTCCGTCCGTCTGCTCCGGGTATGTCTCGCCAAGTGGTCCATATCCGGGTACCGTCCAGCTCTACAAGTCCCTACCTCGATCAGTGTTGTCTGTCGTCTATATCCAACACAACATAGTGCGGGCAATGCTAGTGCAGGGGTGAGTATACAATACTCAGTAGGGACCTCGAGACCCCCAAAGGTCTCCCAGAATCCACGAAGGACAAACCATTGAAGAAAGATACAATCACAAAGTATCAAAAAACTCTACATACATATATGCCCATACATATACCTAAGTTATCAATCCCAGTTCAGCTCCAACTCTCGAGCCCAAGCATAGCGTAGTCCACACAGAAAAGAAGTCAATGACATCGATGATAATTATTGAAAGTCAATACACAGATCACACGGGTATGCATATTTCGTATAGCGATAGAGATGATCAGATGTAGTCAGTACTTCATCTAAGATGTCAGACCCATGTAGGATACTAGACCAGCTAAGCTGTCAGACCCACATTGGATACTAGACCAGATGCTCTGTCGGACCCACTCAGGATACAAGTACAGAAGTCAAACTGTCGGTCCCACTTAGGATACAAGAATAGTAGTCATCAATGTCGACCCCATGGAGGATTCTAGTACAGTATTTGTCATCATTGAACCCATAGAGGATTCAAGTACGATGGTCATCATCATCGAACACACGGAGGATTCCAGTACGGTAGTCGTTGCAGTTATAGCCAGCTCTAGGGTTCCCACACACAACACGCTCGATTCCAGGAGGGTCCGCTCATCTAGTAAAAGTTCGATACATCAACTATCACGAAGTCCAGAGTTGATGTATCCCAAAGTTCCATCTCGTCAAAAGAAACCCAACGCCACAGACATCACTTCAATCAGACGCATGGTCTGAGAGTTATTGGTTTTTCCGGTCCAGGGGCCCGGTTGGAATTACACTCGTTCCAAACCCATCCATTTTCCAAATTCGTCCAAAACACACTTAAAGTATCGCAAAAGTAGCGCTTCATCATGAGGGTCCCATTTCCATAGACAATGTGTCGATCAGACGCGTGGTCTTATAGTTATTCACTTTTAAGTGAATTGGGCCAGGCCTGTGAAGCCCAGTGGGCTGGCGGGTTGACTCGACCTGATTCGGCGGGTCCGACCAGGCAGGGGGCTCAGCCCGGACCAGTGGAGCGCGGCCCAGTCCGGTGGGGCTCAGACTGGCCCGGTGGGATGCGACCCGACACGAATGGTCGAGCGATGCGGGGGGGGGGGGGGGGGGGTTCCCGAACCGGCGGTGCCGAGCAGCGCCACCCCTCATGTCCGGCCGGCCGAAGCCGGTGGTCTTCCCGGTGCAAGCGGCATACACGGGCGGGCCGTGGTTCTCCCGCGTGGCACCTACGGGTGCCGCGACCTCCTTCAACCTGCCCGATTCTCCACCAAAGCGGCCCGTAGAGCGCGGGTCGTAGTTCTCCACAGCGCGGCGCCTTAGAGGCGCCATGGTTCTCCAGCCCGGCCAACTATGGTCAGTCGGTTCTTCCTTGGCCGAGTGGCCCATGGATGTGGGTCGTAGTTCTTTTCTTTGAAGCCAGCACATGGTCGCCGCTTCCTCTGGATGCCACTGCCTCTCGTTGCTGCCGTTGAAAATAAATATTCAAGCACCATCGGATGGTCATCAGGCCATGTTCGTTCGGCACGTGCCCTCCGTGTTAAGCGATATCAATCGGAAGAAGACAAATCAATCATTCACCAAGGATGAGATATAATTTCATTCACTTCAAATTATATCAAACCCCTACCTTGATTCTGATGCTCACTTGCCGTGTCGCAGAAAGAGGATTTGAAGATGAAATTGATTCGTCGACGTCGGGATGTGTATGAGGAGGAAGCGTAGTTGACGTTCCTCGAGAGCATAGTCTTCTTCCTTGATGCAGAGGAAGAATAATGAAGAAGACGATTTTCACAGGACTTGAGTTCTTCATTGGAGAGAGTAAATGTTCTTAAAACTCTCCAAAGGATTCTTCACCAAAATATTTGCCATGAAAATATTATAAAAGCTACCCATCTTTAATAGAATTTCCATGCAATTCAAATTAATTCAAACGAATTAAAAGATTAATTAAATGTGTAATTTAATTAATACTAGTTGTTGGCATTAATTAAGAGGAGGTTAAGTGTTTAAAAACTAAAAAGAGAGGAGGTGTAGAGTTCACATTAAAAGAGGGGAGTAGTCAAATTAAATGAAGGGGAGTTAATGGGGAGTTGAAGGGTTAGGGGCTCGTGTGGTCCCCACCACACTTTATCCTCTCATGGGAGGTTATTTGGGTGTGTGACCCACCAGTAACTCCCCCTTTTAAAAAATAACAAACTCTTAAACAATAAAATTGTGGACAACAATTTTATTTAATTTAATAAAATCCCCAAAAAGTAACTTCTCCTCCCGAGAAAGTGCGACTGTGGTAAAGGACCCCTTAAGCGAATACCGGTGGTGAGAGTTCATTGGTGCCCTCAGATTTCAATTCTAAGCATTGGTTCAAAGGATATAAAATCCTGCTCGTACATTTACTGAACGTACATGTATAAAACATCAAAAATTGATTCCGGGCACACCGGGCCTCGGAATCAGGTGCCGTCAGAAACCACAGACTCGCAAATTTCAAAGTATTTAAGAAAAAAATTCCTTGAAGTTTATAGGTCTTTACATTAGCCCCACTTCGGGGAATTACATCCCCATAAATCTACAACACACACTGGGGGGGAAATGGGGGTACTGAGCATGCATCTGAGCCTCCCGCTCCGATGTGCTCTCCTAGAGGTTCTCATGCTGCCAGCGAATGCGAACCAGGGGAATCAACCGTCCACATAAGAACTGCTCCTATCGATCCTAGATCTCCACTGGGTCCTCTGTGAATGTCACCCCATCGTTGATGTCCAGCTCCCCGTGATCGATAATGTGGTATGTGTCATGTACATATCTCCTCAGTTGAGATACGTGGAAGACATCATGAACTTGGTGCAACTGAGGTGGAAGGGTTATGCGGTGAGCCACCTCGCCTACTCTGCTAGGGAGTTGGAATGCCCTGATAAAATGTGGAGATAACTTGCCACCACGAACAAATCTCTGTATACCTCGTCGAGTTGAGACCCATAGGAAGACGTGGTCGCTAAACTCGAACTCTATTGGTCTCCGACTCCTATCAGCATAGGACTTCTGTCTGCTCTGTGCAGTCTCCATCCACTCCTGGATGATCATCACCTTCTCCATCATAGCATGAACCATCTCTGGTCCTACAAGTGTTGACTCACCTAGGTCAGTCTAGCATAGAGTTTATCTTCATGGTCAACTGTATAGTGCCTCGTAAGGTTCCATCTCGGTGGTGGAGTGGTAGCTGTTGATGTTGTAGGGAAACTCAACCAAGGGTAGATGATCCTCCCAACATTGACCAATGTCGAGGACACATGCAAAGAGCTTGTCCTCGGGAGTCTGAATGGTCCTGTCAGTCTAGCCATTCATCTGAGTATGGAAGGTGGTTCTCAAGAGAATCTAATTTCCAAAATCCTCTTGTAATCCCTTCCATAGCTAGGAAGTGAAACGAGCATCTCGATCGAAGACAATAGTTGATGGTACACCATGAAGCCATACGATCTCTATAATGTAGAGGCCTCTCATGCTCTCTACTGATCCATTCAATCTGATCAATAGGAAGTGGGCTGACTTAGTGAGTCGGTCTACGATCACCCAGATAGAGTCGTGTCCTCTGGATGTATATGGAAGCCCCGTCACGAAACCCATGGATATCTCATCCCACTTCCACTCTGAGACCTCTAAGGGGTGTACCAAGCCTGTTGGTACATGGTTCTCTACCTTCACTTACTGACAAGTGATGCATCATGATACAGACTTTACTACAACCGTATTCATACCTGTACACCAGTGTTGTCGTCTAAGGTCTTGATACATATTCGCCACTCCTGGATATACCACTAGAGGGAAAGTTTGAAACCCCCTTAGCACTTCATCTTGTAGTGAAACCGGTACCATAGTACGTCCCCTGAAGAAGATGACATGATCCCCTCCTATAGAAAATCCATCAGGCCCCTTCCCTATGGATATCTGAGCACGTCGCATCTCACAATCAACATCCCCACACTGTGCCACTCTGACTTACTGAAGGAGTGGAGGAGTGAATGTGAGGGACTATAGAAAAGATGCTCCATATCTATCCTCAAAGGATATCTGTAATGTGGCCAGCTGCTCTGTCACCTCTCCTTGCAGCTGAATGCCCAATCTCCTCCTGCGAACATCAACTACAATGTTCCCCTTCCCAAGAGTAGAGACTTTCTCAAATTCATAGTCCTGAAGGAACTTTATCCATCGTCGTTATCTTAGGTTCAGGTCATTTTAAGAGAAGATGTACCTTAGACACTGGTGGTTAGAGTAGACTGTAAAGTGCACACCCATCATATAGTGCCGCTACATCTTAAAGGTGAAGACCACTACTGTTATCTCCAGGTCATGGGTACCATAGTTTTTCTCATGTTGTCTCTCCTGTAGTGAACCATACGTGATCACTTCTCTCTCATGTATCATGAAACACCTGAGTCCGGTCTTTGATGTGTCATAGTAAACTACGTACCCTATGCCCTCCTCTGGTAGCCTCAAGATGGGTGCACTAGTCAATCTCTGTCTCAGCATCGAAAATATCTGCTAGAATCCCTCTAACCACATGAAGGGTTTCCCCTTCTTCGTCAAAGCTAAAAGTGGTGCTGCAACTCTGGAGAATTCTGGCACAAATCTCAAATAGTACCCAGCTAGACCCAGGAAACTCCCCACCTCCGTCATGCTACTGGGTGGCTCCCAAGAATATACTGCCTCGATCATCACTGGATCCACTGCAACTCCAGCCTCTGAGATTTCGTGTCCCATGAAATGAACCTCTCGAATCTAGAACTAGTACTTGGAGAGCTTACCATAAAGATAGTGCTCTCGGAGTGTATCCAGTACAACCCACAAGTGGTAGCCATGCTCCTCCTTAGTAGTCGAGTAAATTGGTATGTTATCGATGAAGACTACGAAAAAACAATCAAGGTAAGGCTGGAAGATCCTTTTCATGAGACTCATGAACACCACTATAGCATTGGTTATTCAAAAGGTCATAACTAAGAACACGTAGTGGCCATACCGACACTTGAAGGACGTCTTCTGGAAATCCTCATCTCGAACTCTATGCTGGTGATAGCCTGACCTAAGGTCTATCTTCGAGAACCATCGTGCTCCCTAGAGATGATCAAAGATGTCTTCAATCCTCAAGAGTGGGTAATATTTCTTCAAGGTCACCTAATTTAGGTGACGGTAGTCAACACACGGTCGCAAGATCCCATCTGCCTTCTTGGTGATCAAAATTTTTGAATCCCAGGGTGAAACACTGGGTTGGATGAATCCCTTCCCCTGTAAGTCTTCCAACTTTACCCGCATCTCACGAAGCTTGGCTGGAGCCATCCGATATGCAGGAGTAGATATCGGTGATTTCATGTGGTACATGTCTATGTAGAAGTCTACCTCTCTATGAGGAGGTAGTCATGGAATGTCATTAGGAAAAACTTTCGCATACTGATCCACCACACACTAGTGCAGAAAATGTTTTTTACGTCAGTTATTTATAATTTTTTACGTCGGTTTCTAGCCGACGTTAATACGTGCGACGTTATAAATAAGGTTTTTGACGTCGGTTATTTAAAAACCGACGTCAAAAAGCATAAAATTGTGATGTTTATCACGTCGGTTATTTTAGAACTGACGTGATAAAGGGCCTGGAGAATGGTTTATCACGTCAGTTATGTTTGAACCGACGTGATAAAAGGTCTGGAGAATGGTTTATCACGTCGGTTATCGAATAACCGACGTGATAAACTGGGGTGAGGGTGGTTTATCACGTCCGTTCTATAAGAACCGATGTGATAAACCGGGGTGAGCGTGGTTTATCACGTCGGTTCATATAAAACCGATGTGAAAACCTGGGGGAGGGGGGTTTTTCAGGTCGGTTATTGACTAACCGACGTGATAAACCGGTGGGAGGGGGTTTATCACGTCGGTTAGTCAATAACCGACGTGATAAACCCTTTTCCAGGCCGTTTAGTAGGTCTGTTATTCAATAACCGACGTGCTAAACCATCCTCCAGGCCCTTTATCACGTCGGTTATTAAATAAACGACATGATAAACCAATCTCCAGACCTTTTATCACGTCGGTTATTTAATAACCGACGTGATAAACTAGTTTACATGCCTTTTATAACGTCGGTTATGAAATAACCGACGTGATAAACTATTTTCCACGCATTTTATCACGTCGTTCATTAAATAACCGACGTGATAAACCCAATTTTTTTTAAACAGAATGCAGTGATCTTCTCTCCACCAGAATCAACCAGAAAATAAATCAAGAAATCATACCACAAAAACAGAAGTACATCAAAAATAAGCATGTAAATAGATAACATATAAAACTTACCCACTAGATAGCATCCACCCTCATTTATACCCCATGGGCAGCCCTCCCCCACCCCGTTGGAGCCCTCACCTTCATGTATACCCCCTGGACAGCCCTCCCCCACCCCGTTGGAGCCCTCACCCTCATGTATACCCCCTCGACAGCCCTCCCCCACCCCATTGGAGCTCCCACCCTCATGTATACCCCTTGGACAACCCTCCCCCACCCCATTGGATCCCCCACCACACTCCTGGACTGCCCCCGACCCCCGGACACCCCCAAACACCCCTCGACAACACCCCACCCGCCTGAACAGCACCTCCTCACCCCCTCACCACACTTGACAGCCCCCACCACACCCCTGGACAACCCCCCCCCCCCACCCCTGGACAGCACTCCCACACCCCTGGACTGGCTTCCCACACCCCTGGACATCCCTGCCACCCCCCATGACTGTCCCCCCACCCCACCGGACAGCCCTCCCAGACCGCTGGACACCCCCCAACCCCACTGAACACACCCCCACACCCTGGGAACCCCTCCCCCACAGACCCAAATCCATACCAGAAGAACCATCAAAAGTAGACCAAAACAAGAAGTAGAGAAAAATTAAACATTAACTTATATAACATTAAAAACTTACACTGTCAACTTCAAAAAAAACTAAATCAAACCTAAACAACTACCAAATATACAATTAAAATGACAATATTCAAAATTACATTTTACATTACAAACAACTAAAATTCAATCACACCTGTAAAATAATTTGACCACTCCACTTGTACGTGTTTGATGTCTTCAGCAGTATAGGGTTGAGGGTAATCAAAAAGCTACAAATGAAAAAGAAGATAGTTTACATGTATAATGAATAAATCAAATTGAAATATGATGGCAAAGTTTAAGAGGAAATCGTACCAGGTCAAAATTCACAACTGTCCCAGTTGTTATTATTTCATACATAAATCTTAACATATAATATCTGCATTCGATGAGGCCTTGTTGTTCATGACAATTCTGTTTTGAATGAGTGTAAATTCAATATATTATTTTTATGTAATAAATCAAAAAGTACAAATTATAAATGGAAATTTACCTTCGCCTTTACATATTTGATCTTTGCATTTCTTTTCTTTGTGTTTTTTCGAAAGTAGGCCCATGCACTGTTAGAAAAATAATACGAATGGGGTAAATTTAAAATTTATTATAATATATAAAACTATTGAGAAATTGAAACTTACTTTTCCAATATATTCTTAAAACTTTCCCGCACATCACCATGAACAGAGCATATCCAATAAAGAGCTTTCTCCCTTGGGCAAAAAATCCCTAACATCCAATGATTATTGATAAAAGGAAATTTAATGTTAGTGGTTTTTATGTTAAAATATAATTAACTATTTGAGAGAAATGTGTTTCATACCTCTCACAAAAAGGCATCATCCAACATTGTTGGATTATATTCTTTTCAAATCTTTCAGCAATATAAACCATTCTTTGTTCCTCAGTCAATGCACATTCTTCAGGGGAAATCAATTGTGGGTCCATGAATCCATATACTTCTGTCAGTTCATTCCTCTCACAAATTTTATAAAGATACCTAATACAAAACATATATAAGTATACATTTTTAATAAATATAATGCAGGGAAAAGGTGTTAAGACTTACATGGAAAAAATTTTCACCACGTTGATGCCCAACTTATCTCCAGTAACAAGCTCCATGATATCAGATTTTGTAATCCCCACAGTTATTTCACATCCACAAACATGAGATTCCATTGGAAACTCATAAAAACCCAACAACAAATGTGAATATCTTGACAATCTGTCAAGACCACTAGAATCTGTATCTGATGTCATAGCTTGTTGTCTTTGTTGTTGTCTATACAATATTTCTTTACCTTTGAAGTATTCCTGTGAAAAAAATTTGATAATTATAGTAGTTTTCAAATGATAAAACAACTTTAATAAAAAAATAAAATAAAAGATATAACATTCATACCTCTATGGTAATGAGTCGAAAAAGTCTGGATGGCCAAACTAAAAAATGGCCGATACTCCGTCCAACTGTCGCCACCTCATCTGTAGGTATTGGCACCCTAGCTGATCTATCTATAATATCATGTACAGTGACCCTCTGATTCTCTACCTCTAATTGTTGATGATGAACTGTATCTCCTATACAATATACCAACCCGTATGCTACTATATGATGTTGAGAATCATCAACATACAACTCACAATATGTAGGAAGCTTCGGCGGAGGCGTAGGATAAAAAATGGGGTCCGAAGGCTGATGTGGGGGAGTGGGAGCTACTGGTGGAGGTGGAGGATAAATAATGGGGTCTGCAGGGGGAGGTGGAGGAGTAGGAGCTGCAGTCTGAAATTGTCTTTGAATTTTTGCAAACATAGACTGCACCGAATTTCTAATCTTTTCTTCCATCGTCGCATTAATATTTTTAACTTCAACCTCCAAGGATTCTATTTTTTTTATAAATTCCCTCAATGTTAGAAGTTGAAGAACGTGGAAACACTTTTCTTACCGATACACCTGTCGGATATCCTCTTACACGACCAGGATGTTCGGGCCTTGCCAATGCTGCAAATAAAATATCTTCCCTCCCAGTAGCTGTAAATTTCCCCTCTGAACTTTCCTCCTCAAGAGAGTCATGTATTAATTAATTGAACATTTCTGTAATGATTGAAACTTATATGAAGAAAAAAGTTAACTTAAATAAATTAAATAGATATCTTACAATCCTCTCAGCTACGATTCTCGATTCTTCCGAAAGATATTGCCCTTTTTTCCCTTCCGAGCTCTCTTCCATTTTTCATGTCTAGATGGAGGGGATGGAGGGGCCACCTCTCCAGAGCTTGAAGACTCAGCTCTTAGTTGTCGAAATTTTTCCTCTATCATTTTTTCTTCCAATAATGTATACCCTCCCCGAGATAAACTATGAGGGTATACATTTTTAGATTGGATCTCCTGATGAGCTTTCCTTGTTTGTTGTAATTTAAGAATAAGAAATCATTAACAAAACATTAATAAAATCATTTATATAAGAAAGTATATAAAAGTTTATTTTTCCCTTACCAGAAATAACTCTTTTTTTCTACTTTCAAAAAACTGTCGCCATGTGTCTTCATCTATAAAAGGATATATACGACATGGATTGTCATGAATCCTATGACCATAAATGAAATCAGATGTGAGGGTTGATTTGAAATCCCTCCATCTCCTGGCAGCCAACGGTAAGCATTTCTTCCTGACTCCTCCAGTGTCAGGAATATCAAATGTCATCTGATAAAGAAGAGGTTAAACATATTATATATACCAGAAACAATAAAATAATGGTCAAACAATGACAAAAGATCTTACCAAAATCGTCTCCCACAACTGAGAGATAACCGCTTTATCCACACCTCTCCAATCATCATATAGAATGCTTACTTTGGTCTTAGCCTGAGTTGCAACAAAACTCTTAAAATCATTAGCATTCGGACCTCTAGGAATATCATCATCATCAAACTCAACTACTATCCTCTGATCCTGCGTACGGGCAAGTGATAATTTTGGTAAACGTGTGCAACCAAGTTTACCAACCTTTGAACTCTTTGTCATAATAGGAGCATGTGAATGTTCATCCCCAGAGGTATGACCAGCAATATGCTCCTCCCCAGAATCATGTGGTTGATCATCTGAATGATCTGTCATTATCCTTCAAATCAAAAAATAAAATGTCAGTTCACAAATATACAAATTCAAATATTTTAATACAACTATAATCAGAAAATAGAAAAGTGTACTAGGTTACATAATAGTAAACATTGGTAATATGGTAAGCATGTTAAACAATGGTAAAGATGGAAAAGATGGTCAAGATGGTCAATATGGTCAAGATGGTAAAAAATGGAAAAAATGGTAAACCTGGTAAACATTGTAAACATGGTAAAGTAATTGTCAGTGAACAAAAATAAGCATTTTAAAATTCATGTAATGATTATAAACTGTTGGGTCGTAGAGCATTTATTTCTGTCTGGGTTCCACCGGCTGGCCGGTGGTCATCCACCAGTTGGCCGGTGTCACCAGGCAGTGGGCAAGCCTACTGCCTGGGTCCTCCAGCTGGCCGGTGGGGAAGAACCGGTTGGCCGGTGCCCATACCGGCTGGCCGGTGGTCATCCACCGGTTGGCCGGTGACACCAGGCAGTGGGCAAGCCGACTGCCTTGCCCTCCGGCTGGCCGGTGGGCAAGAACCGGTTGGCCGGTGCCCATATCGGCTGGCCGGTGGGAATCCACTGGTTGGTCGGTAGACTCAGAGAGTCAATATCAGCCTTCTTGGGCCAACTCCTAGGCAACCTTTTTCCTAGAATCAAAACACTTGAAAACAAGTTAGAACACGATGAGAGAGATTGTGATCATTAAAATCCAAGAGAGAGGGGTACAACAATAAACATGATAAAGTAAACTAAACAAACTTAAAACAAACAATAACATATACTTATTTTATTTTAAAACATGTTTTAATAAATAAAAAACTTACAATATCTAACATTTATGGAAGAAATAAATGTAAACAAGAAATAAACATATGTTACCTGTAATTTTAGGAATGTACAGATGGATTGTTTTCCCAAATTCCTTCATCGTGATCATTCCTTATGGCACAAACTATGTCTTCAACATGATCATCATTATGTTCTGTTAATATTTCCATTGAAGTAGGGATCTCACATAAATCAGCACATTCATCAAGTTCATCCTCACCAACATATTGTTTTCTTTCCTTGTAAAACAACAGCCCACTGCATATCTGATTGATCTACTACATAAAAAATTTGCTTTGCATGTGTTGCCATTATAAAAGAATCAGTTGTGTCTTCCAATCTATTCAGATTAACAAGTGTCATTCCAAATTCATCGTGTCTGACACTATTGTTACCGTTAAACCATTTACAGTTAAAAACGGGAACTTTAATTTTAATGTAATCAACCTCCCATATGTCTTCAATCACTCCATAATATGCATTTGATGCAGAAATTGGGTTTTTGTCCTTAGCAATCGAAAAATGCATTGCTTCTGCCAACACCAATACACCACTATTCTGAACTGCACTTCTGTTGTCCTGAGCTTTTGTATGAAATGTATAACCATTAATGTCATAACCAGACCACATTATCACATTTAAACATGGACCACCCACTATCCATTTTAATGTCTCTGATACATCTGATCTACCAAGCAAAGTCTTTTTAATCCATGACAAAAAAGTTTTGTTGTGCTCATTCAAAATCCACATTTCTTTCTTCTTTGGATGACATTGTTTCAACTCATTAATGTGCAATGTGATATATGGTTGAGCATCAGCTATGTTCTTCAAGATGTATGATTCTAACTTCTTCATCTATTCAGCTGAAAATGATTTGACTTTCAAGCCGCGAATCCCCTTTCCCTCATTATTAACTCGTTCATGGCGAGATGGAGGCAAATCTATGTGTTGCGCCGCAGCCAAGTAGCTCGTACAAAACTCTGCTACCTCCCCAGAAATATACTTTTCAATAATGGAGGCTTCAGGTCGATATAGATTTTTAACATACCCCTTTAATATTTTCATATACCTTTCAAATAGATACATCCAACGAAGATATACAGGTCCACAAAGCTTTATTTCTCGAACCAGATGAATCATTAAATGCACCATTATATCAACAAAAGTTGGAGGAAATACATTTCCAATTGACAAAGTATTAAAATTGCATCCTTTTCCAAAATTTTCAAAGCATTCACATCAATCGCCTTGTTACAAATTGAATTGAAAAAATAACACAACTTCATTATAGTCTTTCTGACACGAATGGGCAATATTCCACGCAATGCAACTGGTAGAATTTGTTGAATCATGACGTGACAATCATGTGATTTCATACCTATCAACTTCAAGTCCTTCATTGAGACAAAAAAATTTACATTAGAAGAATAAGCTTGAGGCACTTTGGTATCATGAAGACACTGACAGAAGCTAATTTTCTCCCACTTCGATAATGTATAACAAGCCGGGGGAAGAAATGTTCGTCTTCCTTTAGGAGTGGGAGCTAACTCCAAACGTATTCTCATTGATAGTAAGTCTAATCTTGCATTCAACCCATCTTTAGTCTTTCCTTTAATATCTAACAATGTTCCAATCAAAGAATCACAGATATTCTTCTCCACGTTCATGACATCAATATTATGTTTAACTTTATGATACCTCCAATATGGTAGCTCAAAAAATATTGACTTTTTCTTCCAAATATGTCTGTCATTACCAGATTTCTGTGTCTTTCCCAATGGCACGTCAAGGTTTTTCACCCTCTCAAAATACAGATCATGGGATAAAGGTTTTGGAGCAGTATCAAATTCTTGTGAGCCATTAAATACCTTTTTTAGTCTTCTATAAGGGTGTTCCGTAGGCAAAAACATTCGATGGCCCATGTACACTGTTTTCCTCCCATGATGCAATTGACAATAGGAAATCTGTTGTTCGCAAATTGGACATGCTTTATGCCCTTTAACACTGTATCCAGACAAATTTCCATACGCTGGGAAGTCATTTATAGTGAACAGAAGCACTACATGCAGTTGAAAATATTCCATTTTATAAGAATCATACACCCTAATACCATCAGCCCATAACAGTTTCAAATCATCAATCAACAGTGAAAAGTAAACATCAATATCATTACAGGGTTGCTTTGGACCCAAGATCATTTTACTCAACATGACATATTTGTGCTTTATACAAACTTCAGGAGAGAGGTTGTAAATTACCAATAAAACAGGCCATGAACTATGTATGCTACTGTGTGTTCGGTATGGATTCATTCCATCTGTGCACAACCCTATTCTGAGATTTCTTATTTCATTTCCAAATGTAGAATAATACGCATCAATTTTCTTCCACTGTGGACAATCAGCTGGATGACGTATTTTTCCATCACATACCCGCTCTTCAGCATGCCATCTTAACCTTTTTGCATCATGTGAATTAGCAAATAATCATTTGAAAC
This sequence comes from Viscum album, assembly GCA_963277665.1. Classification (NCBI taxonomy): domain Eukaryota; kingdom Viridiplantae; phylum Streptophyta; class Magnoliopsida; order Santalales; family Viscaceae; genus Viscum; species Viscum album. The sequence continues at coordinate 2,019,869,574 of OY728148.1, forward strand.
GATTAATTATAGGAAGATACCAAAATACCTTTGAAGGGAGCTTTGTAATCTCTACATCACCCTGTGATTTTTCTTTCACCTTATACCGTGATGTCCCACATTTTGGACACTCTAACATAAATTCATATTCCTTCCTATATATAATGCAGTCATTCGGACATGCATGTATTTTCTTGTATCCCAATCCCATCAGGCATAATATTTTCTTGGCTTTGTAATGTGAATCTGGAAGATCGTTATCTTTTGGAAGAATGTCTTTCATCAATTGTAGCAGCTCTGTAAAACTTCTGTCACTCCATCCATGCTTCGCCTTTAGGTTAATCAATCTTAACACCGCCGACAGAACCGTAAAATCTGTACAACTGGGATATAATGGTTTTTCAGCATCACCATATAGACGTGCAACTGTCGGTTCTATCTCAATTTGTTCTGCTACAATATCGCGAATCATTTCTTCAATTCCATCGGAATTACCATCTTGCGAATCATCATCATCAGTGACATTCCTTCCAGTTTCACCATGCCAAATCCAAGGGCTGTAACTCGGATTAAAACCATGACATATCAGATGATCTTTTATCTCTCTACTTTTCAACTTCTTCATATTCAAACATTTCAGGCATGGACAGAAAAAAATGTCACTATTTGGAACATTTCGTTTTGCAAATTCCAAAAAGGCATCAACACCTTCCTCAAATTCATTTCTCATTCGATGTGCCGTAATCCAACATCGACTCATTATTACCTATAACAAATATCAACAAAAAATATATATTTGTAAGATAGGACAAAACATGTTTATATGAAAAAAATCATAATTTGAATCTAAAACAATTTAAAATATAAAACAAATCTTGAAAGTAGTAGTATTTTTCATAAGTACCAAACACCAAATAGCTATACATCGTAAGTTTCATGTTAAAAATATGAATATAGACCATTTGTTTTATGTTTAATAATATTGTCATATTATCTAATCATTCTGATTATATATTAGAATTACTATATCCTTTTGATCCGATATATAATCTAAGGACATTAATATTTATTTAGAAAAAGTAATGTTAATATCATGGTAATGTAAAAAAAAGTATATGTCGAACTATATATATGTAATACCAATAAAAAAATACATATGTGTTTGGCATGGGTTTCACACATAAATCAACTCATCTCTCAGATTAAATTTTTTAATCATCCTACATAATACTTATTTTTATAACTTAGGGAATGAAAATAATAATGTTGCTGGAAGAATGGAACGTTACATTACCACCCATTATTTTTCAGATTTTGCTGAAGCTAATCCACAATGTTTTAATAATCATTTGCGAGTTGAATGTTGCGAGTTGAATGAACATAATAACCATTTGAAATAAAAAAAATCCACGAGATTCAAAAACGAACGAAAATCACATCAAGAATCGAAACAAAAACGAACGAAATAAATTCGTGGAAGGCTTACTTGAATGTCGCGAGTTGAGATGATAGATCCGAGAGCAGTGAAGAAGATAAAGAATAAAACCAAAATGAGTGTAATGCAGGCGATCGACGAGCCGATTAGAGTTTACCGCGCGAGAGAGAGAGGAGCCGACGACTGTCAATCAGAAAAATCGTAAATGACAGAACACGGGCTTTAATTTTTTTAAATGCTTTATAACGTCGGTTATTATATAACCGACGTTATAAACTATTTTTAAGATTTTTTACGTCGGTTATTTTCTAACCGACGTAAAAAACACCGCGCTTTGGTTTTTTACGTCGGTTATTTGATAACCGACGTAAAAAATGTGGTTTTTTTACGTCGGTTACAAAATAATCGACGTAAAAAACCCCCGCGCATTAATTTGTTATGTCGGTTATCAAATAACCGACGTAAAAACCCAACAGGCGCGATTTGTAACATCGGTTATTAAAATAACCGACGTGAAAAATCTACTCGCCGCATTGTTACGTCGGTTATATATAACCGACGTAAAAAATGGTGACGTAAAAAACGATTTCTGCACTAGTGACAATAGGAAAAATCGGACTTCGCACATCAACCGCTCCGAGGATGAGACTATCCAAATGATGAGTGATCAGCTACCCTCTCCCCTATGTAAGTCAATCCTGCACTGAAAAGGCTCCCTTATCGCCGGTGAAGGTGAACCTGTTCCCATTCGTGTGGACACACCACCCTTTGCGCCTAATACAGTCGATCTGAGCATGGATGGTAGATTACCAATCCATACCCAGGATGACGTGGTAAGGCCTCGACGCCGCTACAAGAAGATCCCAGCAAAAGCTCTCACATCCAAGAGTATGGTCACAATGTCGGTACCAGTGCATAATCATTGAGTCTTCTCCCGTAGGAGTCTCTAGCCGTAAGGTTCAACCCAACGGATTCTTCAGAATCTTCATGCTCCGAACAAGGGAAGAGGCAATAAAAAAATGACTCTCACCTATGTTTATAAGTACTACAACAAGGGTGGAGTAGACATAGATAGTACATCAAATCATTTCAGGTGCACTGTAGTCATAGGCCTCGACTGCCTAGAGTTGAGGCTACCTCTGTCCGCCAGCTCCATTTGGTCGAGGTGGACCTCCTAGTGGTGGTGGTGGAAGAGCCTCGAAACGTCATCCACCACCCACTTTTCGGCCAACTCCTCTGACTCGTTCGCCGGCTCCCAGAGGACCACCACAGTCAAACCTCTGCCTCTACCTGGGAGGTCCCTATACCATCATCTGCTCATCTGCAAGGTAGGTCGTGCAGTCTCGAGCCAGATGACCCTGCCTTCCACATGCACAACACAACCTACTCCTCGTATAGCTAGCTCTGTTTCGTGTTCCCCGCACAACTGAACCTGTATCTTGAGGTTGCTGACCTGATGGCCTGGTATTTTTGGACCTCTGAAACATATATCTACTGTTGGCTATGAAGGACTCTTCTACGTATTGCCCTATGGTGGGTCTCGATGCTGGTGTCGGCTCAGTAAGAAAGATCTCCACCAGAAGGGCTTGCTCCAACACTCCCACCTACATCAGAATGCTGAGTGAGATCATCAAATCCCTGATCTCAGGTATGAGTCCCAACAAAAAAGTCTGGGCCCTGAAGAATTGGTCCCATACCATGTCTGTGGAGTAGCATGAGAGGTCAGTGAACCTCGTTGAGTACTGTGCCACTATCATGCTGCCCTGCTGTAGATGAAGTAACTCCTGTATCTGCACCACACGAAGAGTGGCTGGAACAAACATCGAGTGGAAGAGACTCTCAAAGTCCGTCCAGAGTAAAGATTCCTCATCATTAACCTCGAGCATCAAGCTCCACTATCCACCTACTTCTGCATGCAAGAGACTCCCGGAAAGGATCACAATAAGATCAGATGGTGTCCCTACAAGTCTAAAAACTATGATGATAGCCTCCATCCGATCCTCAACTACTTGTGGGGCCGTCTCTCCTCGGAACCTGGGTGGCCTCTGGTTTTGGAACTCGTGCAACGCACTCAGGAGGCGTGCACTCTCTACTACTGGAGATACTGGTATCGGTGGCCCAATGGGTAGTGGTACTGCTGGTTCTTCTGTTGTGATGGGGCCCTGCACCGAGGCCTCGTCGCTCGGTGGGCTACCATCTCATACATAACTCGGAACCCTAGCTGGCTGCCTTCGTGAGGCCATCCTGAAAAGAAACATGTGCGCCATGGTTAAAACAGTATACCTGGTGAGATGAAATAAAGTAATCACAAAGAAAAATTTTCAAAGGAAACACACACGCAATCAATTTTGTCATGCTCTGAGTCGGAAATCAGAGGTTAGGGTCCTGGTGTATGGATACATCAGTTATCGCACCATCACTGGACTCCCTTAACTGAAAACCAAACTCAATAATCTTAACACTATTGATTCACGGTAAGACAAATCAGAGTCCTATGTTCTGCGGTAGAACCGACTCCTCTGACACTGATTTGTCACGACCCATCCTTGGGGCCCATGTCGTGACTACCCCAAGCCTGCCTTCCCTAGGCCAGGGGTTGGCGACTAACACCAAAGGCATAAATCCTTATACTGGGAAGTAATTTCCTTTATAAACGTAAACAAAAACAATAGAGTATGCAATTAAAGTAAGCACTAAGTAAATGTGTATACAAAAGTATGTGCTAAAAAGAAAGGGGGGCAGAAATACAAGCCCAACAGTAAGTATAGTACAACTAAAAAGCTATTACAACTGTAGTAAAGTAACACAGCAACCACTTAGTCGTCCTCTAGAAATATCACCTGAAGGGTGGATACAGATTGTCTCCTCAGCACCTCGTGTCCGTCCATTTTCTCCGGGTATTTCTCACCAAGTGGTCCACCTCTAGGTACTGTCTAACTCTACATGTCTCTACCTCGACCAGTGCTATCCATCATTTTTATCTAACATAACATAGTACAGTAAAATCCCATGCAGGGGTGAGTATATGATACTCTGTAGGGACCCTGAAACCCCCGACGGTCTCCCAGAATCCACTTAGGATAAACCACATAAGAGAGATAAAATCATGAAGTATCAACCAACCCTACTTAGGTATGTGCCCATACATATACCTAAGTTATCAATCCAAGTTCAGCTCTAACTCTCGATCACAAGAATAACCTCGTACACATAGGAATGAATTCAATCACATTGATGATAATGATTGAAAGTCAAGACTCAGCTCACACAGGTATAAATCATTCGTATAGGGATAGAGATGATCAGATGTAGTCACTGATTCATCGAAGATGTCAGACCCATGTAGGATACTAGTCCAGCTAAGCTATCGGACCCACGTAGGATACTAGACTAGCTACTCTGTCGGACCCTCCCAGGATACAAGTACAGAAGTCAAACTGTCCTACCCACTTAGGATACAGGAACGGTAGCCAATACAATCGAACCCACAGAGTATTTCAATATATTAGTCATCATCATCAAACCCACGGATGATTGTATTATGGTAGTCTTTGTCATCGAACCCACGAAGGATTCCAGTATGGTAGTCATTGTGGTCGAAGCTAGCTCTAGGGTTCCCGCACACAACAAGCACGATTCTGGGAGGGTCCGCTCCTCGAGTCAAAGTTTGATACATCAACTATCACAAAGTCCTATGTTTATGTATCCAAAAGTTCCATCTTGTAAAAAGAAACCCCACACGATGGACGTCACGTCAATCAGACGCCCAGTTTGATAGTTATTGGCTTTTCCGTTCCAGGGGCATTGTTGGAATTACACTCATTCCAAACCAAGACATTTTACAAAGTTGTCCAAAACTCAATTAGAGTATGGAAAATTGATTGCTTTGTCGTGAGGTTCCCAGTTCCATAGATGGCGCGTCGATCAGACACGCGGTCTTAAAGTTATTCATGTTTAAGTGAATCAGGCCCGACCCGTCAAGCCCAGTGGGCAGGCGGGTTGGCCCGACCCGATTCTGCAGGTCCGACCCAATATGGGGCTCATCCCAGTCCGATGGAGTGCATTATGGCCTGGTGGGGCATGTCCCGACACGACGGGGCACGGTCCGGTCCGGCAGGGCGCGGCCCGGCCCAGCCCGCGGTCGGCCGCAGCTCGGCCCGGCTGGCCGAGCGATGCGAGGGGGGAGGTAGGAGGCCCCCTGGATTCATGAATTGGGGTTTCCAAGCGACGCCGCCCCTCATATCTAGCCATCCAAAGTAGACCGGTCTTCCTGACGTGAACGACCCGCACGGATGGGCAACGGTTCTCCCGCGCGGCACTTGCGGGTGTCGCAGCCTCCTTCAACCCGGCAGGCAGGTGGCCGACCAGTTCGTCGCTGAAGCGGCCCATGGAGCGCGAGCCACAGTTCTCCATGGCGCATCCCCTTAAAGGCATTGCGGTTCTCTAGCCCGGCTGGCTACGACCGACCAGTTCTTCCTTAGTCGAGAAGCTCACGAATGCGGGCCGCGGTTCTTCTCTTCTCGGCTGGCACACGACCACCGCTTCCTCCTGTCTCCACTGCCTCCCTTTGTCACCGCTAAAAATAAATAATCAAGCACCACTAGAGGTCCATCAGGCTATGTTCGTTTGGCTCGCACCATCCGCATTAGGAAATATCAATTGGCCGAAGAAAAATCAATCATTCACCAAGGACGGGATATAATTTCATTTGCTTCAAATTATATCAAACTCCCTACCTTGATTCTGATGCTCTCTTGTCGTGTCGTGGAAATAGGATTCGAAGTTGACATCGATTCGTTGATATCAGGACGTGTCTGAGGAGGAAGTGTAGTCAACGTTCCTCGCCGGCGGAGTCCTCTTCCTTGACGCGGAGGGAGAAGAATGAAGAAGATGATGGTCATAGGCCTTGATTTCTTCGTTGGAGAGAGTAAACGTTATTCGAATTCTCTAGAGGTTTTTCCACCGAAATATTTTCCACGAAAATATTATAAAAATATACCAATCTTTAATAGAATTGCCATGAAATTCAAATTGATTCAAATGAATTCAAAGATTAATTAAATGTGGAATTTAATTAATCCTAGTTGATGGCATTAATTAAGAGGATGTGAAGAGTTTAAAAATTCAAAATAGAGGAGGTGGATAGTTCACATTAAAAGAGGGGAGTTTTAAAATTAAATGAAGGGGAGTTGAAGGGGAGTTGAAGGGTTAGGGGATCATGTGGGCCCCACCACAAATTATCCTCTCATGGGAGGTTATGTGGGTTTGGACCCCACCCTAAATTCCTCTTGTAGGAAATAACCAACTCTTAAACAATAAAATTATGTACAACAATTTTATTGAATTTAATAAATTCCCCAAAAAATATCATCCCCTCCTGAGAAAATGCAACTGCGGTAATGGTCCCCTTAAGCGAATATCGGTGTTGTGAGTTTATCGGTGCCCTCAGATTTCAATTCTGAGAACCAGTTCAGAAGATATAAAAACCCACTCGTACGTTTATTGAACGTACCTGAACAAAACATCAAAAATTGATTCTAGGCACACCGGGCCTCGGAATCAGGTGTCGCCAGAAACCGCAGACTCGTAAAACTCCAATGTATTTAAGAAAAAAATTTCCTTGAAATTTTTGGGTTTTTATAATGTAAAGACCAGGAAATTTCAAGGAAATTTTTTTTTAAATACTTTTTAATTTTAAGAGTCTTCAGTTTCTAACAGAACCTGATTCCGAGGCCCGGTGTGCCCGGAATCAATTTTTGAAGTTCTGTTCTGGTACGTTCAGTAAACATACGAGCTTTTTTTTTCTATCTTTTGAACCAGTGCTCATAATTGAAATCTGAGGACACCGATGAACTCACAGTGCCGGTATTTTCTTAAGGGGACCTTTGCCACAATTGTGTTTCATGCTGGAAGAATGTTTATTTTGGGGATTTATAATAAATTAAATAAAATTGTTGTACACAATTTTATTTATAATTGGTGGTTATTTCCTACAAGGGAAAGTTATAGGTGGGGACCACACCCACACAACCTCTCATTAGTGGATTTACTGTGGTGGGGCCCACACGAACCAAAACCCTTTCACCTCCCCTAAACTCCCCATTAACTCCCCTTTTATTTATTTTTAAAACTCCTCTCATTTATTATGGTGGAGCCTCTCCACCTCCAACCCATTTAATGTGCCAACCTATCTAATTAATATCTACATTAATTAATTGGCACCTCTTTTGAATCAATTTGAATTTCATGGAAATTCTATAATAATTGGGAAGCCTTATTATAATATTTTCCTTGGTAAATATTTTGGTGGGGAAAACCTATGGATAATTTGAAGGAAGTGTTCCTCTCCGCAAAGAATGCTCCATGACTCTATGAATGGGTAGAAATTTCTCTCCACTTTTCTTTTCAACCGGAACAAGATCTTGAGGAACAAATTCATCCTTTCTTCCTCCTCCGTGTCAAGGGAGAATACACCACTCACAAGGAACACCATTTACGACAATGAAATCCAACGTTGATGGGACGACACCATTCTCCACGATGTTCTCTTCAGTGATGCCCGAATACAACGACACTCACCTTCTGTGGCTCATCGACAAACGAACCTCAATTACGAGGTAGAGGGTTTGATATAATTTTAAGTGAATGAAATTATATCTCATCCTTGTTGAATGCTTGATTTTCCTTCGGCCAATTGATATCGCCTAATGCGGAGGGCGTGGGCCAAATGAACACATCCCGATGACCATTCGATGGTGCTTGAAAATTTATTTTAGCGGCGGAAATTGGAGGCAGTGGTGACTGGAGGAAGCGGTGGTTGGGTGCTGGCCATGAAGAGAAGATGTGCGACCCACATACCCAGCCGCTCGGCTAAAGAATATATAACGACCCATACTTTACATACATTATTATTACTTCAGAATTGAAGCACACTTATTACAACATATAACAAAACAATGAAAGGACCGTATAGGTATAGTGTCATTAGAAACTGGGAAACATAAACAACTGGTTCATAAAGAATCTGCTTTTCCTCCCATTTATTTCATCATATCTAGAGTCCCTTTTTGGCATATTCTACTTAATAAACTTCTTCCTGACCTAGGGAAATAAAACATACAAAAGGGTGAGCTCAAATGCTCAGTAAGGGTAAACAAAATAAATATCAATCACATCATATACATAAGAACATAACTTTTGGAAATCTTATCCTGCAAAAGAGATCATAATATCATAACATGGGATAAATCATAGAAGGGAAATGTAATCCCAATAATCATAACATAAAACCTGAAACATTGTGGCATACACACATAATCATAGAGAATCATTTCTTATTAGTCAAGACTCATTGCCAAGACTATCTTAGTGGACAAAGTCTATTTCTGAACCGAGTCACCCTCGTTTCAGTCCTGTTTCACTGAACCGGTATAACCTACCATTCCAGCCATGTCTATCTCATGAGATATAAAATCTTTAAACAATTCATTGGAGGGAGATATAGGTCCCACACATCTCATAATGATACCATTATTATGTGTGCCACAAAATCATAAACCATACATCATAGCATAACCCATGTAATAAAAATGGGAATCTTAAGCATCGTGACAACATAAAACAATTCATATAAGATAAATGAATTCATAAAAATAATTCCATCACAACATAATCAAATCAATGTAATGATATGGATAGAATCTGAACCCTATATTATCTTAGATGGAAATAATTTTGATAAAACACTTGAACTCCATTCTTGAGGAAAATATCCTTTCTGCTTCAAAAAAACACTTTTCCTTTCTTAACATGTCGTACAATTATAAACTCAAATAAGATGATTAAAAATAAACTTGACAACTGGTAAAGGAAGCTTCTTGGAAATAATGTTCAAAAATCCATTCATGCCGTATAAGTTAAAAAAACATTCTTCGTACTTTTGTCAGAAAAGTCAAAAAGTACCTCCTATGAAAAACGACAAAAGATTCCTTTCATATCTTTTACTAAAAACTCACCGAAGGGTAAAATTTGATTTAAACAATTGTAGGTGGTTGGAAATAATATTACATATTGAGGAAACATGGATGTGGATGATAAAATAGACCCCAGTAAATTTCAAAGTATAAACAATCTCGGATAAAAATGATATTGTGATATTTTCCCTTACCTTAGGTCTGATTTGCTTCGTAAGTGTCTGAACCTCCTGTATAATGATTTAAATAATGTTATTGACTTATTAGAGAATCATAATTATTGTTATGATATCATATATGGTCATATTCTTAGCTTATTTCTAGTAATATTTTATTCTTACTTGTTATTTGGGTGTTTATAACTTTTTCTTCTTATGCGTGTTTTGTCGAATAAATTCTTATTCTTCTATTTAGGTTATAGATACCTTATTTCCAGAATTTTATTAGTGTAATATATATCATATTAATTCATTCAATTCATTTATACAATCATTATGAAATGAAGATCATGTAGAATGAGTCACATCACATCGTGGAGACGGTATTCCGTACGTACGCACGAGTGATGATATCATTCCTATGATAGTGGAATTTTATTGGAGTGTATGTATACTATTTCAGAATCAATATCACTTTATAATAGTCATATATAGTCATTATTTACACCATTATACCCATCCAAGTATGGTGGTGGTGGAAAATAGATTACACCACGGCGTGGAGACGGTATTCCGTACGTACGCACGCGCGGTGATTTCATTTTCCGTAGGATGGATAGATGGTTAAATAGGGTTATTTAATACTTATAATAACATATCAGTATATGAGTGATACTGATGTTATTACTTCATAATGAAACAACTAAAGAATAAGAAGTTGAAGAAAAAAAAAATTGGAAAGGATCGGTAATGGATATTACCTCTTCTTTGAAGTGCTTCTTTGAGACCTCCATTCAGGGCACTAGACTTGGTCTTTGAAGAAGACCATGACCTCTAGGATGTCTCTAGGGAAGTGGAGAGGAGAAAATGGAAGGGGTTGGATGAGCTTGAAGGCTCAATTTGGTGTGAGGAAGAGAGGGAGGAGGTTCCCTTTTATAAGGGAGGAGAGGGGCACCTTTGGAATAACTAAAAATATTATTTTATTATAAAGCCAAATTCGGTTTTAAATAGCTCCAAATTGATTTATATAGAGTTGAAGGTGTGGATGGATCGAAATCCTCTCATCCAGTAGAATTTAGACAAGTTTAGGTTCCTATTTTAACATTATCATTTAGATTTAACATTAAGTTAAATAATTTTACTTTTAACGTGTCTTCTTGTGTTCTTATACTATAAGGTTAATAAACTTACTATATCAAGCCAAAAGAACCCCAGGTTGTTTATTATTAATATATATAACCTTATCTCAGTCATTTGGCCGAACCATAGATTTTTAGGAATAAAATAACAATTAATAATATAATATTTGTCTTAAAAACAATTTTATGTCAATTTTGACACTATTTAGTAATTGATTTTTGTGAAAATCATAACCGAATGATAAGTTCTAAAAAAGTTAATTAAATCAATACTAACATGTCATATTAACCTAGAAAATTATTGGAATTTATAAAAAGTCTCAAATTATATTTTTTGGGTATTTATAACATCAATTATGTCAATATTTCATTAATAAGATAATTACTACATCATCGTTGTGTCATAAATAAATTAAATTATTTAATGTTTAAAAATTAAAAATAAAATACCATTATGTAGGAAATCTTTTCAGCTTTCTAATTATTATTCATAGTCGAATTTATCTTATTTATAACCCCATATTAAAAATGATTTAGTTATTAAACATTGATTTTAACTATTTTAACCCTTCTTTAAATAAATTAATAATAAATGTCCTAATCTAATCCAAGTGGGCCTAAATGGTCATATTTTATTCCTATGTTTTTTTTGGTCGAATTGAACTTGTCCAATAGAATTATGACATGTGTTAGGGTAATAATAATATCATTTTTACCCTTAATTACCCTATTTACTTTTAACCGTGGTAAAAAAAGTAAAAAGTTATTATTCACCGAAAAATTATTTTTATCTCATTGAACCACATTTTACTTACTAACATCAACCGTGTCTCTCGGATTTTTAAAATTCCACTCACAAAAGCAGTAAAATTTAGTTTTATGAAAAATTCAGTTTTTTTTAACAGCCACTTAGTAGTTTCACAATTCATCAAAAATTGAATGTTTTCAGAAAAATACCAAAATTTCACCCTAGGCTAATTTAGATATTTTGAAACCAAAAATGAAGTCCATTTTGAAAAATAAAATTTATAAAATTTCAAAAATTGGTTATTACTATTCATAACGGCATGTTTTAATAATATTTTAATAGCATATCATTGTTTAGTGAAACTCGGTATTGCGTACGACGGAAGCTATCGAGGAAGGTCGTGATTTCATGTAAAGCAAGCCAAGCAAGTTTTGTGTGTATTAAAAGATTCCTTTTATGATTTATATAACATAAAAGTCTCGGGTGTTACATTCTACCCCCCTTAAAATGAATTTCTCCCTTGAAATTCGTCACTCTGTAACAAACAGATGAGGATACCTCTCCCTCAACATATCCTCAAGCTCCCATGTAGCTTCTTCTAATTGGTGGTTCCTCCATAAAACTTTCACCAATCGTGTGGTCTTGTTTCGTAGGACTTTTTTGCTACGATCCAGAATCTCTATCGGTTGTTCTTCATAAGAAGTTCTTTCTCCAGCAGTACAACTTCTGAGCTAAGTACACGTAAAGGATCAGGTATGTACTTTCTCAGGAGAGATACATGGAACACATCGTGAACTTGAGAGAGATTCTATGGAAGCGCCAATCGGTAATCTACCTTCCCAACATGATACAGTATTTCGAAAGGACGGATATATCTAGGGCTCAACTTCCCCTTCTTTCCAAATCTCATCACTCTCTTCCAGAGAGATATCCGTAAGAACACATTATCGCCCACTTCAAACTCTAGGTCTTTTCGTCGGTTGTCGGCATAACTTTTATATCGACTCTGAGCTTCTCTTATGTGTTGTTGAATAGATCTGACCTTTTCTGCCATTTCATCAACGAGATCAGGTCCTAATAGCTTTTTTTCCCCAACTTCATCCCAGCAAGTTGGAGTCCGGCATTTCTTTCCATAGAGATCTTCATAAGGAGCCATCTGAATACTGGAGTGAAAGCCATTATTATAAGAAAATTCCACCAAAGGTAGGTGTTGATCCCAACCACCTTTGAAATCCATAGATAAAGCTCTCAAAATATCTTCTAGAGTTTGAATTGTTCTCTCAGACTGACCGTCTGTCTGAGGATTATAAGCAGTGCCAAAACTCAACTCTGTATCCAGAGTATGCTGAAGACTTCGCCAGAACATTGAGGTAAACCTTGGATCCCGATCAGATATAATAGAAAGTGGTACTCCATGCAATCTTACCACTTCCATTACATATATCCAGGCAAGCTGCTCTAGAGAGAAATCTTCTATAATAGCAATGAAGTGTCCAGACTTTGTAAGACGATCAACTATGACCCAGATAACATTATTGCCTTTGGATGTTTTAGGTAGTCCTGTGACAAAGTCCATAGTGATGTTTTCCCATTTCCATTCGGGTATGGGAAATGGTTGTAACATCCCCTTAGACTTCTGTCTCTCAGATTTAACTTGCTGACAAACCAAGCATCGAGAGACATATTCAGCAACATCTCTTTTCATTACATCCCACCAGAAGTACTCTTTCAGGTCCATATACATCTTTGTGCTTCCAGGATTAATAGAGAATGAATAACTATGAGCCTCATCCAGTAGCTCCATCTTTAATTTGGGGATGGGAGGAACACAAACCCGATTCCTGAACTTTATTATCCCATCACAATCAAGGTTGAATTTAGGAACATTTCTCACCTTCTTTTGTAACCCGACATCTTCTTTCTATGCCTCTTTATTCTTCACATGTATAGATGGTTGAACATTCATTTGAGAAAGATACGATTTCCCCCCTTCCATTATAATTCCAAGATCCATCCTTTGTAAATCCATAAATATTGGATCTTTTGTGATCCTCATCATGGATAAACTAGCATGGTCTTGTCGACTTAATGCATCTGCCACCTTGTTTGCTTTCCCAGGGTGGTAATGGAATGAGCAGTCGTAATCCTTAATCAGCTCCAACCATCTTCTTTGGCGCATATTCAGCTCCTTTTGTGTGAAAATATACTTTAAACTTTTATGATCAGTATAAATATCACACCTTTCTCCATAACGATAATGCCTCCAAATCGTTAATGCAAAGATTACCGCAGCTAACTCCAAATCATGAGTTGGGTAATTTTTCTCATGTATTTTCAACTATCGTGTGGCATAAGCTATCACCATATCATTTTGCATGAGAACACATCCCAGTCCCTTCTTGGATGAATCACTGTAGATCACAAATCTTTCTCCACTACAAGGAAGTGTGAGCACAGGTGCACTGGATAACCTTCATTTCAACTCCTTGAAATTATCTTCACATTCCTCCATCCAAACAAACTTAACTCCTTTTCGAGTCAACATGGTGAGTGGATTAGATAATCATGAAAAATCTTTCACAAAACATCGATAATATCCATCCACACCAAGAAAACTTCGGATCTCAGTCACTGTTGTTGGTCTCGACCATCTTTCGATAACCTCTGTTTTTGCTGGATCCACAGATATCCCCTCTTTTGAGATTATGTGACCCAAAAATGCAACTTTTTGAATCCAAACTTCACACTTGGTAAATTTGGCATAAAGCTTCTCCTTTCTCAGGGTCTTCAATATAATTCTCAAGTAATCTTCATGTTATTCCTTGATCTTTGAATATACAAGAATATCGTCTATAAAGACTACCACAAACAGATCAAGATAGTATCTAAACACTCTATTCATCAGATCCATGAAGATAGAAGGGGCATTTGTAAGACCAAATGGCATCACTATAAATTCATAGTGTCCATACCTTGTATGGAAAGCCGTATTTGGTATATCCCCCCTTTTGACCCTTAATTGATGATACCCTGAACGAAGATCAATCTTGGAAAAGTATTGAGCTCCATGTAGTTGGTCACATAGTTCATCAATGCGTGGGAGAGGATATTTTTTCTTGATAGTGATCTGGTTAAGTTCTCAATAATCAATGAAAAGTCTCATTGATCCATCTTTCTTCATAAAAAACAGAACAGGTGCTCCCCAAGGTGACGCACTAGGGCGTATGAACCCCTTTATCAAGATTCTCTTGGAGTTGCTTCTTCAATTCCTGCAACACAATTGGGGCCATTTACAAGGTTTCTTTGAAATAGGCAAAGCACCCGGTACGAGTTCTATTGAAAACTCAACTTCACGATTTGGTGGAAGACCCGGTAATTCCTCCGAAAAGACATCATCAAACTCCCGTACAATGGGAATATTCTTAATTGTGGTTGTCTCACCAACCATTTGAGATAAATAACCTTTATTTAGTGGAATCAATACCCATAAAATGGAAGAAATTTCCATTGGAAGGTTATGTTCATCCTTGCATCGATAGACGATCATAGATTGATCTGGAATATGAAATGTGACTTCCCTTCTTTCGAAATTTATATGAGCTCCATGTAGAGAAAGCCAATCCACGCCAAGAATCACATCAAATTCCACTATAGGAAGGATCACAAGATTTACAGGAATCACATTCCCACAAACTTCAATCTGAGAAGAATTATAAACTTTTGATGCGACTGTTGTGCCATTAGGTGTTGTCACAGCTAACTCAACATCTAATTTTTGAGGTAATACGATGATACCCTTAGAAAATTCTTCAGAAATAAAGGATTGGGTGGATCCAGAATCAAATAAAACATTTTCTACTTTAGAGTGGATGGTAAGTGTACCTTTCACCAAATCGTTATCGTACTCCACATCGCTGATAGAAATTTCATGTGACTTTAGTTTGTCTTTAGCCTTAAGAGTTTGTTGACGTCGACCATCATCATCAACCCTTGGATTAGAGCATTTATTGGCGTAATGTCCCATCTCCTTGCACTTCAAACATTGAAGTGTAGTAGGTTCATTCTGTGTATCCCTTCCTTTGTTTGCATCATTAGACATCTTCTTCCCATCATCACGGCATTCAAATGCCCGATGACCTTCCTTTCCACATTTGAAACTTTTACATGTCCCTTTAAGACAACTCCCTCCATGTTTCTTTCCACACTTTGTGAATAAGGGAAAGCTCATCTTCTTTTCAGTGTCCTCTTTAGATTTTCCTTTGAATTCCATTTTCCTCTTCTTATCAAACCCATAAGACTGATGGGTTACTCCAATCTCCATCTCAACTTTGAGAGCACATCGAACGATTTCCTCGTAGCTATTGAAGTCCCTTATGTCTAAGGCCCTTCGAAGACTTGGTTTTAAGCCACTAAAGAATCGATCGATCTTACTCTCAGGTTGGATAATAATACCAGAAGTGTACCTTGCAAGTCTTGTAAAATTTTCTTCATAGGTACCAACAGATTCATTATCCTTTTACTTCAGTTCAAGAAACTCTTTCTCCATCTTTTTTCGAAGAATACGAGGAAAGTACTTATTGAAAAATAACTTCTTGAACTCATCACATCCCATGGACTCAATTTCATCCTTTTTCCTCGTATTCTTAATAAGATTCCACCATTGATCAGCATCACCCTCCAAAAAATACACTGCTAGGATGACTTGATCATGCTCAGAGCATTGATGAACTGAAAATATCTTTTCAGTAGTACTAATCTATTGTTCAGCAACTAATGGATTAGTAGACCCACTGAATGAAGGTGGATGTTGTCTCATGAATGATTCAACAGAATGTTGCTCCTTCCTTTGCTCATTTGGAAGTCCTGCATGATTCATAGCTTGAGAAAGTTGTGTGATTATGGCTATAATATTTTTCATTCTAGCTCCCATAATGTTTGGTTGCTCAGGGGGACTATCATTGCATTGCCCGTCGCATTCCGCATTAACACGGTTCCTTCGGGTTCCAGCCATTGACTAAAACCAAGAAGAATAGTGTGAGAAACACTAATTATAATAGGAAAACCGCACAATCAAGAATAAAATTTCACACTTAAGGTCTTATCCTAGGTTATTCATGGCCATTTCTAAAACACTAAGATTGTGTTCTATTCTTAGAATTATCCTTAGTGTTCTCACTTAGGATTTCACATCCTAGTTTCCAAAGGTTTACTATACCTTTCCTCTGATACCAACTATAACGACCCATAAATTACATACATTATTATTACTTCATAATTGAAACACACTTATTACAACATATAAAAAAACCAAGAAAGGACCATATAGGAATAGTGTCTTTAGAAACTGGGAAACATAAACAACTGGTTCATAAAGCATCTACTTTGCATCCCATTTATTTCATCATATCTAGAGTCCCTTTTTGGCATATTATACTTAATAACATTCTTCATGACCTGGGGAAATAAAACATACAAAAGTGTGAGCTCAATTGCTCAGTAAGGTTAAACAAAAGAAATATGAATCACATCATATACATAAGAACATAACTTTTGGAAATCTTATCTTGAAAAAGATATCATAATATCATAACATGGGATAAATCATAGAAGTGAAATGTATTCCCAATAATCATAAATTAAAACCTAAAACATTGTGGAATACACACATAATCATAGAGAATCATTTCTTATTTATCAAGACTCATTTCCAAGAATATCTTAGTGGACAAAGTCCATTTCTGAACCGAGTCACCCTCATTTCAGACTTGTTTCACTGAACTGGTATAACCTATCATTCCAGCCATGTCTATCTCATGAGATATAAAATCGTTACCCAATGCATTGTAGGGAGATATAGGTCCCACCCATCTCATAATGATACCATTCTTATGTGTGCCAAAATCATAAACCATACATCATAGTATAACCCATGTAATAAAAATGGGAATCTTAAACATCATGACATCATAAAACAATTCATATAAGATAAATGAATTCATAAAAATAATTCCATCACAACATAATCAAATCAATGTAATGATAGTGGTAGAATCAGAACGCTATATTATCTTAGATGGAAATAATTTTGATAAAACACTTGAACTCCATTCTTGAGGAAAATATATTTTCTGCTTCAAAAAAACACTTTTCCTTTCTTACCATGTCGTACAATTATAAAATAAAAGAAGATGATTAAAAATAAACTTGAAAAATTGTAAATTAAGCTTCTTGGAAATAATGTTCAAAAATCCATTCATGTCGTATAAGTTAAAAAAACATTCTTCGTACTTTTGTCGGAAAGGTCAAAAAGTACCTCGTACGAAAAACGACAAAAGATTCCTTTCATATCTTTTACTAAAAACTCACCAAAGGGTAAAATTGGATTTAAAAAATTTTAGGTGGATGGAATTAATATTACATATTGAGGAAACATTTATGTGGATGATAAAATACACCCTAGTAAATTTCAAAATATAAACAATCCCGGATAAAAAAGAGATTGTGATATTTTCCCTTACCTTAGGTCTGATTTGCTTCGTAAGTGTCTAAAACTCCTTTATAATTATTTAAATGATGTTATTTACTTATTATAGAATCATAATTATTGTTATGATATCATATATGGTCATATTCTTGGCTTCTTGGTAGTAATATTTTATTGTTACTTGTTATTCGGGTGTTTATAACTTTTTGTTCTTATGCGTGTTTTGTCGAATAAATTCTTATTCTTCTCTTTATGTTATAGATACCTTATTTAAAGAATGGTATTAGTGTAATATATATCATATTCATTAATTCAGTTCATTTATATAATCCTTATGAAATGAAGATCATGTATAACGAGTCGCATCACATCGTGGAGAAGGTATTCCGTACGTACGCACGAGTGATGATATTATTCCTATGATCGTGGAATTGTATTGGAGCGTATGTATACTATTTAAAAATCAATATCAATTTATAATTGTCATATATAGTCATTATTTACACCATTATACCCATCCAAGTAAGGTGGTGGTGGAAAATAGATTACCCCACGGCGTGGTGATGGTATTCCGTACGTACGCACGCGCGGTGATTTCATTTTCCGTAGGATGGATAGATGGTTAAATAGGGTTGTTTCATACTTATAATAACAATATTGTATATGAGTGATACTGATGTTATTACTTCATAATGAAACAACTAAAGATTAAGAAGTTGAAGAAGAATGAAATTGGAAAGGATCGGTAATGGATATTACCTATTCTTTGAAGTGCGTCTTTGAGACCTCCCTTTAGGGTGCTCAAATTGGAATTTTAAGAAGACCAGGACCTCTAGGATATCTATAGGGAAGTTTAGAGGAGAAAATGGCAGGGGTTGGCCGAGCTTGAAGGCTCAAAGTGGTGTGAGGAATAGAGGGAGGAGGTTCCCTTTTATAAGGGAGGAGAGGGGCACCTTTGGAATAACTAAAAACATTATTTTATTATAAAGTCAAATTCGGTTTAAAATAGCTCCAAATTGATTTATTTCGAGTCTAAGGTGGGGATGGGTCGAAATCCTCTCATCCAATATAATTTAGACAAGTTTAGGTTTATATTTTAACCTTATCATTTAGATTTAACATTAAGTTAAATAATTTTACTTTTACCATGTCTTCTTGTGTTCTTATACTATAAGGTTAATAAACATACTATATCAAGACAAAAGAACCCCAAGTTGTTTATTATTAATATATATAACCTTATATAAGTCATTTGGCCGAAACATAGATTTTTAGGAAAAAAATAACAATTAATAATATAATATCTGTTTTAAAAACTATTTTATGCCAATTTTGACACTATTTAGTAATTGATTTTTGTGAAAATCATAAAAGAATGATAAGTTCGAAAAAAGTTAATTAAATCAATACTAACATGTCATAGTAACCTATGAAATTAGTTTAATTCATAAAAAGTCTCAAATTATATTTATTTGGGTGTTTATAACATCAATTTTGTCAATATTTCATTAATAAGATAATTACTGCATCATCGTTGTGTCATAAATAAATTAAATTATTTAATGTCTAAAAATTACAAATAAAATACCATTATGTAGGAAATCGTTTTAGATTTCTAAATAATATTTATAGTAGAATTTATCTTATGTATAACCCCATATTAAAAATGATTTAGTTATTGAAATTTGATTTTAACTATTTTAACCCTTCTTTAAATAAATTAATAATAAATGTCCTAATCTAATCCAAGTGGGCCTAAATTGTCATATTTTGTTCCTAAGTTTGTTTTTGGTCGAATTACACTTTTCCAATAGAATTAGGACATGTGTTAGGGTAATAATAATATCATTTTTACCCTTAATTACCCTATTTACTTTTAACCGTGTTAAAAAAAGTAAAAAGTTACTATTCACCAAAAAATTATTTTCATCTCATTGAACCACATTTTACCTACTGACATCAACCGTGTTTCTCGGATTTTTGAAATTCCACTCATAGAAGCAGTAAAATTATGTTTTATGAAAAATTCAGTTTTTTTTAACAGCCACTTAGTAGTTTAACTATTCATCAAAAATTGAATGTTTTCAGAAAAATACCAAAATTTCACCCTAGGTGAATTTCAATATTCCGAAACCAAAAATGAAGTCCATTTTAAAAAATAAAATTTATTAAATTTCAAAAAGTGGTTATTACTATTCATAATTGCTAGTTTTAATAATATTTTAATAGCATATCATTGTTTAGTGAAACTCGGTATTGCGTATGACGCAAGCTATCAAGGAAGGTCGTGATTCATGTAAAGCAAGCCAAGCAAGTGTTGTGTGTATAAAAAGATTCCTTTGATGATTTATATAACATAAAAGTCTCAGGTGTTACAGAAGAACTGCCCGGCCGTAGCCGGCCGGGCTGGAGAACCACGACCCGGGCTCCGCGGGCTGCTTCTTCGGCGAACCGGTCGGACGCCTACCGGCCATGTTGAAGGAGGCCGCAGCACCCGCAAGTGCCTCATAGGAGAACCACGGCTCACCCGTGCAGGCCTCTCACGCCGGTAGGAACGGCGAGCTTTAGCTGGCCGGACAGGAGGGGCGGCGCCACTCAGCGCCGCCTGTTTGGAAAACCAGACCCCCCCCCCCCCCCCCCCCCCGCATCGCTCGGTCGGCCGGGCAGAGCAATGGACTGCCGCAGGCCGGGCCGCGCCACGCCGGGATGGGCTGTGCCCCAGAGGGTCGTTCCCTACATGACCGGGTCATGCTCCTCTAGGCCAGGCCGACCCCCCTTCCAGTTCGGACCCACCGAATCTGGTTGGGCCGACCCGCCATCCCACTAGGCTTGACGGGCTGGGCCCGATTCACTTAAACGTGAATAACATTAAGACCGCGCATCTGATCAACGCGTCGTCTATGGCACTAGGACCCTCACGATGAAGCGATCCTTTTGTGATACTCTGTGTATGTTTTGGATGACTTTGGAAAACTGTCGGGTTTGGAACGAGCGTATTTCCAACCAGGCCCCTGGAACAATAATGCTAATAACTCTCAGATCGAGAGTCTGATTGACACACCGATTGTCGAGTTGGGTTTATTTTGATGAGAAAGAACTTCAGGATACATCATCTCTAGACATCGTGATATTTGATGTATTGACCCCATTGGCTCGAGGAGCGGACCCTACCGGAATCGAGTGTGCTGCGTACAGGAACCCTAGAGCTAGCTGTGACTGCGACGACTACCATATATGAATCCTCTGTGGGTTCGACGACGACGACTACTATACTGGAATCCTCCAAGGGTTCGACAGCAATGACTACTATTCTTGTATTTTATGTGGGTCCAATAGTTTGACTTATGTACATGTATCCTGAGTGGGTCCGACAGAGTAGCTGGTCTAGTATCCTACGTGGGTCCAACAACTTACCTGGTCTAGTATACTACATGGGTCCGACATCATAGATGAATCAGTAACCACATCTTATCATATCTATCACTATACGAAAGATGTATACCTGTGTGAGCTGAGGCTTTACTTTCAATTATTATCATCGATGTGATTGACTTCTTTCCTGTGAGGACTGGGTTGTGCTTGGGCTCGAGAGTTGGAGTCGGACTGGGATTGATGACTTAGATATATATATGGGAATATACCTAAGTAGAGTTGGTTGATACTTTTTGATTGTATCATTCTTATGTGGTTTATCCTTCATGGATTCTTGGAGACCATCGGGGGTCTCAGGGTAACTACTGATTATTTTATACTCACCCCTGCATGGGCTTTGGCCGTACTACATTGTGTTGGATGCAGATGACAGAAAACACTGATTGAGGTAGAGACTTATAGAGATATATGGTGACCAAAGGTCAACCACTTGGCGAGGCATACATGGAGCAGATGGATGGACTCGAGGTGCTGAGGAGACCATCTGTACCCACCCTTCAGGTGTGATTTCCGGAGAAAGAATCGGTGGTTTCTGTTTTATTTTACTATAGTTGTATTAGCTTTTCAGTTGTACTGTACTTACTATTGGGATTGTATTTATGGCCCCCTTTCTTTTCCACAAATACTTTTGTATACACTTTTACTTAGTGATTACTTCAGTTGCGTACTATGTTGTGTTTGTTTACTTTTATAAAGTCAATGACTTCCCAGTATAGGGATTTATGTCTTTGGTGATAGTTGACAGCCCCTGGCCTATGGAAGGTGGGAATGGGGTAGTCATGGCACGAGCCCTGAGGCCAGGTCATGAAAAATTGGTATTAGAGGAGTCGGTTCTACCACAGAACATAGGACTCTGATCATTATTTTCTATGAAGTAATAGTGTTAAGAGTATTGAGTGTGGTTTTCTGTTCAGGGAGTTCAGTGATGGTGCGGAGGCTAACGTATCCATACACCAGGACCATGACCTCTGAACTCCGACTCACAGCACGAAAACATTGATTTCGTGTCTATTTCTTTTGAAAAGTTTTCTTTGTGATTACTTTGTTTCAGCTCACCAGGTATACTATTTTAAACATGGTGCACCTATTTCTTTTTATGATAGCCCCACGAAGGCAGCTAGCTAGGGTTCCATGTTACGTACAAGATGGTAGCCCACTGAGTAATGAGACCTCGGTGCAGGGCCCCATCACAGTGGAGGCACCAGCGATACTTCTACCCGCTAGGCCACTAATACCACCCACCCTAGTAGCAGAGAGTGCACACTGCCTGAGTGAATTTCACGAGTTCCAGTGCCATAGGCCACCTAGGTTCTGGGGAGAGACGGACCCACAGGTAGCTAAGGATTGGCTGGAGGCTATCATCAGAGTTTTCAGACTTATAGGGACACTAACTGATATTATGGTGATCCTTTTCGTGAGTCTCCTACACAATGCAGTAGGTATATGGTGGAACTTGATGATACAGGTGCATGATGATGAATCTTTACTCTGGATGAACTTCGAGAGTCTCTTCTTCTCAGAATTTGTTCCAGCCACTCTTCGTGCGATGAAGATACAAGAGTTACTTCATCTGCAGTAGGGCATCGTGATAGTAGCACAGTACTCAGAGAGGTTCACTGACCTCTCATGATACTTCACGGATACGGTATAGGACCCATTCTTCAAGGCCCAGACCTTTGATTAGGGACTGAGGCATGAGATCATGGCTTCGACGATTCCCCTCAGTATTTCGAAGCAGGCAGGGGTGCTGGAGCGAGCCCTTCTAGTGGAGAGCTTCCTCGCTGAGCAGTCTCTACTAGAGAGACCCACCACAGGGAAACACATAGCAGAGTCTTCTGTATTCGGTAATAGACAGATATCGCATAGTACCAAGAGAACTAGGCCATCAGGTGGGCGACCTCAGGATACAGGTTTGGTTCTGTGGGGAACATGGAATAGATCCAGCTATATGAGGAGCAGGAAGTCCTATGCATGCGGCGAGCAAGGTCATCTGGCACGAGACTGCTCGAACCTCCATGCAGATGACTTGCATACGGTAGAAGGACCTCCCATGTAGAGGCATAGGTTCGACTGTGGTGGTCCTCCGGGAGCCAGTATACAAGGAAGAGGAGTCGGCCGAGTAGTGGGTAATGGACGACATTTTGAGGCTCTACCACCACCACCACCTGGAGGTCCACCCTGACCACAGGGAGATGGCGGACTGAGGGAGGCTCAGCTCTAGGCAGTTGAGTCCTACGACCACGGAACACCTAAGATTATTTGAGGAACTATCTGTGTCTACTCCACCCTTTCTGCAGTAATTATAAACACA
This sequence comes from Viscum album, assembly GCA_963277665.1. Lineage (NCBI taxonomy): Eukaryota > Viridiplantae > Streptophyta > Magnoliopsida > Santalales > Viscaceae > Viscum > Viscum album. The sequence continues at coordinate 2,019,893,233 of OY728148.1, forward strand.
TGTGCAAGTCATTATTTTATTGTCGCTGCCCTTTTTCAGAGCTCGGAGATTCTGATGGAGTCGTTGGCTCGATCCTTATGGCTAGAGACTCCTACGGGGGAAGACTCGATGATTACGCACTGGTGCTGGCAGTGTGGGCTTACACTAGGAGGCAAGATCTTCAGCTGGGATCTTCTTGTAGTGGTGTCGAGGCCTTACGACGTCATCCTGGGTATGCACTGGTTATCTACTGTCCATGCTCAGATCGACTGTATTAAGCACAAAGTGCAGTGTGTCCGCATGGATGGGACCAAGTTCACCTCCACCTGTGAGATGGGAGCCTTTGAAGAGAAGGATGGACTTTCAAAGAGTAGAGGGCAGCCGCTCACTCATCATTTGGCTAGTCTCATCCTCGAAGCGGTTGATGTGCGGAGTCTGAGTTTTCCTGTTGTGGTGGATCAGTATGCAAGTGTTTTTCCTGAAGATGTTTTAGGACTAACTCCTCACATAGAGGAACAATTCTACATATACCTGTACCCCAGGACATCAACAATATTTACTCCAGCATATTGGATGGCTCTCGTCAATCTTCGTGAGTTGTGGGTATAGGTGGAAGACTTGTAGGGGAAGGGAATCATCTGACCCGGTGTTTCACCTTGGGCTTCTCCGATATTGTTTTCCAAGAAGGAGGATGGGATCTTGCGACTTTGTGTTGTCTACCATCACCTAATTTAGGTGACTGTGCAGAACATTTACCCACACCTGAGGATTGATGACCTCTTTGATCAACTCAAGGGAGCACGATGGTTCTTGAAGATAGACCTCAGGTCAGGCTATCACCAGCTCAGAGTTCGAGACAAGGATGTGTAGAAGACGGCCTCCAGGTGTCATTATGTCCACTACGAGTTATTGTTTATTCCATTTGACGTAACCTACTTTCCAAAAGTTTTCATGAGTCTCATGAATAAGATTTTCTAGCCTTAACTCGATCGATTTGTCGTAGTCTTCATCGATGACATACTGATTTACTTGGCTACTGATGAGGAGCACGCCTACCATCTGCGGGTAGTACTGGACTCACTATGGGAGCACCAGCTTTATAGTAATCTCTTGAAGTTCCAGTTCTGGATTTGATAGGTTCACTTCTTAGGACATGTCATCTTGGAGGCTGGGGTAGTAGTGGATTTGGAAAAGATCGAGGCAGTGCATTCTTGGGAGCCACCCAGGAGTGTGATAGAGGTTCAGAGTTTACTGGGTCTGGATGGATACTATCAGAGATTTTTTCCAGACTTCTCTAGAGTTACATTGTCGCTTTCAACTTTGACAAAGAAGGGGAAACCCTTCGCGTGGTCATATAGATGCCAGAAAAGCTTTCTGGAGTTGCGACAGAGATTGACCAGTGCACCCATATTTAGGCGATCAGAGGAGGGCATTGGGTATATAGTTTACTGCGATGCATCAGGGACCATACTCAGGTGTGATCTGATGTAGGAGTGATTGGTGATTTCATATGGTTTGCGACATTTGAGACAGCACGAGCAGAAATATGCTACCCATGACTTGGAGTTAGCAGCAGTGGTCTTCACCTTGAAAATGTGGCAGCACTATCTGATGGGCTAGCACTTTACAGTCTACATTGACCACCAGAGTCTCAGGTACATCTTCTTGCAGAAGGACCTAATCCTAAGATAGTGGTGATGGCTTGAGTTCCACTAAGACTATTATTTTGAGATATTCTATACTCTTGGGAAGGATAACGTTGTAGTTTGTGGTCTCAATAGAAGATCGGGAATTCAGCTGCTATGAGAGGTGACAGAGTAGCTCGTCGCATTGTAGATATACTTTAGGGATAGATATGAAGAATCCTTTCTTCAATCTCTCACAGTCACTCCTCCACTTCTTCAGTAAGTCTGAGAGGCACAACGTGGGGATGTTGACTGTGTGACACGATGTGCTCAGATATCCTCAGGGCAGGCACCTGATAGATTTTCTGAAGGGGGGAGCATGTCAAACTCCTCAGTGGACGTACCATGGTACCAGTTTCATTACAGGAGGAAGTGCTGAGGTAGTTTCACACATCCCCTCTAGTGGTATATCCAGGAGTGGCGAAGATGTATCAAGACCTCAGACGATTGCACTAGTGGCCAGGTATGAAGAAGGTTGTAGCAAAGTTTGTTTCATGATGGCTCACTTGTCAGAAAGTGAAGGTAGAGCACCAGGTACTAGCAATCTTGGTACATCCCTTAGAGGTCCCAGAGTGGAAGTGGGATGAATTATATAGGGATTTTATTACAGGTATTCCACGTACATCTAGAGAACATGACTATATCTAGGTGATCGTAGACTGACTCACCATGTTGGCCCAGTTTTAAACGATCATAGAGTAGGGCTCAGTAGAGATCTTGGGATGCATCTACATTCGGGATATTATATGGCTTCATGGTGTGCCATCGACTATCGTCTCCGATCGAGATACTCGTTTCACTTCCCGGCTTTGGAAGGGGTTACAAGAGGCTTTTGGAACACAACTTCACATGAGAACCTCCTTTCATCCTTAGATAGACTTTCAGACTGAGAGGACCATTCAGACTCTCGAGGACATGTTCTGTGCTTGTTTCCTCAACTTTGGTCACATCTGGGAGGATCATCAACCCTTGGTGGAGTTTGAGTACAACAACAGCTACCACTAGACCATCAGGATGGAACCTTACGAGATATTGTACAACCGACCTTACAGATCACCTTTTTGCTAGACTGACCAAGTGGAGTCAGCACTTATAGAACCAGAGATTGTTCAGGATATGACGGAGAAGGTTCAGATAATCCATGAGCGGATAAAGACTGCATAGAGCAAACAGATGTCGTTTGCTGATAAGATACGAAGACCACTGGAGGTTGAGGATAGAGACCATGTCTTCCTACAGGTCACTCATCGACAAGTTCTACAGAGATTTGGCAGGTGTGGAAAGTTATCTCCATGTTTCATTGGACCATTCCAGGTCATCAGAAGGGTAGCCGAGGTGGCTTACCATCGTCCCTTCCACCTCATTTGCATTGGGTGCATGACGTATTCCATGTATCTCAACTGAGGAGATATGTGCCCCACTCATCCCACATCATTTATCACAGGGAGCTAGACATCAATGATAGGCATACAATCACAAAGGTCTTCGTGGAGATTGAGGATCGACAAGATCAGGTCCTATGTGGATGGTCAATTCCTCTAGTGCGCATTTGCTGGAATCACGGGAACCTCCAGGAGAGAACATGGGAGCATGAAGCTCAGATGCGTGCTCAGAACCCCATTTGTTTCCCTAGTGTGTGTTGTAGCTTTAAGAGGATGTATATCCATGAGGTGGGGGTAATGTAAAGACCCAGAAATTTCAAAAAAAAATTCTTAAATACATTGAAATTTTACAAATCTGTAGTTTTTGATGACACCTGATTCTGATACCCAGTGTGCCCGAAATCAATTTTTGATGTTTTGTTCAGGTACGTTCATTAAAATTGCTATCACGACCCATCCCAGTGGGGCCCGAGCCGCAACTCCCCAAGCCCACCTCCAATAGGCCAAAAGCTGGTGACTAGCACCGACTAGGAATTCTACTAACATGGGAGGCATTTCCTATAAACATGTACACACACACACACATATCCAATCCTTCAAAGATGAATAGTAAAAACTACTAAAAAATTGAAATGCATGCATACACTAATAATCTCAACCAACGAAGTATGACAAGAATGTAAAGAACAACAATTGTAAAACCCTGGGCCAAAAGTACAAGCCCAACAAAAGAAAGTCTATAACAAAGTCCAACTTATAAGGTAAGGTACTGGGACTGTAATCTGTAGCTGTAGGAACACATCTTGGCCCGCCTAATCTCGCTGAGCACCATCCGGTCCTGGTCCACCAAGAATCCCGTTAGAGGCACACTCGTATTCACAAGATGCGACACGTGTGGGAAAAGCCCATGCAGGGGCGAGTATAACAACACCCAGTAGGACACCCTGAAACCACAAAGAAAATACAACAAGTGAAATACCACAAAGGGAAGATACAGTCAGCTCCACCCAGTATATGTCTATAGAACATATAACAAGAATAATCCAGATATACTCATACACGATCGACTATAGCGAAACCACCACTAAGATCCAGCTCGAAGATTCCACTAAGCATGCAACAAGGAGAACACACTCTTAGGTCTGAAGAGAGAAAGATATGAAGTACTCATTCTGGGAGAACACACTCCACAAGAACTTTGTGAATATGATTCTTAGATGAGGATCACAACCAATTCCTGGGGTGATTCCGACAACTCAGTCTAAGCTAATCCGCAAAGCAGAGGATCAACTCCCGGGTAAAGTTGGTCACTCCGATACCAAGAACTCTACCTAGGGTTCTAGGAATGAATAGAGGATCTGGCTCTAAGTCTCGCAGAGGGGATTCCAACAACTCTATTTAGGAAGTCTTGCTGAAGGGATCATACTCATGTATAAAGGAAATGATACCAGAACCATCCGAGAAAAGACCAAGGGTACGAATCCTAAGGAAACTAGTCCAAGTCACAGAAGACAAGTGGCTTAAGCCATTAAGAATTGGTTACATGGTGTGTAGTATGGTTACATGTCGTGTTCCTTGACCACAGGTACTACCCATGTAAACGGCCCGTGTCATCCGTCCAAGCTGTGTAAAACTAAACTACATGACGTGTAGAAGAATCACATGTCGTGTTCCTTGACTCTGGATACATCCCGTGTAAATGACCCGTGTCATTTGGCTTGTCGGATAGAATGAAACTACACGGCGTGTAGAAGAGTCACACACCATGTCCAAGCACCCAAGGCTCACTCTGTGTACACTGGCCATGTGCCCATACATGGTCTTTGTCCATGTCCATGTCGCCTGCCCGTGTACCAGAACACGGGGTATCCCGTGTATCTGACCGGGTCTGGCCTAGGAAGGGTATACACGCCATGTCCTTGGCCGTGTACCTAACCCATGTCTGTGTACTCCTGGAGTACACGCCAGGGGGTCCGCCAATGAACATATGCCGTGTAGCCCATACTACATCGCGTGTAGTCGGGAAATTTCCAGAAGCATCGCCTTCCTCCTTGCACCTCGAACGATTCTCCGAATCTTGATACAACCATCTGATCCTCATGAAAATCCATATTTTGGGTCGTCTAGCCCCTACGAAACTGATTACATTGGTTTTGGGCTCCCGATAGGCCTTCGTAGCGCGTCCCGATCGATCTACATGAAAATTCTTGAAGAACGAATATTCCAAACCACATAGATTTTCCCGTCGTTGTCGCAGTCGCACCTCCTCTTGGTCGTCTCAATGTTGGATTTGAATTTCATATCATTGTGCCAAAAAACGAATGTGCAACGATCGATTTCCTCCAAGAACACATAGAACACACACAAAGAACTCGTAAGAATCGGGAGAGAAAACCACAACAATTTAGAGGGAAAAACATATATCGTTGTTCGTGTCGATCTTGGTTCATCACTGTTATAAGGTTGAACGAAAACCAAAATAATTTCAAGAATTGAATCCCCATAATTCCCACAAATATCCCATCCCACAAGAACGATCGATTCGTGGGATAATCTGTTCGTGGATTAGTCTGCATTCGTCACGGAAATCAAAAACGGGGAAGAAATCATCAAACAGACATCCTACCTGGATCTGCGGCATTCGTTGGCGATGATCCAGTTGTCGCGTCATCGTCGGTGGTGAAAATCGTCATGAACGTTGTCACCGCGTCGGGAGGTCTTCTCCAGAGCTCTCCAGAGAAAATCAGTGTTAGGTAAATTGTAACCTTGACCCACCCTACTAAATCTCTATTTATAATAATAAAATATTTCATTTCAAAAAGGATTTAAATAAAATATTTTAATTAAATATTTTATTACGGTTACATCCAAATACTATATTTCACCACCGACCTGCACCAGCTATAGTTAGGCCTCACCTAAGGTAAAAACGATGTTCCAAATTCAATGGTGCCCTTTGATTTCTGATTTGATAACCTGTTCGAGAGTTATTCCACTTGTTCAGTAAAACCACATGCATGCATAATTGAATTATTAAATTAAATTCAAACATTTGTTTCGGCCTTACCATGCCTCGGAACCGCACGCTGTCTCAGAGCCTAGTCTCGAAAAATGAAAATTCTAATGTAATATTAAAATAAAACAAGGAAAAATCTGGGACATTACATCACACCCACCATAGGGCTTCTACGTCCCCAAAAATCCAAAACAAAGCCTACTCAAAAAGATGTGGGTACTGCACGTCAATCTGAGCCTCCCACTCCCACGTGCTCTCCTGGAGATTCTCGTGCTGCCATCGGACACGCACTAAGGGAATAGCTCGCCCATGAAGGATCTTCTCCTGCTGATCCTCGATCTCCACTGGGTACTCAGCAAAGGCCACTCCATCATCAATGTCCAGCTCGCCCCAGTCGATGACGTGCGATGGATCATGCACGTACATCCATAGCTCCAACACATGGAAGATGTTGTGTACCCGGTCAATCTAAGGAGGTAGAGCCAAGAGATACGCCACCTCGCCAACTCTAATCAGAATCTAGAAAGGGACAAAGATCCTCAGATATAGCTTTCCACCTCGGCCAAATCCCTGCAATCCCCGTCGAGGTAAGACCCGAAGGAACACATGGTCTCCCTCCTCGAACTCCAAGGGCCTCTGCCTCCTGTCGACATAAGACTTTTTCCAACTCTGTGCAATCTTCAGATGGTCCTGGATGACCTGCACCTTCTCTGTAGTAGCTCTCGCCATCTCTGGGCCCATAAGTCTTGACTCTCTTGGGTCAGTCCAACAAAGTGGTGACCTGCAAGGTCGTCTGTACAGATCCTTGAATGGTGCCATACCAATAGTGGAATGATAACTATTGTTATAAGCAAATTCCACCAGTGGTAGGTGATCCTCCAAAATATGACCGAAGCTATGTATGCAAGCTCGAAGCATATCCTCCAGGACATGGATGGTCCGCTCTGTCTGACCATCAATCTGAGGATAGAACGATGTGATCAAGCATAACTGAGTCCCAAAAGCTTCATGTAATCCCTTCCAAAACCGAGATGTGAAAAGAGCATCATGATCTAAGACGATCATGGATGGAACTCCATGATGTCGAACTATCTCCTACATATAGCAGCATCCCAAGCTCTCTACTGAACACTGCTCCTGTAAGGCTAGGAAGTGGGCCGACATGATGAGTCGATCGACAATCACCCAGATGGCATCGTGTCCCCTAGACATATGTGGTAAAACTATCATGAAGTCCATGGATATCCCATCCCACTTCCACTATGGAACCTCAAAGTGCTGAGTGAAACCTGCTAGAACCTGGTGCTCAGCCTTTACCTGCTGACAAGTAAGGCACCGAGAAACAAACTCTTCCACACTCTTCTTCATTCCTGGCCACCAGAACTGATGTCATAAGTCCTGATACATCTTTGCCACACCTAGATGCACCGCCAAAGGTGATGTATGGAACTCCCGTAAAACCTCCTCTTGTAACATCACTGGTACTACCGTATTCCCTATTTAAAGAACAATGTTCTCCCCACCTTCTGAATATCCATCAAAGGCAACGCTTGTGGATACCTAAGCCCGTAGAGTCTTACAGCTAGTATCCTCAAGTTGTGCTTCCCTGACTCGCTGTATGAGTGGAGGGGTAACAACCATCGACTGAAGGTAAGCTCTCTCATCTCCATCCAAGAAGGATAACTGTAAAGATGCCAAATGCCCCGTCGCCTCATCCAACAACTGTGAACTGGATTTTATACTAAGAGCATCTGCCACAATGTTCCCCTTCCCAGGTTTGTAAACTATCTCAAAGTCGTAATCCTGGAGGAACTCAAGCCATCTTCTTTGTCTCAAATTAAGATCCTTCTGAGAAAAGAAATATCTGAGACTCTTGTGATCAGAGTAGATTGTAAAAAGCTTTCCCATTAGGTAGTGCTACCACATCATCAACACAAAGACTACCACTGCCAACTCAAGATCATGGGTCGTGTAGTTCTTCTTGTGTGGCCTCAAATGATGTGAGCCATTGGAAATCACCACTTTCCTCTGCATCAGGACACAACCAAGCCCGGTTACTGATGTATCTCAGAACACTACGTACTCAACACCCTCCTACGGTAATCTCAAGATCGGGGCACTCGTCAAACTCTATCTCAACTGCTAGAAAGTCTGTTGGGATCTCTCGGTCCACACGAAAGGCTACCCCTTTTGGGTCAAAGCTGTCATGGGTGCTGCAATCCTAGAGAAATCAAGGATGAATCCTTGATAGTAGCTAGAAAACCCAAGGAAACTTCGCACCTCTATCACGCTCTGGGGTGGCTCCATGCTATCATTCCCTCTACCTTGGCTGGGACCACTGCTACAACATCTGAAGAGATAACGTGTCCTAGAAAGTAGACCTCCTGTATCTAGAACTGGCACTTCGAGAGTTTCACATACAACTGGTGCTCTCAGAGTGTGTCCAAAACCATCCTTAGGTGTCTCGCGTGCTCCTCCTCAGACGCAGAATACACAAGGATGTCTTTGATGAAGACCACTACAAATTGGTCTAGATAGGGATGAATTATTTGGTTCATGATTCCCAGGAACACTGTTGGGGTGTTCGTCACACCGAAGGGCATCACCAAGTACTCATAGTGACCGTAGCGACATCGGAAAGCCGTCTTCAGTATATCCTCATCCCGTACTCGCAACTGGTGATAGCTTGATCATAGATCAACCTTCGAGAACCATCATACCCTCTCAAGAGGTCGAAGAGGTCATCGATCCTCGGTAGTGGATACCCATTCTTCAAGGTCACCAGATTCAAGTGCCAGTAATCCACACATAGCCTCAAGCTCTCATCTGACTTCTTGGCAAACAGCACTGGGGCAGCCCAGGGTGAAACACTGGGTCTCACAAATCCCTTCTTCTACAAGTCATCTAGCTAAACCCTCAGTTCACGAAGCTCTACAGGAGCCATCCAATATGCTGATACTAATATCGGTGTCATCCCGGCTTGCAACTCAATGCAGAAATCTATCTCCTGATGGGGAGTTATTCCAGGGACATCCTCCGGGAAGACTTCCTCGTACTCAGCCACTATTGCTGGAAATTGGAAACTCGTAACACTTGTCGCAGCGTGGGCTAGGCTAGCCAACTGATGTGAAATCGGTTGTGCCCTCCTATGCACAAGTACATCCTGCGCTGCTTGGGTCCCTCATTCACCGACAAAAGAGAACATCATTCCATCACTGCGGACACACCGCACCCTTCACCTAAAACTAGTCGATCTGGGAATGAACTGTGGATAGCCCATCCATACCATGAATGACATCATAAGGCCTCAAAGCTACCACCAAGTGATTCCAACCGAAACTATCACCTCCAAGGGTCAGGTCACACTGTCAACAGAGGTGTATGATCTCTGAATCTTCCGCAGTCGGTGTTTCTAAGTGTAAGGGTCGAGTCAACGGCTCAACTGGAATCTCAATGTCTCGAACAAGATAAGAATCCGGAAAAGAATTACTAAACCTGTGTCTATCAGTATGGTATCCAAAGTAGAAAAGACACATATAGTACCACTAATCATTCCGGGAGTACCTGGGTCATAAGCCTCTGCCGCCTGTAGCTGTCCCTGGCTCTGTCCACCAGCTCCCTGAGCCTGGGGTGGACCTCTAGGGGGTGGTGGTGGTAAAAGGTAAAAATGCCGACCAACTCCAGCTTCTCTCCCAACTCCCCTACCATGTCTTCCACCCCATGGATTTATCTACTCCACACGTTGCCTCTGCCTCGATGTTCCATCCACTGCTCCAAATTTAGTAGTATGACAGGTTGGATAATCTTATGCGAGAAGTCCTCAGACATCACATGAGTAGCATCGCCTCTCCCGATGTTGGATGGATGCACCTTGCGAACCCTGTGTGGCATATCCCCTATCCTGGGATCTCCTCTGGAAATGTCACCCATGCCTGGGTCCCTGACGTCGGCTCCCAGATGCCGAGGTCTCTGCTTTAGCTCACCCACTACTGACAACTGTTGGTTGTCCCTGCTCTTCCAAGAAGCTCTCAAGCACCAAAGCCTGCACGAGAACCCCAGAATAAATAGGAATGGTCATAGGGATAATGATAGCTCGGAAATATCTACACATGACCCGCTCAATAGTCTGAGCTCTGAAGTACTGATCTCTGACCATATCCATCGAGTACCGCAGGAGATCGGAAAAACCTCGACGAATAGTCAGCCACCGTCACAGTTCCATGCTGGAGATGAAGAAGCTCATGTATGCGTACTGATCTCAGGGTAACTGGTGGAAAATCCTCTCTGAATAGATGCTCAAACTCTGACCATGCAAGTGTCACCTCGTCGTGGGTCTGGATAACCAAACTCCACCATCACCCTGCCTAGCCCTGCAGAAGGCTCACTACAAGGATCACCATCCGGTTTGCTGGTGTCCAGACCAAATGGGAGACTCTGGCCACTACCCCAAGCTAGTCCTCTATTACCATAGGGTCAGGCTCACTTCGAAACCTGAGGGGTCTCTGTCTCTGAAACTCATGGAGTGCGCTCAGCCTGCGCTCCTCCTCCATTGGTACCGCATGCACTAAACACTGCTCCACATGTGGTGGGATAATTGGTACACCACCTGATAGTAAAACTGGGGGATCTGGTCCCTGTATCGAGGCTTTATCACTGAGGGGGTCATCCTCGTGATTGAGCTATTTGATCCTAGTAGGTGTGAATCACAGAGGCATCCTGTAAGGAAACAAGATGTATCTCAGTCAGTGAGTATATCTAGAGAGCTGACTCAAGAAGGACATAGAAACCACAACCCATTCATATATAATGTATGTACCATTTAATTCCCCTAAAACTAGTATTATCATGTTTTGAGTTGAAAAGAAAGTTATCAGAGTCTTGGTGTATGGATATGTCGGCCGCCCGCACCAACACTAGGGTCCCTGGCCTGAAAGCCGAACTCGAAACACTTAACACTGTTTCCCCAAACCAACTCACAGAATCTCGGTCCTAAGGTAGAACCGACCAACTTTTGATACCACTCTGTCACGACCCGTCCCAGTGGGGCCTGAGCCACAAATCCCCAAGCCCACCTCCAATAGGCCAGGGGATGCTGACTAGCACCGAGTGGACATGCTACTAACATGGGAGCCATTGCCTATAAACTTGTACACATGCACACACATCTCCAAGCCCACAAAGATAAAAAGAAAAAACTACTAAAAATGGAAATCCATGCATACACTAAAAATCTCAACCAACAGAGTACGATGGGAAATTAAAGTACAACAAGTGTAAAACCCTGGGCCAAAATTACAAGCCCACAAAAAGAAAATCTGTAAAAAAGTCTAACCTACATGGTAAGGTACTATGACTGCAATCTATAGCCGTAGGAACGCACCTCGGCCCGCATGATCACACTGAGCACCGTCCGGTCCTGGTCCACCTAGAATCCTGTCAAAGGCTCGCTCATCTACACAAGACACGACATGTGCGGGAAAATCCCATGCAGGGGTGAGTATAACAATACCCAGTAGGACACCCCGAAACCACAAAGTAAATACAACAAGGGAAATACCACAAAGGGAAGATACAGTCATCTCCACCCAGTATATGTCTACAGAACATATAACAAGAATAATCCAGATATACTCATACACGATCTACTATCCCGAAATCACCACTAAGATCTAGCTCGATGATTCCCCTAAGCATGCAACAAGGAGAACAAACACCTATGTCTAAAGAGATAGAGAGATACAAAGTACTCGTTCCGGGAGAACACACTCCTCAAGCACTTTGTGAATATGATGCTCAGATGAGGATCACAACCACGTCCTGGGGTGATTCCGACAACTCAGTCTGAGCTAATCCGCTAAGTAGAGGATCGACGCCTAGGTAAATTTCGTCATGTCGATACCAAGTACCCTAACTAGGGTTCTAGGAATGAATAGAGGTCTTGGCAATAAGTCTCATAGAGGGGATTCAAACCAATCTATCCAGGAAGTCCTACAGAAGGGATCATACTACTGTATAAAGTAAATGATACCAGAACCTTCAGGGAAAAGACCAAGGGTACGAACCCTAAGGAAACAAGTCCAAGTCACAAAAGAAAAGTGGGTTAAGCCATGAATAATATTTTACACGACGTGTAGTATGGTTACACACCGAGTTCCTTGACCCCAGGTACTTCCTGTGTAAATGGCCCGTGTCATTCGTCCAAGATGTGTAAAACTAAACTACACGGAATGTAGAAGAATCACACGCCGTGTTCCTTGTCTCCGGGTACTGGTCGTGTAAACAACCCGTGTCATTTGGCTTGTCGGATAGAAAGCAACTACACGGCGTGTAGAAGAGTCACACACTGTGTCCGAGCACCTAGGGCTCACTCCGTGTACGCTAGCCATGTGCCCGTACATGGTCTATTCGCGTGTCTGTGTCACCTGCCCGTGTACCAGTACATGGGGTATCCTGTGTATCTGGCTGGGTCTGGCCAGGGAAGGGTATACACGCTGTGTCCTTGGCCATGTACCCAACCCGTGTTTGTTTCGCCTACCTGTGTACTAGTACACGGGGTATACCGTGTATCTGTTTGGGTCTATCTGGGGATGGTTATACATGCAGTGTCCTTGGTCGTGTACCCAACCCAGGTCCGTGTACTCCTGGAGTACACGCCAGGTGGTCCACTGATGAACATGCGCTGTGTAGCCCATACCACACGGCGTGTAGTCGGGAAATTTCCAGAAGCGTTGTCTTCCTCCTCACGCCTCGGCTGATTCTTCGGATCTTGATCCAACCATCCGATCATCACGAAACTCCGGATTTGGGGTCTTCTCACCCCTATGAAACTGATTCAGTCGGTTTCGGGCTCCCGATCGGCCTTGATAGTGCATACCGATCCATCCCCACAAAAATGCTCGAAGAATAGAAATTCCAAACCACATCGATTTGTCTGTTGCCGTCATCGTTGCACCTTCGCTAGGTGGTCTTGGTGTTGAATCCTTAATTTCAGATCATTGTGCCAATAAACGAATGCACAACGATAAATTTCCTCTAAGAACGCGTAGAACGCACACAAAGAACGCAGAAGAACCGAGAGAGAAAAACACAACAATCGAGAGGGACGAACCTAAATCTATGTTCGTGTCGATCTTGGTTTGTCACTGTTATAAGGTTGAATGAAAACCAAAATAATTTCACGAATAGAATCGCCAAGATTCCTGAAAATATCCCATCCCCCAAGAATGATCGATCTGCGGGCTAATCTATTCGTGGATTAGTCAGCGTTCATCGTGGAAATCAAAAACGGGGAAGAAATCATCAAACAAACATCCTACCTGGATCTGCAGCGTTCGTTGGGGATGATCTGGTTGTCGCATCATCGTTGCCGGCGAAAATCGTCAAGAACGTCATCGCCGCGTCGGGAGGTCTTCTCGAGAGCTCTCCAGAGAAAATCAGAGTTAGGGTAATTGTAACCCTGACCCTCCCTGTGAAATCTCTATTTAAAAGAATAAATGATTTCATTTCAATAAGGATTTAAATAAAATATTTTAATTAAATATTTTATTACTGTTACATCTAAAAACCAAATTTCACCACTGACCTACGCCAGCCGAAGTTAGGCCTCGCCTAAGGTAAAAATGGTGTTCCGAACACAATGGTTCCCTCTGATTTCTGATTCAGGAACCCCTTCGGGATTTATTCCACTTTTTTCGGAAAACTGCATGCGTGCGTAATTGAATTATTAAATTAAATTGAAACATTTTTTCCGATCTTAACGGACCTCGGAACCGCATGCCGTCTAAGAGCCTGGTCTCGAAAAAATAAAATTCCCATATAATAGTAAAATAAAACATGGAAAAATTCGTGACATTACACATGCGAGTGAGTTCTTTTATCTTTTCAACTGGTGCTCAGAAATGAAATATGAGGACATCGATGAACTCGTAGCACCAGTATTCTCTTAAGGGGACCATTACAGTGATTTCGTTTTATGCAGGATAGAAGTTTATTTTTAGAATTTATAATAAATTAAATAAAATTGTTGTACACAATTTTATATATAAATGGTGGTTATTTCCTACAAGGGGAAGTTATAGGTGGGTCCCACACCCACATAACCTCCCATGAGAGGATTTATTGTGGTGCGGCCCACACAAACACAAACCCTTTCACCTCCCCTCAACTCCCCATTAACCCCCCTTTTATTTATTTCAACATGTCCTCTCATTTATTATAGTGGAGCCTCTCCACCTCCAACCCATTGAATGTTCCAACCTATCTAATTAATATCTTCATTAATTAATTAGCACCTCTTTTGAATCAATTTGAATTATATAACAATTTTATTAAAATTGGGAAGCATTATTATCATAATGGATCTTTTATTATGATATGAGTTTCATTATGATTTGAATAATTCTCAAAGATCACAATTTATTAATGGAGACAAACCAATTAATGAATACCATGTCATGTTTGGTCTTATTTATTAACATTTATTCACATAAAAATATTAATTATGAATGTATAATCATTCATTGTCCTTCTATCAATAATATTCATATTGGGAAAGACAGATGGTCTACCTCTTGAAAATAGTAATTTTATAATCAAATAAAAGTTCACTAAAATGTTCCATAAGGATGTATTTTGTTACATATATGGCATTCCAATTATGACTTCTTGAAAATATACCATATGTTTGAACCATATAAAACCATTATGTTACTCCATTTACATTCAATATTTTGCTGTTATGGATTCAATCACGGTACAAAGGTTCAAAAAATTAATTAAAAATGAAAACAAAATCATGAATGTTACAAAAACTTATTCCCTCACCACTTATTGTTGTTAATGCAACATTTTTATAGAATTATAATTTTATAATATAAATCATTTTATTAATTAATCTCAAGAATAATGTTGACAAATATAATTCTATGAACATGAAAAGTGTCCAATTTATTTATGGATGTAATTAGCATATTTCAAAATAAATAATGATATTAAACATAAAATTTATAATATATTGTATTTTATCTTTATTATTATATAGATAAAAAATAATTGATCCCATATAATATTCATTGAATGAAATTAGTAAAAAGTTACAAAATAGAGATGAAAATAGAAAAAAACGTATCTGGGGAATTGTATAAAAATATATCTCTTAATGAAATGTGTTTAAAATATTAATATTCTATTTATTATTTTCAGTATAATATCTGTGATGGATAAATCAATGACCAATTGTGAATAATATTAGTCTTTTACAACATGTTCGATAAAATTATGTTCTATACTATTGAAAATGTTAAAGATTTAACCAATTTAATCATTTAGGGTACTATGTTTATGTATTTTTTGTTAAAAGGAGTAAATTGGGAGGAGATTATTAAATTTTTATGTGGATACAATATCCATTATTCATCTAATAAATTCGGCACATGAGGAAATGAAGATGTGATGTTTTCCTATAAACAATTGATTATTAATTTTTGGATTTTGAAATTGGAGTAAAAGTATAATAATAAATGAGTTTGATACAAAAATTTTTTATGATAAATATTATATAGAAGAATTATATTAATCATTTTAATATAATGAAGATGTGTGTAATGAATTTCTATAACATTTTTTGAGAAAATTCATGCCTGAAAAATATATTTATGAAAATAAAAATAAACAGGGTATTTTTTAATTTGGAATGATCATGTACAATATTGTGTGGAGTCTAAGAATTATCAAGAAATATGATAGATGTGTTTTAATATTAGAAATTATTCTATGTAGGATTCCTACTATGAGAAATATATTGATAGTGTATCAATATGGGAGAATTTATTAGCTGAATATTTCAATGAAAAATGTAGAGGATGGTAATATTTATATCGAATTATAATTTTATAAATATCTTATATGAAAACCATTATTTTTATTGTGGGAATGATTATATGAAACTTATAATAAAAACCAATAAAACTTGATGGCCCAATACATAGTAACCTATATTTTTTCCCATGCCATGAGCCTATGTCTTGTACCTGTGCAGATGTCTCATGTTTATTCTATTAAGGGGTTCATCACTAGGCCCATTACATTGATTCATTTAGAGTAGACTGTTATGAAAACCTGTAGTGAACCTAACCCCAGTAACTGAGAGCTCATGTAATTGATTAAAACATTACATAAGATATAAGAAATCATATCTTGAAGGACCGAATATCATAGTAGTATATGTAAACTATATAAAAACATAATTCCCATATTACATTAGAAAATAGAAATTAAAACCTACTTTTTTATAATATTGTTATTCCATCTCTAGAGTCCATTAATTATATACATAGTGCGCTTTTTAGATTCATAGTAATGGAAATAAAATAAGGGTTACCTGAAATGATTAGTAACTATTACATAAAAAAGAAGACATCATAAATGAAAAAGATAAATCAATATGGAATGATAAATATCTAAAAACATATTCTTTTTAAATAATTTTACTATCATAACTGGAAAAAGAGTAACCATTATTACAACGTAAATAAGTAAATAAAAATTCCATTTATGAAATAACATGAGAATGAAATGAATCAATATATAATATCATTATAAAAAAATCATGGATACTAAAAATTTAATTTCTAACTAATCAAATTATTAAATATTGGAAGATATGATCTTAGGAATTATGATGCCACTACCGCCCATACCTATTATAAGATGGTTTAAACGTAAAGGTAAAAAACCCATGTAATAATATCTATCTGAATTTTCTCATGGGAACTATTGATGGATTTAGGTAATATCTAATATTAAACTCTGCTAGTCAATTTAGGTCCAAAAAAATCTTATCATATCGAATGGTCATTTTAATTCATGAATCTTCATGCTTTAAAATTAAATATCCATAATTATGATTGAATACATGTAATAAATATTTCACTAATCAATAAAATAACATTCAATTCCAATCATGTTATGTATACATGAGATATGGTTTATGAAATAAGTATATCCATGCAAAATATTGTGTATACTTATGTGAAATTTAATGTCTAATTTTCATAAAAAAATGAATATTTCAAGGGAGTGTTATGTACTATGAAAAATAATTAAAATAATTAAATTTCAATAAAATAATTATTAAAATGAGAAAACTATATTAATAAAAATTGTAATAATGGTATCAATTCAATATAAACCCATTGGAGTAGGAATAAAGGGGTGTTTTTCAATTATTAATTTAAATACGAATAACAGAACTATAAATATATTCTTAAGGATAATATTTATTTATAAAATAACTTCTATAACTAATAGTCCAAAAAAATGTTGAAAAAATGTTATTTGCAAATAACAATTGAAACATATAACATAAAAATTATAATATGTAGTTGGAAACAATGGCTACATATTTTATTGATTCATTAAACAAAAAAACGAAGATTCTATTCACTTTTTTGTAAAATCCAAATGATATTTTTTTTGAAAAAGAAGTGATGATTCATGAAGGTTATTTTTATAAGTATAAAATGAATAAAATATTCATTAATAAATATATATAAAATAGTATAATTTTTTAAACAATTATTTTTAGAAAATATGTTTCTAGATGAAAATGTATTTTTTACATTAGAGAGAAAAAATTTTGTTTTTTAAATATTTAAAAATTATTTTATGGTCCAAAGAGTGGAGAATTTTACAATTACAATAAAATATAATTAATAGTAAGAGGATTAGGAAATTATTTTTTATTATAAAATGATCAAAGAGTTTCTTTTAATTGATATTCAATAATAAACAATATTTATTAGAATGGTATTGTGAAATAAAACATTAAAATAATAATTTCCTTGACTTGAGAAATAATCCATAAATATATTATGTGTATCAAATATTAATCCACTTAAAATATTTTTAAAGGAAAAATAATATTTTCAATAGTGATTTTACACATAGTATTGAAATATAAAATATGATGAAGAAGTTATATAAACCTATAAAAATAAATTCATTTTTAAAATTCATTACAACATAGATATTTTATTTTCAAATACCAAAATATTAAATAATTATAATTAAATGATAAAATACTTTTAAATATTAAGGATTCGTGATATCACATGTAAATGGGGATGTATATATGCTAGAGAAAATAAATTAGGTTTATAACATTATAATATGGCCCAATGAAGATAAATTGTGATGAAATCCCTTACCTCAAGAATCCCAATTGTAAAACGTTATTTAACCTCATTTATATTTGTTTTAAAAATGTAATTAACTTATTAACCAAAAATATTAATATTTATTTTATTATATGTGACCATATTATATTATCTTATCACCCTTCAGTTAATAACCATTCATTATTTTTATTGTTTTGGGTGATAATTCCCTTGTTTTATCATCCATGTCTCGTCATAAATGATCTTGTTTGGGAAATATTATATAGTTATATGATCTATATAATAATAATAATTAAATTATTATCATGTTTTTAAATACATTACCCATATAAAAAACTCATAAATTATTGTAATGAAAAATTGATTATTTTAAAATCATAGAGGTGGTAGGTAATATGAATACATGAGTAATATTTAAATTTTTTAAATATCATTATAGAAAATAGGTATATTATATTTTATATTTCATCAATGATAACAAAATAATATAAAATATATTTTTAATTAAATAAAAATATATATATATTTAATTTTTAATAGTGAATAAAATAGAGTCACATCGCTTTGTAAAGGTGACAGTCCACGCGTACACAAACGACGTGATCAATTTTTAGGGTAAAAAAATAATATTATATTTTCTATTTTAAACTGAAAAATATATCATTAATAACATAATTATTTAATTTATATAACATATATTTTTTTATCTTTATTATGTTTTGGGTAAGCATTAGTGAAAGATGAATCACTTCACGTCATGAGTTAGTAGTCCGCCGTTCACATGAGAGTTGTTTCTTTATCCCCAATGGAATTTAAATTTCAAATAAATAAATGATAAAATCTATTTGATGGATTAATATTTTATAAATATCATATTTATACCTTATTTCACCCATCATACCCCACTATGAAAGGCGGTAATTGAATACATGAATGTAATCGTTTCCCAGGGTTGTAGTCCAACATACACACGAATGATAATTTCTTATCCCACTAGATGGAACTTGGGATTGTTGTAAGTCATTACCACATATAACAACATATAAATTTATGGCAAATAGTAATGAAATTATATCATTATATAATAATATAATTTAGGAAGGTGGGGAAAAAATAAAAAAAATGATTATTGAATAATTTTACCTCCTCTTCGAGTACCCTCTTTTGGATTGCAGCACAAGTTTAGTTGGTCAGATTTAAGAAAAAATAAGGATTATTTTAATATTGTAGGGAATTTTGGATTGTAATTATGTAGTTATTAGATGTAAAAAGGGTTTTATGGTTTAATAAAAGTGGAGGATGTAGACTTTAATAATTAAAGTGAGTGGAACTATTTTATGTTATGAAAAAAACACTTTTTGTCATTATATTCACAAGGAAAATTGTCCCAAACAGAATATTCACAAAACATATAAATTATTGGTTTGAACACCGTCTATATAATAATATTATGAAACATTTTTATGTAATTTTCACCAATATAATTTTATTTTAACCTCCAATAAATCCATTTCTACCTTAACCATGGTAATTAATTTTACTATTTCAACTATAAATTTGGTTATTTTTTTACCCTATGAAAAAATATATATTATCCCAATTCAAAATATGGAAGCAATTTTTGAAATTTCCATTTATATAAAAAGAAAAATTAAATTTAAAATTAATCTCATTTATATAATGAGAATGCACAGTTTCAATGAAATAATTTACAAAAGATAATAATATTTTGATATAAAATATAAAAATGGACATGATTAAAATAAACTAAAATGGATTAATATACACACATATATATATATATAATTTAACAAATTTTCTATTAAATAAAATTAAAAATATGTTTTATTTTTAAAAAATAATATGAACAAAATATGTAGTTTCCAATTAATATTTATTATTTCTCACTATTCAACAAAAAATGAAACATTTCATAAAAATTCAAAAGATCACCCTAAGATAATATTTTTATTATAACATCAAAATTTATTTTTATCTCTAAAAATAGATTTTTTAAAAGTGGTAAAAATTATTTTTAAATTATCATTACAAATCTCGACTAAACCATATTTTAGATAAAATACTATTTTTTCCTAAAAATTTATTTCTCCTTTAAAATATCCTAATTTTATTTTCAATAGATATATAATAAATTAAAATGTTTTTAAATTTTAAAACCATATAATTTTCATAATACATATTTTACACTTTATTCCATCCCATTTATCAACTATATAATAACATTGTACTATATTACGGTTCATTTTGGCTTAAGGATGCATTTTACATAAGTTATCAATGATAGTATATTTATAGAAATATATTTAATGTGTTTTTTTAGTCTCTTTGTTTTTATTGACATACGATATTTATTTTAATATTCTTATATTAAATTTATAAGTGTTATATTATCCCCATATTAAATAAATCGTTTCCTTACAATTTAAAAGTGAACTTTCTAATCAAGTGTTTAACATTACGGAATAAAATTGTTAAACAACCCATATAATAAAATTGCTGCCTAATAATCCTCTTAATAATATAGAAATAGATGTAAAAAATCATATATGGAATAACAAATAACTATGTATCGATTTATGATAAATTTGGTGGCCTTAAATGATATGTACATGGAAAAATAATAAATAATTGTAGATTATGATTGATTTAATTGACCACAAAATATTTAGTGAATAGGGTAGGTTAATGACCCTAAAACCATACATATTTGATTAATTGAGATCACATTTCATTAATTTTATTTGAATGTAATATGAAAACATTTTTGTATGAAAATCCAATTTCTAATATTTAGGAAATAATTTAATGTAAAAGGATATAAAGGAATGTAAATACATTATAAATTTAGATTTTATAATAATTAATCTCTTAATCCTAGAAATGAATATACCAAATTGTATTTTTATCGAGGAATCACTTAGATTCACTTTTAATAGATCATAATATCCAGAAAATGGTGAATAGTATTTCAAATGTTTTCTAAATATATTCCAAAAATATATAATTAGAAGAAGTTATACAACATAGTACATTATTCAATAAACCTAAATAATAAAAACACTATTCATTCATTAATATTTATTTTTCAAATAGTTTAAATAAAAACAACGATATATTACTAGGGAATCACGTTGGGTAGTGGAATAAGCTAAAAACTTTTCATCCATATATTGTGTGTTCATGCCCCATAACCTTGTAGGACATGATCGTTATTCACCCATTATACAGGTTTTACTTTTTCTAAAACCATATTAATATAACTCATGTAACATTATTCATAGTGTAATAACTCTAATTAAATCAATATCAAAGATAAGATAAAACCTAAGGTTACCAATACCTTCAATCTTACTCCTACAATAAGTAAGGAAATTAATTAATAAATAACTTTTTTACTAAATAATATTCTAAAATAGTGGGTTGTATTACCATAATTGTTTTGAAAATGTATCATTAATATTTTTAATACCCCATAAAAGAATACCCAAAAGTGGAATTTAATACTTTTAAATTTTAAACAATATTAAATTCATTAATCAATGATGGTATCCATTACCATGAAATTATTGAAAGAATATATTCATTTAAAAATGTAGCAAAAACAAAAATGTTTCATTATTATTGTAATAATATTAAATTAATTAGAATAATTATACAATATAATTATTTAATCCCATTAAATAACTAAACCATTTTACATTATTGTTGGTACTTACATTGTCAAGGAGTTAACCTTTAAAAGATTTCATTGACTCAGATTATTATGAGGTTCCCAAAATTTAATACAAAGAAAATATAAATTGATCTCTATGATCATATTTATTTCCTTTCATCATTCAATTAATGGTTTGGTAAAAAATCATCAAATTATTCTATTACTTTCCACAACAAAATATTTTCTCATGGTTTTGGGACACATTCATTTCAAGAAAATGCCCCTTAGATTTAAGCTAGGTCATTCATTTTCATTATCTATTAAAATCATTCATGATGGTATGTCAATAAAATTTGAATTATCCTAAGTGTATATGTAATGAGTGTTACACTAGTTTAACAATAAGGCCCATTTTTGTGCACGAGGTGACAATAAGGTCAATCATAGTGAACCCTTTTATAGTTATTATCCCCATGAACATTTTTTTAGAACCTCATCTATATATAGTATCCAGATAATGATGTATTTCTGGGAAACCCCACAATATTTCAATCTTACCAAAACATTAGGTTATTATTATATAATTATCCTAAATCACTGCAATAGTTTTATGATCCCTAATATATGGTTTCTTAGGTATATATCTTATGGTATCTATTTTACATTCACATATACCAACTGTACTAACCCTAAACCTTACAACACAAAGCAAGTTTCTTACTTGATTAAATTTGTATAATATTCAAAGGATTTAATCCCAAAGAGCTTGATAAGATAATAGTCCTCATAAACCATATACATATATGATTTCCATACTACATTTGAACAAAAAATATGATTAATTTTTTTTGAGAATAATGTTATTCTTTATATATCAACATTTCATATCCATCATTGTTCACTTCATAGAATCCTGGGATAGGGAAAAATATGGGTGATCTAAAATTCTCAGTAAGGATTATGTATAGGTGAAGGTATCATGAATCAATAAGAATAAATAATTATAAAGGTAAATAAATCAACACCTATTCTATTCTATTATTTTTTTATAATAATTTGATAATTAACTATCATTACAGAAATATAAATAATTGAACACACATAGAATTTAATCTATTATCTAAGAATAAAAATTATCTACATATAATTTCATTATAAAAATAACTTATATATTAATAAATAAAATATTAATGAAGTAAATGATTAATTATTAAATTCATTGATCTAAGGAATCATGATATATTTACCATTAAGACATATTACAATATGATTTAAAACTCGGGGTAAAAATAAGTGTAATGCTTGTATACTGATTTGAACCAGGAGACCTACCAATGAATTGAGGGTCTATATAATATCAGGGTCCACCCATAACTATAGATCCAATGGATTCCACACATAATGAATACAAAATTTAATTCAAGAATTAATATTCCAGAACATTTAATATCATTATTTAGGAAAGAATATGAATTATAAATATTTCCCCAACCAATCCAATAAAATTGAATATAAAACAATTTATGTATCAATTATATACAGTTTATGAAATAATTATATCCATGACCAATGATATTGATATTTAGGATAAATTTAATTTCTTTTAATCATTAGAAAGTTAATATTTGATGGGAAAGTTAATTACTATAAAAAGAAATAACTAAAATGGAATCAAATCATTTTATTGGAAAATAGACATAAACCATCCATTAAATAAATAAGGATGGTATTAATAAAACATATAACCATTGTATTATGAATATGTTGTTTTTTTCATTGTTTAATATCAATACCATTAAAAGATCATTAAATATATTTTTTAGTAAAATGTCATTTTTATTGGGATAATATTCTTTTAATAATAAAATTTCACAAAAAAGTTCAAAAACCTTTTATAATGAATATAATATTTGAAACATTTAAAGTAATACTAAAAACATTTTATTTGTTATGATGGCTAGAAATTATTTTAGTGCCATTTAGTAAAATTAATTATCCCTTTCAATTTTCAGTAAAATCAAAATATCCATTGTTTTCAAACTGATTTAATGATCTTGTCAAAAATATTTGGTCCAAAAGTAAACATAGTTAAAATTTCCTTTCATAAATAATTTTATAAATTTAAAAACCAATATATAGTTTTTTTGAAAAATAGGGTTTTAATGAAAAATGATATCAGAAAAAAATAAATAAATAATGTCAGTTTTTATTAACAACCATTTTTAAATATTATGTGTAAAAATTCATTTTAAAATGTTAAAATTACTTTAATATGCCAGGTTTTTAAAAGGAAACACAATGTTCGATAGCGTACATGATACACCACATCGAGCACTAACAAAAAATCAAATATTATTATTTTGTATGGTAGTTATTACCTAGTTGTTAGAATTGATGTAATGAACATTGTTAACCAAATTTTGAAAATATGTTTCACACATGTTTATATAATGATTCATTGGTTACCAAATTTACTTTAAATGAAACTAAAAATAAATCGAATATAAATGATGAATTTTATTTATGAATAAACTATTTAAATGTGAATAATTGGGTTTATAAAATAATTAAGTAACTCTTTTTAGAATATATTAACGAAATATATATTCAATATATACAAATTTATTTTTGAAATTCATATTATATGTTTTCTATACATGATATAAAAACAAATTCAATTTTTTCTGATAAAAGAAGTATTTAAAAAAATGTAGTTTTACTTCCTTTGGATTATAAACCTATTTTAAATTTATTTTTTGACCCTTTTATATGTTATATTTGAAAAAATATACTTCTTATCTGGAAGAAGTGTGAAAAAAATATTTCATTGGATTTTTTTTGCATTTTTATGGTAAAATTTATATTTTAATGATTAGAGAAAAATATTGCATTTTAATTCAAAACAACTTTTTTTTCTAATTAATTAGTATTGGTATATTACCTTTTTAATTGGTTTTAAAGTATAATTATTTTATATTTTTCTCAATAAATCCAATTTTGGTCCTTGTAATTAAATTTACATTGATATTAGATATAAATACATTGTTAATATTTTGATGGTTTTTACATTTAAACATATGTTTTCTTGTTTTGACAAAGTGGATAAATTTAAAATTAATTAATTCCACTTACGTGTTCTAAATTTGTAAAAATGGATTCAAATTTTGGAATAATAATTTCTTAATTAAGTAAATGAGTCACATTTTTTTAAGATATTATGAATAGTAACTTTGGTAAAACATTTTATTACCACGGTTAAAGGTACATCGGTTAATTGAAGGTAAAAATAATAATATTATTATATAAAACTACTTTAATAATTTTTAAAAGTTTAATTTAATGACTTTATCTGAACCATTATCATCTAGGGTAGATTTTAGGACCACTTGGAGCCACATGTATGACTTCAATTCTTTTATAATATAATGTTCAATGAATAATCATTTTTTTGCACTTTTTTTAAAAGAAATGTATTTTAGTATAGAGTGATATAGGGGTTATATTCATCTATAAATAATAATTTTAAAGATACAAAAATTACTGAAATCATGTTAAATTATATATAATTTTTAGTTGATAAATAATTTAATTTAACTTGGACACAAAGTTGTTGTAGTAATTTATTAATTAATTAAAGAATCAGCTAAATGATTTTATAATTATTAAAATAAATATTATTTTAATCAATTTATTTCATCCATGAATTTTTTACTAATATTTATCATGTTGGTGATGATTTAAAAGAGTTTTTTTAAACATATTTTTCTACTATAATATTTTATAAAAGTTAACTACTGAATAGTGTCAAAATTGAAAGTATTGGTATTTTGAAATATAAAACATTATGTTAAATTAAATTAAATTTTTAAAACTCTAAGTTTCATCCAAATGGTTATTATAAGTCAAAATATTTCATAAATGTATTTTTTTGGTCATTTAACATATTATGGTAATTACATTAACCCATAAAATGTATATAACATCCTATCATGGTAATACTAAAAATGGTAAAATAAGGTTTTACCTAAAAGGATAAGGATTAATAAATATTCAAAACATGTCAAATTTAAGTGACCAAAAATTATTCATGTTTATTCCAAAACAAACATTTCAAATTGATCTTTTTTTATAGTTTTTAAATTATAAAATAAATAGATTTATATTAGTAAAAATTTGAAAATGAAATTTTTTACATAAATAATTATTACTATGGATAAAAAGTTACTTCCAATGTAAATGTAAATAATGGTAACAATTAATAATTATATGAATATTCCAAAAAACACTCTAGGATGTCTCTAAAATGAGGGTACATGAAGAATCTGAAACAAAAGACACATCATATCCAGTTTTTTATACTATATAGAGATTGAAAATTTAATATTAACAATATGTTATTGAAAATGTAAGGATTACTTCCAAAATTACCCTACATGTTACTAAAAAACAATAACAGTTACATTATTTAATAACTCAACTCTACATGTAATTTCTCCATTAAATACTTATAAATTACTACTACTATAATTGATATCCACATTAGTAATCATTTATTTTCCATTACATTGAATATATCATCTTTTTAAATGGATAATTCTAAAGAATATTAAATTCTATGATTGGAGTATTACAAACTACTTTGCTTGTCCTCTTTATTATTTTCAATCAAATTAATTATCAACACAATATTTTTACAATATTAGTAATATTTATATAATAAAATGATTTTTTATAAATTTATTACTCATTTTTTATTAAATATCCCACCCATTATTTAAAAATATATCATCATTTATATTAATGTGTACACTACCTCCACCATAAGAAACAAAATTCAATTTTCATCTCCACCCATAATTATCTATTATCAAAAGTAATTTAATGAGAAATATAATTAATATAATACCATTTTGGTTTTTATATCATAAATTTTAGAACGGTTTACTGATATTATTAACAATAATTCCTCATTAATTATATCATTTAAAAGAATT
The DNA here is from genome assembly GCA_963277665.1 of Viscum album. Lineage (NCBI taxonomy): Eukaryota > Viridiplantae > Streptophyta > Magnoliopsida > Santalales > Viscaceae > Viscum > Viscum album. The sequence goes on from OY728148.1 coordinate 2,019,920,141, forward strand.
GTCCTATGAGAAAAAACATTATTTTAAATTGTGTAACATTTTATAATACATTAGGCATTATTTTATATCCTTTATAATTATTAAAAATTAGACTAATAAACACTAATTTTTATACTATGCTACTTCTATAATGAAATGATAATAAAAAATCTACATCATAATTCCTTAAATCATGCTAGGTTATGGATTTGGTCGATGTGACAACCTAATTGAAAAATAGAACAAATTTATATCGTGAATTAAAGTTATAACATAATTAATATTATTTTTTAATATAAAAGATTAAATTAATAATTTTTTTTGATCCTATAATATTTTTTTCAATATTTAATTATTTTATAGTAAAAGCTCAATTCAATAACCCAGAATTAGAAACATGTTCTTGTTATCAATTTCATCATCATAGTTAAATTCTAAAACACTCTTGAATGGAATTTTAATAAACATAAATAAGTATAAATCGTCCACAAATGTAAATTTAATTAGAAATTAATCATTATATTTTATAAAATATGAGTTAAGACATCGTTTTTACAAAACTAGTAGAAAGAATAAGTATTATAAACACTCGATGAGGAAAATATGTTTAATTCATATAGATATTGAGTATTTATGAAGTGTATAAATGAAAATAGATTTGAGTAAAGTTTTTAATAATATGACAATAATACTTTAATGTTTATTTTATTCCTTATCATTCAATAGGTTTTACTTTTTTCCCAAGACATATTTGGGGATTCCCATCTCAGTTTTCAGATTTGGGACTCACGTTATATTCACCAACTATTTCATTTTTTGCACACATTTTCTTCTAATAAACTTCAATATATTCCTCATCAGTTTAATGGAATTTAAAATTATATATTCTTTTAAATCTCTCATTATTTGTTGATTCTATATTTACCAAATCTACTCTAAAAAAATCTACCACATCTACTCTAAAAATCCTATTCATTGTGGAAATCCATCATATGTTTTTGTTAAAATGGTGCATAGTTTCTAAGAGAGTACATTCTAATTTGGATTACTGAAAGTTGAATCATTAATGGAATACATGTACCATGGGTCAATAATTTGAGAAACTTTTGTCTAATGGTCATCACAATCATCAACCAGATACATTATGAGTGGGCATAATATTTCACACATGTCTAGGCACACCTGGGGGATATAAATTAGAATATTCACATGTTATTTATGAATCTGGATAAATGATTTTTCATACAATTACTTTGGTATCTTACCAGTGAAAACAATTAAACTAAATTACTAGCTTCTATTGATAACCCAAAACATTGAATCCACCCTTCACCACTACCTAGTCTTTATTTCATTGAAAAGGATGCCTCCCTATACATTGATAACCCCCCATAGCTTCTATATTGATAATGATTTGTTTAATGATAAATCATATTTATATAAATGGATAAAGATCATTTTATCCTTTTTATTTACTTGGTGAAAAGTATTTTAATTCAATATGTGGCTCTTTTAATACTGATAATATTCAGAATGTTAAATATGTTATTTTAACTGACGACCCTTTTTCTCTCAATGGATTATGATTGATTTAAAAATTTTTTAAAAGGTGAAACATTTTTCCATTATGCACGTAATTATTCTAAAATTGATGATTATTAGAAAGTTAAATATGAATTATTTAACCATCCTCTATCATTATCTTGATGGTTTATGATTATCTTATTCCTTTTATTGAAATGGATAAAACTATTAAAGTTATCCATATTTCTCTTCATATATAGATAATTATAAGAAACATTGATTATGATTTGTTTATACAGACATTTATATGATTAATTATTTTTTCATAAACAGCAGAGGTGTGGGCCCCCTATTATATAGCCCCTCAATTCATCATTGGGTCTCATGAAATTGTTTTATTATTTTGGTGTATGATTGCCCAAAAAAATATTTTTGAATTGACCGTAACATAATGATGACGTCCATAAGTTATCAATTTTTCTGGGAATAATTATTTATTTCATTGTTAAAGAAATTAGATGAAATTAAACATATGATTAATTTATATTTATTTATATATTTTGATATATTTTACTCTTAGTTTTAGTTGACTACAAATTATTGACTATTATTTATTTCTATTATATCACGTGTCCCCTTTTTAAGTGAGAATAAATTCATATTTATGAAACCACTTATTTGGAATATAAGATCACTCTTATTTTATAAATTTTCCTTCGGAATCATAGAGGATACCAATTTATAATTTTTAGTGTTATAAGGTAAGGTTGATGAATATTATGTAATGGCTTCATCTCATCACCTAGGTTATGAAATTAAATGTATCCATGAATTTATTCTAACATCACTACAAAATTATTTCATCTTGTATAATACTTATACATTTACCTATTAATATAATATAACAACTTAGACTATGTATTTTGATCCCATAATCATAGTTGGTATAAGATTAAATTTACTAAGAACCTTGGGGATACTACTTAGAAGAACCTAGTTAGATAGCAGGAGTATTATTAATAATCTATTAATATTTCTATGGGAAATATTTAAAACATAATTTGAATTTTATTTTTAAATTCAATAAATACATATATTTATTTATATTCCATTATTTAGAAATCAGTACTAATGAAGTAATATTATTATCTTTGATAGTGGGAATAGAATCCCTTATTCTCTAAAAAGATACATCATCTATTGGTTCATTTATAAACCCATCCTCTATATATCTCCTTAAAAAATTATGTTATGAGTGTAATATCAATATCTATCTATATAAAATAATAATATCCTAAAAAAATAAAATATACCATTGTTAAGTAAATAATTGATAATTTACTAGAATTTATACAAACTCATCCACCTGAGTGTGATTGTCACGACTCGTCCCTTGGGGTTCGTGTCGTGACTACCCTAAGCCCGCCTTCCATAGGCTAGGTGCTGGAGACTAGCACCGAAGGCGTATTCTCTATAACTAGGAAATAATTTTCTTTATATCCTGTAAGCACACGCAACTAAGTACATAGAACGATACGAACTCAAGTAAACCATACTGTAATCTGAGTTAGTGCAGTAAGTAAAAGGGTACAGAATACAGTCCCAACTGGAAAGTACAAGTAAAACTAAAATACAATACAACTGAAGAAAGATAAATATGGGTATTGGGTCATCCTCTAAGGTTCCTACCTGAAGGGTAGGTCAGATTGCCTCCTCAGCACTCCTTGTCCTCCTGTCTCCTCCATGTACTGATACATCGTATGGTCCACCTCTGGGAACCGTCCAATCCTGATACCCACATCCACAGTCAGTGTTGTTCATCATCGGAACCAAACACAACGAGGTGTGGGAATATCCCATACAGCGGTGAGTATAAAGATTTTTAGTAGGGACCCACACAGGATCGATCGGTGCTGACCCACACAGAATCGCTCGGTGTTGAACAACATAGGATCCCTTGATGTTGACCCAAACAGGATCGCTAGGTGCTGACCCACACATGATCACAAGGTGCTGAACCACACAGGATCACATGGTGCTGACCCACAGAGGATCTCAAGCTGATTACACACACAGGATTGCTAGGTTCTGACCCACACAGGATCGTAAGGGGATGGCACACACAAGATTGATCTTCATTCGTCATGTCAAAGCCAGCTACTACGTTCCCGCACAATGCTTGCATGCCTCTGGGAGGGTCCGCTCCAAAATCCACTAGTTGATACTCCAACTACCATGAAGTCTGACGAAGAAGTATCCCAAAGCACTGCCATGTCAAAGGGGTATCAATGCAACATACGGTGCGTCAATCAGACACTCGGTCTGTGAGTTATTATCATTTTAGTCCCAGGGCTCGATTGTATTGGTGCTCGATCCAAACCGACCATACTCCAACATTATCCAAAACTCTACTGTGGTATACTCAAAGGGGCTGAATTGCTTTATTGTTCCCATCATCGCTCAAGGTTCTTCAAACCGATGTCCGGTGCCAAAGTTATGGCCAAACGAGCGTAAATGGGTCGTAGTAGTTCTGGGTCCGGTCTGACCCGGTCAGACCGACCCGGCCCGACCTGCTAGGTCTGGCCGATTCTGTTGGGTAGCTCGTCCCACTGGGTTTGGCACATCCCGTTGGGTGGCCTGGCCCACGCTGGGCGGTCTGGTAGGCCGCGAGGGCCATGGAGGGCAGCAGGAGGCTACAAGGTCGTGGGCGACGTGGCTTGACCAGGGGCCAATCGGTCATGGGGTGACTCGGTGAGGCCGCGAATAGGGAGACCGCAAGGGCGCGAGGCCGTAGGGTGGCTTGGTATGGGATGGTGGATGTCACGGATGCCGTGGGTTGGCTCAGCCGGGGCATCACGGCAAGGCCGCGGGGCGGCGATAGCCGTAGATGGTGGATCACCATGGGGCATAGGTGTCGTGGGGTGGTGGGGCATCATGCGTCTGTCAGTGGTTCTTGAGTTCCACTGGTGCCAACAGCCGGCGCTGGTCGCCATGATTTTCAAGAATGAGGAATTTCATGAATTCAAAAATAACCACTTCCTTGTTTGCTTGATTCGTTGAATATTGTTAGTGGGGAAGGAGGCGATATCAATGGGAATAGATGAACGTTGGTGATGTCGATGATTCCTCAATCGTCGGTTCGTTTACATTGAAGACATTCCTCGTCAACGAATGTCATGTGGAAGAAGTCAGATTCAAATTCAGCATTCTTCATTGGAGAGCATTCTCCCAAGGCTCCTTCCTTCCAATTCCACAAAATACAAAGGTAGCCCCGAATAATATATTATTCGATATATTATTTTCTTGGAAAAAATTATAAATAGATTAATTAATTATTGAGTAGATTTTTCAAAATTTAGTGGGGGATCCCAAGAGGTTTCTCCCCATTAAGATGGAGTTCAAGGGGTTCAAGGGGTTTAAAGCCTTGGGTGGTCCCCACCACCATAACCTCTCATGGGAGGTTAGGCCCGGTGGTCCCCACCTCCATAACCTCTCATGAGAGATTTTAGTCCAGGTGGTCCCCACTTATGAAATATCCACATGGGTGGTTTCAAAATAAAATAAAAATTAAATGTTACTCCATATTAATTTATTTTATTCGTTCACAAAAAACCCAATTTCTATCTTCCACTCTCAACCCACTACGGTCAAGGTGAGGGTCTCCTTAAGTAAATACCATCGTGGCGAGTTTAATGGTTCCCTCAGATTTCAATTCTGAGCTCCAGTTCAAAAGATAGAATAATTTCCTTGCATGTTTACTGAATGTACCTGAAATAAAGTTCAGAAATTCGTTTCGAGCACTCCGGGCCTCGGAATCACACGCCATCAATTTTCACGGACTCGTAAAATTCCAATATATTTAAAAATAATAATTACATAGAATTTCTAGGTCTTTACATTCTCCCAACCTTAGGGATTTATGTCCTTGTAATCCACAACTCAAAAATAAGAAAACAAGTAGGGGTACTGAGCACAAATCTGAGCCTCCTAATCCCATGTGCTGTCCTGTAGGTTACCGTGCTACCAGAAAATGTGCACCAGAGGTTTCTACCACCCATGAAGGACCCTATTTTGTTGATCCTCAATATCAACTTGAACCTCTATAAAATTCACCCCATCGTCGATGTCCAGCTCTCTGTGGTCGATGACCTAGGAAGGGTCGTGCACGTATCTCCTCAGCTAGGATACATGGAAGAAGTTGTGCACCCGGTACAACTGAGGTAGAAGAGCTCAGCAGTAATCCAACTCACCAACTCTTCTGAGGACCTGAAATGGTCTGATGAACCTCGGAGATAAATTGCCACCTCGACCAAATCTCTGAAAACCTCTTTGAGGTGAGACCCGTAGAAAGATGTGGTCTCCATCCTCGAACTCCAGAGGTCTCCGTCTCTTGTCGGAATACGAGTTCTACCTGCTCTAGCAGTTTTCATCTTCTCCTGGATAATATGAACCTTCTCTATGGTAGCATGTACCATCTCTGGTCCCACTAGTACTGACTCCCCTTGGACATTCCAACACAATGGTGATCTGTAAGGGATCCCTTACAACGTCATTAAAGGTTCAATCCCAATGGTTGAGTGATAAATGTTGTGGTATGAAAATTCCACCAAAGGAATGTGATCCTATCAGCTTCAATCGAAGTCAAGGATGCAAGAATGAAGCATTTCCTCAAGAGGCTAAGTGTTCCGCTCAGTCTGGCCATCCGTCTGAGGATGGAAGGAAGTACTCAAACGAAGCTGCATCCCGAAAGCCTCCTACAACCCCTTCCATATCCAGGAATTAAAATATGTATCACGATCAGGGATAATCATCGAGGTTACTCCATGTAGCAGAAAAATATCCTACACATAGAGTCATCTCAATCTCTCTACTGAACCCAAATCTCTGATCGGTAGGTAGTGAACCGACTTGGTGATTTGGTCGATGATCACCCAAATCGATTCATGAACACTAGATGTACATGGAAGTCCTTTCATTAATTCCATGGATATCCCATCCCACTTCCAATCTAGGACCTCTAAAGGCTGAACTAAGCCTACTGGTTCCTAATGATCTACCTTCATTTGCTGAGAAGTGAGGCACCAAGAGACAAATTATGCTACGACTTTCTTCATTCTCGGCCACCAGTGTTGTCGTCAGAGGTCTTGGTACTTCTTCACCACTCTTGGATGTATAGCTAGAGGGGATGTGTGGAACTCCCTCATAAATTCCTCCCAAATCATCATTGGTACAATGGTACATCCTCTGAAGAGGATAACCTTCTCCCCACCTTCATAAAATTCATCAGGTTCATGTCCTATGGATATATGAGCATGTTGTGTATTGCAGTCAGTGTCCCCAAGTTTCTCCTCCCTGAATCCCTGAAGAAGTGGGGGAGTGACTCTAAGAGACTGAAGAAAAGATGCTCTATCTCTATCTATAAAATATATCTCCAAAGTGGCGAGCTGCTCTGTCACCTCACTGAGTAGTTGTATACCAAATCTCTAGTTGTGTTCATGTAATACAATTTTCCCCATCCCAGGAGTATAGACTATCTCAAAGTTATAGTCCTGGAGGAACTCAAGCCAACGTCACTATCTCAGGTTCATGTCCTTCTGAGAAAATATATACCTGAGACTTTTGTGATCATAGTACACCGTAAAACGGTCTCCCATCAGGTAATGTCTCCACATCTTCAAGGAGAAAACCATTGCTGCTAAATCCATGTCATGGGTACTGTAGTTATTCTAATTTTTTCTCATATATTGAGAAACATATGCGATAAATTCTCGCTCCTGCATCAGGACACATCCGAGTCTGGTCCCTGATGTGTCGTAGTAGACTACGTACCCGACACCCTCATCTAGAAGCCTCAAGATGGAGGCACTAGTCAGCCTCTGCCTTATCTCTTGAAATTTGTTTTGGAATTTATCTGACCACACTAAGGGTTTCCCCTTTGTTGTGAATGCTGAATGTGCTACTGCGACCCTGAAGAAATCTGGCACAAATCTCCAGTAGTATCTGGCCAACCCCAGGAATCTCCGTACATCTGTTACACTCCTGGGTGGCCCCCATGAAAGTACAAATTCAATCATTGTTGGACCCAATAAAAATCTAGCCTCCGAGATGTCATTTTCTAGAAATTGAACCTCTCAGATCCAAACTTAGCACTTTGAGAGTTTACCATAAAGCTGGTGCTCTCGGAGTGTGTCTAGTGCCACTTACAAATGATAGGCATGATCCTCCTGAGTAGCCAATTAGATAAAAATGTCTTCAATAAAGGATAATACAAATTGATCAAGGAATGGATAAAATATCTTGTTCATGAGTCCCATGAACACTGCTAGAGCATTGGTTACACCGAATGGCATAACCAAGAACTCGTAGTGGTCGTACCGATATTTGAAAGTTGTCTTATGCACATCCTCGTCTCGTACTCTGAGCTGGTGATATCCTGATCTGATGCCTATCTTCAAGAACCACCATGCTCCCTTAAGCTGATCAAAGAGATCGTCAGTCCTTAGGAGTAAGAACTTGTTCTTCATGGTCACCTGGTTCAGGCACCGATAGTCAACACAAAGTATGAATCTCCCATACACCTTCTTGGTGAAAAAAACCGGGGCTGCCAAGGGAGAAACACTAGCTCGGATGAATCCCTTCCCCTGAAAGTCCTCTAGCTGTACCCGCAGCTCATGAAGCTACACGGGAGCCATATGATACACTGGTGACAATATCGGTGTCATCTTGGGGTACAGGTCAATGTAAAAGTACACCTCTCTGTGAGGAGTTAGACCCGAAACATCATTAGGGAAGACATCTGTGTACTGTTCCACCACTATAGGATAGCTCAGACTCTCAACATCAATCGCTCTAAGGGTAAGGGTTTCCAATTGATGAATGATTGGCTGCACCGTCCTCTGGGTAAGTCCATCCTGTGCTGCAAAGGCTCCCTTCTCGTAGGTGATTGTAAACATGGTCCCATCCATGCAAACAAACCGCACGTTTTGCCTAATATAGTCTATCTAATCATGGATTGTGGATAACCAGCCCATACCAAAGATTACATTGTAAGGACTATACGCTACTACTAGGAGATCCCAGTTGAAGCTCTAGCCTCCTAGATAAAGTTCAAACTACATACACCAGTGCGTAATTGTCCAATCTGCTCCCATAGGTGTCTCTAGTCGTAAGTATTGAGCCGAAGGCTCCATCGGAATCTCCGAGATTCAAAAGAGGGCAGTGGAAATAATAGAATGACTAGCACGTGTTTCTATAAGTACTGCGTCTAAGGTGGAGTACACACAGATCATACCTCATATCATCTTTAGAGCACGGTGATCATAGGCCTCAACTGCCTGGAGCTGAGCTCTCCCCTAGCCAGATGATCCTTGTGGTCGGGGTGTACCTCTTGGTGGTGGTAACAGAAACATATCGAATTGTCTCCCACCGCCAATTGCACAGCCAGCTCCTCTGTCATGTTCACCTACTCCTTGCGGACCACATCGATCGAACCTCTGTCTCTGCCTGGGCGATATTTCGACCATATACTGATAATTCGTGTGGTGGTTCGGACAGTCATGAGCCATGTGACCTTAGCCGCTGCATGCGTAACATTTCCCGCTCCTTGCATGACTAGATCTTCCTCAGGTTCCCTGCACAACTGAATATGAATCTTGCGGTCATCCACCCTTAGGTCACGTCCTCTTGGCCTCTGCGACATCTGTCTGCTTCCAGCTATAGAAGACTCTACTACATGACAACTGGTGGTGGTTCTCACTGCTGGTGACTGCTCTATAAGGAAACTCTCCCCTAAGAGGGCTCTCTCGAACACCCCCACCTAGGTCGGGATGCTGAGTGAAATCATAAAAGCCCTAATCTCTCTCATGAGACCCTTCTCAAAGGTCTGGGCCCTTAAGAATGGGTCTCGCACCATATCTGTGGAGTAGTGTGAGAGGTTAGTGAACCTCATTGAGTACTGAGCCGTAGTCATGCTGCCCTACTGCAGATGAAGAAGCTCCTGAATGCGCACTGTGTGAAGAGTTGTTGGGACAAAATCTTCCTGAAATAGGCTCTCAAAGTTTTCCTAGAGAAGTGTCACCTCATCGTGAACCTGGAGCATCAAGCTCCACCATATGCCTACTGCTTCCTGTGGAAGGCTTGTGGTAGGGATTAGCATGAGATCAGCTGGTGTCCCTACCAGTCGGAAAAATCTCACTACGGCCTCTAGAAAATCCTTAGCTGCTTATGGGACCATCTCTTCCCTGAACCTTGGTGGCCTCTAGAGCTGGAACTCATGAAACACGCTCAAGCAGCGTGAACCCTCTACTGCTGGGGCTGGTGGCATCAATGGCCCAATGGGTATTGGTACAACCGGTGCCTCCGTTGGTGACTCTACTAGAAAAGGGCCCTGCAACGAGGCCTCGTTGCTCGGTGGTCTATCAGCGCGTACTACTCTCAGAACCCTAGCTGGCTATCTTTGTGGAGGAATCCTGAAATGAAATAGGTTCTCCATATTAAATAAGTTATACCTGGTGAGATGACTCAAGAGATCACAAAGAACACTCTTTAAAACACACACACAATTATTGTTTTCGGTCACCAAGTCGGAAATTAAAAGTCAGGGTCCTGGTGTATAGATACGTTGGTCGCCGCACCAACACTGGAATCCCTAAACTGATAACCACACTCACTACAGTTAACACTATTGTTGTTAAAAGATCATAGTCCTATGTTCTATGGTAGAACCGACTCATCTGATACCAATTTGTCATGACCCCTCCCCCGGGGCCCATGTTGTGACTACCACAAGCCCGCCTTCTATAGGCCAGGGGCTGGCGACTAGCACCGAAGGAATATTCCCTATAACTGGGAAGGAATTGCCTTTATATCCAGTAAGCACACGCAACCAAGAACATAGCAAGATACGAACTCAAGTAAACTGAACAATAATCAGAGTGAGTGCAGAAGGTAATAGGGGAAAGAATACAATCCCAACTGGAATGTACATGTACAACTGAAATACAATACAAATGAAGATAGATAAAGACAAATATTGGGTTATCCTCTGAGGTTACTACCTAAAGGGTAGGTACAGGTCGCCTCCTCAGCACTCCGCGTCCTCCTGTCTCCTCTACGTACCGATATTCCATATGGTCCACCTTCGAGAACCTTCCAGTCCTGGTACCCTCGTCCTCAGTCAGCGTTGTACATCATCGGCACCAAACACAATGAGGTGCGGGCATAACCCATGTAGGGGAGAGTATAACGATACTCAGTAGGGACCCCGTGACCCACAAGGTCTCACTAAATCCACAAAGGATAAACCAAAAAGGATTAAAACAACCGATACCCCTTCTTTGGTATATTCCCAAACATATACCTAAGTTATCAAGTAAACCCATCTCAATCATGACAAAAACATAGAGTCAAACTCCAAATCCCCAGGCTCAACTATTCTACAATGGAAGAAATAACATAAGGGCAAGTACCACACAGGTACGCCACACAGAAGAATACCACCATGGTATTACCATGATGGAATGTACCACAAAGGTACAGATTCTGCTCACACCAGGTATAACTTAAGTACAGTAGTAGAGATGATTATATTTGACTACTGAATTATCTTACTCTATTAAGAGGTAGACCCACAAAGGATCGCTCGGTGCTAACCCACACAGGATCACACGGTGCTGACCCTTACATGATCACTAGGTGATGACCCACACAGGATCACAAGGTGCTGACCCACACTGGATAACATAGTGCTGACCCAGACAGGATCGCAAGGTGTTGACCCACACATGATATTTAGGTGCTCACCCACATAGGATCATAAGGTGCTAACCCACATGGGATAACTATTCATTATTCATGTCACAACTAGGTACTAGGTTCTCGCACTATGCTCGCTTGTCTCCAGGAGGGTCTGATCCACAATACACTAGTAAATACTACAAATTCCATGAATTACCACTAAAAAGTATCCCAAAGGACCTCCACAACATAGGGGTCTCAAACCAATAGACAGTGCATCAATCAGATGCCTGGTTTGTGAGTTATTACCCTTTTAGTTCTGCATGCCCAGTTGGATTTATGCTCGATCCAGCCTGACCGTACTCCAAAATTATCCAAAACTTCAGTGCGGTATAATCAATGGGACCATCTCGCTCCATGGTTTCCAGTGTCATTTACGGTTAATCAAATGGACATTTGGGGCCAAAGTGATGGACAATCGAGCATAAATGGTGCATAGTGGGTCCAGGTCTGGTCTGACCGGGTCGGACCGACCCGACCTAACCTGGTCTGCTAGGTGGCCCGACCATCTGGATCCGCCCAGGTCCAAAGGGGGGCCCGACAGGATTCGAGGGATACTAAGGGACGTAGGCGGCCGTGAGGCCACGGGCGGTGCGACCTCAGGGTAGCTTGGTGAGGCCACGAGCAGCGTAGTGAGGCTTCGGGGGTGTCGTATGGGCGTGGGGCCGCAGGCTGGCTAGTCCAGGAGGCTGAAGGCCGTGGGGTGGCTCGGCCTTGGCAGCTCGGTCGGGAGGGTGGAGGCCATGGATGCCGCAGGGCGGCTTGGCTGGGGCGGCGTGGTGAGGCCACAGGGCGGCGATAGCCGCGGACGGCGGAGCACCGCGGGGCGGTGAGGCCAAGGGGGGCGGGGTGTCGTGCATTCAATAGGGGTTCTCGAGTTCCACCAGTGCAAACCTCCGGCACAAGTCACCATCACCAAAGTCACCTTCTTTCAACGTGAGGGATACACCATTCAAGAAGAACGGTGGAGGGTTTGAGCCATGTTTGTTTGGTTCGCACCCTCCGGGTTATAGCGGTAGCAACTGGCTCTACAAGAACAAGAATGAAGAATCTTTAAACATTACAATTTCATATGAATCGTGGATCAACCCATTTAGGTTGATCCGCATTCACCATGATTTTCAAGAATGAGGAATTTCATGAATTCAATAACCACTCCTACCTCATTCGCTTGATTCGTTGATGATTGTCTGTGGGGATGGAGACAATGTTATTTCGAATAGACAAACATCAGTGACATCGGCATTTCCTAAATCGTTGGTTTTTTGACATTGAAGATGTTCCTCATCAACAAACGTCCCATGTAAGAAGTCTAAGTCAAATTCGGCGTTCTTCGTCAGTGTTCTTCGACAGAGAGCATTCTCCCAGGGCACATTCCTCCCAATTCCACCATAATGCAACGGTAGCCCAAAATAATATATTATGTGTTCTATTATTTTGTCGAAACAAATTCAAAATAAATAAATTAATTATTGGGAGAGTAATCAGAATTAAGTGGGGGAGCTCAAGAGGTTTCTCCCCATTGAGAGGGAGTTCAAGGGGTTCAAGGGGTTTTAAGCCTCGGGTGGTCCCCACCACCATAACCTCTCATGGGATGTTAGGCTCGGTAGTCCCAACCTCTATAAACTTTCAAGGGAGGTTTTAGTTCAGGTTGTCCCCACCTGTGAAATATCCACATGGGTGGTTTCGAAATAAAATTAAAAGTAAAAGTTAATCCATTTTATTTTATTTTATTCCTTCACAAAAAAACCCAAATTATATATTTCACTCTCGACCCACTACGGTCAAGTTAAAGGTAACCTTAAGATAATACAGGCTCTATGATTTCAACATTGCCCTCAGATTTCAATTCCGAGCTCCGGTTCAAAGCTTAGAAAAACCCACTCGCACGTTTACTGAATGTGCCTGAAATAAAGTTCAGGAATTCGTTCTGGGCACTCCGGGCCTCAGAATCATGCGCCGTCAATTTTCAAAGACTTGTAAAATTACCATATATTGAAAAACAATTACATGGAATTTTCATTTCTTTACAGTGATGTTGACTTGACTATTTAACTCATTCACGATGGGACACCAATATCTAAAACACACAATAGATTGGATCCTATGGAGTTAGGTAAGTTAATGATATAGGTATAGGGGTTTTGTGATAATAGATTTATAAAACAAGGTGTTTTGTCAAGGAAATCTTGTACAACAAAACATATTATATATATTTATATCCTTTGAAATAAACATGATGTATTTGATACCAATATTTACATGAATCCTCAAACCAAATTGAATAGTGACATAATAATCCTTTATAACAATGTCGTTGAATCTGATAGAATTAATTTTAATAAGAAAATAAAAACAAATTTGTATAAAATTCTTAAATAATCAAAATATATAGATTAATTTCTAAAAAAATAATAACTCAATTTTCTATAATGTCTTCTTGAAAAAAATATGATATCATATAAATTTGGTTTTATTGCATTTGACACATGAAAAATAATATTTAATTTTCAAAATTATTTTAAATTTTACTTTATGAAATTAAAAAAATTTCCAAAATCAGTATATCAATATTTCCTTGTAATTTTTTTATATTTTTTAAATGATTAAATTTGTATTGAATAACAATAAAAACTAGGTTTTTGTAAAACTACCATATTATTTCAAAGAAAAGTCCCATCATGTTTTTAATTTAATCATACATTTAAAATAACTCATTAAATTAGATCTAAATTATTTTTTTTCAGATGAATCATAATTTTATTTTATTTTGATATAACTTTATTTTTCTGTGTCAAACACTTTTACAAAAAAACTATTTTTTCTATGCAATGTGTTTTTATATTAATAAAGTAATGTAATCTAAATTAAATTTTTAAAAATTATATATATATATATATTCAATATATATTCAATATATATTAAATAATGTATTTTATCATTAATAATATTTTTATTACAAGTAATTTAATTGAAGTAAATTCCATTTAATAATTTAAAATCCATTTATCTAAAACCAGTTTTCTTTGTTTTTGGAAAGTTTATTTAATATTAAATTCTATAAATTATAGAAATCGAATCATGTAAAATGAATTCCATATTAGGAATAAAAATAACTAATAAATTCTAATATTATAATCATAATTATGTATCACTACCAAAAATTGATGTAATAAATTTTTTTTATAATTGATATGTTTAAAATGGGCATACCTGTAGTTAGACCAAGAGATATGAGCATGATTACCACCCATACATGAAAAATTATTATTTATAAGTTGTATTTAAATATTATGTTATCCTCATATTAAACCCCTGTACATTTTCAACCACATTAAATTGAAAGTGACCTTACATTATTGAAATGTTTTAATACGTCGCATTTTTTCCTCTATTCACTTATAGTAGGGAACCTTTTCTCATCCTTTATTCACAACATTAATCATTATATCACAACCATTACCTAACCAAAAAAAATTATGTATTTTTTTAATCCATCATATATCATATTTCATAATATTAAAACTAATATATAATGTAATTATGTGTAATCCAAAGTAAGTATCTCGATGAATTGGTACAAATATTTTTATGTGATCATTTGATTTTAATTTATTCCCTACATCTAATAAAGTTATTTCATCCATAAAACCATGATAAATGATGAATATAAAATATAGTGATGGTTTATTATCATAATATCACAACCATTTCCCTCCTCTAATGCATTAAAATGTAGATGAATGTAACAATCATGCATACATTAGGACTACTGCATACACGTAAAATAAGATTCATTTTCTGCCCTCATATATAACGGCAAGATATTATATTAGATTAAATATAATTATGTGTTATAAATTTTTATATAATATTTATATATTTGTGATTATTATTAATATTCCTTTCATTACATCCTTTGAAAATATGAAGAATCTCTCCTGTGTATGTATACGCTATTGTCCCCATAAAATGATATAATTAATTTTTAAAATACATTTATGCTAATAAAAATATATATATAGGTATAATGATTATATATTATATTATATATGGGTTAAAATTATATATATATATATTGAACACATTCAATGTACTATGATATCCAAACCTAAAAATATAAGAGAAACGAATCTGTGAACACATGAAATAATGATGATAATAAATGATTACAAATGAATAGATGATTATGTTTTATATGTAAACCATGTATGGTATTATATTTTTTTTTATATTATGTTATATAAGTATAATAAATATAAATTTATTATGCATTACATTATATTTCTTACAAAATTAAGCTGAACATGTGGTAATTTTTTTATATTATAATCAATTTTTATAGGGATTTTTTATGACTAAAATTTTGATGATGAAATTATATAATCTATCACTCCAAAATTATATGGATTTATTTATCCTAATATTAGTATTTGATATTACCTTATTTACTTCAATTTCATCTCTTCTCGAATTCCATATACTGAATGAATATTTTTAAGAGAAACACATGTCATTTTTTCTTCAGTTTGGAATCATTTCATAATTTCCTATATTTTCATAAAGCTATTTTTAATGATTCCT
Organism: Viscum album; assembly: GCA_963277665.1. Taxonomy (NCBI): domain Eukaryota; kingdom Viridiplantae; phylum Streptophyta; class Magnoliopsida; order Santalales; family Viscaceae; genus Viscum; species Viscum album. The sequence continues at coordinate 2,019,936,023 of OY728148.1, forward strand.
TTAATAATGTAAAAATATTATTTAGGAACATTTTTCAATATTTTTTATTTTAATAAAATGTATTAGATGTAAAATTATTATCATTTTTTAACAAGGTACCTTTTGAATTTTTACCAAAAATGTTAATAGAATTATTGTCTGAAGATTCAAAACATATAATGTATTTCCCTTTCATCATGAATAATAATTTATTCTAATTATTATTTATATTTTTCCTTTGTTAATTTAAATGAAATGTATATACTTAGTTTTTATTAGATTTTTATATTTAAATATGTAAATCTAAAATGACAATTTTATTTTAATTATGAATTGTTCTTATTATCTTTCAAATATATTTTCATGTATATAAACATCCATTAATTTATAACATTAATAAATAATGATATGTTCCAATGTTTCCATCATTATTCATTATTTTTATATTTTATGATTACATTGATTAAATGATTATGAAACCAATATTATTTCCACAAGTTATTATATAATGATATGATTCATGTTTTATTATCTTTTGGAACAAAAATTTATGGGTTTTATTATGTGATAGATGGGCCTAAAATTATATAGCCATCTAATTTATTAGGTAGGGAATGATATATCATGGGTTACTAAGGATTCTATTTGGGATTGAACCTTTTTTATAATGAGATTTTTCAATCAGGATGGTATTTAGAGTTAACCTTGATTACTAAAATGATAGAATGAGGAGTGAACCAAATTTATTTTTTTACACTTAGAATTGATTCATGACTAATAAAATGATTCTCTCTTCTTATATGCATGATAAGAATTAATGTATTATTCTTATATTTTTTTCTCATAATAAATTATTTATGATTGATTATTACACATTATTATATAATACATATTATAATGAAAAACCCTAATTCCTTTATTCGTTATAATATATATATTGTAATTTGGGATAGTATTTTGTATATTATGACCATATATCATAATAATATTTATATCTTATTTTATTTTATTATTATCAATTGTTGTCCCTCATTTTTACCCATTCCAAGGATCTGAGCATACCCTATCATAGGTTTCCATTCCATAGATGACGAACAATGGTTTTCTATAGGGTACATATAATATGTATGAATTGCGAGAAGAACTATGAGGGATATGATCTAGACACATTTATATAAATATTATTTTTGTATCCAACATTTTAAAATCAATAAACTATTATATTATTATAATGAAACATGTTGACATTAATTGATTTTTTTTAATAATATGTTTTATTTATGTATGTAACGTTTGGGATGTCATATTTTATATGATTGATTAAATTATTTATCTATAAAAACTAGGATTAGAAAAAAAAATTGAAAACCCCAAGGATAATTTATATATCATATAAAATTCTATGTTATAGTTATAAAATAATTTTAGATTTCCAAGAAAATATATCCATGAATAAATAATTTCATGTGGGTTTGGATTAGTCATAGTTTGATAGAGGATAAAAATTCAAAATGTTTTTGATTGGTAATTAAATCGATCACCACTAGCACATAATGATTTGACCTAATCTCGATTAACATTTTTAGTGGATTTAGTTATATTAATTAATATTTTAATTATGATCCATGATAAGGGAATTGAATTGATGATAACCAATATTATCCTACAATAATTTTATGTTGTATTATATTGAAAATAATTTTACATGATTTTTATATACTTTGAGATATTCCCCTTGATTGATCACAATGATCAACAATGTTGGATTGTCATGATAATGATTTCTATTATTATAAGGGATTAATGTTATGTTGACAAAACTAATGTGGTTATAGGAATGATAAGTTATTTAATCACCCTATATGGTATTATTTATATTAAATCTAGTGTATTAGTAAAAGTATCACATAATGTTAATTCATATCCTCCAAAACTAGATGATGAATTAGCAGTCGAAACTTCTAATGTTATGATGATCACATGTCAGGTTGATGAATCATGATTGTTTGAAGTATGTGGAAATATTCTCTATATAAATATTTTTGTTCTCCCTCTTAGGTAATTGACATTATATTGGGAATAAAACATGAGTATTTTTATAAATATTTAATCAATTAATGAGGAATATAGTCCATAATTGTCATTCCAGACCAACCTATTATTGTTTATAAGTGCGACAAAAATATGAACTTCGAGTGGAAATTTTATCTAATTCATGGATCTTGGTTTCTATTCAATATAATTGGTTATTTAATATGGTTAGAGTAAAATAAAAAATAAAAACTATTACTATTTATTGGAGTTTTTTTATTCTTTTTAAAAATGAGTTTACCATCCTTACTCTAAATCATGATTCATTGTTTTTAATACAACTCATGCTCATTTCTCTACCTATTCTAAAGACCAAACCTAGAATTAACCGTATTCAGTTGAAAAATTTGAAGAAAAAAATATTACAGAATTATGATAACTTATTAATTCTACCATGTGTTCCATCATGGGTATCACACGTTCCAATTATAAGGAGACTCTTCTTTGATCATCATTAATTTATCATGAAAAATGTCAAGATTTACAAGGATATTTTGAATTTATTTCATATTATACATCCTATATCCATTTTTTATCTCTTATAAAATGATGATTCTAGTATCAGAAATATTCTATGATTTCATTCAATGAAGAAATATCCATTTTTCACCTCTTATTCATTATGTGGGAGATGAATGTATTGCCCTTGGATATATTTTGTCCATCTCTTCCACATAAAGATCTGATTCATTTTCCATTCAATTTTTTCATGGTCGGTTATTATATTATTTTTAATTTAATTAGATAAATATTTATGATGTAATTAATTTTCTCATATGGTGATTTATTAATTAATTTTTGTTCAATTCATCCGTCACGGTTTGGAACCTTCACTCTTGTGTACATATAGACTATCATTTCCATCATGTGTTATAATTAACTTTTCATTACAGACATATTTGAATGAATAAAAATAGGTTTATAATTAATATATATAATATATTTATGAGGACCAATATTATATATTTGGAAGAACCATGATTAATGTGAATGGACCATAACATCACATCTAAATTATACATGAAAAACGAATTATTTGACAAATGGATTGAAGATGAAACTGATAGATTGTTAATGAAAATTTAATAATTAATTTTATTTATTATAATTATTGTATTATCATTAATATTTTTTTAGGTATATAATAAAAAAAAGTAAATTTATTATATAGGAGGATACAGTAAGTACGAAGAAGTATGAACATGTCGTAAGGGTTCTATACTGCAATATCATTTTACCAGGGATGTTTATTCATAAATTTCCTATTATGAAATTACATTATCAGTCACCAAAAAATAATTTTTTTCATATCTGATATTTATATATATAGATTACATTTCTCAATTTAATCTCCCACTCAAAATGTAATTAAGATAATGAACGTATGTTTTTAATGAAAACTGAAATTATTTTTCTCTTCAGTCAAGAATTTTTTCGTAATGGTAAATATTTTGTTTCAAATGGTATAAATAATATTTTTACAAATATTCAATTATTATATATATAAATTCATAACTATATTTTATTTCTTTACCAACATATAATTGGAATCTTCTTATCATTTTCCAAACTTGGTCCTTTTTTACTTTTTCCAACAAATGTGAATGGAAGTTATGATTTTTCATAAAGCACATGAATATCATTGCATTCCGTTATAGTTTTTTTAAATTTTATATTACCTAATATTTTTCCATCATTATTTTTTTTTAAAAATCAAAATAAATATCAATTTTTTATTAATATTTTATTTCGAAATGAAAATGAAATTTTCTTCAACAATTATTCTAGTTATTTTTAATGTTCTTTTTTCATATAAAAACATACTTTTAGGTTTATTATGATTTAATATAGATATTATAATATTTTAAAATATTTATTCTTTAAATTAATGGTTTATGATTATGATGATGAAATTTTTATGAAAATTTTATTCATTAAATGTGTTATGATATAATGATATGATGACTCTTTAATGATCTTTTTGAGGCTATATATATGGTTTACATTTTGATATGGGTTTAATCCGAGTTATATATCATTTAAATCCACTGATTAAAGAATGAAATATCACAAGAAAATACATAATAAAATTGGGTGTAAACCCATTTAAATATAGTATTTTTCAACGTAATTGTCTTGGAAGTAAACCATGTATAATGGGGTGATAATTTTTAGAAACTAAAGGTTTTTATAATGACCTAGAGTTTTCCTATATAAATATACAATTTTTTATTAATATTTCAAAAAAATTATAAATACATTTACAATGATGGTAATATATTTCATTATTAAGAGACTAGAAACATTGTCACCATATTACATTTAATATCTTCAAAATATCCCAAAATTGTTTATCACATATTAATCTTCTATAGAATATCCAACCTAAATAATTCTTCATATCGTGGGAAAGTAAACATAAAAAAATGGTGATCATATATGCTTTGTAAGGGTAAACATAAGAGATGTCATTCAATGATCGTATAGAATAATAAGAGAAGAATTTGGGTATGAGATCATAAACATAACATAAGAAATTCATACCCAACCTATCATAGATCGTTAACAAGATTAATGGCATAAAACATTATCATTTCATAAAAAAAGTTTAATAAGATTGATAAATAATTATAAATCAATCGTGAACCTTGGTATAGTGTAATAAAAGTTTGGAACCATCATAAATATTGAAAACCATTTAATACACCATTATAAAATACCAAAACCAACAATATGGGGGATCATTGCATATCAATTATTTCACATTAATGATCTTGAATATCCTATTTATTATTGTGGAATAAGACTCACATCTTTCCTATTATAGATAAAGACACACCTACTTCTTATTGTGGATTAAGACTCATCTATTTCCAATTAGGGATCAGGACACACATTTTCCCCATTATGGATCATAAAACACATATTTCCCATAATGGGGTAAGATAATGAAATTTTATTCCAATTATTAACTCAAGAGATATAATGAATTAGAAATGCATTGGAGGGAGAAATAGGTCCCTCTTGTCAAATAAAAAAACATACAGATTTGTAATAGAAGATCAGAAAACATTATTCATCAAATAATCCTTATAATTAAATGTATTTAATAAATATTTCATTGAATCATAACCTTTGGAAAATATACAGGATTCATAATAGTTTCCTAATTTCATCATATAATTAACCATGTAAAAAGTGTATCATTTAATTATAAATTTATCATGGTTTGTACTATTGAGGAGAAACATATTTTTTAAATATCATGTCATTATAAATAATTTATATGGATATTAATATTTCTATCCTTGTTTCATATCACTAGAAATGAATAAGTTCTATCAAAATATGTCTTCTTATATGGGGGATTTCTTTTAAATATCACTTGGGTCGTTTCCGGAGGAAAATAAAATTTCATTGAAAATAAATTTTTTAAAATAAAAAATCATAAAAGTTTTTATATATCATTCCCTTTGAAAATAACCTTGAATACTTATAAAGAACATATTAAAAAACCTTTAAAACATTTAATGAGATATATACCGTTTATTCCTTGACGAAAACTATTTAAAAAGAAAGACTTTAGAAAACTAATTTCTTTTTTCATAACCATGAATCATTATAATGGATTATTAAATAAAAATAATTCTCATGATAGAGGGAAATTTATTTTTAGGTTTTTTACATTAAAAAAATGTGTAATGTCATGTTTTTGAACCAAGTTTAAATTATGAAGGTTTACAAACTTTTTCAGTTTATTGAGAGATCAGTTTTTATATAGAGCTTTGGAACATTTTTATGAGTGCTAGAAAAATTAAAGATTTATATTTGGACTTTAATGAATAATTAATAATTTTTTCTGGTGTGTCGATATGTTTTGGGATCACCAAATCCAAAAAAGTACACATTAAGCGATCTGTGCGGGCTATTCATGGTTGCAGTCCAACGTGTTCGGTTTACCCAATTTAAAATTTTATTTATTTTAATAAAATAGTATTTAGTGGGATATTTGTGTTTAAATTGATAATGTTTTATTAATAATAATTTGATTATTATTATATTGGTGTCATAAATTATTTGGATGTTAGGTTATTTTAATTTCATGATTTATGAGGTGTAACATTTATGTGAAATTAATGTGGATTTTGGGTATCTCAAAGAAACGTTTTATTAAATTATAAATTTAATGAAGAAGCGTTGTTATTAAATAGAGTACTTGGTTTTATCAAAGGTTTGAAAAAAAATAATGAGATTATTATTATTTTAGTTTTATGAATGTAATAATCATTATTAATTAGCGTTGTTATTAATATATATATATATATATAATAATAATAATGGATCTGGGTGATTTTGTTTTAAAGGAATAGATAAAAGTGTGTAATAATAAATATTTCATGACTATTATTATTCCTTATAACTGTTATTATTATCATAAATTAAATTAAATAAATTAAATAAAAATTAATTATTGTTGTTTTATTTTTCTTATTATTCTAATAAATAATAATAATAATTGGGGTTTTATATTTTATGGTATAATTTAGAAATAAAATGAGGGTATTCTCTTTCCTTCCCCATGCACAAGAGGCACAACCCCCCCCCCCCCCCCCCCCCACACCCTTTAAAACCTAGGTGTGACGCACCAGGTGGTAGGGATCCTACATGAGGTCTCTCCTCACTTCTCCTACATGGTGTAGCTCCCTCATCTATGGCGCACAAGACCTCCCTCGATCAGACCTCTAACAGCAGTGCCATTGATCATGAAACCCCCCCTCCATCCTGGTCCTCCATCCGTGGATTATTCCTCCTATTTGCTTCATCAGTTTGGTTTGATCCATCAAGGCATGATTTTATATCTCGTTGTTCTTCATCACTTTATCAATTCGACATGTTTTTTGTGTTCGATTTCATTTCTTCCAATTATAGGGTTTTATGGGAATACAATGTTTTGATGTTCTACCTTCATTAAGTTGTGAAAATGTAATTTTTTGGACTTTTGGTCTATAGTCTTGTATTTCCCACCAAGGTTGAGGAGGATGAAGTCAGATTGTATCACTGACATTTTTTCGGGTAAGTCTTATACATTGTTGTTGTGTTTTGAATCATTCAATTAAGTGTTTGATAATGTATATGAGTTTTTGGTACCTATTTAGATGTGTTTTGGTCCTTACTGCATTGAATCTGTGTACCCATTTAATATAATTATATTTTTGATCAATGTAGACAATACACACACACACAGATATATATATATATATAAAGGTTTTCCCGCTTCTGACTGCTGACTAGTTGTGGATTAGGTGTCAACATATATTAATGTGATGAATATTAATATGGTCTCCCCCCCAAGGTAGTGTTCCTCATCATTATCTTTTTATTTATGAATTCCTATTATCTTATTTAAGTAAATTGATAATGTAAGTATATTTAATTTTGAAACTGGTACATGTTTCATAAAATGTCGATTAAAGATAAAATTTAGGTCAGTGGTATTCTCATATCCTGATTGATGTGGTTTGGGATTTTCATACATGTTCTTTATAGTGCTGATATATGTTATATTGATACATAACACCTTTGAGGTTATTGAGTAATGTTGTCCATGTGTAATGAATTAGGTCTTGACCAAGTGTTGGTTTTAAGAATGAATTGCTGGTAATCTATTTTTTACCATGCGAATATGTTGAGTTTATGCCTGGAGCATTCAATTGTTAAACAGGAAGAACCTCTAGGGTCTTCATAGTAAATGAGGCGTGTATGTAATTTATACATGGACAGATTTATGTTTGACTTTTTACCCGATGTCATGGAATGTTAATAACATAATTGATCGTTTATCAGTTGGGGAATTAAATGATTTGAGTAGGGTTGGATGATTAATGGGGTAATTAATTGAAGAAATAATTATCAATATTTAATTGGGAAATTGTTGAATTATTCAATTAAAAGAAAAATGAATAGAGAATAACAACATAACATGTTATTTATCAGAAGAAAAATTTGAACCTTGTAATGATTCATGGATAGATTAATTAATACATGTTAAATGTTTAATGGTTAATCAATTGATGAATTTGTTAGGGGATATGATTTAATTAATTAATTGTTGAATTAATTATTTACCATGCATTGATTTAATTGTCAAGGTTCATTGCATTTATTGAGGGACACCCCTTAGGTGAGTTTTCCTAGAATGACTATTTAAGGCCGATTATGCCAATAATTCCTTTTAATGTGTGTTTGTTTTTCTATGCCTAATGTTTTTTGGGAATGAGTTGTTTAAATATTTTATATTCCATGTGAGATAGTTCTTAAATATCAGATCCTTGTTCAATTTGTTTTACTTGATAGGTTTGTGACGTGAATGATAATTTTTAACGTCCTGTATGAATCACTACATGAGTGGATGGGTTTAGACTTGTTAAATTAATTGGGTGAATCACTGATTAGTGGATGGACCCAGGGGTGAATCATTATGTTTAGTAGATAGTGTCTTACTCGAACTTGTTTATGAATCATGTGAATCATTGTTTTTAGTGGATAGACCCTGGGACAAATCTCTATAAGTAGTGGGCAGGCTCAAATTTTAGAATTTGTTGGGAGAATCACTACTTTTAGTAGATGGGAAGGGACAAATTATATGAATGATTCACTTGAATATCTTATGACATGTCAACAAAGATAAAGAAAAATCGTGGAATCGGGATTTACATTGATTTCATAAATGGTCTATAGAGACATTTTTTGAGAGTGACTCATAAAGGCGATGACGGGCTCAGGGTAGATCTCAAGACATATATAATTTAATGAGGATCAAATAATTGATAACTGAAATTGAATGTTTGATGACTATTTTTCATGCAATAAAAATGTATAATGGGTGTTCATACACCAAGCGAGGGATGAAGAAGGTAAATGGGTATTTAGTTACATTATACTACTTACTTTATTTATGCTTACCTTCACACTAATTAAATTATTTACTAAATTTCATGATTTGGGGTAGACACTGGTGGTCCCAAACTATTGAGATTTATATCTCATACCTTAATTGTACAACCATTTCACTAGGGTACCCAAGTAGATTCTATTTAGTTGAAGGATTTTTCTTTTGGCATATACATGGGATATAGTAGAAGAGGACTGGGTGAATGCCTGGGATGCTCAAGGAGATCTCCCTCATCTCTATAAGTCTTCTATTATTATTTTTTGTTATTTATATGTAAATCATGATTTGTTGATTGTAATTTTAATATTTGTAAAATCATATCATGAATTCATTATATAAAATTGGCTTTGGCCATTTTGTTTTATACATGATTTATAAAATATTGTCTTATGTTAATTTATCTTTTATTTTTATAGCTTTCGTTATTTACATCTTTTTCCCAATATTTATTTTACTTTGATAAAAATGTATAGTCTCTCCACTGACTATCCATAGACCCTCACTACTAGTCGTCATCCTCTAGCATATGAGGAGACTCACCTGATGTCATGTGGTGACCGGTTTGGCCATCAGATTAGGGTTGAGTCGGGTCGGGACGTTAGAAAGTGGTAATAAAGTCTCTTTTCCTTTTTTCTTTCTATTTTGGGATAGTAAATGGGATACTAGTAATGTTTCACTACATGGGTTCATTTTGGTTCTTAGGACAGATAATCCCTTGTATGGGAAATGACCATAGGTCCAGGTATGGGAATTGTTATTTATACTATTGAGGTTACAGTTGATATGATTTCACCGTGAGTGACTAGCGTATTTTTTTCTACTTGTTATTATTTAATTTTCATGAAAATACCTTTTCCTGATATGGTAAGAAAGTTTCATTATATGAATCATATTAGGCACATAGATTGTCGCATTCTATACATATATGGCATGACCTGAATTTTCATTAGTATGATGTTTTCTAGTATACATTAGGTTCCTTCAATATTTTCCATGTTGTGTATTTATTTAGAATCCCATTTTAGATAGCATGTTTTGGTGATAAAATTAATTTTTTTGGGGGATAATATGTTATGCTACATATCTTTCATATGTGACATGCTTCTATGTTATGGAATTTTTTATTTGTTTCACCGTGTTTCTCTATGTTAGATACATGAAGTTAGATGCCAGCTTGGTGATAAATGATTGGTTTCTTTGGACACATTTATTTTGTTGTGATTACAATAGAACCGGTTTTCAATTGTAAGGTTTATGGGTGCCTTATAACTAGGAAAAGGGTAACCCATGTATTTGAACATGTGGAAAAGGTTGCTAGATTAAATCATAATGTTAATTTAAGTTGATTAAATAGGAGAAAAATTCTACAGGTAATGTGTATGGGCGCCTTATAGATTAGTAGGTGGACACCCATGTGACTCGGAATTATATAATAATGGTGTGGTTCAAAATTGTTCTGAGTGTAAAAATGATGAGTTTTCATTATAATGAACTGTTGTGGGGTTGGATTTGAAGAACCCAGATTGAATATGTGGGACCCTCAGAGGTCTCCTTTTTTGAAAATGGAATTTAGATGCTAGATTTCATGTTTGAACCTGTATAACAGTAAAAGTTAAATGATTAATAAAGATGTTTTTATAGCATGTATGTTTGTAATGTAGGGAATTGATTGAAAACTAAGTTACATGTTGTGAAAAAAATACATGGGTGATTGTTGAAATTCATTCAAATGTTAGAAATATTGAAATGAATTAATTAATATGGCTAAAATGGAAAAGGGGCTTTGAACCCTGTGATTTCAGTTTTGCATGACTAGTAGAGAGGGTCAATGTTAATGTTCCATAACGGGATAAATCATGGTATTTAGTACCCTTATAATGTTTTGGGAATTAAGGTGTGTTCTTCCCATTACTGAGGATGTATTTTTGGGACTCGTGTGTTATGACATGCTAATAAGTTTAATTTACAGTTTTCTTGAATGTTTCGTTACGTGGTTACTGTGGTTCAAGGAACGTCACATGCAATCATTAAAGTGTCCTGAAATATCATGCAAGTGATTGGATGTTCTTTTCTTGAAATTACATGTACAATCATAAGGTGGGTAGTTATTCACTGGTATTCTTTGAAATAAAATGAATATCATTGATGATATAGGCATCAAGTTTTGGTTGATAATGTGTTGGCTGGAGAAGCTGATATTTTTATGTAAAGAGTCAACTGGTGATAGTATGAATGATCTATTAGAGACATGGGTTTTCTCTTAGTTTTGATGTTCGTATGATATGAGCATGTCCCCAATCATGAACTCATCATGGACACACTAAGATAGCGTCGGTCTTACGCAGCGCTAATGTTTTAAATGTTGTTGGGATTGTTGAGTGGATATTTTCTGGGTTATACACAAGATTCTTATTTTCATTGGGCTACTACTTCATTAATTTTGGATAATGTTAGTTTTTTTTAAAATCCTTGTGATGGAATTACTTTTTAATGTAACCATATGGTGGGTAAGGACTTATGTGTACATTTCATTGGTGATGTAATAATTTTTAAAAGGCATGTCGCCAGTTTAAGAGTGAGTAGTGTGTTTTGCATTTGGAAACGAGATGTCTTTGTTCAAACAAAACTTTTTAACCTTGGTAGGTGAGATGTTTTTGTAGTAGTTCGCAATGAAATCTTGGGGATGATAAGTTTTTAAGGTTGGTACATTGTAAAGTCCCAGATTTTTTGAATTCAGTTTCAATTATGAAGGTTTCCAATCCTTTTCATTTTATTGACGGGTCCATTTTTAAACTGAGATCGAGAAGATTATTCCAAGTTTTAATGCACTTAAATGTGGTTTTTTAGACATGGGTGAATATCGGATAATTTTCATGGGTGTCCTGATAATTTTTGGGAGCACCAGATCTAAAAAAGTCCACTGTAATGGATATGCATGGGCTCTTCATGGTTGCGGTCCAACCCATGCAATTTACCCAGTTTAATATTTTATTTATTTAAATAAAATTAAATTAAATTTTAGATTTGTTTGTAAATATATGAATTTGTTAATAATAATAATTTTATTATTATTATTTTAATGCTATAAATTATTTGGTGGTTAAAAGATATTAATTTCATGCTTAATGGGGTGTTGCATTGATGTGAAGTTTTTTTTGTGGATTTTGGGTATCTGAAATAAATATTTGATTAAATAAGGAAATTAATGAAGAAGTTTGGTTACTAAATAGAGTTTTTGGGTTTATCAAAGTTTTTAATAATAATAATAACATTGAGAATATTTTTATATCAGTTTTATAAATGTTATAATCATTATTAATTACGGTTGTTATTATTATTATACAGAATAATAAAAATGGATTTAAGGATTTTGGTTTTAAAGGAATAGATGAAAGGGTGTAATAATAATGTCATGACTATTTTTATTCTTATAACTATTATTATTATTATAACTTCAATTGAATAAATTAAATGCAAATTAATTATGGTTTTTTTATTTTTATTGTTTTTATTTTATGTAATAATAATAGGGGATTTATTTTTTATGTTTTAATTTAGAATGAAAAGGAGAGATTCTCCATCCTTCCCCACACATTGGAGGCCCGACACCCCCCCCCCCACCCACCCATTCAACCCTAGGAATGATGCACTAGGTGCGCAGGGCTCCTCCATGCGGCCACTCCTCCCTTCTCATCTAGTTCACTCCTCCCTCTTCCATGGGACACGACACCTCCCTCAGTTAGACCTCATACAGCAGTTCGACACCCTCGAGAATTACCCCACATCATGCGACTCCCCTTCATATGGGTCCTCCATCCACTGATAATTCCTTCGGTTTTCATCCAGGGTTTGGCCCAATCCTTCGAGACATTATTTTATCTCATTATATTTTTCATTGATATAGTAATTCAACACGTTTTTAGTGATCGATTTCATTCCATCTGATTTTAGGGTTTGACTGAAATACCCTGTTTTGATGTTATTCCTTCATTAAGGTGTGAAAATGGGGTTTTAGGGTCCTCTGGTCTATAATCCATCATCTTCCACCATGGGTGAGGTGGATGAACACGGATTATCTTGCCTCCATTGTTTTAGGTAAGTCTTATACATCGTTCTTGTGTATCGAATCATTCAATTAATTGTTTGATATTTTATATTAGTTTTTCGTACATAATTAAAGGTGTGTTGGTCCTTACTATACTAAATTTGGGTACCTGTTTAATATATTGAATTTTTTATCAATGTAGACAATGTGAACATATATGTCTGTGTGTGTGACTGTGTCTATATGAAGGTGTGCGCGTGTGAGACTACTACCCAGTTGTGGATTGGTTATTAATGTATATCAAAGTACTAAATATTAATATAGTTTCCCCATAAGGTAAGGTCCTGAATCATGATATTTTTATTTAAAAATGCCTATTTTATTCTTTAAATAAATTGAAAATGTGAGTTTCCTTGATTATTGAACTGTTAAGTTATTCATAAAATTTAGATTAAGGATACAATGTTTGTTAGTGGTAATGTCATATCATACTTGTTGTGGTTTGGGAACATCATATGTCTTATTGATAGTGTTGATATATGTTATGTCAATACATGGCACCTTTGATGTTGTTGAGTAATTTTTTCCATGTGTGATAAATTCTAACTTGACTACGTGTTGCTCTTAAGCATGTATTACTAGTTTTTTATTTACATCCAAGTAAATAAGTTGAGTTTATTCCTAGATAATTAAATGGTTAAAAAGGATGAACCACAAGGGTCTTCATTATAAATGAGACGTGACTATTGGTTGGACTTAGACCCCCTTAGGTGTGCCTTTTTTCCCCATGTCATGGAATGTTAATTATGCAACCTATCATTTATCCATTGGTGAATTAAATGATTGAATGGTGTACGATGTGTAATGGGTTAATTAATTCAATAAATAATTATCAATATGTGAATTGGGAAATTAGTTAATTTTGGGGAAAATGAATAGGGTATAACTACATAACATGTTATTTATCGGAAGATAAATTGGAATCTAGTAATGATTAATGGATAGATTAATTATTACATGTTTACTATACTGGAAATTTTAGTTTTACAAAGAGTTTAAAACCGTTGGTAAAGGCTGGACAACTTTTGGTATAAACTATACCAATAGTTGTTTAAACCGTTGGTTCTTGTGTCATAGGAAAGACATATCACAACAGTTCTATGAGAACCATTGGGATATGTCTGAAAAATTCAGTATATACCAACGATTTTAGTAAACTAGTGGTATATATGTTTGCCAATGGTTTTAAACTGTGAGTAATATCATGAAGTATCTCTATACCAACAGTTTAAAGAACTGTTGGTGTAGGCTTTTACCAATTCTTTGCCACAAAACCATTGGTAAATCTCAAATAAAATTATCTATGCCAATGGTTTGCATAAAACCATTAGTATAAGATTTGATTTTACACATATGCCAACGGTTGTAAACTGTTGGCATATCTTTTTTACCTGCAGCAAGCTGAATTGCTAGCCTCCCCCTATAAAGGTGCAACAACCCCTGTAAAGTAGAAATTCCCCTTATGGAGCTGCAAAAATTTCAAAAATAAACATACACAATAGACCTACATAATACACACACACAACAAGTAAAAAAAATACACCATTAACAAATATGCCTCCATATTACATATAGAATTCAGAATTCTATATGAATTCATACATAATTCATCCAACATATAATTCATTCATAAATCTGTATACCTCAAGTTATGTATTTAATTACACTCTACACACATACAAAATTAACACATAATACATATGGTAATTACATGAAGTATACACATACAAAAAGTATACCCATACACTATTAACACATAATTCATAAGTTAGTTAAATACATAAATAATTCAATTCATAATTCAGGGGTTTGGGGGTTGTTCAGGGTTTTGGGGTGGTTTTCCATGGGGGTAGGGTTTTCCAGAGGGGTGGGGGTGTCTGGGGGGATGGGGGTGACCGGGGGTGGTGGGGGCTGTCTAAGGTGGGGGGGGGGCTATCCAGGTGGTGGGGCCTGTCATGGGTGGTGGGGGGGGGGGGTCTGTCCATGGTGGTGTCCCAGGGGGTGGGGGCGATCCATGGGTTGGGGTTTGTCCAAGGGGTGGGGTGGTGTTCACGGGGGTGGTTGGATTCCAAGGGGTGGGGGATCTCTATGGGTTTGGGGCGGTCCACAGGGGGGGGGGCTATCCAGGGGGTAGGGGGTGTCCAGGGGGTGGGAAGGGATTTCCATGAGTTTGGGAGGCAATCCAGGGGTAAGGGGTGTCCACGAGGAGGGTGGGGCTGTCCGGGGGGTACGGGGTGTCTAAGGGGGTCGACGGGTAGTCCATGGGGTGTAGGGGGTCGAGGGGGGAGAGGTAGTCCATGGGGTGGGCGGGGCTATCTAGGGGTGGGTGGGGCTGTCCAGGGGTATGGGGTGTCCAAGGGGTGGGTAGGGTTGTCCATGAGGGTACGAGGTGTCCAGGGGGTGGGGAGGTTGTCCATAGGAGAAGGGGCTATCCAGGGAGTGGGTGGGCTGTCCACAGGGGTGGTAGGGATATTCAGGCAGGTACGGGGTGTCCAGAGGGGATGTGTGTGTGTGTGGGGGGGTTGTCCATGGTGGGGGGGGGGTATCAAAGGTGGTTTCTAGTGGTGGGGGGGGGCTATCCATTGGGGTGTCCAGGGGGTGGTGTGGTGTCTAGGTTGGTGTTGCGGGGGCGGGGTTGTGTTTGGGGGTGTCTAGGGGGTGGGTTGGTGTCTGGGGTGGGGGGTGTCCAGGGGTGTGGTGGTGTCCAGGTGGGTGGGGTGGTTTCTAGGGTTTGGGGGGCTTTCAAGGGGGTGGGGTGTCCAGGGGGTGGGGGTGTCCAGGGGGTGAGGGTGTCCAGGGGGAGGGCAGGTGGTCCACGGGGGTGGTAGGGCTATCCAGGGGGGTTGGGGGTGTCCATGGGGCGGGTGGGCTGTTGACGGGAGTGTAGAATATTTTTGAGAGTTACATAAAGTGATAGTTAAAAAAATAAGAGTAACATGTTTGGAATAAATTTGTTAAAGATTCTTAACAAGTTACACAAACATGTATAATGCCATTTTTCTATAATAATCACATGCATAGTTGTATTTATCATAGAGATACATAACTGTATGTGTATATCAAACTTTCTTTTATCCACACTAAAGGATTTTTTTCTTTTGGATTGTGTGGTATTAGATTATTTCCAAACCATAACATGGATGTAACTGTTCTTGTTGATTAGTGAACCATTTAAATAATTTAGTTCATGTGGAAGTGTGATTTTTTTAGAAAAGTGATATTTCATTAACATGAGGAAAACATAGTTTCAATAGAAAAGATAATTAAAATAAAAAAATATCAATGATTTCCCCCTACATCCTTACTGTGTAAGATCCTGACATTATCATGGTTAGTCCAGGGGGTATGGTGGGCTGTCCACGGGGGTGGGTGTGCTATCCATGGGGGTGGAGTGGCTGTCCAGGGGGGTACGAGGTATCCAAGGGGTGGGGGAAGTCTAGGGGAGGGGTGAATCAGTCACAAAAAAACATTTATTCAGGTTTTATTATTTACAGATAAAAAATAAAGATAATGTGACCTACCTAATCATGCATATATTCAGGCATAACTAATCAATAAACATCAAAGGTCAGTAATATCAGTCAAAAATGTAACAGATAAATATTTCCCTCACCACCATCACTATCATCACGATCATCATCAACCTTACCCTCATCCTCATCATCATCCCCATAATCTTCCCCACCCTCCTCCTCACCCTGTTACTCATTCTCGGCTTCCTCAATGCCCTCCTCCTCTGCCTCATACTCCTCCTCTGCCTCGACCTCCTCCTAGCCCTCCTCCTCCTCCTCAGCCACGACCTCCTCCTCACCATTGTCTCGACCACCACTAGAACAACCACCTGGTGCACCATATATATAACGCACTGATGGCATATATTCATCCCATGAAGTACTGGCCTCTGGTGTAAATTTTTGACGTAAAACATCTATCAGTTTCATAAATGCTGTGTTTTCCCTGGAAGACTAATATGCTATCTTTGTAGCCCTTTTTCAGCCTATTTTCCATCTGTCTTCACCTGTTGCAACTTAGTGGCACTACAACTCTTACTTGAGGAGGGCCAATACCTCATCAGAACTATACTCTTCCCAGGTCGGCAACGTACTCTACCAGGGTGCTCATCTCCCAACACCTGATGTAAGTGATCGTTTGGCCAAAATTGTCAGGTTCCTGGGCATCAAAGGCCTCTAAAGCAGCGTGCTAAAAATATAAATAGATTATTAAGCTTCCAAATAGAGAATAAAATTTTAAATATATAATTTAAAACTTACAATCTTCTGCTATGTTGGTTCATTAACCGCACATCCATAATTTTTCTTTCTACTCGAGAAAAACAGTTTTCCTCGAGTCACACATCCTTCTATATTCAATTTTTGCCTCTACAATAGCATTGAATATAGGAAACCATAATTAAAAATAGGATACCAAAAAAATATTAATTTCATAACTAAAATTATATACCAACTTTAGAAATCGATTAAATTATGGAGGAATCAACTGAAAGTGAATGTCGTAAAGATAGAATATAAATTTTGAAACATGATGCCTCTCCTATTTGAGGAAGTGATTGAAAACTGGATTCAATTTTCTCATACTTTTCTTCTTCATATCTCATTAGTATGTTATTTCTTGTAGTAAGATCAGAAAAATACATAGAGTATAAATCCATTCATTCTTGAGCCATGTAACCGTTCACGATAGGACCATCAAGATGATTCCTATTACTGACATAAGACATTAATATGTAGATATTTCTTTCAGTTCGATATATCCAGAAAAAAGAAATAGGTCTTCTTAAAAGTATTTCATTTTTAATATATATATTTAGATGCATCATTCATGTGGAAAATGATGGAGAAAATATTTTCTCTAAGCCTCAAAAAAATAATGGGTCATCTACCAACATTGTTTTAAAGAAAAACTTGGACAAATTCCTTGCACAAAGATCTCTCAAAAATGGAACAACTAAATAATATCCCCCTATACATTATTGGAAATAAGATGATGAATTTCTATTGGAATCAACTCATTTATAAGGATGTGATAATCATGAGTATTCAAAGATTTTATCTTCAACTATCTTATGTTGACTCGTTTGGATATATTTCTTAAATAGCCACTATGAACATTAATAGTCTCCAATAATTCCCAAAATTTCTTTTTTTCTTTATGTGTCATCACATAAGAAGCACATGGAAGTTTCCATTAATTTTCACTAATACGCAAAAGATGCAATTCCGGTCTGATTCCACAATCCACCAGGTCAGTCCGAGATCGTAAATCATCTTTTTCCCTTAACATTTTGAAGAATCAAAAGAAACATTTCACATATATTTCTTCAATGCGAATTACGTCTAAACATTGATGTAACAAATTGGTTTACCAATAAAATAAATCAAAGAATATACTTCTATTCTCCCAATTGTAAAAGGTTTCAGTGGAAACATTCTTTCTATTTACAGATTTCATTTCACCCTTCCCATACGAAAAACTGTAATCTTTCAATTCATTAATCACATCTGTTCCAGACATACACTTAGGTGAATCATCGATCTTCATGGAATTGTGAAATCATCGATGATTATTTCAATATGGATGGTCCTTTGGAAAGATTCTTCAATGTCCCATAAAACTAAAACTACAACTATGTTTCAGTCATCTGGATCGTTTATTCTTCATAAAAACAGGACATGATAGTTTTCCCTTCATGCTCCATCCACACATCATTGAACAAGAAGGAAAATCATTGATCGTCCACATAAGTGCATCATGAAAATGATATATGTCTTTTAAACATTCATTGTATGTTCACGCACCCAAATCCTAAAGAAGTTTCAACTCTTTTATTAAATGTTGCACGTATACGTCTATATCATTACAGGGATCAGAAGGTCCAGATATGAGTATACTCATGAAAGTGAAAGGTTTTTTTCTTACAAAAACTTGGGGGAAGATTATAAATGTGTATAAAACTCAGCATGTGTTCTGTGACATAATAATATTACCAAAAGGATTTAACCATCACATGAAAGACCCAACCTCACATTAAGTACATTAGATGCAAAATCTGGATATTGAGCATCAAATCTCTGCCATGAAAATCCATCTTCAGGGTGAACCAACTCATCATTAGTATTATTTCTATTAGTATCATACCATCACATTTTTATTGTTATTTCATCATACATAAAAATATTCTGGAGTATAGGGATCAATGGAAAGTGGTGTTTTATCATCTTTTGGCTTCCAACGGGTTGTTCCACATTTATAAAATCATTCCATTCAGCATTTTCCTCCTAGAATAAACTGTAATATTTCGGGAAAGCATGAATTTTTTTTCATGAAAATCCAATTTCCTCAACTAACTTCCATGACATATAGTGGTTTGATGGAATATCTACATCATCTAGAAGTAAGTTCTTCAAGAAGGTAAGAATGTAATCGATGGAAGTATTAAAAATCTCATACATAGTTTTCCAATGAAACAATCATATTAAAAATTATTTCTTTTTCATTTTACCACATCGTCGATATACTAGATTCATTACAGCATCAGTCAATTTTTCACCCTGACAACATCATAATTTTCATTAGACGCATCATGTGTGCTCATATCGAAATCTTCTTTGGTCGGAATCCTTTGTTTTTCATGATGATGAATAAATGGAAACTGTTCATATAACAAATTATCCAATCTTGTCTTCTCATTTGGATCATCATAAATTTGATATATCATTTTCTCCCCATTGGGATACCACATAGAGTATTTTTCTTGAAAACCATATTTGTTTATGTGGTATCTGACTTCTTTGTTGCTCAACCAAGGTCTTCCAACACACTTGTAATAGGGGAAGTGAATGTGACCACTATCTGAAGCATTGTGAAATGAAAAATCTAAAAATATTTCCAAATTTTTTTGAAATTTTCTTGAGATCTGATCGGTTTCATATATCCAACTTCAATCCATTCTTTAAAAAAATTTATAAGTCTTTTCATCAAAAGAAATTAAATATGATTAAAGTTTAATCAAAAATATATTTCAGTAAATGAGAATTTTTTACTTTATATAAAACCATAATTTACACACTACTCTATATGAGAATCATAATATAAAAGAAAAAAATACTATATTTATAAAAAAATATCTTTGAAGAACTATACATGAGTGTACAAGATCATATACACTTGTGGAGGAGAATTATTCAGGAGTTGACTAAATATTAGATCGATGAAATTTTATATTTATGTAGACAGTTTGAGTGATCACATTCATTTCCCAAGTGGGTGGGGGTGTCCAGGGGTGGAGGGTGTCCAGGGGGTGGCTGGGTTGTCCAAGGGAGTTGGAGGTGTCCAGGGGGTGGGGGTTGTCTAGGGGGTCAGGCTGTCTAGGTGGGCACGTTGTCCATGGGGATGGGGGGCCTTCCAAGGGGTATGGGGTGTCTAGGGGTTGGGTGTGCTGTCCCCGAGGGTGGTGAGTTTGTCCAGGGGGGGTCAAGGTGTCCAGGGGTGGGGGATTTCAAGGGGTGGGGTTGTCCAAGGGGTACAGGGTGTCCAGGGGGAGAGGGCTGTACAGGGGTGGGTGGGCCTGTGCAGGGGGTACGGGGTGTCTAGGGGATGGTCGGAATGTCCATGGGGGTGGCGGGGATGTCTAGGTAGGTACGGGTTGTCTAGGGGTGGGCAGGCTATCCACGGGTGGTAGTGGGGCTGTCCACAGAGGTGGCAGGGCTGTCCAGTGGGGTCAGCGGTGTCAATGGAGGTGGGGGACTTCCAGGGTTGGGGGAGTTTGGGGGGGATGAAGCTGTCCAGGAGGTGGTGGGAGGGTTTCTGGGGGGGGGGGTTCCAAGGGGTGGGGGTTTCCAGGGGTACGGGTTGTCTAGGGGGTGGGCGGGCTGTCCACGGGGGTGGTGGGGTTGTCCATGTGGTCGGGGGTGTCCAGGGGGTGGGGGGATTTCCAAGGTGTGGGGGTTATCTAGTGGGTATGAGGTGTCCTGGGGGTGTTTGGGCTGTCCATGGGGGTGGAGGTGGTGGGGGCTATCTAAGGGGGTACAGGGTGTCCAGGGGGTGGGCGGAATGTCCATGGGGGGGGGGGGGGGGTTAGGCTGTCCATAGGGGTGGTAGGGCTGTCTAGCGGGGTCGGGGTGTCTAGGGGTGGGGGTGTCCGGGGGGATGGGGGTGTCTGGGGGTGGTGGGTGGGTGTACAGGGGGTGGGTGGGCTGCCCATAGCGGTGGGGGCTGTCCACGAGGGGAGGGTGTCCAGGGGGATGGGTGGGCTTTCCAGGGTAGGGGGCTATCCAGAGGGTATGAGGTGTCCAGGGGGTGGGCGGGCTGTCCAGGGGGTGGTAGGGCTATCCAGGGGGTATGGGTTTGGTGGGAGGGTTGTCCACGGGGGTGACGGGGTTGTCCAGCGGGGTACGAGGTGTACAGGGGGTGGAGGGGCTATCCAGGGGGTACAGGGAGTCCAGGGGTGGGTGTCTGTCCATGGGGGGAGGGTGGGTTGTCCATGGGGTGGGGGATTTCCATAGAGGGAGGGGTGTCCAAGGGTGGGAAGGCTGTCCACTAGGGTGGCGGGGCTGTCTAGGGGGTACAGGGTGTCCAGGGAGTGGGTGGGTTATCCACGAGTGGTGGGCGGGCTTTCCACAGGGGTGGTAGGGCTGCCATGGGGGTGGTAGGGATGTCTAGGGGGTGGGGGTTTCCACCCCAACTAGGGTCTTAAAATCCAATCTTTATCCAATTGTACCATAATTTAAAGCCTATTATAGATTACTGAGAAGTCGGTTGGTGTCAGCCATGAATATCATACATATAAATCAGAAAACACCCAATTATAAACACACCACCAAATATCATACATGGATCGGATTTTATGAGCCATGTTTTGATGAGACACTACACGTAGGAGTATGAGCCTTGTTATATCATTATGAGATATGTAGTTACACAAATGTTAAATTTGTACGAGATCAACACAGATAGTGGATAAGAACTCGAGTGAGATTTCATTGTAGAGATCACTTATTCTTGGAAGGGTAAGAGTTAGTGTTGGTATGGAACTTCAAGGAAATTATTAACATGTGAAAGCAACTATACATTGGTTATATTTGATTTCTATGTTTTATAGAGTATCGGAGTGGAACCCCCCCCCCCCCCACCTTGGACAACCCATACCCCCCCCCCCCAAAACTCTGTAGCCCCCTAATCCCTTACACCCCCACCCCACCTGGATAGCCCCCCACCCCACCTGGACACCCCCCCACCACACTTGGACATCTCACCCCATCCTCCCTAGACAACTGACACACCCTCCCCCACCTAGGAAACCCAACCCCCTTGGACAACCCCCACCCCCCAACAGCCCACACCCCTCCCATGCCTGGATATCCTAACCACCACCACCCTTGTACAACCCACCCCTCCCTGGACAGCCCACCCCCTCCCCTGCAGCCCCCAACCCCCCACCCCCGACACCCCCCTGGACAACCCCCCCCCCCCCACCTGGACACCCCCACACTGGACAGCCACCCCCCTCCTTGGACAGCCCATACCCCCCCTCCCCCACCAGGATAGCACCCCCCAGGACAGTGAACCCCCATCCCTAGACATCCCCCCCCCTCCCACCTAGACAACCCACCCCCACCCCCACCTGGACATCACCCCCCCCCCCCAACTGGATAGCCACCACCCACCTGGACAGCCACACCCACCCCACCTGGACATCCCCCACCCCCACCTGGATAGCCCCCACCACCCCCACCTGGACAGCCCCCCCCCCCCCCCAACTGGATAGTCCATCCCCTCCCTGGACACCCCACACCCCATCCCCACCAAGAAACCCCACCCTGACGCCCCTGGATAGACCAAACCGCACCTTAGGGTAGACAATATCCCCCTCCCCCACACCCCTATATCCCCTTACCCACCTACAACCCCCTACCCCCTGGACAACCCACCCCCACCCGGACATCCCCCTACCCCTTCGGCATCCCCCCTTAAGGTATTTTTATTTAATATAATTTAATTCATTAAGAAATCCAAACTATCATGCATTAGCCATTTCATTCCAAACAACCCATTCATCTTATCAAAACATGAAAATTTTAATTTATCAAAACATGAAAAATTCAATTTATCAAAACATGAAAAATTAAATTTATAAGGGTCTATGGGTCACTTAGGAAATTTCATTGGGAAAAGGGGTAATCAACTACATTGTTAATTCCAATTTAAAAATTGGTTCAACCACTTAGGAGGTGCGGTGGTGTCTTGGATGTGTGGTGGTGTCCAGGGGGATATCTAAGGGGGTAGGGGGGCTTTCCAAGGGGGTGGAGGGTGTCCATGGTATGGGGGTGTCTAGGGGTGGTGGGGGTGTTTAGGGGTGGTAGAGGTGGTGGGGGCTATCCAAGGGGTTGGGGGATGTCCATGGGGGTGAGGAGTGTCTAGGGAGGGTGGGTATGGGGGTGTCCTGGGGGTGGGGGAGGTGTTGAAGCTATATTCAACCCATGGTATCCACCATTTCTAGTTAATTTGATTAAAATAGTAGAAAAAATGTAAATACATTCAAATAATATGGTTAAACACATCAATCTTCCAATCTGTTTGGGGGTGATTACATGATATCATATTTTATTTGATGCTTTGAAAATGAAATAATTATTTTCAATAAATACTTGTATATAGTGGTTCAAAATAATTAAAAATATCACTCATCATGGCATGGAGATATAAATCCTCCTTCATGAATAAATCAACAACATCATGGGATGTAAATGGGTTCTTTAAGGATGAGAAATGAGCATACATTAATTTGTAATCAACCAAAAAAAAATCCCTCATAACCTTGTGACTTTGGGAGCCTAGAAATAGAATCCTTAGAGAAATATTTTCAAATATGTTACAATATGGGTAGATTTTATAGAATCCCTCTTAGATAAGGGTTAATTGATTTATTCTGCTGGGAATTAAGAATTCATAGGAAAATTCCATAATAGCTCGAGTCATAACCTTCCAAAATAAACCACCCACCAAATTTTTATAAAAATTTAATATAATTTCAAGTGTAGATCAAAAAACATAAAAAAAACAAAGGTTTCGGTACTCTAAAGACAACAATAACTCTAATTTATCTAATATCAAAATAGAAAATAGAAAAAAGAGGAATAAAACTAAAACTAAGGTAACACTTACTAATTTGAAGTGTAGAAATAAAAAAAATTAATTGAAGAAGGATCTGTGGCTATAAAGATTTTTGTGGCCAAGAAGACTTCAGGGGGAGCTCTAGATTTGGTTTGCAATTGGGTGGGTATTTGGGGAAAAAATTGACCAATAGTTTTTAAAAACCATTGGGAAAGACTCACTTTACCAACGGTTTAGTAAAACCATTGGTATGTGTTAGAGGAACTAATTATTTCCCAATGTTTTTTTCAAACTATCGGGAAATATTAACTATATTATCAAATTTTCCAACAATTTGAGAAAACTGTTGTCAGATGTGGCATTTTTTATAGTATACCAATAGTTTCTTCAAACTATTGTTATATATATATTTTTTTTATAGTATACCAATAGTTTCTTCAAACTATTGTTATATATATATTGGGAAAACCACCATTTCCAGTAATGTTAGTGGAGAATTATTAATCAATTTATGACAAAGTGAAGATATATGATATAATTAATTAATTAATTAATTAATTAATTAATTAATTAGCATGTATTTATTTAATTGTTAATTTTTAGTGGCCAAAGATCTTTATATGGATTGATGGACACCCCTTAGGTGTGTTTTCCTAGAATGATTGTTTAAGGACAATTGGGCCAAGAATTCCTTTTGATGTGTGTTTTTTCCTTGACTTATGTTTTTTAGGATGTAGTTGTTTAAATATATGTTATTCCATGTGATATGGATGCTAAATTTCTGAGACTTGTTCAGTTTGTTTGACTAGAGATATTTATGATGTGCATGTTAATTGTGTATGTCTTGGATAAGTCACTGATTGAGTGGACATGTTTAGACTTTTTTAATGAATTGGGTGAATCACTCTTTAGTGGATGGACCTAGGGGTGAACCATTATGTTTAGTGGATGGGATCTTTCTTAATCTTGTTTATGACCTGGGTAAATCAATGTTTTTAGTGGATACCTAGGAGAGAATCACTTTATATAGTGGATTGGCTCATATTTTTTGTATCGGTTAGGTGAATCCCTTTTTTTAGTGGACATTCTTATACATAGTATATGAGTGATTAAATTGATTATCTTATGAATTGTTATCCAATCCAATTAAAAATCTTGGATGTAGTCCATACATTGATTGCATAGATGGTCTTTAGAGACTTCTGTTATAGGTGACATAGATGGGGGATGTCAGGCTTAGGATGGATATCAAGACTTATATAATATACTTAGTACTGAATAATAGATAAATGAAAATGAATTTCTGATGATTATGGTGTATGCAAGAAAAATGTACAATGTAGGTTCTAACACCAGTTGAAGGATGAAGTAGGTACAAGGTTATTTAGGTACATTGTAATGCTTACTTTATTTATGCATGCTTTCGTGCTGATTAAATTATTTAATGAATATATGGATTTGGAGTAGACACAAGTGGTCCCGACCTACTGAGATTTATATCTCACACCCTACTGAGGACTCCATTGCACTGGGGTACTCGAGTAGATTCAATTTGGTTATAGGATTGTGTTATTATCATATACTTGGGATAAAGGAGCAAAGAACCGAGTGGATGCTCAGGATGCTCGAGGAGATCACCCAAGGTGATTTTAGTCTTTGTTTATTTATTTCATTATTTATATGTAAATCATGATGTATTGTTTATAATTTTCCTAGTTGTACCATCATAACATGCATGCATTGTATAACATTGTAATTGCCCATTTAGTTTTATACCTGATTTATAAAATTATTTCTTCCGCAACCAAATCATTTATTTGCATTGCTTCACTTATTTACTATAATTGTCCACTATTTTTTATAATGATAAGAGGTTAAAGTCTCCCCACTAACTATCCTTACACCCTCGCATTAAGTCCTCAACCTCTGGTATATAGGGAGACACACTTGAGGTTATCTGGCCACTAGTCCAGCCATTAGTTCAGGGTTGATCCGAGTTGTGATGTGACAAAAATATTCCATTAAAATGTTCAATAAAATCACAAATGAAATTGTTTGGAATACAATATAATAATTCTAATCAAAACATTTTTTAACCCTATTATACATGGGTAAAATTGTTTTTAATAAATCATTTGAAAAATGTTAGACTTATTTTTGGAATACATTTTGAGAAAATGTTATTTATGATGAAAATATATTTCTATCTGAAAAATGAAATAGATAATGATTTTCATAAGAAAAACATAATCTTAATTTTAGTAACAACTAATGAGTGGTAAAATGTGAATATTACATGAAAATTTAATTAATAACCATAGTATAATAAAATTCGTGAGTTTTATTGAGGGGTAGATAATAAGATTTCAAAATTGTAATCTTTATCCTAAGAAAGACCCATTAAATTATGAGATTTTCTCATATATCCATTACCAAATTGGTTATATGTGAAACATAATACCCATGAATGAGGTAACCTGAAATGGAAACCTAATCCCCATTATTTTATTGATAATCATCATATAAAACATAATTGGGAAGTATATAATCCCTAAAAAATAAATAGGTGGTGCATCAATCATGTGTCTCAGAGAAATAAAAAAATGAGATAGAAATATGTTATGCATTTCTTAATTATTTGAAACGTAATAACAAAAATATCATATCATAAAATAAAATAATAAATATCATGATTTTTATTGGATTTATGATATAACATGTCAAAGAGGAAGTATATACACCACGAAAAAGAAATGTGTGGTGAATTTGCATATGCCCATCAGAAATAAAAGATATAAAATAAATCCCTTACAAATTACATAAAATTTTATATATAAACCCCATGAAATAGAAATCCCAAAATAGATATGTAAATAAAAATAATTTTTAGGAGAATAATCATAATTATTTTTAAGAGTGAGATGAGAAAATCCATAATGTACGTTTCAACTTCTATTATACACATTATAACATCATGAATTGTAAATATAAGTTTGATATAAATCTATTAATGTAATATAGTTATATATTATACCATTTATGCTTTCCTTATGACCATTTTTACCCTTTTATTAACAATTCCTTTTTAAAATCATTTTTGGGGTAATAACACCTTGTTTAATTGTGTTTTTTTGTTATTTTGTGTTTTACTAATTTGAACATGGTTATATCATCTACTTAATAATAATAATAAATATATAATATTAATATTTATATATCAATTACTCTTTTATGACTAGTTATTAAATTTTTTATCTATAAAGGAATTATGTTACATACATGGAGAGAGTAGGTCGTACGTATGATTGAGTAATGAATCCATATTAGTTATATCATTATGGAAATAAGATGATAAATATTTTATATTCTAATAATGATTATTATATCATTAATAAAATATTATTTCATTAAATATAATTATGCATACCATCAATATGGTGTATTGAGGAAAATAGAGAGTCGCAACTCTTTGAGAATGGTGGTAGTCCATATGTATATGAATTACATTATAATATTTCATTTAGTGAAAAGGTGAGAATGAAAATGACATATTATCTTTTCAGAATGATAAATATGTCATGAATGTCTTAATTATTTCATTAATTTCATATATATATATATATATATATTTAAATTTATCATTATTATCTTTCATCAAAATATTTAGTGATAAAAATATCACATCGCTTCCTGAGGGGGTAGTCCTACGTACACACCAGCGACATTATTGTGTCTCATATTGAATAGAAAAATTAAAAAGTTATATATGATATAAAGGATAAATTGGTATATTTATGTTAATAATATCATCTATATAATTTATATCCATCATCATACCAATCTGTGTGAGATGGTAATGAAAATATCTATGACATTTGTTCGCGGGGAGATTGTGTGTCATACACATGAATGTTGATTTTGTAACGCTTTTGATGTAAGTAGAGATAGTTGTAAGTAATTACATTAATATAAAAATATCTCAGTATATGAAATGTAATGAGTTTATTATATCATAATAATTAAATTATAATTTATTGGAGTGGATGAAGATATAATATAAAAATGAATTTCGATGAACGATACCTCTTCTTTGAGTATCCTTCTTTGGGTTTTCAGCAATGTTATTATGAGTTTATATTTAATGAAAAAAAGTTATCTATGATGTTTGGAGGGAATTTATAATTTATTTTCCTAGGTATGTTCTAATAAAAAATTATTTTACATTTCGATATGGGGATGAGAGGGGTGGTCTTTTATATGTGATGTGAGTAGAAGACATGTAATTTTTTGAAAAGAAAATGTTAACCACATTTCTAACATTCCCTAGGGCTTCAAAATGTTCCATTCATGATTAATGAGGATATAAGGTCAAAATATTATATTTCAATGTGTTTTTGAAATATTTTTTGTTAATTTTATCCCTTATCATTTTAGTTTAACCCATCTGTAAGCCCTTTTTCACCTCAACCATGGTAAATAATTTGAACTATTTTGACTATTCATTTTGGTCAAAAATTCATTTAACATTATTAGATAATATAAATTATTCTGATACAAAATATGAAATCTAATAATCCAAATTCGATTAAAAAATTGGAAAATATTAATTTAATATTACTCCCATGGATGTGATTAAAAAGTTGGTGTTCAAAGAGAAAAAGGTAAAAAGCATATAAGGTTTTTATATAATAAAAATATATAAACAATTTCCAATTAAACAATTAGATTAATAGGTATATAAATTAAATATTTTGACTTTGAAACCTAATTAAAATTTAATTGATATTTATAAATAATTCGAATAAAAAGATAGTTTTTAATTGAAATTCATTATTTTTCATGGTTTATCATAAAAATTATTTTTTTATAAAATTTAAAATAATTAAACCTATGTTATTTGTTAGATAATAGCATCAATATTGTTGTATATTATAACAAATTAATTCAGAAATTTTTTCAATTTTTTGTTATTATTCATAAACTGATATTAAAATCATTTTTTAATGAAATCGGATTTTCATAATACATCATGACTTTTTTGAAAATTAAATACTTTTAACTATTTTTTATCATTATATAAAACTATTATAAATAAAATTTTTAAAAAAAAAATTATTATTATTCATATCCATGATATTAATGGATAGGTTATAATAGTCGTTCTTGAATATTATTAAATAACATATCACGGTTTTGATAAAACTTTGTGTTGTGTGTAACATGTGTTAAAAATATGTTGTGTGTAATTAATGATTAAAAATGTGTTAAACAAGAAAATAAATAGTGAAAATTTGATTTATTTAAAAATAATAATTCATATAAACTTTAATTTCTACATACTACCCCCACCCCACTAAAAAAGAATTTTCCCATGAAATTATTCACTTTTATACAAACAAATGAGGATACTTATTCTTAATAAATTCAAAAAATTCCTACATAGCTTAAAAACTGTTGGGTTCACTACATAATTTTGACTTGGTTATTTGTATTGTTTAATATAATATTGTTCATGTGATCCTAAATCTATAATAATTTCCCTCATAGGAAAGATCATCTTGTATTGCTGCAGCCAATGAGTTTAGAATATGTGATGGATTTGGTATGTACTTCCTCAAAAGAGTTTTACAGAACACATCATGAATGTGAGATAATTTCATTAAATGTACTAAGTGATATGATACAATTTTGATATATCAATAATATTAGTCGGAATGATATTCATATGAATATTTTTCCTTATTTCTTAATGGATAAATTCATAGAAATAAAATCTCTCCAACTTTTCCATATAACATTATTTATCATCATCATAACTTTTATATCAATTGGGTTCTTCCCTTCTATATTTCTAAATAAATCTAACAATCTGTACAATTTCATCAACTTCCTTAGGATACGATAACTTTCTTTTACAAAATCATTCAAATATGATAGAGTTATACACATATTTCCGTTAAGGGGTTCATAAGGAGACATATGAATGATAAAGTTGAATATATTATTTCAATAAATCTTATGTTCTGGTTGATTTTTATCCCAACCTTATTTTAAATCCATAGGATGAGATGTAAGCACATTCTCTAGGGTTTGAATTTTTTCCTTAGACAAATTATCAATCTGAGGATGAGACATATTATTGAAACACAACTCTATATATATATCTTGGAAAATAATTGACAATAACATTGAGGTAAAATTCATTTTCCTATCATATATAATAGATTGTGGTACTTTTGAAAACCGTACCTCTTACTTAATCTATATAATCATATAAGGATCCAGATATAAATCATTTCTAATATCAACTATGTATAATGAATTTTAAGGCGATCAAAAGAAATAAATATTTATCTCAATATAAAAAATAAGATAAACCCTTAATGTTACCACTAACATTAACATAATTACATCAAATTTTAAATGAATTCACCCCCAAATTACTTTTTTGAAGAAAACATATAAAAATAAAATGGGTAATTATTTCATAATTGTCACTTAAAATATAATAAATCATTGAAAAATACCATCTTATAAAACCTATAAGGGTGTGTTAATTTGTAACACCCCAAGTTTCCACAGTACGCTTCTCTTTGAATAATACAGAAGCGTGTGTTGTACGCAACTTCAAGTTCTAACACACACCACAACCAATTAAAGTAGCCATTACGAATAGTAATACCCACTTTTTGAAATTTTATAAATTTTATCTCTCAAAATGGATTTCATTTTTTGATTCAGAATACCGAATTTGTCCTAGGGTGAAATTTTGGTTCTTTTCAGAAAAATTTTATATTTTGATGAATAGTGAAAATTACTAAATTTTAATTACAAACAACTTTTTTAATCAAAATAATTAATAGTGATAAATTATGAATTTGAGTGGTTTGAAAGTATATTTAGAATATAGTTTTACCATTTAATACAATTTTGGTCATTATACATAATACCACAATTAAACCGGACATAAACAAGTGTCAATCTTTTGATAGTTATTATTTCTTAAAAACATGCTTTCTGTTTTGACAACGGGAATTAATTTTAAATTAATTTCTACCACTTCTGTGTTTTGAATTTGAAAAAATGGATTCCATATTTGGAATCAGGATGTCCAAATTGTGTAAATAGGTAACTTTTATTTTTAGACATTTTGAATAATTACTTCAGTAAAT
Organism: Viscum album; assembly: GCA_963277665.1. Taxonomy (NCBI): domain Eukaryota; kingdom Viridiplantae; phylum Streptophyta; class Magnoliopsida; order Santalales; family Viscaceae; genus Viscum; species Viscum album. Next base: position 2,019,967,452 of record OY728148.1, read on the forward strand.
ATTTTACTTACCATGGTTAAAGTGTAAATCCGGTAAATAAGGGTAAAAATATATTATAATAATCATAAATTACTATAAAACGTGTTATAACCTTATTTTTTGTTACATTTCCGACCATGGACATCTTTGTGTCTATTTTGTGGCTCCATGGAGCCACTTGTAGGAGATAGGGACACTTTATATTAATTAAGTTAAAGTAAATACAAAAATGACATAAGCATATATCTTTTAGAAAAACAATTTTTACATAGGGTTATATATGTTATATTATTGACTATAAATATTCATTATAATGCTAAAACTATTTCCTACATAATTTCATTTTATTTAAAAAATTTAGACATTTAATATTAAAATTTCTTTATGACACAATAATGATGAAGTATTTTCCTTATTAATGAAAGAATCAAATAATTGATATTATAAATATAAAAATAAATGTAATTTCAAACTTTTTATGAATTACACTAATTTTATAGGATAATATGAAATATAAGGACTTTTTATATGAATTTTTTTCTAATTAATAATGTTGTTATGAATTTATCAAAAACAAAATACCCAATAGTGTCAAAATTGACATAAAAGAGTTTTTAAAACAAATATTATATTATTAATTGATACTATATTCCTAAAAATCTAAGGTTAGGCAAGAGAACTTATATCATGATTTTTTTATTATTAGTGGACCACTTTGGGGTCTCTTGTATGTATATAGTAATTTTATTAACTATATAATATAAAAATACAAAGTAACATGGTAAATGTCAATTTAATTAAGAGTTAAAACTAAAAGATAAGGTTAATATAATGAAAAAAACCTGTATAAAATCTATTCTTTTGAAATTATTTAGACCCTTAACAACCTTATAATTTGGATAATTCACTTTTAATCCATTAGAAACTGAATATGTATTTATTATGAAATAATACTTTATGTTTTCTTATAGATCCCCTCCTCCCCCTTATAAATGGACCCCACTTGTAACCAATTCTTCATACCTTCAAAGACATTTGGTTCATCCAAAACCTGCCCAAATATTCTCTCAACTTCCATAACTTCAACTTAGATGCCTTATATTGGTCCTAAAGCCAACCTAAGGAGCCCTTTTGATCAAATCAAAAAGAAGAACCCAAAGAAGAGGTAATGTTTTCACCACACTCTTTCAAGTTCCTTTCTTCTTTAAATTCTTCTTTCTTTGTTATTTCCATTATAAAATAATAACTCCAGTATCTTCAATATATTTAGATGTTATTATAAATATGGTACAACCATATTCAGCATTCTATCCATCCTTTGAATGACATGTCACCATACGTGCATACGTACGGCCTACCATCTCCACGTCGTGGTGTAATTGTTATTCAATCCACTATCATTTAGATGGATATAATAATGATGTGTAATTAATATAAATAATAAATAAACATGCTAATGATTCTTTATATATGATATACCATCCAATTATATATTATTTTAATATCAAAAAATGATATTGTCGCTCGTGCGTACGTACGGATTACCGTCTCCACGAACGCGATCAGATTCATTCCCCATCGTATCCATTCAAGTATAATTCTCATTTGATGATTAAAAATAATTTTTAAGGACTTCATATCATTCTGTATATGTATAATATACAACATATCCATAAAAAACATGGCTTATGTAACAAAACATATAAAAGAAAACGAGTAAGTGAACACCCAAAATAACGATAATACTAAGATATTATTAACAAAGCAATATTAAAAGATCATATATGATATCATATTTATGTATATGATTCTTGTATAATTTAATAACAATGCTTTAACTATTATACAGGAAGTGAACATACCATCGACTAAGTAAAAGTACAAGGTAAGGGTTTATTTCACAATCTCTTCATAATCTGAGGTTGTTTATACATAATTATCTACTTGGACTTCTTGATCATGCACATTGATGTTTTGTAAAAATAAATTTCAAAACATTCTTACCATTTTATAGAATATGGGTTAAAGTCATTAATACCATTTTTTGACTTTTTACAATATGTTTATAAATGAATCTTTCCGTTGTTTCCCAAACAAGGTCCTTTTTAACCTTCTCAACAAAATTCAGGTAAGAATGTATTTTTTAACTTATACAGTTGGTGTGGCTATTTTTTGTTATTATAAACTCATCGAAGCTTCCGTTAAAATATTATAAGAATATTTTAAAAGTAAATGTTTTATTTTATCTGATCTTAAATTATTTCAAAGTAGAAAGATATATTTCTCTAAAAAGGGTTTTGATTTCATCTATGTCAACATCCTTTGATTGATTTTAAGTTTATTTGAAGTTGATTTGTTATGATACAATCTTCTATATTGTATTGATGGTTTTGTGATATGTTTTACTGTGTATGTGCTATTATTATACCATTCATGGTTTATGGTTAAAGTATTGACATTTCGAATGCTAGTTCTAATACGAATGTTTATGTTATGTTTCAACCTTTTCATATAAGGAATGTATTGGACATAGTAAGTTACGGGTGGAGCCCGCTATAGCTCCTCGATGAATCGGTAGGTCTAATGAGATAATTATACATGGAATTGGCTGACGCCCTTTCCCAATTTTATTTATGGTATTGGCTGAGGCCTTAATCATTTTTAAAAGTCTTGGACAAGGCCTTGAAAAAATGTTTCAGAATGTCCAGCATTATACACTCCCTCATTATGGAAATAATATTGATGGTTTAGGTGGGCATTCGAGTAGTAAGATTCCCATGATTATGTTTTATTCTATCATTACCTACTCAACTCATATTCTTTCCATGAAATTATCCATGTTTATTATTGGTAAAGGAATGTGGTTTCAATTATTTACCATGCTTAACATTTATATCAGTTTCTGCTGTATTACATATCATTACTGTGCGTTTGAGCTCACCCCTTTCTTATGATTAATTTTCCCAGGATATGAAGAAGTCAGTTATGAGTGACCTTCAGGCATAATCTTGGAGTCTTGGATGTTTTTAATGAAATATTTTTGTGTTGTATTTCTCTTCAAGTTGTAAAGTTGAACTTATGTATGAATCTTGTTTCCAATAATACTAAACTGATCGGTCATTCGAGACATGATTTCCTTGTTATCATGCCAATGTTATGTAATAATGCACTGACTCTCGGTAACTAGGGTCGGGAGTTATAGTTTTTATCAGAGGAACACTACTGGAAATCAGGTTTTTCCCAACAGTTGTATACCAACGGTTCTTTTGAACTGTTGGTACAAGTGATCTTTCCCAACGGTTTGCATTAACCCTTGGTATTGATCAATAAAAATTGATTTTTCCCAATAGTTTGATGAAACCATTGGGAAAGATTGGAAGAATATTAGTTTTCCCAATGGTTTCATCAAACCATTGGGAAAGATGGGGAAAATTCTGTTTTCCCAACGGTTTAATGAAACCATTGGGAAAACTCTAACATTCCCAACTATTTTTAAAAACCATTGGGAAAGATTTCCCCCAAATACATACCATCCAAACCACACCTAGCCCGATTGCAGACTGATTGCGGACATAACCTAATCGAGCTCCTGAATTCTTCTCGGCGGCGACACTCTTTCCACCCAAGATCCATCTTCAATCAAACAAAATCTTATTTCACACTTCAAATTAGTAAGTGTTACCTTAGTTTTAGTGTTACTTCTCTATTTTTTTGGTGTTTGATGTTTTGATTTAGGCTAAATTAGGGTTTTTGTCTACCCTTGTATTTGTTTTATGTTTTTTTTTCTACACTTCAAACATGGTAAAGGGTTTGTTTAGTGGGGTGATATGGTACTTTTGGTGGAATTTTTCTACTTGAAAATTGGATTTGGAAAAATTTATATTTCAATTTGAGGTGGGGGAGGGTGTGCAGATGGGGTGGGGGAGTATGTCGAGGGATATCTTAGTGGGGTGGGGGAGGGGCTATCTAGGTAGGGTGGGGAGGGGGTTGGGATGTCCAAATGGGGTGGGGGTAGGGCTGTTTGGGGTGGGGGAGGGGATGTATAGGTAGGGTGGGGAAGGGGTTGGGTTGTCCAAATGGGGTGGGAGTATGGTTGTTTGGGGTGGGTGAGGGGCTGTCTATGTAGGGTGGGGGAGGGGGCTATCTAGGTTGGGTGGGGGAGGGGGCTGGGTTGTCCAAATGGGGTGGGGATAGGGCTGTTTGGGGTGGGGGAGGGGTTGTCTATGTAGGGTGGGGAGGGGGTTGTCTAGGTAGGGTGGGGGAGGGTTGGGTTGTTTAAATGGGGTCGGGGTAGGGCTGTTTGGGGTGGGGGAGGGTGTTCATGTTGGGTAGGGGAGGGTGTCCAGGAAGGGTTGTCTAAGTGGGGTGGGGAGGGTGTGCATGTGAGGTGGGGGAGGGGTTGTCTTGGTAGGGTGGGGGATGGGTTTTCCAAGTGGGGTGATGGTAGGGTTGTCCAGGTGGGGTGGGGGTGGCTGGGTTTTCCATGTGGGTTGTGGGGGGTAGGGGTGTCCAGGTATGGTGGGCGGGGGGGTGGGGGTGCTGGGTTTTCCAAGTGGGGTGGGGGTAGGGTTGTCCACGTGGGGTGGTGGGGTGCTTGGTTGTCCAACTGGGGTGGGGGTAGGGCTGTCCAAGTGGGGTGGGTGGGGTGGGGGTAGGGCTATCCAAGTTGGGTGGAAACCCTAAATTCAATGTTTTAATTGGATATTTGGTTTGTTTTATTATGGATTAGGTGTATGAGTCATTCCCATTCATATTATGGGTCGTTTTAATCAATGGTTATGATGTTGGAACCATTTATTATGTTGTTGTCTCTATTTAATCTCATTTCCCATAACTTAACATTAAATTCTATATCACATTTGGTTTCTGTTTTTTTAATTTCAGTTAAGTTATTTGTGGTCGATGATTGTCTCATGTTAATTGTTTTCAGTGGATTGGCGTGGAAATTGGGCATTTAATTTGACTTTTCCAAATGGGGGTGCCTTGAGAATACTCCAAATATTTGTTAAAAATGATCAAAAGGATTTTATTATTTAAAATGGTTTTCGAAATATATTTTCTATTAAAGTTCAATCCTATTGAAATGTTTGTAACAAAATGACTTATACAAATTCTTTTTACAGAATAGACAGAAGTTGGATGTATGAAACCGATCGGATCTCAAGAGATTTTCATAAAACATTGGAGAGCTTTATAGATTTTGCATTTCACTATGCTTCAGATAGTGATCGTATACATTGCCCATGTTCCAATTGTGTTGGTAGACCATGGTTTAGCTGTGAATAAGTCAGCTACCACATAACGAAAAATGGTTTTCAAGAAAACTACATTTTGTGGTATCACAATGGGGAGAAAATGAAATCTCAAATTGGAGATGATCTAAATGAAAGGACTGGAATGGAGAATTTGTTAGATGATCAGTTTCCGTTTATTCTTGATCATGAAAAAGAATAGATTTTGACTCAAGAAGACTTCGATATGAGGATAGCTGATGCATCTAGTGAAAATGATGATATTGATAGGGTGAAAAAATTGAATGATGCTGCCACGACTCCAGTATATCGACAATGAGATAAAATAAAAAAGCTGGAATTTTTAATCTGATTGTTTCATTAGAAAACTATGTATGGGATTTCTAATATAGAAATCGATTACATTCTTACTCTCTTAAAGGATTTACTTCCAGATGATGCAGATAATCCCTCAAACCACTGTATGGCAAGGAAGTTAGTTGACGAACTTGGATTTTCAAGAAACAAAATTTATGCTTACCCGAAAGATTTCAGTTTATTCTTGGAGGAAAACACTGAACGAAATGATTGTATAAATTGTGGCACACCCCGCTGGAAGTAAAAATCTGATGAAACACCATCCTGGGTTCCACAGAAAGTAATGTTGCACTTTTCAATGATCCCCAGACTCCAGAATCTTTTTATGTCTAATGAAATATCAATAAAAATGAGATGGTATGATACTGAGAGAAAGAAGACAAATGATGAGTTGTTTCATCCTGCAGATGGATCTGCATGGCAGAGATTTGATGCTCGACATCCTGATTTTGTAGCTGACATGTGTAATGTGATTATAGGTCTTTCATACGATGTTTTTAATCCATTTGGGCATATGCTTACTTTGAACAGCACATGGCCAGTTTTTATACACATTTATAATCTTCCCCCATGGTTGTGTATGAAAAAACCGTTCACATTCATGAGTATACTCATATCAGGTCCTTCTGATCCCGGCATTGATATTGATGTATACATGCATCATTTAATAAAAGAGTTGAAACTTCTTTGGGATTTGGGTGTGCGCACATACGATTCATGTTCAAAAGACATATTTTAGATGTATGCTGCGTGTATGCAGATGATCAATGATTTTCCAGCTTATTCAATGATGTTTGGATGGAGCATGAAGGGAAAATTTTCATGTCCAATTTGTATGAAGAATACATGATCCAGAAGACTGAAACGTTGATGTAGTTTCAGTTTTATGGGACATCGACAATTCTTGCCAAAGGATCATCCATATAGATTGAATCGTCGAATATTCGATTACACCATAGACACCGATGATCCACCTCAGCATATGTCTGGAACTGACATGCTTAATGAATTGAATGATTTCATTTTTTCATTCGGGAAGGGTCAAATGAAATCTGAAAAGAGAAAAAATGTTTCCACTGAAACCTGTTACAATTGGAGGAAGAGGAGTATCTTTTTTGATTTTCTTTATTTGTCAACCAATTTGTTACGTCATTTCATAGACGTAATTAATATTGAAAATAATATATGTAAAATGTTGCTTTCAGTTCTTATAAATGTCAAGGGGAAGACAAAAGATGATTTACGATCTTGGCGTGACTTGGTGGATTGGGGCATCAGACAAGAATTACATCCTGTGTGTATCAGTGAAAATAAATCAAAACTTCCATGTGCTTCTTATGTGATGACACCTATGGAAAAAAACAATTTCTGGAAGTATTGGAGACTATTAGAGTTCCTGATGGATATTCAAGAAACATATCTAAACGGGTCAACATAAGAGAGTTGAAGCTAAAATATTTGAAGACTCATGATTATCACATTCTACTGCATGAGTTGCTTCCAATAGCAATCTGTCATCTTTTTTCCAGTAATTTAAGGGTGCCTGTTATTTGATTGTGCCATTTGTTTAGAGATCTTTGTGATAAGATGTTATCCAAGGCTTTCTTGCAAAAAATGTTGATAGATGCCCCATTAATTTTGTGTGAGTTGGAGAAAATATTTCCTCCATCATTTTTCACATGCATTCTGCATCTGACTATCCATATTCCCACTGAAATACTTCTCAGAGGACCTGTTTCTTTTTGTTGGATTTATCCAACTGAAATAAATATGTTCACATTAAAGTCTTATGTCTGAAACATAAATCATTCTGAACGTTCTATCATGAACAGTTACTTGGCTCAAGAATGTATGGATTTCTGCTCGATGTATTTTACGGATCATACTACAATATTGAACAGACTAATGAGAAATGAAGAAGAACAGTATGAGAAAATTGAACCCAACTTTCCATCACTTCCTCAAACAGGAGGAATTCCTGGATCATAAACATTGAAGACATTAAGCCATGAAGAGTGGGAGATGGCACATCACACAGTTTTGTTCAACTGTGATTTGTTCGATGAGTATATCAAGTAACAAAATTCATTATGTATATATTACATATATATCTGTTAAACTATTCATATTTTTTATCTACAGGAAACATAAAATAATGATAAATAAGAAGAATTGTTCTTTATCTTTGAGAAAGAGAGAGACTTTGCATAGCAAATATTTTTATTCTTGGTTAAAATTGAAGGTAAAAAAATTAATGTTTAAAATAATTATATCAATATTTAATTAAGTTTAATAGTAATTTATATTTCAGGTATTGTTTTTGTCTGCGGACTCTGTCTCTGAAGAAATAAGAGCTTTGGCTTTTGGTCCCAATACCATGGTTCGTGAGTGTAAATCTATTGTTATCAATGGGTACAAATTTATTTTCACTGAACAAGCAGAGAACATGAGAACACAACGTGATGGTGTTATGGTTACTGACACAACTGATTGTTAGGTCAGTGCATAAGATATTAGACTGCGATTTGAAAATGTGGGTTATTATGGATTTGTTGATAAAATAATAATATTGGATTATTACTCTCATGGACGAGTCACAATGATGAAATTCTATTGGATTGATTCGATGACGAGACATGGGAAATTTTTTGATGATTGTGGATTTCGAGTAATTAATATGACTCACACTCTTGATACCGAAGAACCATATTTGTTGGCATCAATGGCTAAACATGTTTTTTACGTCAAAGACCAACTTTGACCTGAATTTGGTGTCATATTTGAAGTAATTCCAAGACATATTTTTGATGATGGTGATGATGGAATTGACACTATCCTTAGTGCCATTAGAACCATCCATTTATTTCTTTTGATGACTCCAATAGCTCAATTGTCAGAGTTGATTGTGAACCTGAAGTTGTGGATGAAAATATATAGAATCATTCATCAGTGTTCTCAATTCTGTTGGTTTACCTCGAGTTGGGATATTAAGGTTGGTAATATTCAAATTTGATTTAGTATTGATCACAAATATGTTTTAGCTGACTTTACCATTATGTGAATTTTCAATGTTTATTGGTTGTATTTTTATTTTTATTTCATTTTCTCATTTGGAATTGAACTGTATTCAAACATAGTCAAACAATATTTCTAACTTGGTGAAAATTACAGTTTATATGATTTATTAAATCCATTCAAGCTATTCTAAAACAATTGATAGTTGACTTGACCATTATGTGAATTTTCAATGTTTATTGGTTGCAGTTTTATTTGAATGACATTTTCTAATTTGGAATTGAACTGTATTCAAACATAGTCAAAAAATATTTTTAACTTGGTGAACATTACAACTTGTATAATTTATTAAATCCATTCAAGATTATCTAAAACAATTAATAGCTAACTTGACCATTATGTGAATTTTCAATGTTTATTTGTTGTAGTTTTATTTGAATTGAATTTTCTAATTTGGAATTGAACTGTATTCAAACATAGTCAAACAACTTGGTGAACATTACAACTTTTATGATTTATTAAATCCATTCAAGCTCTTCTAAAACAATTGATAGATAAATTACCAACAAATCCCCCTATTCCCTTATATATTTAGTTTTTTGGGTTACACATTAGTTTCCTTTTTCTAATTAATTACATATTTATTTTCAAAATCTGGAAATAAATCCAATTGAAGAGAGATGAAGGAAAAAAATAATGGAGAACAATCGTCGAATGAAGGAGTTGGGAATTCCATCATTAGTTCTTGTAGTAATTACTTTATTTGAAATTGATATATTTAAAGAATATATAATGTCATGTGATTAATTTTTTTGTAAAAATTTTTGTAGGATCCACCTCTAGGTCTATAGTTATTCGACGAGGAGCCTAGTACTGGTCCTAGTACTCAGGCCGGTGGTACGAGGAGGGTTCGTACCAGAGGTGGACGAGCAGCTGCACGTACCCGACTAGACCGTGCCCCTCCCACTGACATGTCATCCTTCCCACATTCTGATCCCGATGTGTCGTTAGGGACACACGGGATATTTAGGCCTCCAATGTTTTCGCTACCTTCTGCATCTTCTAGCCCATCATTTTCACATCCCATGATGATTCTCACTCCCCAGTCAGCATCCGGTCAGAAAGTTGTCCCATCTTCTTTTCCTTATACTTATATCTCTCCGAGCTTCTATATTCCATCGTCTTCGATTCTCGTTCCACCACAGGGTGTTCCATCAGTTTCTGTGGATCCAATGACGCTCAACGATCAGACCGGCATAGGTATATTTATAGAACCCTATCAAAATTTTATAACAATATTTCTTTTAATTATAACATGTTTTGATAAACTAGTTGTTTATCATTCATGAAAAATACATCTACTAATAGGAGGTGTGGGCTGGGACGTACATGCATGTGTTCGGTGTGGAACCGCCGCACATATGTTATGGTGGATTATAATGAAGGAAACCAAATAGTTGAGAAAATAGGGCAGCAATTTCAGAGTTTTTTGGCGATGCTGGCCAAATACTCTGACATCATTCCCATCAGCCTGCTATCAGGGAGAAATTTTCCACATGAGGTCAAGGATACATCTTGGGCAGAGATATGGGTAAAAAATTTGTTCTATTTAATGCCATTAATTATTTTTGTATTTATATGAATTAATATTTTGATGTCAGCTTCGATTTAATTTTCCCGATGGTGAAGGTGCACGATCGGAATGTCTAAAAGATTTAGACAAGATTTGGAGAGCCTAAAAGCAAGAGTTTTATATTGGATGGGTTGATAGAGTTGGAACTGAGTTAGAGGTGGTACCAGTGTTGGATGATTGTCCTATAGAGGAGTATCGTTAGATGATTTCTCATTGGACGAGTACCCATTTTAAGGTATTAATAACATTTGTGGTATTTAAATAATAACTTTCATGTTTTTCATTAATACTATCTGTTTCATTTTTGAATTTTATTTAGGAATCATATGGAAAAAATAAAAATAACATTGATGAAAAAAACTACCTCCATACACTGGGATACACTACGATGCCTGATCATGAGGGGAAGCAGGTATAACAATTGTTTATAAGTTTTTCTTATGACTTACACTTTCTTATTTTTCCTTAATTATTTAATAGTTTTCTGAAGTTTTCATATAACTTTACTTTTCAATGTCATTGTAGAGGCAAATACAAAATATTGAAGGACGTGTTTCTCGAGCAAAACTATTTTGCTCGAGTAGATGGAAAAAGGATGGAAGTGCCGTCAACGAAGCGACTGAGCAGCAGATTGTAAGTTTTAATCAGTTGAATTTATATTTTAATATCTATTTTGTAACTTAATGATATATTTATATTCTTAACATGCTGCTTTAGAGGCCCTCGATGCCCACGAACCATACAATTTTGGGCCAACAGATCACTTACATCTGGTGTTGGGAGAGGAGCATTCTGGCCGAGTATGATGCTGACCTAGGATAGCCCTGACGAGGTATTGTCCCTCCTCATGTATGAGCTGTAGTGCCACCGAGCTACAATATGTTAGGGAACAGGCAGAATAGGTTGAGAAAAGGGCCACCGAGACAGCAGAATAGTCTACTAGGGCAAACAGTGCATTTATGAAATTTAATGAAGTTCTACGTCCAACACTTCCAACAGAGGCCAGCCTAGCTTTTGATGAATATATGTCATCGATACGTTTTATATATGGTGCACCAGATGGAAGTTATAGTGGTGGTCAAGATAATGTCCAGCTTGACGATGATGATGGCGAGGACTTTGATGCAGATGAGGAGGGAGAGGAGGAGGGCTAGGCAGGTGCTGAGGGCGAGGAGGAGGGCGAGGGCGAGGAGGATGGTGCTGAGGAGGGTGAGGACGATGATGGGGATGAGGACGAGGGTGATGATAATGGTGATGGAGATGTGGGACAAATTGATCCATTACATTTTTGACTAATATTACTGATATTTGATATTTAATCTATTCAAGTGGTTGGTTTTATCTAGACTCGTAGTATAGTATTGGAGTTGAGTTATTTTTATATATTATCTGTTTTTATGGATGTTGTTGTCTTTTAGTGGTTGTGTGATTGGGAACCCCCCTCCTTCATGGACCCTGGAAAACCCCCCACTATCCTCCTTGGACCCCGGACACCCCCCCCCCGGACACCCCCCACCCTCCTCCCTGGACCCCGGACAGCCCCCCGGACAGCCCCCAGAAAGCCCCCCGGACAACCCCCCCCCCCCCCCACCCTCTTCTTTGGACCCCAGACAACCCCCCCCCCCCCCCCCAAAAAGTCCCTGAACCACCCCCAAACAGCCCCCGAACAGCCCCCCCCCCCCCCACCCCACCCTCCTCACTGGACCCCGGGCAGCCCCCCGGACATCCCCCCCACCCTCTTCCTTGGACCCCGGACAACCCCACAAACACCCCCCGGACAGCCCCCGAACAGCCTCCCCCCCCACCCTCCTACCTGGACCCCAGATAGCCCCACGTACAGCCCCCCCCCTCCCCCCGGATAGCCCCCAACCCTCTTCCTTGGACCCCGGACAACCCCCTGAACACCCCCCAGACAGCCACCGGATAGCCCCACGAATAGCCCCAGACAGCCCCCCACCCTCCTCCCTGGACCTCGGACAGCCCCCCGGATATCCCCCCAGACAGCCCCCCAAACATCCCCCCCCCCCCCACCTCCACCCTCCTCCTTGGACCCCAGACACCCCCCGAACACCCCACGGACAGCCCCCGTCACAACCCCCCCACCCCCCACCCTCCTCCTTGGTCCCTGGATAGCCCCCCGGACAGCCCCCCGAACAGCCCCGCTGGACAGCCCCCCCACCCTCCTTGATTTCCTTTAATACTATAAAATCTCTAATATATATTTTATTTATTTTCATCATGATAATCAATGTAAATCACATTTACACATCTAACAAATATCATCGATTCTTAGTATGTTATAAAAGAGATGTATTCATTGGGCATGTCATTGTTAGCTCTGAAATGTTTCATAGCATGATAAACTAAAATCTAATCCATACTAAGAATGATATTAAAATATTTTATATGAGTGTCCACAAGATTTTAAGTAAATACCATTCCATTAATAGACACATGAGGATTCTCATAAAATGGACAACATTTTAAGCACATACGGAAAACCATCCAAACGCATTCGGTTTCCATTGAAACTTTAGGATAATGATCCATGGGTCATATGTGATGTGTACGAATTAACCCCGCCTCAATCTGAGATGCAGTGTGGCCAGAACCACTCAAAGTGTATGTCTTCTATTTCAAAACGATGTCATTTTAATTTAAAAACATCAACTGGCATACCGAAAACCGACCAAACACATTCGGTTTTTGTTGACACTTTAGGAGAACAATTCATCAGTCATATGTGACGTTTACGAGTCAACCCCACTTCAATCTGAGATGTGGTGTGGCCGGAACCACTCAATGTGTCTGTCTTTTGTTTCAAAAGGATGTCATTTTAAGTGAAAAACATCAACTGGCATAAGGAAAACTGACCAAACGCATTCGTATTGTGTCGATAATTTAGTATAATGATCCATGAGTCAGATGTGACGTGTACGAGTCAACCCTGCCTTAATATGAGGCATGATGTGGCCGAAATCACTCTAAGTGGCTCTATTTTGTTTAAAATGGACAACATTTTAAGTACATACAGAAAACCGACCAAATGCATTCTGTTTCTGTTGAAAATTTAGGAGAACGATTCATGGGTAATATGTGACGGGTACGAATCAACCCCGCCTCAATCTGAGATGTGGTGTGGCCGGTACCACTCAAAGTGTATGTCTTTTGTCTCAAAAGGATGTCATTTTAATTGAAAAACATCAACTGGCATACGAAAAACCAACCAAACACATTCGGATTGTGTCGATACATTTTCAAAATGATCCATGGGTCAGATGTGACATGTACGAGTCAACCCCACCTCATTCCGAGGCGTGATGTGGCCGCCACCACTCAAAGTGTCTATCTTTTGTTTCAAAAGGACGTCATTTTAAGTGAAAAACATCAACTGGCATACGGAAAACAGACCAAACACATTCGGATTGTATTGATACTTTGTGACAATGATCCATGGGTCATATGTGATGTGTACGAGTCAACCCCGCCTTAATCTGAGGCACTTTGTGGCCAGAATCACTCTAAGTTTCTCTCTTTTGTTTAAAATGGACAACATTTTATGTATATATGGAAAACTGACCAAACGCATTTGGTTTCTGTTGAAAATTTAGAAGAACAATTCATGGGTCATATGTGACATGTACGAGTCAACCCCACCTCAATCTGAGACATGGTGTGGCCATCACCACTCAAAGTGTCTATCTTTTGTTTCAAAAGGACGTCATTTTAAGTGAAAAAAATCAATTGGCGTACGGAAAATAGACCAAACTCATTCGGATTGTGTCGAAACATTATCACAACAATCCATGAGTCATATGTGATGTGTACGAGTCAACCACACCTTAATCTGAGTCACGTTGTGGCCGGAATCACTCTAAGTGGCTCTCTTTTGTTTAAAATGGAAAACATTTTAAGTACATACGAAAAACTGGCCAAACGCATTCTGTTTCTGTTGAAACATTAGGAGATTGATTCATGGGTCCTATGTGACATGTACGAATCTACCCCGCATCAATCTGAGACACGGTGTGGCCGACACCACTCAATGTGTCTGTCTTCTGTTTCAAAAGGACGTCATTTTAATTGAAAAACATCAACTGGTATACAGAAAACCGACCAAACGCATTCGTATTGTGTCGCTACTTTAGCACAATGTTCCATGGGTCATATGTGTCATGTATGAGTCAACCCTGCCTCAATCCGAGGCACGATGTGGTTGCCACCACTCAAAGTTTCTGTCTTTTGTTTCAAAAGGATGTCATTTTAAGTGAAAAACATCAACTGGCACACGGAAAACTGACCAAATGCATTCGGATTGTGTCAATACTTTAGCATAATGATCCATTACTCATATGTGACGTGTATGAGTCAACCTCGCCTTAATCTGAGGCACGGTGTGGCCGGAATCACTCTAAGGGGCTCTCTTTTGTTTAAAATAGAAAACAGTTTAAGTACATATGGAAAACTGACCAAACGCATTTGGGATCCGCTAATACATTAGGAGAACGATTCCTGGGTCATATGTGATGTGTTCGAATCAACCTCGCCCCAATCTGAGATGTGGTGTGGCCGTCACCACTCAAAGTGTTTGTCTTCTGTTTCAAAAGGACGTCATTTTAATTGAAAAACATCAACTGTCATATGGAAAACTGACCAAATGCATTCATATTATGTCAATACTTTAGGAAAACAATACATGGGTCATATGTGACATGTACGAGTCAACCCCGCCTTAATATCAGGCACGATGTGGCCGAAATCTCTCTAAGTGGCTCTCTTTTTTTTAAAATGGACAATATTTTAAGTACATATGGAAAACTGACCAAAGGCATTCTGTTTCCATTGAAACATTAGGAGAATGATTCAAGGGTCATATGTGACATGTAAGAATCAACCCCGCCTCAATCTGAGATGCGGTGTGGCCGAAACCACTCAAACTTTCTTGTCTTTTGTTTCAAAAGGACATCATTTTAATTGAAAATCATCAATTGGCATACAGAAAGCTGACCAAATGCATTCGGATTGTGTCAATACATTAGCATAATGATCCATGGGTCATATTTGACGTGTACGAGTCAACCCCGCCTCAATCCGAGGCACGGTGTGGCTGACACCACTCACAGTGTCTCTCTTTTGTTTAAAATGGAAGGATTATAAGTGAAAAGAACAACTGACATATGCAAAACTGACCAAACGTATTTGAAATGTGTTGATGCTTCAGAAAAACGATCCATGGGTCATATGTGATGTTTATGAGTCAACCTCGGCTTAATCTGAGGCACGGTGTGGTCGGAATCACTCTAAGTGGCTCTCTTTTGTTTAAAATGGACAATATTTTAAGTAAATACAGAAAACCGACCAAAGGCATTCGGTTTCCATTAAAACTTTAGGAGGAAGATCCATGGGTCATATGTGACTTGTACAAGCCAACATGGGCTCAATCTGAGTCGTAATGTGGCCAAGATCAGTCTAGGTTTCCCTCTTTTGTTTAAAATTGACACCATTTTAAGTACATACGGAAAACTGACCAAACACATTCGGTTTCAATTGAAACTTTAGGAGAACTATCCATGGGTCATATGTGATGTGTAAGAATCTACCCCGCCTAAATTCGAGACGCGGTGTGGCCGACACCATTCAAAGTGTTTGTCTTTTATTTCAAAAGGACTTCATTTTATTTGAAAACATCAACTGGCATACGGAAAATTGAGCAAATGCTTTCGTAATATGTTGATACTTTAGTACAATGATCTATTGGTCATTTGTAACGTGTACGAGTTAACCTCGCTTCAATCTGAGGCATGATGTGGTGGGATCACTCCTTGTGTATGTATTTTAATTAAAATGGACAGGATTATAAGTGAAAAGAACAAATGACATACGGAAAACCAACCAAAAGAATTCTAAATGTGTTGATTCTTTAGTAAAACAATCCAGTGGTCATATGTGACGTGTAAGAGTCAATCCCACCTTAATCTGAGGCATGGTGTTTCTAGAATCACTCTAAGTGGCTCTCTTTTGTTTAAAATGGACAACATTATATGTACATATGGAAAACTGACCCAACGGATTCTGATTGTGTTAATACTTTAGCACAACGATCCATGGGTCATATGTGACGTGTATGAGTCAACCCTGACTCAATACGAGGCGTGTTGTGTCCAACACCATTCATAGTGTCTCTCTTTTGTCTAAAATGGACAGGATTATAAGTGAAAAGATAAACTGGCATACAAAAAACTGAACAGACGCATTGGAAACATGTTGATGCTTTAGGAAAACAATCCATGGGTCATATGTAATGTGTAAAAGTCAACCCAACCTCAATCCGAGGTGCGGTGTGGCCGACACAATTCACAGTGTCTCTCTTTTCTTTAAAATAGACAGGGTTATAAGTGAAAAAAACAATTGACATACAAAAAACTGACCAAACGCATTCATATTGTGTTTATGCTTTAGGTAAAAGATCCATAGGTCATATGTGATGTGTACGTGTCAGCCCGGGCTCAATTCGAGGCATGGTGTGGTCGGGATCACTCTAAGTGGCTCCCTTTTGATTAAAATGGACAACATTTTAAGTACATACGGAAAACTGACCAAACACATTTGGTTTCCATTGAAAAATTAGGATAAAGATCCATGGGTCATATGTGACGTGTAAAAGTCAACCCCGCCTCAATCCGAGGCACGGTGTAGCCGTCACCAATCAGTTTCTATCTTTTGTTTCAAAAGGACGTCATTTTAAGTGAAAATCATCAACTAGCTTACATAAAACTGACCAAATGCATTTGGATTGTGTCGATACTTTAGAAAAACGATCCATGGGTCATAGGTAATGTGTACGAGTCAACCCCACCTCAATATGAGGCGTGGTGTGGCCGAAAGCACTATAAATGTGTCTCTTTTGTTTAAAATGGACAGGATTATAATTGAAAAGAACAACTGGCATATGGAAAACTGACCAAAGGCATTTGGAATATATTGATAATTTATCACAACGATTCATGGGTCATATGTGACCTGTACGAGCCAACCCGGGCTCAATCCAAGTCACGGTGTGGCCGGGATCAGTCTAAGTGTCTCTATTTTTTTTAAAATGGACAACATTTAAAGTACATACGGAAAACTGACCAAACGCATTCGGTTTCCATTGAAACATTATGAGAATGATTCATGGGTCATATGTGACGTGTACAAATCAACCCTGCCTCAATCTGAGATGCGGTGTGGCCCGAACAACTCAAAGTGTCTGTCTTTTGTTTCAAAAGGACATGATTTTAAGTGAAAAACATCAACTGACATACGGGAAACCGAGCAAACGCTTTCAGAATATGTTGATAATTTAGGACAATGATCGATGGGTCATTTGTGACGTGTATGAGTTAACTTCACCTCAATCCAAGGCATGGTGTGGCCAGTATCACTCTAGGCATATGTATTTTGTTTAAAATGGACATCATTTTAGGTAAAAATATATGGTATACAAAAAAACCGATCAAATAATGAATTGAATTCTGGATTCCACATATAATTGTCATCTAAATTTTAAATTGGATAGTAAATTAATTATGTATGTTTATAATTACGTTATGAATCTTAATTTAATTATGGATGAGTATTGTTCCAGGATGCATTACATGTTAAATGTTTATGAATTTTTTTTCTATATGTATGTGTTAGTTGGTTATTGCAGGTACAATAATTTTATATGTATGTGTTATTTTATTATAGGTACAATAATTGGATTGAAAATGGGATGGAATGCACAAAATGAGGCCTTCTGTCCAAATTGTAGAGATGATGTGAAAATTGCATGATGTTGTGCAAGTTTCACAGCATAGGCTATGCCAACGGTTTCAAACCATTGGAATAGCGTCTCTGATGCTTTTTTTACCAACAGTTCAATGAACCATTGGTAAAAAACCATTCCCAACGGTTTCTAAACCATTGGGAAAGAGAAAAATCCTTGGGATTTCCCAGCAGTTCAAGCCAAACCGTTTGAAAAAACTATCCCAACAGTTTGGTACAACCGTTGGAATAGGTTAGGATTTCCCCACCCTATACCAAATGTTCACAGTAAACCGTTGGGAAAAGATTTCCCAACGGATTACTTCCCTACGGTTTGTAGAACCGTTGGTATAACATATACAAACGGTTCTACAGCCTTTCCCAATGGTTCAGAACCATTGGGAAAGACTGTATTTCCAATATTAGAAGTTTAGTACAAACCTTGGAAACTAGATTTAGATAAAATCTGATTAGAGCACATAGAACAAAGATGGACTTTGAGGATTAGTATTGAAGACATTCCAAAAAATTTGGTATTTTAGAGATTTTGTGAGTCTTCCAATCAATACATCCCTATCTGGATATGAGCAGGTAGAGGCAGCTCGAGCACAGATGTACCTAGGGGTAAACCCCGAAAACACCGCTTTGAGCTAGACTCGAACGGGAACTGGTGCATGACAATGGGCCTTGTTGCACTCTTGGTTACGACACTCCCAGGGGATATGCTTAGGATAATTCTCATTTTCATTACAAACCATTATGAAGGGTTTATGAGTATATACTTCCTCAAAGAAATTTTTTTATGATTATGGATTATATACATAAATAGTTCAATTTGTGTTATGTGTTTTACAAGTATGGAATTATGTATTTTGATTCATAACCTGATCTAGATTATGCCATTTTTTAGAAATGTCACCTAGTGGAAGCAATGGAAATCATATCAATGCACGCACTCTATGTAGGGATTTCCATCCTTCTCAAGATAATTATAGTGTAACTGGTGATACAACTGGTGCTGATCAGCTAATCACTATACTGGGACAACTCACTCAGGTTATGAATAATAACCTTACCCGTATGGATCACCCTGATCCGGAGTGTGGGGGATCAATTCTAGATCACTTCATGAGGCAATAACCACCAACATTCAATGGGAGTAAAAATCCCTTAGTAGCTGAGCAGTGGATAAATTTCTTAGAGAAAATATTCCATGCCTTGGGGAGTAGTGAAGAGAAAAACTTATCATGGCAGTTTACTGCCTCACTAGAGATGCTGATCAATGGTGGTCATTGATTCAAAACACAAAGGAAGATGATGAAGATTCAAATATGGAATGGAGGGAGTTCAAATATTTGTTTTTAGAAAAATAATTTCTTCGTGACCATCGAGTAGATATGGAAAGGCAATTTCTGAGTCTAAGACAAAAGGAGGATGACAATGTCGCAAAGTATGAGGCTAACATTACAAGGTTAGCATGGTATGATGTGGATTATATATGTAACACAAGAAGTAAGATTGATCTTTTATTTTATGGGTTCAAGCCATTTGTCTATATATCATTGGTCTCACAATCCTTCTCGTCATACGAAGATATTGTCTCATGTGCTATCAAGACAGAAAAAGAATTCTCTAAGTCTTATGACTTTAATTCAAAGAAAGAAAAGAAGAGATTCTCTGAACACTCTGGGAAAGGAAATAAGGAAACATGGAATAAGGGAATAATTGAATTTCCACCCTGTGATAATTTTGGAAGGAAGCACCCTGGTGCCTATTTAAAAGGAAAATGAGTATACTACAAGTGTGGACAGAAAGGCCATCTAGCCAGTGATTGTAAAGGAGAGAAAGATGCTACCAATGTTTAATGCTACAATTACAGGGAGATGGTACATTATGAAAATGAATGTCATAAGCTTCAGGGAAACTTACCTCAGAAAATGCATAGGGACCAAGGCCAAGCTTATGTTATCACTACTGCTGAGGTAGAAGCTCCAAAAGACTTGGTGGCAGGTAATTTAATGGTTTTCTCATGTTTAGCAAATGCATTATTTGATTTATTATCATCACATTGTTTCATATCTTCCCAGTTTTCAATGAAAATTGGATACTTCCAATTTTATTTAACAATGGTGTTATTAGTTAAAACTCCTAAGGGAAGTATCATTGCGACAAAGTTCTGTGAATCGGTCCCCATTAGAGCACATAAATGTTCTTTATCTGCTGATCTCATCGTCATACCCATGATTGAATTTGATATAATCCTAGGTATGGATTGTCTTTCAGACCATGGTGTGAATATTTATAGTAAGAATAAGGAGGTTACTATTTCTGATGATGATGATAGAGGACACCTTATCTTTAGAGCAGAATCATCAACACCTAATTCTTATCAAGATCCACCCCCAGTAGCTCAACTAAATTCAATTATCTTGGAGGAAGAAAATAAAATAACTATGAGTGAGGAATGAAATGTTCAAATAGAGGATGTACCTATTTTGAAATAATATGTTGATGTGTTTCCTTAATATTTACCTGGACATCCTCTAGAAAAAAAATTAGTTTTCTATTTATTTAATTCTTTCTTCAAGGACCATATCAAAGACCCCTTATAGAATGGCTACTGTGGAATTAGTGAACTAAAGAAACAACTAGAGGAATTGAGTAATAAGGGATTTATTCTCCCTAGTGTTCCTCCATGGGGATCCCCTGTCCTTTTTTTAAGAAGAAAGATGGATCTGTGAGGTTATGTATCGACTGCAGGGAAATCAATGCTATAACAATAAAGAAAAAGTATCCCCTACCTCGCATTGAAGATTTATTTGACCAACTGCATGGAGCTCAATACTTTTCCAAGATTGACCTTCGATCTAGATACCATCAGTTGTGTGTGAAAAAGGAGTACATTCCAAAGATAGCATTTCGAACTAGGTACGGGCATTACGAGTTTACATTATTGCCTTTTAGGCTAACTAATACACCCTATGTTTCCATTGATCTAATGAACAGAGTTTTCAAGGAATACCTTGATGACTTTGTAGTGGTATTTATTGATTGAATCTTGGTATACTCCAAAATCTACGAAGATCATGAAAATCACTTGCACATTATCCTAAAGACTTTGAGAAGATATGAATTATATGGGAAGTTTAGCAAGTGTGAATTCTGGCTTTAGAAGATTTCTTTTCTTGGCCATATTGTCTCTATGGATGTAATTTCCATTGGACCTTCTAAGACAAGAGAAATCCAATAATGGACAACACCGAAAAGTTTAATTGAGGTATGCAGTTTTATTGGTTTAGCAGGTTATTATCGACGTTTCGTCCAGAATGTTTCCCGGTTGGATAACCCATTAACAAAGATCACAAGTGAAGGGGTTAAATTTGTTTAGACAAATGAGGGTGAAGAATGTTTCGAAGAACTGAAGATAATATTAGTCAATTCTTATATATTGACTCTACCATCGGGGAATTATGGGTTCTTTATTTATAGTGATGCATCAAAGAATTGACTAGGTTGTGTCCTTATGCAGAATGATAGGGTTATTTCCAATGCATCATGATAGTTGAAAATTCATGAGCAAAACTCTCACACTCATGATCTTGAGTTATCAGTTGTGATCTTTTCTTCGAATATATGGATACACTACCTCTATGGTGAAAAATGTGAGATTTATACTGATCACAACATTTTGAAGTATATTTTCTCACAGGAAGAACTCAACATGAGGCAAAGTAGATGGCTTTAACTACTCAAGGATTATGAATGTACGATACACTACCACCCAGGGAAGGAAAATAAGGTGGAAGATGCTTTGAGTAGAAAGGATCATGGAGTTTTGAACAAGATGAGAGTTGGAATGGATCCTATATACATGGATCTAGTAATGATGGATATGGGAATCACCATGGAATGTGAAACCTAAATACTTTTTCAAATGGTTTCCAAACCATCATTACTAGAAAGGATTAAGAGGTCTCAGACCAATGATGAAGAATTTCAAAATAGGATTCATGCTGTGAGTGATTGGATATTGAGTGAATTTGTGTATGAAGATGAAATTTTGAAATTTAGGAATAGACTTTTTGTTCCCGACATACCTGATCTAAAAAGGAAATTGTTGGACGATGCTCATAGTTCCAATTTCTGTATACAACCTGGGAGCACCAAAATTTTTAGAGAATTAAAAGATTATTTTTTGTGGGACAACATGAAGAGGGAGATTGTTGATTTTGTGTCAAGATGTATGGTTTGTCAATAAGTGAAAGCTGGAAGGCAATAGCCTGGAGGATTCATGCAACCTCTTCCCATACCTGAGTGTAAATGGGATAATATTACGATGGACTTTATCATGGGACTACCGAATACACCTAGAAGGAACGATGCAATATGGGTTATTATTGATTGTCTTACCAAGTCAACACATTTTCATTCTATAAGGGAGTATTTACTACTCAAACACCTAGTAAGACTATATATTAATGAAGTTGTGAGACTTCATTGAGTACCCATATCGATTTCTTCTAATCGTGATCCCCGTTTTACTTCAAGGTTCTATAAGAGTCTTCAGAAGGCCTTGGATACTGAACTTCGTTTGAGCAACGTCTACCACCCTCAAATAGATGGACAATCATAACGGACTATTCAAACCATAGAAGACATGTTGAGATCATTCTCACATGACTTTCAGGGTATGTGGGATCAATATTTACCTGTAGTAGAAATTTCCTATAACAATAGCTTCCATTCAAGTATTCGAATGGCACCATATAAAGCGTTATACAGAAAGAGATGTCGCACACCAACCTGTTGGGATGACATTGGTGAAAGAAAACTTGTAGGCCCGTAATTGGTGGAGGAAACTATGGAAAAGGTAAAGGTAATCCAAAACCACATCAAAGTAGCTCAAAGTATGAAGAAGAGCTATGCCGATAACCGAAGGAAGGATTTGGAATTTCTTATAGGTGATCATGTTTTCTTGAAGGTATATCTATGGAAGGATATTATACGTTTTGGTAAGAAGGTAAAATTGAGTCCCAAGTACATCGAACCATTCGAAATTGTAGAACGAATTGGGGCTATAGCTTACCGTTTGGCAATGCCGCCAAGTCTCTCCAATGTTCATGATGTGTTCCACGTATCACTGTTGAGAAAATACATGTCTGACCCAATGCATGTACTCACCTATGAGTAATTATAAATGGAACCTGATTTGTCTTATTACGAAGATCCCATTAGGATTCTTGATACAAGAGAACAAGTGCTGAGAAACCAGATGACTTTTCTGGTAAAAGTGCTATGGAGAAACCATAAGATGGAAGAGGCAATGTGGGAACCTGAGGAACTTATGATGAAGAACCACCCAAGTCTATTCATGCGGTAGTATTCTTGAAATTTCTAGGATGAAATTATTTGAATGAGGGGAGAATGTAACACCCCATGTTTCCACGGTACACTTCTCTTTGAGTAATACCGTAGTGTGTGTTGTACAAAACTTCGAGTTCTAACACACACCACATCCAATCAAAGTAGCCACTATGAATAGTAATACCAACTTTTTGAAACTTTATAAATTTTATCACTCAAAATGGACTTCATTTTTTGATTCGGAATATTGAATTTATCCTAGGGTAAAATTTGGGTACTTTTCGGATAACTTTTATATTTTGATGAATAGTGAAAATTAATAAATTTTAATTAAACACAACTATTTTAATAAAAATAATTAATAGTGATAAATTATGAATTTGAGTAGTTTTAAATTATATTTAGAATATATTTTTACCATTTAATACAATGTTTGTCATTGTACATAATTTCACAATTAAACCGGACATAAACAAGTGTCAATCTTTTGATGGTTATTATTTCTTAAAAACACGCTTCTTTGTTTTGACAGTGAGAATTATTTTGAAATTAATTTCTGCCACTTCTATGTTTTTTATCTGGATAAATGGATTCCATATTTGGAATCAGGATGTCCAAATTGTATAAATAGGGTACTTTTATTTTTAGACATTTTGAATAATTACTTCGGTAAATATTTTACTTACCATGGTTAAAGGGTAAATCCGATAAATAAGGGTAAAAAATAATATTATAATAATAATAAATTACCCTAAAAAGTGTTCTAACCTTATTGGTGGATACATGTCCGACCATAGTCATCTTTCGGTCGATTTTGGGACCCCATGGAGCCACATGTAGGTGATAGGGACACTTTATATTAATTAAGTTAAAGTAAATACAAAAATGACATAAGCATATATCTTTTAGAAAAAAAAAATTACATAGGGTTATATATGTTATATTTTAGACTATAAGTATTCATTAGAAATATAAAACGTTTTCCTACATAATGTTATTTTATTTATAATTTTTAGACATTTATTAATTAAATTTATTTATGACACAATAATGATGCAGTATTTTCCTTATTAATGAAAGAACCAAATAATTGATATTATAAATATCAAAATAAATGTAATTTGAAACTTTTTATGAATTAAACTAATTTTCTAGGTTAATATGACATATAAGTACTGGTTATATGAATTTTTTTCGAAGTAATAATGCTTTTATGAATTTATCAAAAACAAAATACCCAATAGTGTCAAAATTGACATAAAAGAAGTTTTTAAACCATATATTATATTATTAATTGATATTATATTCCTAAAAATATAATTTTCGTCCAAAGGACTTATATAATGATAGGTGTATCATTAATGGACCACTTGTGGGTCACTTGGATGTATATAGAAAGTTTATTAACTATATAATATAAAAATACAAAGGGACATGGTAAATGTCAATCCTATTAACTAAGAGTGAAAATTAAAAGATAAGGCTAATATAATGACCAAAACTAGTCTAAAATCATTTGGTTAAAAGTATTTCAACCCATCCCCACCTTATACTTTTAATAATTCACTTTTTAGCCATTAGAAACCAAATAAGAATTTATTATAAAAAAATACTTTTAGTTTTCCTGAAGAGCCCCTCCTCCCCCTTATAAAAGGACCCCACTTATAACAAATTATTCACACTTTCAAATCCTTTTTGTTCGGCCCACCCCTGCCCAAATATTCTCTCAACTTGCCTCACTTCATCTTAGAGGCCTTAGTTTGATCATAAATCCAACCTAAGGATCCCTTTTGAACAAATCAAAAGGAAGAACCCGAAGAAGAGGTAATGTTTTCACCACCCTCTTTCAAGTTCATTTCTTCTTCAACTTTTTCTTTCTTTGTTATTTTAATTATAAAATAATAACTCTACTATATTCTATATACTGTGATGTTATTATAAATATGTTACAACCATTTTCATCATTATATCCATCCTTTGAATGACATTTCACCATACGTGCATACGTACGGCCTATCGGCTCCACGTCGTGGTGTAATTGTTATTCAATACACTATTATTTGGAATGGGTATAATAATGATATGTAATTCATGTAAATAAAAAATATAACATGATAATGATTATATATATATGATATACCATCCAATTATATATTATTTTAATATCAGAAAATGATATTGTTGCTCGTGTGTACGTACGGATTATCGTATCCATGAACGCGATAAGATTCATTCCCCATGGTATCCATTCTAGTATAATTTCAATTTGATGATTAAAAATAATGCTTAAGGACTTGATATCATTATGGATATGAATAATAAACAACCTATCCATAACAAATAAATCTTATGTAACAAAACATATAAGATAAAACGAGTAAGTGAACACTCGAAACAACGATAATACTAAGATGTTATTAATGAATCAATATTAAAAGATCATATATGATATCATATTTATGTATATGATTAATGTAAAATTTAATAACAATTTTTTAACTATTATACAGGAAGTTAACATACCATCTACTAAGGAAAAGTACAAGGTAAGGGTTTATTTCACAATCTCTTCATTATCCGAGGTTGTTTATATGTAATTATCTACTGGGACCTGTTTATCATCCACATCCATGTTTCTTAAAAATGTATTTCAAAACATTTTTACTATTTTACAGAATATGGGTTAAATTCATTAATACCATTGTTTTAATTTTTATACGATGTTTATAAATGAATCTTTCAGTCTTTTTCCAAACATGGTCATTTTTAACTTTTTCGAAAAAATTAAGGTAAGAATGTATTTTTTAACTTATAAGGAGGAGGCAGCTATTTTCTACCATTATTAACTCGCTAAAGTTTCCCTTACAAGATTATAAGAATATTTTCAAAGTAAATGTTTTATTTTATATAAATATTAAATAATTTCAAAATAGAAAGAGATATTTCTATAAAAAGGGTTTTGATTTCATCTATGTCAACATCCTTTGATGGATTTCAAGTTTATTTGAAGTTGATTAATTATGATACAAAACAACCATATTGTATTGAAGGTTTTGTGATATGTTTGACTGTGGGTGTGTTATTTTTATACCATTAATGGTTTATGGTTAAAGTGTTGACATTTCTTATGGTAGTTCTAATACGACTGTTTATGTTATGTTTCAACCTTTTGATATGAGGAATGTATTGGACATATTAAGTGACAGGTGGAGCCCTCTATAGCTCCTCAATGCATCGGTAGGTCTCATGAGACAACTCGATGTGGAATTGGATGAGGCACTTTCCCAATTTGATTTATTGTTTTGGCCGAGGCCTTAATCATTTTTAGATGTCTTGGACGAGGCCTTGAAAAAATGTTTCAGAATGTCCAGCATTATACATTACCTAATTATGGAAATAATATTGCTGGTTCATGTGGTCATTCTACTATTAGAATACCCATGATTATGTTTTATTATGGAATTATTTACTCAACTCATATTCTTTCCATAAATCTATTCATGTTTATTGTTGGTAAAGGCATGTTGTTTCAATTATTTACCATGATTAATATTTATGTCATTTTCCGCTGTATTACATACCATTACTGAGCATTTGAGTTCACCCCTTTCATATTTTTCATTTTCCCAAGATATAAAGATGTTATTTATGAGTGACCTGCAGGCATAATCTAGGAGTCTTGGATGTTTTTAATGAAATATAATTGTGTTGTATTTCTCTTCAAGCTGTAAGGTTGATCTTATGTATGAATCTTGTTTCCAATAATACTAAACTGATCTGTCTTTTGAGACATTATTTCCTTGTGATCATTCCAATGTTATGTAATAATGCACTGAATCTGGGTAATGAGGGTCGGGGCGTTACATAATTACTTATGTTCAACTATACACATTAAAAGGGAAAATGGTTTTCATAAATATTATATTAATATTACATGGATACAAATACACATCAAAAAGATAATTAATAGTTTATTATTTATATAAGACGTTATATTATACAAAAACATATACATTGGTAGCATGTGGTCATCCTTGCAATGATAAGATATCAAAAGTGATTTCATTACTCAAAAATCTATGTAGATGTAGATAATCCCATGTTGTTATGCTAAAGTATGAACACTAATATTTACAAAGGGCTCATTCCAACAAAATCAAACATAATATTCCCAACCAATTATGGGAGGATATATGTTATTTAATTATCTCAATTAACATCATCCATTTAGATTTCCTAAAAATTAATTTTTTTTCTTTATTCATGAAAGGTTTTTGGGTATTATAATTCACATTATCCATTTTACAATGATATTGATTTACCAAATTCCCAAAATACTTCCCAACACCATCAAAGAAATTACATTTATGCTTTTTTAGGCATCTCTAACATACAAAATTTTGTAACTTTATTTCACCATTTATGTTTTCATAAGACGTGGAATTCCCTTTCTTGTCAAAATAGTATGAATGATGGGAAAATACAATTTTCCTTTCTACCTTCATATCAAATTGAATTACTTCTTCATAGTTAAAAAAACCTACTTTATCTAAAAACATTTGATGACTAGGTATTAGGCTTATAAATAATTGATCAATTTTTCGTTCAGCATTGATGATTAGATAAGAAGGGTATCTTGAAGGTCATGTAAAATTAGCTTCATAGGTAACGATAAAATCATCACCATTTTTTAATCTCAATGAATTGATTCTCTATATTTTATCATTGAATATTATGGATGTATATACTAATAAATATACACTAAACACTTCAAATTCCATAGATTCAATATATTATTTATCCCCATGTTTTTAACAAGATAAAAAAATTATATGCTTCTCCAATTAAAGGATATGTTTCCAAATTAACTTTTTCATTATCTGAACACTGAAGAATGGAATATATATTTTATGTAGTATTGATTCTTATCTAATAAACTATTTGATCAGTTTATCCACAAAAATATAGTTTAGATAGCCTCATGAAAGACTCAATTGAATGTTTTTGAATCATTTGGTCATTTTAAAGTTAATCATGAATCATAATATGAAAAATATATGTGATAATATCAAACATATTTGGTATTACATCTCCCATATTTTTTGAGCCCTCAGGAGGATAATCATTACATCACTTGTCAGACTCATCATTAACACATTTCCTTTGGGTTCCATCCATAAATGAAAACATGATATCATAGCATGATAAAAAATAATCATTGTTGAAAACAACATGATTATAAATATTCATTTGTTAGTAAATATAAATCATGGTATATTACATTAATTTTATAATGGAATAATTTTAACCTACTTAATCCATGATCATCATCTATTCAAATCATTCAAAAGGGTTAAAATTGAAATTTTGGATTAACCATAGAATACCCCCTTAGAGTGTCACACAAAGTCTCTATGAAGGTCTATTGTAATGAACCATGTGATGACATAGTGAATAATAATGTTCTATTTTTAGAGTTATTACCCCTTGGTACTTCTTTTTTAGAGATACATCAACTTGTAGTATTAGGACATAGATTTATTTCTAAGAAAATGAAACAATCTCATTAATACCAAAACATTTGTATAACAAAAAAAAGTTGACAAATATATAGGGTTTTCAATATTTTTTCATAATTATATTATCTATATATTGACTAACCCTTTTCTTTGATACCAACTATAATTTCCTTTATTTTTTACAAAAATTTCCCACCTTTTAGATGATTATTCAATACATTTCATTAATACATTCCTAAGGACCATAATAGTATAGTATCTTTGGAGTCTATAGAAACAATCTTCTTATTTCATGAATGATATTAATAATTTTAAACAAATATCATCTCAAATAGTAATCCATTAATAAATACACTAACTAGACCATTATACACATCCTGGTGAATAAAAACATAAGGTGACATCATATTTTTTGTATGGGTAAACATAAGAGAAAAAAATCTATGACCATTTGTAATAATAATAGAAGAGTAAGGGTTTATGATAACAAACATAACATTTAAATGCCATACCCAATATTTCATGGATCAAAATCATGATTCATGGTATAAAACATTATCATTTTAGAAAACATTTTCCATAAGATTGATAAATCAGAAAAAACAACTCATGAACTATAAGTTAATTTCATAATATTATGGAACCATAATAAATGTAGAATACAATTTCAATCATTTTGGTTAACTACCAAGAATAACAAAATAGTTGATGAAGAATTATCACTTGTTTCATTTTGTGGATCAGGACACATGTTTTCCAACTATGGATCAAGACGCACATGTTTCACATTTTGGATCAGGACACACATATTAATATTATAGATTAGAACACATTGGTTTCCATTATTCCTCAATACAGACCAATTTTCAATTGTAAAAATTGTCACACATGTTTCCAATTTTTGATTAGGAGACACATGTTTCCCATAGTGTTCCAAGCATATTGAATTGTTTAACAATATTATCTCATGCGATATAACACTTTGCCTACTAAAATGGATGGAGATATATGGACAACTCATTACATAATAAATATCATAACTATGTGTTCCAAAATATTAGAGAACATTTATCATATCAAAAACAATGGCATGATATAGGTTTCATAACCATTTCATCATATTCGAACCTATAGAGAAGAGATAGGTTGCTTAATAATTTCATCATTTCTCATTTTATCGTAGCAGAAACCTTTGAATAAGGTTAATTTTTAATAATAATCATATCATTATATATCCTATACAAGTGAAACAAGTTTCATATATAAATATCTTTTGATAATAAATCATCTAGGGAAAGAATAATAATCATATACTTAGTTCATATCCCAAAAAATCATATGTTGCATCAATGGACTTCAACTAAAGTGCAAAGTAATTTTTAAAAATCCCTTATTACGTTTCAGATTTAAAATAACATTCTTTGAATATCAAATTTTTAAACTCATAATTCATAACAAATATTGGAAATAAAATTCATTGTAAATAACCATGAAAACATAAAATGGAAGAATTAAAACTATTTTAAAACATTTCAAAAGAAAAATATCCTTTCAAAATTAAATAATCATTTTAAATAAATATTTATTTTGAAAATAATTTTCTCTGAAATTGATATTTATAACATATAAAATAAGATTCAAAGATAATTGTGTTCATGATAATGGAAAACGTGGTTCATACCATACACATTAGTACAATGATTCCATTAACATTTTATGTAAAATCCTAATTAAATGGGTTTTTAAAGTGTCATCAATATTCTATTAACAAACAATTAAATGAATTAAACATGGGGTAAATTTATTTATTAAATCATTCAAATAATGTAAAAAAAATTAAATCCATTTAAGATAAATTGTTTTTGAATGAAAACAAATTTCTGACCATGGAGAGAAATAATGTATGATTTTCATAAAAGAAGTATCTCAATCATATAAACTACCATTGAGTTATAAATGAAAATGTTGCTTGAAAATATAATGAATACCCAGGGTATAATTAATGTGATGTTAAATATTTATAATTAGAAATTAATATTTCTACATTAGAGACATAATAATAATTATTCCTAATAAATAATGACATTATACCATAAATCCATTACCACTTTGGAAAAATTTGAATCATAGTCCACATGGAAATGATATTCTGAAACAGATATGAAATAAACCTCTTCTTTAGGATAATAAACTTGAAATACATTCATGGTAATTATATGTAACACATAAATGAAATAGGTGTATCAAATAAAATGTGACTCAAATATTTAAAATATTACATAGAAACCAATTACCATTGTAGTTATATTTTTTTATCATAATCCCCTATAAATAATT
This sequence comes from Viscum album, assembly GCA_963277665.1. Classification (NCBI taxonomy): domain Eukaryota; kingdom Viridiplantae; phylum Streptophyta; class Magnoliopsida; order Santalales; family Viscaceae; genus Viscum; species Viscum album. The sequence continues at coordinate 2,019,998,696 of OY728148.1, forward strand.
AAATGAAATTAAACATTATATATAAAAATAATAATCATTTGAAAGGGGAATTTGTTGGGTCAGAAAAACTCTGCATCTATAGAGGGAAGGAATCCATGAATTTTTATTATGGGTAAAATAATCCTTGATAAGTGTTTGAAGAAAAAATTTAATGGAATCTATGCTGCAATTGAGAGAGATTTTCCAAATATAAAAAATAACTATATGGACTGTCAATCCATATGGAATCCAATTAATGAAATTTCTTGTTGAATGTAACTTTTTTGGTGATCACAAACTATGATCATCATCCCATAAAATTGAAAAAAAATGTGGGAGGGGAAATTATTTCCTTCCGATGTGAATGACCACACGTGACATGATATAAGTAATTCATTGGCGGGGATGGTATTTTCAATCCCTTGTGGAGAAAATCATTCATTGGTATGGGATTCCTTCATGGGATCCCCCAAATGAAATCTATGCAGCCCACCATGAGTGATCAACCATCCCAAAATTTATTTTCTCTACTTCGAAATGAAAAACCCAATTGGGAATCTAAAAAAGACAGAACCAGGGAATCATAGAGAAATAAGCCTAAAAAAGTATTATATACATTTATTGTTTTCAACTAAACTAGTCATATAACATCAAAGAAGAAACATAAATCATTTAACCATCTATAAAACAAAAACCCATTGCAGATGGAATTAGATAAAGAATAAGTGGAGAACCTCTTTGATGTTAATCACCCAACATAGTAAAAATATAGTTGGTGGAATCATTGTTCCATATAAAAAAACACAATATGTGATGAACTTGATCCTTCTTTGAAAAACTCAATGTCGAATGGTTTTATTCCAACACAATGAAACACTATACATGCATGACCCATGCCCATATAGAAAATTAGTATGTGAACGACACCCAAACCCACAAAGTAAAATGATACATGGGGGGAACCCACCTATAATACTAACACTCTATGTGGAATGGTGAATCCCATGATATAAATATTTCCCACTCACATTTCTCCTCTCTAATGTACCATATGATCCCACCTTATCCATTCCATGAAATGATTTAGTGGCCTGCTTAGTCAACCCTTATTATGTGAATCTCTAATTCCTATGTGTAAAATCTTATGTGGAATATTTTATATGCCTCTAAAAAATCCTCTATATAGTTTATAATCAAATAATAGTGAACATTAGGGATTAATATCTAGTATACATACTTTTAGTAAATTATGTACTGATGATAACCTCTTTCACATGGGGGTCCTCTGAATCTGATCATGCATACATTACCGTGATAAAACGTGTCCTAACCATGGATGTTATCACATGGAGGTCCCTATTCATGGTGGGAAAAGAGGGGATCTCAATTTCTTTTCAGATAAATCAGTAGTGTATTATAATCCTCTCTTCCCCGGGAACTAGTCCAAAGTGCATCTCATTTGGAGTAATCCCCTAGTCTTTATTGCAATAGGTTTAACTCTTTCACTTCTTCACCTACCCCAATGCACAGTTAGGAGATGATGTAACTATTCTATTTCAAAAATAATAAGGGAGATGTGTGCCTTAATAGTCATTCCCTTTTACATTGGACCCCTGCATTGTCCACCTATGGAAAAAAATATATTGTGTTGTTCTTTAATTTTATCACCTATTATTGTTTCTCAAATTGATCATGAATCATGTATACATATAGGTTAGTGGTGATCATGAAATCTGCACAATCTCATCCCCTATGGGACCCCTAAATGGTTCAATCCCCAACCATACCCATATATATTGGCCTCCTCCATAGGTGTAAGCCCCAACTAGTCATGGGAATCATCTGATGTGATAGCCCTAACAAAACATCAAAATTATAGAGTGTTGAGACATTTTTTGATGTCCTAGAAACAATGTTCCTCATTCGGTGAAAGACCAAAATATACCCACTCAAATGGTGAATCCTCCCATGTGTATTCCCTAAAATGATGTCCAAAACCTTTTATTGTTCATATATATGATAAAGAAAGTAATGCGAATCCAACATATCTACAATTAATATCCATCCCATCTTCACTACATTATATTTGATTCTAATTCAAATGGGAGACATACAAAACCTCATTAATGTTAAATTTGACACCCAAAATTCATCGTTATGTTCTCTGATCCATATCCACAATAAGGTCACATCTGAATCGTAGGGCTAAATTCCATCCAATCCCTTTTCATTACCTTTGTTATTGTACCATACTACCAATGAGAACATGTCCTCATCTAGGACACCACATCCATTTATGGCCCTTTGGGCTCCATCGATGTAAGTCTCAATCCGAACATTAACTTGGAAAATTGCTTGTTGGGTTCATTGCTTCATGAACTTGCAATTCAAGGTTTGGTCCTTATACATCACCATGAAATGTATGACATGACCCATTATGTGGAATTAAACATCATGTGTTATTATTCCATCCTTGAGGCTATAGAGAAATCCCATTGTTTGGTTATGATCATGAAATCAAAACAACTATCATATACCATGATTATGATATTTTCCATAACACCATATTTTGTGGCTTAAAACCAACATCATTATCATGTATGCACAATAAATCTTTAATTCATCCATAAAAAATACCATTGATGGATACTCTTGAATATATATAGATATATCCATCAATGTAGATCTATGAATACAATTTTAGGATTAAAAAACATGTTTATGCTGGTAACATATTGTTATCATAATGTATCCTATGACATACATGAAAAAAGGATTCATGAACATGTCTAAAATCTATAAGAGTGTCACTCAGTAGGTACTAACTGTCACCAAAATTTTGTGATGATCCCAACCTCCATTCCTCTTGCCCAATTTCATTTATTATGTACCATTTTCCATGTTCTCCAATGACTTCATACCATTTTACGGTAGGTTCATGAGTTATCATGGATGCAAGGACCACTGGGTGATTTTGGATCAACAGACACAACCAATTAGAGACCCTAAATATGTTGACAAACCGATGTGAATGATTATTAACCCTAAAATCCCAAATAATTAGGCCATAAAGAATAATCAAAACCCAATAGATCTCCATAAAAATGGTGAACCTGACATGAATCTGTAGCCCCGATGATAATGCCATATTCATTTCAAGCCCCTTTCACATCAAAAATGAAAAGGAGAAAAACATGGAATTTTTTTACACATGGGATCATTTGTAGAGATTATACATTGAAATTATTTTATTGATGGTGTTTCTTAAATATATTACACTAACTCTTCACAATAACACATGTTTTTTCAAATGGATTCTCACCAGTTCACACATACATGAACATTGGACACATCCCAAGATAGGCCCTCTATAAAATAGAGGATGACATCGCCCACCCAAAATCTACAACACTGGGTATCAAACACACTTGATCAAGAGTTCCATCAAAACGATACTCCCCAAAATGTATAGCCATCCCAACAGGACCTTCATATTATAAAGCCCCACCAGTCGTCACTCAGCAATTGTTGGAATTCCATAATCAAAAGGAACTATTATCAATATAATATCATTTCGAGAACCTATCTAGGGAACGTGATAACTAGTTCCTCCCTCGCCATAGGAAGGATAATTTAGAGTTCATCAGCGACATCAATCCAAAAAATGTAGCAGTCCTGGCCAAGGGATCTTATAAAAAATCGTCACCAAAATCACCATGTGTTTCATAACCCACTATATGAAGAGTAGACAAAACCATAGGATCCTTAGCATGTCATTTGGTCAAGGGACCCGATAGCAGCCCATAGTCGGTGATGGTTCAAAAATATGGAACATGATATTATTCTTGTTCCTTCTCAAGAATCCCACAAGTCATATATTGTATAATACCATGACCATATGAAAATACATACTCTCACATACCATGCCCACAACACAAATATGGGAGAAAACCATGAGAAGGTGAAAATACCTTCTTAAGAATATGAAGCTCATTAGTCAAATATGATGGCATGCCATGAGAAGATGGAAATCATTTCCCACTCATATCAGGACATCTAGTCAAATATAATTGAAAACAGTGATAAGATTAAAATATATACTTGTTCCTGTGATTATTTTCAGTTAAATGTGGTGGCACACCATAAGTATAGGCATCTACCTCCTCAGTTATATGAATCCATGTAGTCAAATTTGGTTGAAAATAATGAGAAAATTCACATCTCTTCTCATTCTTATAAAGCATGGTATCCAAATATGGAATTGATCCATGAGAAGTTGTAAATAAATTTTCACTCATATCAAGACCTCATGTAAAAAATGGTGGAAAACAATAAGAAGTTGAAAATCCATATTTAGAAATAACATGCCTATCAATAAAATACGACATCACAACAAGAACAAATATAAATCCCATCTAATTCTTATCAATACTATCAATAAAATATGATGATACTACAAGGTGGTGATGAAAATATTTTTTTATTTATAAAAATAATTTCTATCAAATAATGAGGAAATTCATGAGTGGATGTAAATACCTACTCAAGAATTTCATCCCAATATTCATGTAAGGTGATAAACGGTGGACCTAGGCGATGTAATTTGGTTATGAATCATCAGTAGACTCATATTCCTAACCCAAAAACGAAATGAGTGTAAATACCTCATCTCAAAAATGATGTTTCTTTGTATATCCCAACAATGATGTAACTTTAGACATCAATTCCTTTCTATATCCTTCAAAACATCAATGGTGTAATCACATGCACTATAAAATTTGTGATTCATACCCATGACCTTGAATCCTTAATTAGAGTGACATGTCTGTATGATTGGAGTGTCAATCAGAGGAAGAAATACACTCATTCTTACATCCAGGAGGGTCATTAAAAATACTAAATTATAAATGGTTAACTATATTAAGAATAAATTCTCATTACAACTAGGAATTATCATCCTATTTCATAGGAAGCTCGGAAGAATGTCTATATCCCTACTAAAATTCTAATGTTGTATTGGCATGATCCTCAATAAACACATTAGTTCCACATATCTCTCCCATGTATGTGAATCACCATAAATAGCAGGTGATTCCAGATACCAATAGAGGAACATTCAAAAAAATGCTAACTAGGGGCTGCTCATATTTCCAAATAAGACCCGTGGATCTACACAGTTACAAGATAATGTTCTATGTGATATCAAAAATCTATCAGTAGTATCCCATTATCCTGATGACCCATTACCAAATTACTGAAGTGGTAGTGGGAGAAATGAAGGTCCACCCTATATAACCGATACCAGCAGCTATTGATGTCATCCACAGAATAGTCAATATTAATGATTTCAGTGTGGGCACAATATGATTGATCACAAGATATAATATCCTAATGTTCACTAAAAAACATCCTCATTGAAAAATATCAATAAATAAGATGGACCTATTATAACTAAATCAAACTAAAATAAGTATCTTATATTCTTAGGAGATTATAAATATGTGGAAATTCGTTTCTAGAAACCCTATAAATAATTAGAAGAATATAATCTCAATTGGAAGATGATATAATGAAACAATCATCCTTATAACCACCTCTAGAAATTCCATGATAATGAAATCCTTACTAGCATTGACGATTGATACATAATAGTCTGAATGTGACAGAGTTGGGATTATAATGTGGATGAATATCTGGAATAAGAACATAAATATACGATAAAGAAACTGACATGGGAAAATATACCCATCATGATTTGAAACTCGCCAACTTCTTAGTTTTTCATTCCAGAGGAATTGTCTAATGAATGCATGCACAACATCCATTTGAATCTCTGTGAAAATCTCCACCATATGATGGGAGATTTCTTTTCTGTTGATGGGAATGTGGATCATTATAAAATATAATGATAGATTCACCATTAAATTTACATGGAAACCCTTATATATTCATGGTGACCATGACCAAAGTGGTTTTGGAAAGAACCTTAAGTGGGAATACTCAATGAATATCCCAAATTACATCATAAAATTATCAATTCCCTATCCATTTTTTGTATACATAAGTGAGGAGAATATGGATCTTTGCATTTCACCCCACATGATAGCCAAAAGAAATTACCAGAGCCAAAAACATATGACTACATTTCTCTAATATAGATAATAAACAATACCCATGATCAAGAAAGAGGACTCTCTAAGAAATAATCATCACTAAATTAGTCTCAAAATCATCATGCCTAATGAGTGAATACCATAAAAAATACTATATCTAGAAACTGAGAACATCAAGAATGATTCATTCTTATGAGAGACTAGTCAACATGAACTACTGATGTCCTTGGTAGTTGTTTATTCATTTTCCGAACCTGAATTACACCTAGCTAATGCCTCAAATGGGATGTACTAAATCAAGAGATTGGTGGTGGTATTTGTAGTCGCAGTAGTATATGATCATGCCTATCCCACATAGATGGGGGAATTTTTATCACAAAAACCCACTTCAAACTGAAAAATTAACACTTGGGCATGGGAATATATGAATATGATAAACTGCATATTATAGGGTTGGGGTAATTTTTACCTCAACCCCATCATTATTAAAAATTCTTTTTTTCCTGATTAAGTAGATATTTCATAAATAAGGTCTCCTTATTCTCCCACATTGTGACCCACATATCTCATAAGAAATACATTTTTTATGTTTCCTACCAATTTAATCATCATTAATAAGCATTAATAGAATCCCAGAAAAGGGGGAATAATATGGAGACTGTTGGATGTATTTATGATGGGCTATGAGGCAAGATGTTTGGTTACTAGATGAATTTAATAATAAGGAACTGAACTCGTGATATATTATATGAAAAATTGCAACAATTAACTACCTCTACAACCCCATATAAAGGAGAGTAGATTCCATAGGGAATGGAATGTGAAAAATTAAGGGGAGGAAGAAAAATAAGAATAAAAGTTTTTCCATAGAGATTCTCCACCAAATTTTTGGAGGGTTTCTCTACTACAATCGATGAACTCATAAGAAATAAATCTGGGTACAAAAGGTGACCAATAGTATACATTAATAAGTGCATAATTGTATTCCAATGAGCTATAATAATATTCTATATTTGTAATGTATCATTACGATGTTTTTCTTGGGAACTATATGGAAATTCCATGCCTCAATCATGAGGTGAAAACTCACTGCTTGGCTCTAGCAAGTGACAACTGAGGAGAAAAGAATTTAGCTAGAAGGTCACATCTAACTCACGATGAAAAAATCATGGACGAATTTGACATGATATTCATCTATGACATCATTTAGGTTTTCGAATATCCAAAATAGATGTCCAATATATTATATATCAAGAAGATGAATGATAAAATCAGTTTCTACATTGATTTCAAATATCTTAACTAAAAATGTTCAAAATCTGACATTCCAGTCCCAATCAGAGAGCTACTAATTAATTTAATAACCAAATATCAATCCATTTCCTTTATTAATGACTATTTAGGTTATAATAAAATATTAATGTCTTAATAAGAGAAGAAATCACTACCTCTACAACCCCATAGGGAGTACTTTTCTATCAGGAAATTCTCTTTGGCTTGAATAATTGTAGTTCTACATACCAATATGACTTTCATAGCATCTTTAAACCCTTTACAGTGAATTTTCTCAAATATATATGGGTGACCTAATAGTTAAGTCCTAACATCATTCTATCCACCAGGATGACCTGGAAACTATCTTTAACTAACTGTGATGGCATATCCTGAAAATAAATCCCATTAAATGTTACATTGATGTTACCTTATGGGAATTTCTTTGTTTCATCATATTATATAGTGTAATTGTTGTAGAACATGAAATAATAGAGGTTATTCAGGGCATTTCACATCCAAAAAAATTGAAATTATTGAGGGGAAGTTGTGGAAGCTTGACCTATATCTGTTGCTTTAAAGAAAACCAGGGATGAATTTTCCCTTCACCAGGTTGAGGAATAAAGGTGTTATATATTAGTGGATAGTTGAATTTATAGAATCATTGCATAGTATAAAGAAATTTGTTTTCAACTTGAATGTGTTAATGCCTCTTATTAAGGTAAGACAACTAATATTTTTTGTGAGATCTTTGAAGTGGTAACTGGATTCGTTCCTCTCAAAAAATAATGATTTTGGAAGTGAAAACAATAATTATTATCTTAGTCAACCCATGTATGATTCTATGAATCATTATTAAGTTATTGAGAAAACAATTTGGAAAAAAATAATAGTTCAAAAATTTAATCAATGCCTACCACATCATGAGGTCATTTTAGTCTCTCAAATAAACCAACTAAAATATATATGTCGCTGTCGGATGTTGACCAAAAGTTTTTCATGGTATGTTATCATCTTGCAGTGGTTTGACATTCAATTCATGACTCATATATCTGAGAAAGTCCATGCATTAGTAAATATCCTTATATAGAATGCCTTAGATGATATGAAATCACTATATACTGAATATCTCAATTAATATATATTCACTATATGAGAGGATCACCAAATATGGGAAATATATTTTGAAAATTCATTCAGTAGCACAATAGAGAAGATAACGGAAGACCCCAATTTCAATAATTTCAATTTGGGGTTCATACTTTTTTCACCAAAAAGGAAGTCCCTCTCTACCCCATCGTATTGTCATAAGTCTATAAAAATAATAAATCAGAATATTAGGAACCCGTTAAATTGATTGAGATTTTACTTCTTGTAAAAATAAACGACATAAAGATTAAAGGCTATTGTGAATTGTTCAAGAAGTAGGATAATAGTGACTATTCCATAAAATATGATGAGATAATCCCACTACTAGACCTTGAATTAGGAATAATGGATAAATTACCATTTGGGCTGACATTCACTCATGTACTATGCTATAAAAAATCCCCAGGAAGACATGTTGGATTACGCATCCAAAAATCAAGTAGATCCAGGCTCGGATGAAATGGTTATAAGCATTGTGAACTTCTGTATTGCCTCACCATTCATTCAAGACATCAAAAAATAGGTCAAAGAAGTTATTTCAAACCCAAAACCAAATGATGTTACCATTTGGTTGATGAATCTCATACTGAACTACCTTAAAATGGATTAATAATATTGTATGAATCTTGGGAAGAGAAAATCTAATGATGAGTAATTAACATTTTTTATATGATAAAAAATAATCAAAAGTTCTTTAATAAACGAACCCATTATGTGTTCCTTATCAATTTCATTAATAGAGAATATACTACTTCTATCATGAATTAAATGAACATCAAATCCTCTTGCTCCCACCTTTAAAGTTTTAAGATTTCCTATCCAATTTGGAGGTCGTGGTGCTATTATCCCACTATGGCATAGTATAACCCAAAATTAAACAAAAAGTTCCATTAATTCCATGTCTATTCCAACTTCATTCATATACCTCTAGAGTTGATGCATACATCCAAATACTCCAATACATTTTTTCCTATTGTCGGTAGAAATTGTGGGACTATATCCTCCCACTAAGACCAAGATGTTCAATAACATTCTCACTGCAACCGACTTCTTCTCGAACTAGGTCAAGCTATACACCTCAAAGAGGTTGGGAAACAAATATCATCCTCTTTGGGAAATCCATCATTATTTCTATATTTGGTATCCCCCATACCATAATGATAGACAACGATATCAAATTATGTACTAATTAGTTGGAGAAGCAACATTATGTGTATAATATTAAATCAAACCATTCATAATACATTCACATAGTGACTAATGGATAACTAGAGGACCTCAATAATTCACTATAAAATATACTAAAAAACATGGAATAAAATGATAAAATTCATGGCCAGATAATATCTTTCATGATTTGTTTGAAACCCTGACCACAACCCAAACCACCACACATTAAACTATGTAGTAATTGGTGTAGGGGATAGAGGTAGTACATCCCATCGAGGATCAACATACCCTGATTCATCTTTCGATTAGTAAGAACCAATACATATATGGGAAATCCAAGAAATGGATGGATGTATTAGAGTGACTTCAGGTGAATAAACTGCATTCTTTTTATCGTTTTGAAGTCCAACAAATTTGTATTACATGATCCTTTAACAAAATTTTTTTCCACTAATCATTATTTAAGAGAGATATGGTATTGTTACTATTGAATTCAATGGAATGTAGAAAAAAACTCTAAATATACAACTAAATTTAAGGGGATCATATTCTATAAAAAAATTATACTACAATAAAGTTTATTATTTTATCTCAATTATTGGAAAACATACCACATATTCTAGAAATACGACATTTCTAAAGCTATACATAATTAAATAACATGCGCAGTCAAGGCTGGATGATTTCAAATTACACATCATTTTTTCCATGTCGCGTGTTGAAAAATTAGGTGACAACAATGTCCTCATTTTACTATGTAAAATCACTTATCACCATGAATGCTCATCGTGTGACATTAAACTGCAAGGTTAATGTTTATTTTATGAGATGAAACTACCCATTATTGTGCTCCTCCCATGAGGGCTCTACTACGCCTGGTTTTTCCATCCCCCAAAAACCTCTATTCATTAACTATTATTGGCTTTATTCTAATACTAGTGAGATATGTACTGATTCTCAAATACCCAATTTTGTGTCAATATACAACAAAATCAAAATGCCTCCTCCCTATGTATAGGACTTATATGTGAATGTATCTTTTTTCATGAAAAATGTTTGGATTTATTCCTATAATAAAAAGATACATAGTGACTCCTATGAATCCTACATTAGGCCCAGTCATAAATTCCACCCATTCCAGAGATGGTTTTTACTAGCCTTTGGAATTCATGACTCTCTGCGCAATGAGTGTTTCTTATTGTTGGTCCTCAAAATCATCTTTCCCAATACTACGATTCCTCTTCATATGACCTTAAACAATTGGACACCATCATCCATACCTCAATATGTTAGACTATAGGTCCAAGCACCTTGTTACATGACATAAAAATTTAAATCATTCGCATCTATATTTTTATGTATCAAAACCTTGGGTGTTGATCATTGACTAATCCAACCTTCTAGAACTACATGTGGGTGATTATCACTCAAATGAGATATGTCTTGACATTTTAATTTTCCAATTCAAGGTTTAAAGGCATTAAAAATGATAGTTCCCCCTCCATGTGAATGGTTAAGACCTACACAGAGATCCATTTCTGGAACGATGTGTGGATTGATTCATGTAATCATATGATATATAGTGATTCTTGGATTTGAATCATGGTTAAAGCCTAATCAATCAATAGAAACAATCCCCCCTCAACCTATGGGTCATAATTGCATAAATAATTACCTATTCAAGAACGATGTATATTCAGATTCCTATTATCATAAGATATATAGTGATTACTAACTCTCAAATTCTTTCCCCACCCAAAACATAAAAATTACTCCTTTTTATGTATGGTTCGGACATGCATATGGAACCATTCATAGAACTACTTTTTTCTAGATACCTATCCTCATGGGATACATAATGACTTTTGGGTCATCCATATTTTTATATCCACTAAAAAATTAAAATGCCCATATCATTCTTTGTTATTTCCATTGTGTGGTGGAATAATCCTTTTTTCACTCCTTGTTCATAAAAATGATATAGACACACGTGTTTATGGGAGTTTTAGTAAAGGATTACTCACATGGTTAAGTAATATCAATTCACATCAGGGTTACTATGGTACTGGTATGAGGTCCTTAAAAGAAGCAGCATATACCCTTTTGACATGACATTTAGCAATGTGATTTCCCAAGAGCAATGTGTGGGTTTATTATTATTACAATCAGATATGTATTGATTCCTAGGCATCAAATCCTAGTCCAAAGAATTTGGGAAAGAAGATCATTTCCACTCCCCTACAAAAAAAATGAAGATAAATGTTAGAGTTCTTAATTGGGGTTCCATCATTTACAGTTCCATTATGGAAAAACATTACCCTACATATGATTAATACTATTTATGGAAGATCATACCACAAGGCCAAAGGTGGTTTGAATTATTATCATGTACTCGGGCAAATTCCTTCTACTTATCATACAATAAGTCTTGGTAAATTTTAGATCTCCACAACAATTTTATTCCATCAGTAATGTGAATGGGTAGTTTCCTAGGGACACCTTTGTTTGACTATGTGTGATATTCCCAAACTAGATTTTAATAAACCACCAAAAATACGTATGTAAAGAGGAGGTATATTCAATCATAGGAGAGGCATCCTCAAACTTGATAAACCAAAATGGTATTTTTTTCCCATGTAGTTTTTTTGGATCCATAAACCCCCAAATTTGTGGTTTATGTTTTCCCTATTCAGTACTATGACAAATTAGATCATCCATCACAATTAGCCTTATATTAATCAACATTTCCATGGAGTATGGTCCAAGTCCTATGACATGAAATTGAAATAAATCATTTTTTCCTAGTCACATGCTATTAAAATGTACAAAAACACCTTCAACGCATGACATTAAAATATTATCATACCCTATAAGCACAAATTAGATTCCTAGAGAAACCCTCTTAGGAAGCATCATATCACAAATTTGAGATTTCCCTTGGAAGGTGACTCTCTAAATGAAAAAGTGGAATTAATTGGTGTTTATGCATTCTCTTTCACAAAACCTAACCTTTATCCTTAACACATGACATTAAACTACATGGATGATATCCTTGTCATTAAAAAACTAAACTAAATGATTTTCAATAACTATATTTGGCATGATTCCTATTATTATCATATATATTAATTACTAAATCATGAAATCTAGGTGAATATATGGTAAAATAACAATAGTAATTCCACCCTTCCTAGTACCTATATATGAACTATATAGAGATGCTTCACAGTATAAATACTTATTGATTTATTCTCTATTTTATGAGATATATATTGATGCTCAGATCATATATGTTAGTATAAGTATAACAAAGAAAAGAATAAAATTCCCCCACTCCCCTATGTATTATCCATATATATGTATAGGATGGTATGATATGGGTTCTCACCCTTTATTTGTGTCCATATTAAAAAATATGACTCATCCCAACCCAGGATAACAATTCAATATGTGAGGAGTCATTCTTAGAAATATTTATGTATTAGTGTTTATTTTATGGGATATGTAGTGATGCCCATTCCTTACTTATTGGGCCTATCGATGATAAAAATAATTAAAATCCACCTTTCTAATGTATGGGTTGAACGAAATGATAAAAACCTTTATACATTATCTTATGTAATACTAATATGAGTCGATCCTTCAAAATTTAGAAATATTCATCACACCATCAAAACTCTATATATTTGGATGTTTGTATCTCTGTAATCATTCTTTTTCTATCGAACATAGAGGGTTAATTTTCTATGGAAACCCTTTTTACAATGTAGGATAAGCCCCAGTTTGAATTTCATAAATCACCCATAAAAAGGAAATTCAACCATAGGCAATTTTATTTCCAAGACAAACATATTATATCCCTATATGTCCCCAATGATGTTTCTATCCCATGTCGCTCTTCATGTTTGGAATCTCCATAGTCATTTATTACAATTTATCTTCCTGCATGCATGATGATAACAAATTGTTCTCTATGAAATCACTGTGGAATGATTATATACACCGCAATATTTTAAATCTAAACAACCATAAAATTATACCACTCCTAACGTCATTTCTCGATGAAAAGAATCTGTATAGTCTAGGTCAGAGTTTCATGAAATTAAACAGCACTATGCTTCAATCCTATTTTACAAAATCCTAACTCTTATAATAGTGGTTTCCCACTTTCATGGTTTATTCCAATACATATTCTGTTTTCATCCTCACACATCGCCCATTGAAAAAAATCTATTTTTAGTTGTTTGAATTATGGATCTTCACAAAACAATCAATCCATTATAAATGGAAGGTCAATTTCCTAAGAAATATTTCATTATTATGCATAATACATTTTAGTTGGATTTTCCTAAATCATCCAAAAAAGGGGTTTTCAACCAAAGGAATTATCATTCATAAGAAGGATTTATTCTATCTCCATAATCCCAGACAACATGTATTGATAATCCACCTTCCAAACATTATTTATTGTTACTCCTCACGTTCATTTCCAACCTCATTCTTAAAAGTCAAAAAATAAAAAAAACTGGACTGAAAAATCTCCTTCATATATTAGAAATGAATTGGGGGAATTTCTGACCAAGAATACATTCTCTGGTCATTATCCCAAGATTCATGGTCAAAATATTTTTTACCAAAACATATTTTTCATTGGTCTATCATGAAAGACACTAAATATACCAACAAAAAGAGCTATAATACTTGATAGGTTGAAAACACACAAATGGAAACCTCAGTAAAAGTCATGTCTGAGCTCCTGTGAACTATGTTTTTCATGGTTTATGAAAAATTGATAAATTAATAGAAAAATTATAAAAAAAAATTAGGTCAAATCCACATAATGTGAGGCCTATGAAAAATTCATTTCACACCCTCAAAGTCTGTGATATAATAAATTTATTTTATAATTATGGCATAATCGAAAATACACAATGATTCTTGTGTTTTTAATGTACCTATAGAAAATTTAATATATTCTCACTAGGTCTTCTGGTTCAGTAAAATAATTATATCATTACATTTTCTATTGTCAAAATAAGTCAACTTTAGTGCTACTATTAAAATTTCAAAGCACTGATGGAATGAGGATAAAAATTGTCAGAAACACTAAATTTCATTTAATTGGATTAATTTGGGAGTAGAATATACATATTTTATTCTCTCCCTATCATTTTGGACAATGTTACTTTATTTGAATGAATAAAATAAGAATTTAATATATTTATTTATTAATTTTTCTATTTTCTGAAGAGAGAAATCAAGGGCCAACTCAATATTTTTTCTTTTCCCTATGTCAAATTCACCTAATAGACATATTTATTTAATGAAGGGACATAGTTCTCAAACATATTGTTTGATATTTTAGATTACCATATTAATTAATGAGAGGTGTGTATTTAACCACACTATGTGATATCTTCATTATTATATCTTCGCAATCCATAAAACCATCTTATCATAAAATCAGTCCTCTTCCTAAACTAAGTGATGTAGCTCAGTAGCATTATCCATTAGAGATTCTGAAAGATATTTGGAAGGATTAAATTTTATAATATCTCATTAAAAATAATTAGATTATTCTTTTTCAATGATTATATGGTGGATAAGGACACTCTAGATCTATTAATACAACCCACATGTTCCTAAACCAAAGAGATGTTGACAAATTATTTCAAACATATCATCTACTTTTTTCAAGGGAGTCTTCATGATGATAGTGTAAAAATAGTGTGAATCCAATTTCCACATAGAATGATGTTCAATAAAAGCTCTAGGATACTTGTCTTATTCAGCCACTGGTACAGGAATATAATTTGGGAGTATATTTACAGCAGCCATGATCATCCAAAAAAATGACTCAATAGTGGTGAAGTCTTCCATTACATCCTCTTATTTAATAATAAGAACTGGGATGATAGGGATGGAATCAATTGGTGGAGCCTTCAATATTGTTTCACTAAGAATAATGTTAGTAGGGATACTAGAACTAAAATCTATTTTTATATATGAACCACTTTTAACAAAGAGGGAGTTTGAGAATGATGTTCCTATGAGATGGATGGATCATAATGAATAAATCCATTCTCACATAGAAATTGGTGATGATGTTTTTGTAATGACCTGAAAAAAGACATATAATTTTTTAAAATTTTATAGAATTATTTCAAGACCACTATCTCTGAAGTCACGTGATTCCAAGGCACACGGAGCCTAGAATTTAATTTTGATCTTTTTTATGTTCATTTAAATAAAGTTGAAAGCCGAATTTTCTAACATTTAATCCTATTCTTGGATAAAAAAATGAGGTCATTGTTGAAATCAAAACACTGAGACTCTCCAAGAAAGGACTTAACATCATCCAGAAAGGTCCAGAAGGATTAATATTTTTTGAACATTTTTTAAAATAATAATATAACATAAGAAGTTATTTTATTTTTCCTTTCCCACAATTGAGTGGAAGATAACAGAACTGCAGTGCAGTGACGAGGCACATTAAAGGATGATCTTTAATGAAATGTTTTTGTGAAGCATAATGATGCATTAATTGAGGAATAACAGATATGTGGTTTTATAAATTAAATATCATAACAACACTATGTTATAGCATAATAAAAATGTTGCAACATGTTTCTTTTTATCAAGAAAACACATTGGGTAAATCAATTAGAGGAATTTATCTGAAAAACATATGGATTAATTCCCCATCTATGATGAACTACAAACACAAAAAAGATCACTAGAGTCATAGATTCTTTATGAAGAATGTGGTTGGGAAGCAACAAACACCAACAGAGCATGAATCCTCGAAGGTGGAGTGCTTCAATAACGAACGTCAATAAAGTCAGGGGATTATTTGTTTTATTTTTTCCCTATTCTCCATTATAAATGAAAAATGTTGATAGAAGAATAAACAGGTTGATCCGCGGGTTTCCCATTCTTGCAGGAGTGTGATGTTTCTTGTGATTTCTATTCAGGATTGAATTATTGTTGATAGAACATCATCCCCAAACCACCCCTCTTTTAAAACTCTAACGTGGCAGGCGTAGGCTGACACGAAAAAGGACACAACCCCACTAGTTGTGCATTTTTCATTTCATGAATTTTGAATGTTGTGGTAAGATATATTCAAGGCCTTCACAGTGAAGGGAATACCCCACAGATGATCGAGGCATAGCTGGAGAAAAAAACAGACAACCGATGCGGACCCGGTGGTCTGCATAAGAGCCCAATGGCACTAGTGGTGGTCCACAGTAGTGATCCTGGGCTACATGCGACATGAAATGATGGGACTCTGGGAAGTAATCTTGGTTGGGCTAGTGGATGGAGGCAGAGATACAACCCATCGAGCACAAGTTGTGGATCCCAAAGGCACACAGTCATCACCCACCTGCGGGACATCTGGCCAGTAGTGTAGCAATAGACGTACTAGCTTGAACACACTAGGAGACGACCCCGTAGACCACCCACAGGGTGATGGGGAACCAAACATGGCATCTAGCTATGTCCTGGGCAGGGCACGAGCTAGACCCGCCATAGTAGGCTGGACCAAGACCTACCCAACCACATTTTGGAAAAACATCAAAAACATGCAAGCAGGGGATCTGATTGACAATTCATTTGTGGTGTTGGAACCTTCATGGCATGAAATGTCTTTTGGTATACCCTATGGAGGATTTCATGTATGTTTAAATTTTACAAATGGCTTGGTGAATATTCTTCCATGATCAAGCATGCTATGTGCGGAAACCCGTAGTTTGGTTGAGACCTAAAGACTGCTAACATGAGACCCTATGTAGATTGGATACTATGGACTAGTGGGAAGTAGCTTTTGTATGACTTGACAGAACCATAGAGGGGAGCGGAATCTTTGTGAACTTACAGACCCACAATACTCGACATGATGAGTACGTCAGTGTGGCCATAGGCGTGAAGTGACTTTTGTGTGACCTGGCATGCCCATGGTGGGAGAGGATTTTGTGTGACCCAATATACCAATGGTACTCATCCAGGATAATTACCATATTAGTCCTAATTTTAGTTGTAATCAACTTCTGTGTGTCCCAATATACCCATTATAATCATTGAGGTGGATTTCTACTGCAGCCCATGGTGTTCGACGATATGACTGATGGTCTTACATTCCATCTCTAGAATAAACCTACTATGATCTCTCTTTATTCATGATCATGTTTCATGATCATACGTTATGGTTTCTTTATGGATTTCATTATAGAATTACCTAGTTATTTTGGGGTAATAATTGAGTAATTTGTTACTCACTCATGTACAGGCTTTGCCATCGTTTACTGTGTCTAGTGTAGACAATTTCCGCCTTGATGGAGGTTTTGGTGAACCAGGACCCTGTGGTGCCTAGTGAGACCCGGAAGGCGGGGATTACTTCTACAACGTCTAGTATCTAGTCTATACATACCCATCAAGTTGTGTTTCCAGTGGATTAATTTTATATTTTTTCTTGTACTTTCTTGTTTTAAGTTTATCTTCGTTGATTTGTATTTTAGCCCATTTGAGCTATAGTTTGTACTTTTACTTAGGGTTTGTTTAGTGGCGTTCATGTTTACTTTTCCAACCTTGGGATGTGGTTATGTGTACATATATATAGTTACATTGGAAAATTCATCCCACTTATATGTTGAAGCCTCCAGAACTAGTTTTCGACCCCTAGAATTCATGAGACGGGCTTGGGTTATGTCACGGAATGGGCCCCAGGGGATATGTCAAGAAAGTTCTATCTAAAAAAGAATTAGTAGAAGCCATAGTATTATCCACCCTTTAGATTGAATTCCATAATGTTCAATTGCATATAATTACAACCACATTATATAATAGCCCCATGATATTTTATTGCGAGTTGTTTCATGATGTAAGGAAAATTACATACAAGAATCTCTAGGAATCATCACCAACTATAGTTTTCAAAGGATGACTATGGGTAATTATTTATTGGTTTTGGTACTATGTAAAGGCCAAAAATTTTGTAGTCATAAAAAGTTTTGTGAAATTATATAGGAAGCATATGGTTCATAAATTTTCACTCAATCCACCTAAGCAACTATAATTCTATGTCTCAATGAGAAGATGTAAAAAGAAATCATTTAAAACCCATATGTCGTTATCTACCATCACTCTTGATAGTCTGGGATTATAAATGATTGTAAAGCACAAGAGATGTATCCTTAACTCACCAAAACTACTGGTTTCTAGATATATCTTGAAAATTACATTAATTTGGATCAGTACAGGATAAAATGTGGAATGAGGGATTGTTGTGGTGTACTGATATTAGTAGTATCGATATTGTTCCTCCACCTAGCCATATAAGAATTGGAAATTTATGAAATAATGATGCATATATCTACCCTCATGAATAAGGACCAATAACCCATAAATACATGTAAGAGAAGTTATATAATGGTTGAGGGATTTTCTCTTTCTCAGCATGGACACCATCATCAAGGTGAAAACACTGACACTGGTGTAACCATTAGAAGATGGAATGATCCATCCACTCAAGGCCTTGGTGAGGAATCCTACCAACCCAAATACTGGAGATATGGTTATCTAGGTTTAGGGGACCTATGTATTATGTTGACACTCCTCTATAGTGGCCCAATATGAATGAATAAAAAACTTTTATTGTTGAGTGGGATGAGTCATGGTGCATTGAACATCTAGACCTTGTACACCCTACTGAATGAACTTCTTTGTCCAATTGTCTAATTGAATAAGTGAACGAGAATTAAAGGGATATCCTAGTGATTTATATTCCACAACACATATAACTATTTCCATTGGAGGAACCAGTTTAGTAACATCCCATGTTTTATTTGAAGAGATAAATTATATATACATTTTACTAATAATGGTAATTCATTATAAATGTTAAATATCTCACATGATGATCCTGATTCTACATTGGAATAAGTAGAAACGTTTTGTTCTTAAACACCAATGACTTATCCATTATGGTAACATCTCATTGGGTGAGTATACCAAATATTTAGAAATCCATACTTCCTATTATAACAAGACAACATTCAACATCAAGGGAAATTCCTTGAAATTCTGTCGTACCAAGTATGCTCATGAGCATTCATATGAGAAATTATCTCCAAACACCAAGTTCCACTTGGAGATAAATACTATAATGGGATCTCCTTATGATAGGATGAAATGTAAGGATAGATGTTAATTCATGACTTTTTGGATAAGTCATAATTTTTTTGGTTGTTTTGAGTCCACAGTGTACCATTCATGATGAAATCAATTTCTTTACTAGACACAAAAATGATATTCCCCACAATAGATATGCTTACTTGAATGAGTTTTGAGGGAACCTCAAACTAAGCATTAAAAAAGATTTTGATCATATAATGTAATTTTATCATAGTATTGAAGCCTACTTTTTTACAATTTTAATCTTTTGGATAATAGGTTTGATAGAAGCTTTGGAAAAAGGGGATTCTTTATAATAAGGTTCTAAGGGATAATGTGATAATGAACATTATCATCAATATTATAGACAATGAAATTTCATATTTTAATCATGGCATGGGAACTATAATCTATATTTTATTAATCCAGATATATTTTAAGATTCATAAAATAGTAGTAAATATATGTTAGATTCATTAAAAACAACAATTTATAAAAAAAACATATATCCTGAGGTGCAGTTCATGAGGTTCTTAGTCTGTGAGGGACTCTAAACAATGTTCTTAATCTATAAGGCATAAGAAATGCTCACCACCCAGAATACATTATCACTACATGGTAATAAACAATCAATAAGAGAAGTACCATTCATGTGTATTTCCTTGGAGTATGTGGAAAATCATTCAAAAAGAGAATACTGTGAGGGAGCCACAAGCGATAAAGAGTTCATGGAGTCCTCATTATGTAGAGAGGCATGGTGAAAAAAAGGTAGGCCAACTTCCAATTATAAATAAAAAATATGCCATGTACAGGTCCACATTATTACTAATATGTGGGAAAAAATATGACAAATTCCTTTGTCATAATCCCCTCATTTTCATCCCGACCAAAAAAAATCATAGTGTTCATTTGTTGGGTCTAGAAAACTCTTCATCCAAGAAGAAATGGTTTCCATGAAATTATGTTAAGGTTAAAATAAACCTAAATAAAAGTTAGAAGGAAAAAAATTAAATGAATCCATGAATCAAAGGAGGAATGTGTTTATAATAGAAAAAAACTCTATGTGGACCACAACTTCACATAGCCTCCTGTGAATAAAATAGTTTGCATAATGTGGATTCGTTTTTGATCACTGAGAATGATTGACATCTACTAAAAATAGAGAAGTTATTTGTGGGAGGGGATGTTTATTTAAATCCCCCTAAAATTACCATCCCCTAAAAAAATTCATTCATTGTTAAGGAAGTCATTTTCAATCCTATGTGATCTAAATCAATTGTGGGCCTGAGAATCCCTCTCAAACTCCCACAGAACAAAGATTCGTTGCGCACCATGGACGAAAAACCATCCTGGTAGCCTATTTCTATCCTCTAATACAAAATCCCCATAAGAGGAGATAAAAATGAGAGACTCAGTGGTATAGGGAGAATGAAAATTGAAATAATTTTTTATGGAAGTTGATTTTGTTATGGTAAACATACAACATGTCATTGAGGGAGAAACATAATTCACATGACCTTCAACAAAAAAACCATTTTATATGACATCCAATAAAACATAACAATGTAGAATATTTGTGAATCATCTCCCACATAGTAAAAAGATACATGGATGAATCCCTTACCTATAAAGAAAAATGATACGCGGATAAAACATGAGACCATGAAGAAAAACGTTATGCAGATAAGACACATGCTCAAACATCAAAACTATATTTTGGTAGAATCAAGGACATTTAGAAATATGTTATGAGAATGAAACCCACACCCAAAAAGAAAATTTTTTATCTAAGGGAAATCCACCCAATATACCAAAATGATATCTAGAATGAGGAATCCTATAAGGTACCTATTTCCCACTCCTATTACCCCTCTCCAACGTACCATATGATCCCACCTTTACTCCTCCATGAAATTCCCTAATTCCCTTCTTCATCAACCCTTGTTATATGAATCTATAAATCTATTTTCCACACCCTTTCATGGAAACTAGCAAAAGACACTCCCTACTCCACCATCTATATATGATCAAATCACTAGGCCCATCATCATTCCCTCTCATGCATACATACTCTTGGTAATTATGGTCCTAATAATAACCTCCTCCATATGGGGGTACCTAGAATGATATTAGGAATAAATTCCCAATGTAATAAGTTTCTCAAACATGGAGTTTATAATGTGGAACTTAATATTTCTAGTGGGTAGGGAGGGGATCATAGTTTCCTTTCACATTGAGGTGCAATGTACTACACTCCTCTCTTCCCCAGGCAGTAGTCCCAGGTGAATCATTCCAAGTGTAATCCCATAGTCATTATTTTTAGAGGTATCACTCATGATTCTCTATTCCTACCCCATGTTATAGCTATGAGTAAATGTGTCTATCCATATTATCCAAATAAAAGTTTATATCGGCACCTTAACACCCTTTCAATCCCTCTTTGGACCCATGTCATATCCTGCAATGGAAAATAATAGATTTTATGGTTCTGTAGATCTATCACTATGTTTTTATTCTCACACTGAGCGTGTATCATTTTTGTATAGTGGTTATTAGTGATCATGAAATACAAAGGATCACAACCTTCATGGGACTCCCAAATGGTATAAGGTGCAAACAAACCTAGATATATGGGCCTCCTCCATGTGTGTAATTCCTAATCAGTCATGAAAAAACATGATGTGAAATCCCAAAATAAACCACCAAATTACCATGATTAAATAATTTCCTCCTTATTTCATATATAGTGGGACTCCATCAGTGTAATCCACTACAATACAAACTCAAATGGGGAATCCTCTTAGGTGTAAGTACTAAAACCATTTTAAGAATAATCAAATGGCCACATTCTCGATGAAGCATGGAATGGGAATCCCCTATTGGTGTAATACCCATCTGTATAATCCAATCTATGTGGTTTTTTTCCTATTTAAATTTTCCATTTAAGAATAATACATGATTTGCATACCCCACACCCCACACTCACAATCATATTCGATGGGCTATATCCCCAGGGGGGTTACATCCATCACAGGGGGACTTATTTAGTAAGATCTTCTTTCATTACCATTCTTATTAGGACACATTCTTAATGCGATCATGTCCCCACATGTGTGACAAAATAAATTTATGTCCCTTTAGGATAATTAAATTAAAGTTACACAACAATCGATGACTAGGAACCTTCCCCTAAGGCACCCTTTCTACATGATGTTAAAAATCATGGTTTGGTCTTTTTCACATAAACATAAAAGGCATAATGTGTCTATCTTGTAGAACTAAACAGTGTGGAATGTAAATGATTTCATTTGGGCACATAGGAATAAAATTTTATGGTTTTGATCCCAATTTCAAAACAACTCTAGTCTCCCTAGGTTTTAGTAATTTACATGGTTCTTATGTATAGGGCTTAAAACCAACATCAAAATCATAAATATCCAAAGAATATATAATTATTCAAAAAAATATACTATTGATGTATAATATTTGATAGATAAATATATATCAATAATTGAATATCCTTGGATACATACGGATGATTCTAAAATATGTTCAAGTCGATAATTAATTTTATCATATTGTAACCCATATCATATATGTGAAATATCAATGGATTCTTGAACATGTATTAAATATATTTTAGATTCCCATAAAAGATAATTATTTTATATAAAATGGTGAAATGGTATGGACCTCCCATCCTATCGACCATTGTTAGTTATGAATTATCATTGGACAAGTTCCCCAATGATTAATAGTCGTTGTAATGTGGGTTCATTATTTATCACGGACATACTAACCATTGGGGTTTTTCAACTCCATGCACACAAACTTTGGGAGACCAACTAGAAATGGTTAAAATAATGAGAATTCATGTGAAACATTTAAACCCCACAATATAGTATTCGTGAATAATCATCATGACACACATCTCTATCTGAAAAAACAATATATACACCATACAAAGTAAATGACTTGTGAATTTCTATATGTCTCCCATAAATAAAAGAGAGAGTAAGTATCCCTTAAAGCTTTTGTAACATTTTAACCATAAAAAACTATGAAATGTATATCATAAAATTTATATTTTAATACACATAATTTTAATAATAATAATCCAAAAATATATTCATGGTAATTATAAAAAGAACATAAAAGAATCTTACAATGAATAAGGAATTTGTCGCATAGAAAATAAAAGTGCGATGAGAAAAACCTTAACGTAATTCATTACATACATTATGTACATTAAAAAATAATATATAATAAATATTATTTTATTATACATATATATTACTGAACCATAGTTATATATCATATGTTATATAATTTTATGAAGGCCATTTATTATCAATTTATTAACAATTTCTTGTTAAAATCACATTTTTTGTAATCATCCAATGTTTTTAAAATGTGTTTAGATTTCTATTTTCATTCATCATTAATTGATCATGATTACATCATATCTAGAATAATAATCATGAAATAATTATAATAATTATAAATCCATAATACATTTATTACCAATCATGAATGATGGTCTTGAGAAATTAAGTATGTTACGATCATGGAGACAGTGGGCCATACATATTCAGGAGTAACATTTTAATTTATCAAAAATAATTATGAAAAAATGTAAGTAATATTTTATATTTTCAGAATAATAATAATAACATGAATTATATATTATTTGAATAAATATTCTTATACATATCATCCATATGTATTGGTGGTGAAAATAGAGAGTCACATCACTTCATAATTGTAGTATTCCACGCGTACATAAACAACGATATCATATTTCAATGTGGGAAAAGGTATGAAATAAAATGATATATTAGCTTTTCATAATGATATATATTTCATGAATTTCATAATTATGTTACGGTTATCAAATATATTTATTCACATTTTCTTTATTATCATACAAGAACATTGTTAGTAATAATGCTTCTTGAAGAGGTAGTATGTTGTACACATGAGCGATGTCATCATACCCCCTACAAAATAGAAATTACTATTGTACTATATGATATAATGGCTCCATATGTGTATTTATTTTTTGAATTTAATATATTTATAATTTTATCAAACATCATTTCTAACCATGAGATGTGGTGATGGAAAAATAAATGACATCGGTTCGCAAGATGATAATCCTCCATTCACACAAATAATGATTTAATAACACATTTTGTGGACGTTTAAATGTTTTTGTGTAATTAGATTCATATAAAAAATATTAATATATGAGATATTATGATATTATTATATCAACATGGAATAATTATAATTGAATTATGTTGTTGAATAAATAATATAAAAACGATTTTTGAAAAATGTTACCTCTTCTTTGGGTAACCACATTATAATAGCACCAAAATCTATTATAGGGTGGATTTCTCCCCAAAATAAGGATTCATATATGAGAAGAGGGAAGTTGAGAAGTTATTTTGGTATGGTGTTGTAGAACAGAAATAGTATTATTCTAAAAATAAAGATATTTTGTGTTTCCTTTTATATGTGAGGTGAATGGCGCACTTGTAATGTTTTGAAAAGAACAAGGTGTACCCATGTTTATAAAATTACACAAGGAACCCAAATGGGCCATTATAGATCCAAAAATAGATAAGAAAAAAATATGGACAAAAAATTAGTGTTGAAAGTTTTTCTGGTTAGTATTTAACACTTATTTTTTTAGTTTAACTCTTGTTAAGCATATTTTATCCATAACCGTAGTAAATAATTTTTACTAGATATACAATTCATTTTATTAAAAAATTGTTTTGATATATTTATATAATATAAATTATTCTGATTAAAACTATGGAATCTATTTATAAAAATTATGAACACAAAAAATGTGAAAATTTAATTAAAACTTAATCATGATAATGTGATGAAAATGCGTATTTTTTAAGTGAAACGGTATAATGATTTAATGGTTTTTATATCAAAATTAAATACCAATGATTTTAAAATTAAGTAAATTGGAATAATAGATATATAATTTCAATAATTTTATTTGTTTTTATATTATATTATTTTTTATTTATAAATAAATTAAACTATATGGTAGTTTTTAATTAAAATTATGTGATTTCACTATTCATTATAAAAGTAAATATTTATAGAAAATTCTAAATATTTACCCTGAGATAATTAAAATATTTTTATTTGAAATTTTATTTTTAACTTCTACAATTAATTTCCAAAAATTATTGAAAATTTATTTTATTATAGTTCCCAAAAATAAATGAAAGTATTTTTTAGAAAATAATATTTTCGATACATATAAATACATCTAAAAACATTAGTACTTTTTACAAATAGGTTTTCATTATATAAAAAAATTATACATAATAGTTTAAAATAATTTATTATTATTCATTCATATAAATAATTTTAATGGATATCTTATGATGGTTATTTTTGAATAATATGAATTAATATATCATAGTTATGTTAAAACATATTGTAGTGTTTATTATAAGGAAAACAAATATTTCATTTAATTAATGGTTAAATTGGTGTTTTGTAATAAAAAATTTATCAATGAATGTAAATTTATCTGAAAAATATAATTATTATAATCTAAGGGTGTTATATATGGTTAATAGATCCAAGTATGTTCTCGTGTTTTAAGGGTTGATGTTTCTCAAGACAATAAACCATTATGGTTATGGAATGGACCATATTGAAATATAATTAATATTATGCTAATAATAATTTTTATTTATGTATGTATGTTTTGGATATCTAATTCACATATTTCATTTTTGAAAAACAATGATGGTTCTATGAGACTATGCATCGTTTATAGTGTGATCAATTACATTAATTTGAAAAATAAATATTAATTAACAAAAATTTAAGACATATTTAAATTGTTTCAAGGATCCACATACATTTCAAATATCAAGACTTTCTCTAGTTATAATAAGATAATGGTGATGATGAATGATAATCCAAAGATTAAATTTTGAACAATGTATGGACATTATGAGTTTATAGTAATTCCTTTTAGATTTTTCAATGATCCTTATATCATTATGTATATAATATACATATTATTCAAGGAATACATTTATAACATTGTCGTGATACTCATTGATTGCATTAGGATATAATATGTGATTTATGAATCTAATGACCATCATCTGTAATAATTTTGGATTCCCTCTTGAAAAAATATTTATATGGGAACTGTTGTATATATGGATATTTTAAAAATCATGTTTCATCTCGTTGGAATAATATCTCAATGAATGTAATATATGTCAACCCATTAAATAAAATTATAAATGAATAATGAACATTATTAAAAAATTAAAATTGATATCCATTGTTTTCTAGGTCTAGATGATGACTATCATTGGATTGATCATGATTTCACCTTATTGGAAGACCCATTGAACATGTTAAGATGTAATGTGGTTAAATTAACATTGTTTAGGGAATGTGATGAATTTAATGAAGAGATTAATCGATGAGTTATAAATGAGACATGATTAACATTACCATTGGATAATGAAGGATTTGTTATATACAATTATTCATCCATGAAAGGACAAAATTATATCCTTATGAAGAATGATATAGTTATTTTTTATCCTTGAAGAAAATTGAAAATACATGAATACAACTATCCAAATTATTAACTTGATAATGTCAATTTAATAAATTCATAGAAATTATTTTTTAAGAAGATCTATTCTAAATCAGTGATATTTATACAGACAATAATATTTTTAAATATATATTCTCTCAAAAATAACTCAATAAGATTAAAATAATATGATTTAAAATACTCACTAGCTACCATTTCTTGATATATTGCAACTATGGGAAGGAAAAATATTTATGATGAATTTAATTGGAATGACCATGGATTATTAACCATAATAGGGACTGAAAATAATTCTATATACATAGATATTGTAAAAATATATATAGTGATTTTGAAGAAATCAGAGATATCCTGTAATTTCAAAAAAAAATACATGAAAATATATAAAGGTCGCAAAAGTATGAAGTAGGCATAAAATCGAATATTAATGTATTTAAAATTTAAAATTGATATAATTTCTAGATAGTGATAGAGTATAGATGTTTGGAACGATTTTATGTATTATATCTCTACCATAATTGAAGACGGAAGTACTAGTTAAGACACATAAATAAAATTTATATATACACTATGTTTTTTGATATATGTATAATGATTTAATAGTATACATATTGGGTTTTGAATAAAGTTGTAATTATATGGAATTGTGTTCAGATTCATATTATGCTGGTAGGTAAAGGATAAGGGTATGTATCCTAATAGAGTCAATAATCCTAAACCCATACATATATAAACATTGAACAATATTAAAATTAGATTTTTGGTGGAATCTAAAATATTTCAAGGAAGAATTATTCTATATGGGTCATTATTTTTTGACATAATATTTCTGATCATTTCATTAAAATAGAAAATGTTCCACCCCATGAGATCCTTTCCTATATTTATATTAATTAAATTTTTATTCTTCTTAGGGAAAAATTATCAATTACACTTGATCATGAAACGAAGATCACATTGAAATTACGTAGGATTATTTAATGGGACCTTGTTAATAAGACACAATTAAGGAATGCATATAATCCTATGAATGATGTGTATTCTGAAAGGACTATCAGGAAATTATAAGATATATTCCATTCATATAATATTGGAATTCAATATATATTGATCAATATTAAACTTTTGTGGGATATTTATACAATAATAGATTCCATTCAAGCAGTAATATAGAACTATATGAATCATTAGATTGTAAGTGGTTTCCTACTACGTCATGTGGGAATATTTTGTATAATGAATAATAGTATTACTTATGTATGTAAAGGAGATGAATGTTAAAGTACAAACTACATAGAATCATATATAAGATTCTAAATAGAAAAAAATATTTATATTGATAATATAAGGAATGTCATAAAATATCTTAAGTGGGGTGACATGTTCTATAATGTTTACCAAAGGAAGGGAGTTGTAAGATTTAGTAATAAGGGTAAATTATTCCCTAGGTACATTGGTTATTTTAATTTACATTAATTAATTAGTGTCTTAGAATACAGATTAGCTATAATGACATGCATTTCTAAAGTAGGAGAAATATTGAATTTTTATTATTGAAGAAATAAATTATAGATCCACTGAATGTCATGAAATATTAGGTAATAGAATTTTATCTTGAATTTCTATATAACAAAGAGCCTTTCTAGACTCTTAACAATATAGATAATGTTTTTTCGAATAGACCAACTCGATTTTTCAAAGTCGCTTTAAAAAATTACATATTTAATGTGAAAATTAGATACCCTAAAGAAGATTTTTGAAATGAATATCCACATTTTTTCAATATCTACTATATACATCATTTTTGGGGGTAAAAATATTTTTGGGGTATGTAATAGCAGATACACTATTGAATCATGTTAACACCATATCGTGGACTATCTCGCAATGCACACTCCAAATACCCTTTAATTTGGAATATATATAATATAATAATTTATAAATGTTGGAATTTGTTTCAAATTAAATGGAAATAACTTATTAATTTTTCCTAATGATATTATATTAAAATATATTTTCATATTTTCAAATAATAATGATTCATAGTTGACTTGTGAAATACCATATCTATTAAAATCAAAAATTTATAAAATCACTATGGTGTAAGAATAAACTACAACACCAAAACAATTATGTAATAAATTATGTATTTATGTAAAAACATTATTCATTTTAAAATTTTTATTAAAATATAAATCTTATGTATAACATATATTGAACTAATTAAAATGTTACATAAATAAAAATTCTTATTAGTTTGTTTTTAAAATTTATTTTTTCTTAGTAAAATGTTGGTTTTCCTTTATATTAAATCTAGATACATGTTTTTTTCAATAAATTTGATTTAATTCAAAAATAATTGTATCAATGATAAAAAATTCTTATGTGTAATGTATTTAATCTAAAACCCACTTTTTAAAAAACATGACTTATTATTTTGTTTTATTCATGAATTAACATTTATATCACATAATTTTTTTGTAAAACAATTTAAAATATTAAAATATGATTGTTCATAGTATGATAAATTTAAAATGATAATTTTTTCATTAAATTTAATTAATATTTTTTAAAATTAATTTCCAAGGTAAAACGAAATTAGGGCAAAATAAAAAAATCTTAATGAAAAAGATTAAAGGCCTCTAAGCTTTCTCCAAATTATGTGTAAGAGGATAATAAGAAAACAAATTCCCAACCATATTTTACCATTTTGGGTAAATTTATGATTTATTATAGTCATTACATTTCTCAAAATATAATGTTTACAAAAATAACTATTTTTCCCTTAACATATACATAAGTAAATCTTCCACCACTTCAAGAATCACCTATAAATTGAATAACTACATAGATCTATTACAATTTAATATCTATATAACCATTTCCCCATTTTGTTGATTTCTTTCATAATGATCTATAATAATCAATTAATTTCCAAGGAAAAATCAATTTAACATTCTTATCCTTGTTGTGAGTATAAACAACAACCAAGATTTAAATCTTAATTATCTTATTATAAATTAATTCATGATATGCATGTTAAATTGTAATAGTATCACTAATATAATTTAATAATACTATTTTAATAGAATTATAAATACTTAATAATCAATACAATTATGTGGGAAAAAATAAATTTCCATTCATGCATACATGCAGACTACCATAATTACATGCCATAAAATTTATTTTTCATCACCATTCACCATTAATGGTTCCCTGTCACAAATCCATATTCATTAATTCACTCCATTTAATATATATATATATATATATATATTTGTGCGTGTGTGTGTGAATTTTTTCATATAAACAATTATATGTTTGGTTTTCACCAGACACCATAATTAATGTATTAAAAATATTAATATGTATCAAAGCATGCACTTTCATTTTTTCATATTAATTTTTTTTTTAAATTGATTGGGAAATTAGAGAGAAAATATGATATAATGATCATTTACATAACATGGGTTTTACCCTAGGAATGATATATAATTTTTTGGTGTTCGGTGTCCAGTGGAAGGGGACCATTAGGGGACGTGACAATTAGTTAAATATTATGGGTTATTTAATTAATAATAATGAATTAAATACCCATCCCAATATGGAACTACAAAAAAATTATAATAAGTGTTAGGATTTATCCATTTTTTTATGGAAGGATAGAGTGTAATTAGAGAGAGGGGTCTACCATATTTTTTATTCGATGAAGATTAAGAGTTGAATGAGGTGAATCAGCTTCTAAGAGTGGTTTTGGACTAAAAGCATCATCATTTTCAATAATAGGTATATAGTTTCATTTATATGTAAGACTTGATCCCCATAGATGTCATGTTTAAAGGTTTTGAGTACCTATAATGACTATTATGCACCCCCTGAGGGTATTAATTTTTTTAATTTAGGATAAATGGTAGGTTTAAGAGCACCATAGGGGTTTCCCATTTAGGACTCATGATCACACTCTGTGTACTTTCAAATCACACATCATGCATTTTCCCAATGGGGAAGAAGGATTTTTGGGGATATATTCTATGTACATAGACTAAATTGAAATTAATATGATTACACACCATGCGCTTAGACTAAATGTGATATGGGGGAAATAGCTTTGTGATGAGTTGTTGGGAGGATGGATTTGAAGACCGTGTAACAGATGTACACCCCATGTAGTGGGAAATGAGGATGAGGACATGTACATGGGAATACACCTAATCTAATGGGATATGTATGTGATTTATTACACACCTAAACCATGGGTTTATATGAGAAAGCATAAATCTTGGTACACCAGAATGGATTGAGAACATATTAATGGGATAAGTTAGACAAGAGATGTCATGTACTCATTATATACACAATATTGAAACACATGGAAAGTCACTATTATTTTAGTAATGGAAAATCTTATTTTTCTATAAGATTTAACATGTCTTGTGACCACATGAATAGGCCACGGACTTTTCTATGAGTCATCCAACTATTGTATCTCATTCTTCTAGTCCAAGATTTGGATCAACAAGTTGACTTTCTTGATAATGTTTCTATGTAGAACATGATGGATACATTTGTATGTAATATTAGATATAATTTTTATATAATGAGAATAATTCTTCCATTAATTATTTTGGGATAATGATAGTGATCCATTTTTTTCCAGAGAGTTACTAATTTTGTTATTCCCTTGTCTCACTAGGGAATGGGTCCCCCATACTCACTACACAAGAAGATTCAGAACCAAGCCATTTTACATAAGATATGGATCATCTATTAGTGGAATAGTAATCTGACTATATCGAGCATAATTGGGTATTGGTTCAACCATGATATTTATTTCCCCCATGATTGTGGAGCATATTATCAAGGAGTGGGCCTCTCCACATAGATTGTAGTGAGGATGCTTAAGGTGATGGATAGCAGAAGTGGACCTTTGGAGATGTAGGTAAACTCTTAATTTTTATCAACCCATGGATTTGGATATCCCATTTCATTATTTAATTGGATTCTTGTGAGAATATCTACTTGGTACTCATTTACAAACATTGTTATGGGTTAAGCTGAGTATTATATCTTTATATATATTTATTATTTGGTTCCAGGTTTTCATTTTTTATATTAATACACTCGTCCTAAAATGGGATTTACCCACACATTTTTTCTCTTATAAAGAAGATAGTAAGATCTCCAATGATTTTAGTGGACCTATTTTTTTTTAAGGCATGCATCTTACCCTATTAAACATTTGTTCTAGTATGTTGTACATTGATGATTTTTCTATAGGATATTGTATTCAAGGTTTTCACTATACATGTTCATAATTTTATATAATCTATATAATATTAAATAGTTTTTATTTTTTGGTATCGTAATTGTACTTTAATTAAGGCCTCTCATATCATTATTACCTAATCTGTGATTTTTAGTAGCCCATATCCTAATAAAGGTGACCATGTGGTGTCTCACTTAGCCAACCGTCGGTCAGGTGGGCCTCAGTGGTTGAGGTCATGATAGGGTGTTATCAAATTTATACTTTTACCAAGGTCATTGTTTGTGTTTATACATTGTGTGATGATATCTTTTATAATATAGCTCAATGGAATCAGTGTGTCTCATGTTCAACTCTCTAGTTAAGGAGCCAAGTGTTCATGAAGTGGTTGATTTATCTATACAATAGGACTCAAAATAATATCCATTTGACTTAGTATATTAATTCATAAAATGTATTTAAACGTCATACATTCATAATATAGGGTAGGAACTTTTAAAAATTATTCTATTATGGAATTAGATCACTATATATGGTTATCTATGGACTATACATATTATAATGTTCAAGATTCTTCCATGATGATAAAAAAACTAGTGTTACACTATTATATCATGATAATTATATGTTTAATGATGGTTACTCAGTTTAAGGAAACACTCATGAGCGTTTTAGATGAAAATGAATAGAATTGTACAAACTTCCTTTGAATGGACAACAGAGAAATCTCTAGGGGTTCATGAGGATGATCAACAGTGATTTTGGAAGATAATATATCAAGTAGGTCAGGATAATGATGTGTAAAGTATTAGTGTGCTACATTAGTTCTAATGATAATGACCACATAGGTTCCATAGAGATCAATATACATAGGTATTTGATGATTTCTAAAGGTGGTTTTTAAGTATTCAATTTAGTTTAAAATGTAGTTGATTAGATTATTTGTCATGAATATAGTCTTCATCTTATTTTAGTATGTGGTTAGTGATGTCTAATTTCCAAGATTTGTGATGAGTTGATAATCCAATGGAAAGAACTCCAAAAAACTATTTTGAAATTATTATTACACTTCTAGTGTTGATTACATGTAGATATATGATCTTATTGAGGTAGAGAAGGGTGAAATGTCTTCTGATGAGTTTGCCTTCATTATTACCAACCTCACATATTAATGTATCAATGTGGTTCTAAATAGATACCATCGAGAATGGGTATGTGAGAAATTTAATTAAAGAGGAATTCCTACTAATGTTCTATCTTTATGCATATAGAAAAAAGGAGTACTAGACCATATGCTTCAATTTGGGGGCATCAATGTTGTGCGACATCAAGAACATGGAGTTAGTTGTGGACATAATATGATAGAGTTTTCTCCACTAACTAGCAATCATCAAACATAATGGACTCTATATATGATTAATACATGTGTCTCTACTCAAACACATGGATATATAGAGAAGGGGTAACATAGAGGATCCATTTATAATAGGCAAAGGGTGATGTTATTCTTGTTATTAGAGAGATCGCAAGGCTCATAAATACTCTATCTAATGAGATACAGAGGGTATTTAGGTAGTGGGTGGACCACCATGGAAAATTAAGAGTAATGAACATGGATATTCTAGGCTTTGTTAGGGTTCACCTATGGAGTTATTTCTAACATAGGGGATGTTGGACTACCATAGGTAGGATTTTTAGTTGGGGTTGATGTTCTGAATAACTCCCACCACCACCACCCAATAGCACATGTCTGACATATAGACCGAGAGGTCGATGCCTTGAGAATTTTCGTGCTCTATAGTGATATAATCAAACAAATAATAAGATTATTTGAGCTATAATATTTTTATTTTTTACAATATCTCTAGAACATGTAGATACTGGGATGAGTAATTACTTTATATCTAGTCCCATTGTGTGAGAGATAGAGCATATAATTGAGACTTTATTCCAACAAATATGGGTATAGGTACCTGTAGAGATTAGTGATTCTATAACTCTCATCTTCTAGTAGTATGGGATTGTACCCCATGAAAATTTCTTCTGATGGGACCTATTGGTAATCATGTAGATTGATTATGATGTTATCTTACATGTGGAATAGTTTTCCAAAGATCATGCTAAGGTTGGATATCAATGTAGGAGAGTTATAATTCATCATGTTGATGGAATTTGATTCTCCATTATGGGTGATAGATATCATATGGATGTGTAAGTATAGATCAAATGAAGGAAAGTACAACAAATCCCCCATTGGTAGTCATTTTTTCCTTTGATTCAATGAATGATTAAGGTTTTGAGCATCCAGTAGTATTAAAGGATTATAAGGATACCATTCCCAATTATGCCATGGTACTACCACAGAGGATGTATATTGAGTTATAAATATAATTTCAACCTAGGACTAAACTGATATAATCTATAACATATTGGATATCACATAACATACTCAATGATCATAGAGTTTTGTTAGAAGACCATTGAGATAATTCTATTATTAGAAAAATGATTCCCTTAGGGTTTCCCAAATCTGTTTGTAAAAATGAAAGATGGGAGTTTGATAATAAATTTTTACTATTGTTACCTAGATAAGTAAATTTTTATGGAAACGTACAATTTTACATGGATTCATTCCATATATTTCAATTTTAATTGTTGTAGTTGGTTCTTGGAGACAACTATCATGTCAGAATCCCCCTATTTTTGGGTTCTAGAGGATGATATTTTGATGAATTAATTCTGATGTTAGAAGGATAAATTTGAGTTCTCGGTGACCCCTTCAGTTGTGACTAATGTCACTATTATTTTCATGAATCTGGTAAAGAAGTTACTCCTTCAATACAGGAAAAAATTCATAGATTCCTTTACTTATAACATTATCATATACTCTACATTATAAGAGGATCATGATGAGTATTTGAGGATAGTCCAAAACTACTATAGGAGTAATGGATTTATTTTATGGTCTCATAAAGTTAGTTTATATTCATCAAGATTGATGTTTTGTATAATTTCATCTCTATATAAGAATTTTCTATAGATCCCATGAATATTGATATAGAACATTCTTGGGTGGACCACATGAGAATATTTGAGGTCTGAGGATTTCATGTTTTATTGAGGTTCTAAAAGAGGTTTATTGAATACATTATAGGGTAAAAGACTATATGAATACCTTAACATGTTAATGGTATAAAAATATCCTTCCATAGTAGTTTCATGTATCCCTTAATGATTTGAGGATGTGGCTAACCAATTAAACTATGTTGAGGATACCATATTAGTGTGTTGCGAGCATTTTGTTTTTTGATACCATAAGATCTTATCACAATGTCATGTTAATGAAGAGTAAATAATGTATCAATTAAGGGTTGTGGTATTTTTGACCACATGAGTGTAGTTATGAGACCTATTTCATAAAATTTATTATAGGATGTCTTCAAAATGAAAATGTGGGGGGAGTACCTTCTATGAATGTATTTCAATTATTACTCATCTAATGAGGGTCTTGGATGCTTCTAGACTCGAATATATCATAATGATGGAAAAATTTGGATTGTTGAGTAACTTGAGGATTGTGACATAGAGGTATTTTATAATTCCAGGAAAGGAATAATTGTGTTAGATTCCCTTTTTAGGAAATCTAGTTCTCCGTTAGTATATAAGGATTCTGAGAAATTTTCTTCATTTAAGATAAATGTGGTGGAGTGGGGAATTCTACTTATCTGTAGTCACTGGTGGTGACTCCACCACATTATCCAGGTGTGAGGGAGGACAATATTGGATACATAGGCTATGAGGATCAGTATGACTACATATCTATATGAGATACTCTATAGTGGTTTTATGAATGAAGAGACCATGTTAACCATTTTTTGGAGTTTTATACATCCTTTTTTCTTATACACATGGGTCGTAAATAGATGTTCGAGGACCACCACATGTAGTTTTTTTGGGTTGTCATGTGGTGGAGGATTACTGAGTTCATTTCTTAGGGAATACATTTTATCAATTAAATGATAAAAATCATTTTTCCAATAGTCCTTATCCAACATCATCATATCATAAATAAGAAGTGGGAAGTAATATCAATGTATTGTTTTGTAGATATCTAAAGACAACCAGAGTCCATGATACTATATGAATTATTTATTATTAACATACCATGTTGGAAAATTGTTATTCCATTAATGACAAATTTCTTGTTTATTTTTTAGGGTTGTTACATGTGTGAGAGATAGTTTCTTTTCATGGGGTATCCTTGGAGATTATCCTCTATCAGTCTTCTTTGTTAATGGGAATGGTGTGTAGTGGTTAATAAGGTTATTTCAAGACCAGGTTATATATGATTAAAGGTTTTAAACTTGAGATAGATGTCTGAAAAAGGAAACAATCTTGTTTTTGGAGGATGTAGTGAGAGAAAATGTGTTTGACTTTGGTAGTTTATAGGAGGAACACATTCCATTTGGGGAGTTTTCTTAAAATTACAGATTTCACTCTATAATTTTCATGGAAACCATTGATGCCCTATATGGTAGACCCTTATATTCACCCTTTTGATGGACTAATATTTGTGAGGCATCTATTTCTGAACCGACGCTAATGCAGGAAACAATATATATTTTTAAGGTGATCTGCTAGGGCATGAGGATAGCATATATCCTGTAAAAATATTAGACATAATGAGGTTTTATTCCATTAGTTTCTAAATATTGGAAACACATTTTCTGGATATTTTATCAATGATATGGAATTCTGAGATTCGACTATGGGTGTAATATATCCTGAATGTTCATTAGAACATTTCAGATCCTTCAAAGGGTTGGAGGGATTTCCTACCACTTAGATGTAACCTTGAGTTTTCATTGCGTTCATGGCGTATTCAATGTATCCCAGTTGAGAATGTATGTGCATTTATCAATTCACATTATTGACTAGGTAGGGTAGGAAATCAAAGAAAAACCCACCTTACTGAAGTTCAAAGTGGTGATCAAAGATTAGCAGGGAAAGATCCTTTGTGAATGGAATAAAATTTCAATTTTAAATAAGAGATTATTTATTCAATATTACCAATAAAAATTATAATAAAACAAATATGAATAAAAATTTATTAAATTATTAATTATGAATGTAAATAGAATATAATTTATAGTTTTAAAAAAATGTTACAATATTATAATTTGCATGAGAAAAGTATTTATTAATTTTCAAAATTGTAGATAAATAATTTTTTTATATGTTGTATTATTATTTTTAAAATTATGCTTTTAAACTCGATATATTTATATTAAAAATAATTCGTTGCTATAAATAATTTTTTTTAATTAAAATAGCGATATGTTTTAATTAAATAATTTTTTTGGAAATAAAATTATTAACGTTAATTTTTTAACATATAATTTTATAAAAAATATTCTTCTTTGATAAAAATTATTTTCTAAAAGGATATTTTAATTTAAATAATCATTATAGAAATTATAAGATAATTTTTTTAAAAAAATGATGATTCATATAAATTGATTAAAATACATGATTTTAGTAAATTGTAGATAAAATTTTAAAAGTAACTTATTAAAGTTAATAATAAGAATAATAACAATAATTATTATTAAATTTAACACATATTTTTTAAAGAAAATTTTTATTATTAATATTTATAAATATATAAAATTTTATTATGATTTTTTATAAAATATTTAAGGTATTAATATAATTAAATATATTATTATAAAAAATAATAATTTCATATTTTTGACTTCAAAATGAAATAGAGATAAAAAATAGAAGAGAAATTAGGTTTTAGGGAATCAGCGGTCTAATTTTCGGGAGGCCTCTTGTGCGGTGGGGATCAAGTTCATCAAGAGAAGAGATTGGTCTCCATGAGTTCAAAGTCCTGGTATTTTATCAAATGGGTTCATCTTCAAGATTTTAGCTGAGCATCGATCAAGAAGGAATTCCCAACCATAGTCTCGGTAGGGGATTCACTACCAAGTGAGGATGGGAACCCAATGAAGGATATATGAGCCCGATTTACAGTTTCAATTTCCAGTGAGGAATGATTATATGTAGATTTCAGCCTCTAAAGTCTATGTGAGGTTGGTGTGAATTTCGTTATATGTGATTGAATCTTTTGGTTTCATCATGTTCATCATATTTCTTCTGATTTCACTGTCGACCCATCCTATTACTGCCAATATAATTTTTTTTTCATAGTGTTGATATTATATGAATCAAATTGGCTACTTTGATTATATCTATGATTCAAATATATTTTTTTAAAATTATTTTGTGTATTTCACTTAGTGTCTTTCATCCTATGACCCCTAACTTGATTTCGACTCTTCCCAAAAATGAAAAGGATAATTTTTAAAATATGAAGCACCATTCCCTCAGATTTTTAAGGAATCCATATATATATATTGGTACTAAAAAATAATATATCGGTTTCATTATGATTTACATAAACAAAATAGCTTGTTTTTTTCGATTTTTCAACCTCTCAAATGCCTTTTTGGTATTTAAAAAAACAATAGTGAAGACATGTGAATTATATAAATACATATTTGACATCAAGCCAATTATTCACGCCACTTGTATAATAAAAAAATCCAAATTTTTTTCTTAAATATACACCCCCATAGAATGATTATTATAATTTATTAACAAATATTGATATATATATATATATATTTATATCCCATTCTTTCACACCCAAAGGACAAATACCATTCCTCATATTATACCCTATTGCTTTCTCTCATTTTCCCATGTCTAACATCATTGATTCCGTACTCATTCAGTGTAAGGGAACTAATTTTCAGTAATTTTTTTATTTTCAAAATTCATACTATCATGATTTTTATTTCTAAACTATTTTTGTGAAAGTGAAGATTTTTGAAAAAAATTCTTAAACAATTATAGTGGTGTATGAGTTTCTGATTTTATATATCAAAATTTTCTAGTAGATTAGTAGTATTTACCTCTTGATTGTTTTAATAATATTATGTTATATATTTATGATACTAAAAAAGTCTTATTAAAATAATTATTATATATTTAAAGAGGGTTCTAAATGATTATCATTGTATTTATAATGTCATTTGGATTGTTTTTATGATGTCAAGTAGATCTTTGATATGTTTTTTCTAAACGATTCATGTTTTTATTACATGTGATATTATATACATGAAATTTCATTGGTCAATGAGATTTATGTTCATGAAATTATTTTAAGTAATTAATAAATCTTAATTGGGATCTTATAAATACAATGGATGTTATTAAATTTTTAAAAAATATTTTTTATTTAAAATGTTTAATATATATATTTATGTATAAAAATAATTGAATGTTAAAAATATGGCCTTACTAAGGATTTATATTCATAATACTAATTTAAATGTATAATTTATTTTAGTTTGTCCTCTATAAGTGAATGAAATGTTTTTGAATTTCCATAATTAATATATTATTTTAAAAAAATGTATATGTATATATATATACAAATATAAATATAACGTTTCACACAAACCTATTTTTCATGAAATTTGTATATATATATATATATATATTACTGTTTTTAGGAAGATAATGTTTTCCAAAAATAGATTATAGAGTGCCCTTGAAAATAGATATTAATTTGAGAAATTCTCGTGAATCGGGCTTGTATTTTTGAAACCGTTTTGAAGGTTTCTTTAAAAACATGTTGTAACGCCCCGACCCTAGTTACCTAGAGTCGGTGCATTATTACATAACATTGGTATGATCACAAGAAAGATCAAATCTCGAAAGACCGATTGGTTTAGTATCCTTGGAAACACTAGATATATTCCTATGTTTTACATTA
This sequence comes from Viscum album, assembly GCA_963277665.1. Classification (NCBI taxonomy): domain Eukaryota; kingdom Viridiplantae; phylum Streptophyta; class Magnoliopsida; order Santalales; family Viscaceae; genus Viscum; species Viscum album. The sequence continues at coordinate 2,020,039,294 of OY728148.1, forward strand.
CATCATAAAGTGAAAAACTACTACAACAACATAATGTCTCCATAGTCCACACTATTATCTCCTCATAATATCCCTGCATGTCATTCATAACATACTTCTTCACATCCTGGGAAAAATAAAACATAGAAAAGGGGTGAGCTCAAATGCCCAGTAAGGATAACAATATAGCGGAAACTTTCAAAATTAAGCATAAACATTTAAGGAAATGTATAACCAAAACAAAAGCCTTTTAAACTTGAACTTCAACATATTATGGCAAAAGTAAAATGAAATAATTCCATTTACTTATTCACATGGATGTTCTACTAATCGAATAATCACATGCAATTTCAATAACCACTTTCATAATGATGGAATGCATAATGGTTAACTTTAATTTCTTTGTCAAGGCCTCGTCCCAAGACCTAGGGGCTAACTGTAACCGGAACCCAACCCGGAGTGCCTCTAATAACCAGACACCAATCCGGAGTGCCTCTAATAACCGGACACCAACCCGGATTTCCTCTAATAACCGGAGACCAAACCGGAGTTCCTCTAATAACCGGAAACCAAACCGAAGGGCTTACTTTTACCGGTCCCCAACCCGAAACATACTTGTCTAACACATTCATCTAAATGAAAGGTTGAAATATAACATAAACATTCGGATTACAAATAACTTATGAAATGTCAATACTCTAAACAAAAACCTTGAGTGACATAATAATAACTTATCCACAGTCAAAAATAGCACAAAACCTTCAATAAAATATGGATGTTTTGTATCATAATAAATCAACTTCAAATAAGCTTAAAAGCCATCAAAGAATGTTGACATAGATGAAATAAAAACTATTTTAAAGAAATATCTCTTTTTTTAAATCATTTTAAAAGTAACATAATTATAAAATAATACATTCAATTTGAAAATATTCTTATAAGCTTTTAAGGGAATCTTTGACGATTTTATAACGGCGGTAAATAGCTGCACCCACCGTATAAGTTAAAAAAACATTCTTACCTTAAATTTGTTGAAAAGGTTAAAAGTGCCCTGTTTGGAAAACGACGAAAATATTCCTTTCAAAACACATAAGGGTATTGTTTCCGACGCTTTCGCCGGGGCGCGCGCATCCGTCCACGGAGGACGCGCGGCTTTGTTGCCCCGCATTCCCGCTTTCCAAAGGCGGGCGGCATTCACTCCTTATTCAGGGACGTCTGCTCCTTGATCGAAACGGGATGATGGGATGTCGGTTCTTCCTCCTATAGATTCCTCCTCAGAACTCGTCACCTAGTCCGGGTCTCCCTTATAGATTTAATACGTAGTTCGTGAAACTCTTCCCAGTGCCATGTTTCCATGGACATCGGTTAATTACACTACTTCTGTCAAGACATTCCATAGGGTCTTGACATGGTAGCGACCTTCGGTTGGAGTAAACAGCAACATCAGGAATGTCTGGGCATCTCTGGGTGCGTGGACATTGGGGAACCTGTATCCTTCCTCATAAGAGGGCATCTCAAGGGTGCAGAACCCGAAGCGTACATCTGAGGTTTTCCTCAGCTTCACGTGTTTAACACAGGGTATGCATCATGTTTAACGTCTTGCGAAGACGGTTACGCCAAAGGCGTTCCATCCGAGGTTTTCCTCAGGCATCTCATATTTATCACGAGGTAGGCCGCGAGTTTAACGTCTTCCGGAGACTGAATGAGGGTGATCAGGACGTCCAATGAGGACAGATCCAAGGTGGTTCACTCCCTAGAGGGGAAAAGGGTGATGAATCGGGGTGTACACAGAGGACAACGACCCAGAGATATGATGGGGCTTACACGTGGAAGGTGGCCCAGGCGCTGCTAGGAGCAGCAAGGAGGTGGATGGCATGATCCCACCGGGATGTGGTGGCCCGGGTGAGAATCAAGATTGTTGATGGATGGATGAATGAA